>JAYGXS010000002.1:54380461-54420068 GCA_036362985.1 Ligula intestinalis
CTGAAAGCTTTATCGTGTTTAACAAGGTTTATTAGATAAACATAAATAATGCGGCCACTTATTGGTAGTAGTAGTTTCCTTAATAGTCTATCTACGAGTTTTTTGGCATTTTAAGTTTGATTTGTTAGACAATAGGAGATGTTCTTCAACGCTGTTGGGTCTATAGGTTTCCTTCATAAGCGCAAACGGTTTTATCTTATTTCCCAATACGCATAAGCGGCTCTTTAGTTAAGCACGTATTTCACGAACTTCGATTGGGAGACCTTTGCCATTGGGCGGCCTTACGATTTATAGCAACCGAAATTGATATTTGTATTCATTTTTGTACACTGGTAATATAATTACAGTGCAGAAACATCGTAAAAACAAACTTTTAAATTCCGCAAAGCACTTTGAGATTTGTCAGCTTTTGCTTAATCGATAGTGTGTGCAATCGGGTGTTAGCTGTCTTCAACACTGATGCACAAAGGGCAAAAATAGAAAAGTTACTTTATAGCATATGGACGAATTTTGCTTGTGAAAAGTTTTTGGGGTCAAGAAGAGTGTCCAAAAAGGTACTCTCGAAAGTGTTCATTGGAAAGAGGTAGAGCTAATCGCGGTCGTTTCGACGGACGGTCAATCCCGTCAAATTTAAGTCTGAGTGGTAAGCCATTTAGACGGCGTAGCGAGCGAGGATGTTGAGGTTGGCAGACACCGAGTTCCGTGAAATGCTTGCGATATATCTGAGCTTAGTCAGATCTAAAAGAGCTGTTCAAAGGCATCAACACGTATACCATATATTAGAAATGGGTGCGCATAGAATGTATAGTAATAAAGGGATGTATAAAAGGAAGAGCTGCGGCATTTAAATATCAGCTACAGAACTGGCGAGGAATACAACGCTGCGTCCAACTACAGGGAAACGCTACGGGAAATGCCGACGCAGGACAGGAAGTGCTTCATTGTGTTTAATTGTTGGAGAGAATCGGCAGCAGAAGGGATAGGACACTGCCTGCTTTTACGGAAACGGAGTTACACCAACTCCATCCCAGGTCTGCGTGCTAACGTGTCATCTCATTCAGACAACGCATTCGGGTTCAAGGAGTTTTAAAATAGGCAAAGTTGGAATGATAACTAAATGATGGATAATGGTACGTGGGAGAGAAATATGAACGACAATTGTGTTGCAGTGGTTACCAAGTGAAGGTGCTAGGCGGAGATGGGGAGAACAGGCCTACCACTACCATATGGTCGTACGCTAAATCAGTTCTGGTTAAGCTTATAGAACCTTAATTCCTATGGGTTGACTTATGAAATGCCAGTTAAGTTGTTGTTGAGATAGTTGATTTGTGCCTGAATAATTGCTGAAATTGTTGTAAATGTCTAAAAGGTTAAGCCATCGACATATGAGACAGAGTGATTGAATAATTATCAATGTTCTACGATACTTTTACATTGCTTTGAAAGTTAAGTAAATCACACTTTATGTATGATTCCAAATCTGTACCTGGAATATTTGCGCATTTTAATGACATTTCAGTGTTTCTTTGGCTTATAATGTGATTTTGATCTTGTGATAGCTGTTTTCATATCCCTACAGGTATGCTGAAATGCATGCTAGTTAATATGACGGATATTTACTTTAGTGTTACAGAGGTCGACCTAGGACTATGAGAAGAAAAGGAAACCTGGGATATTTAATATAATGGAGGATTTGAGCAATTATTTTTTCATATAAAAGACTACACCTCGACTATTTTATTTCAGTCTGGACACCATAATTGAAAAAAGATCTGGACGTTCTCGAACACGTGCAACGGAGGGCGACGGAGATGGTCGACGGCCTTAGGTATTTATCATGATATATTTCTCTTGTCTTACAGGCACATACAATGTAGCCTGTTCTGGACTGCTCCCGGAGAATAGAAGTATTCTTCGAGTAAGCCAACACAACTCACCTGTGTGGCCATGCTTATAAGATATCGAACGCAGTTGATTGAACCACAGCAAGTTTTTCTTTAGCCAACATGTGGTACGATATTGCAAGTCGCTACCAAGCGATATGATTTTCGACGATAACATTACGGATTTTAAAAGAAGTTTTTATCTACCTTACCATCTGTTCTCCGTGAATGGAGCCATATTTGCTGAAAATTCAGGTTTGTTAAATCCTTAATATAGCATTCTTCTTCTTTTTGCTCTTCTTCAAAACTAGCACTCAATCAGACGCCAAATTACGCGATCAATAAGATGCGAGCATCAGAACCATTGGACCTAGTCAGCTGGCATTGTAGCCCCGACACTCGCAGTGCACAATCTGTCAGGCTATCTGAACCAATGCAATACGAAGCGCTAGTGAAAACTCCCAATTCAAAAGATGTGGTTTCGTACTGTAAACTGAAAGCACTGGTGCCCTCTCGGCGTCGGTCTGATTGCGCAAACAAATCATTCCAAAGAAAACTTGCGCGGAATGGCTACGGTTCCGTTTTCCGTTGTAGAAAATGCCGCAGGAAAAAATCAATAAGGTGAATGAGGCAGAAGGAAAGGGTGATCTTGTCACAAATGGTATGCGTTATTTAGAGGAGAACCGCGATGCGTGCAAGCCGGGGGTAGACAAGCGTCTGCATGCAAACCAATTCCTGTCTTTTTACGAAACTGCAATTGCAGATCAGGAAAAACGCACGGTGGCAGGTGAGAATCATCTTCCGTCTATTGTTTTTTAATGTGCGGATCAGAGCAACGAAATCTTTGAGACGAAACTGAATGAAACTAAAGCGTGTGAACTGCTAGCCGATCTGGCAGACACAAATTAAACGGCGGAGGTGAATGTAGGAAGGCATACGGACGCAAAAAAGAGGATGACTCAAGGGAGAAGGAGAAGTTTTACACGAATGGCCGTATTTTTAGGAGTGTTGACTGTTATTTTAAGATGACCATATGTTTGTGAATATGAATTTATCTGCCTGCAATACTAAACACTCCCGCTGCCTAAAAACTTTGTATTTATTTTTTCCAAAGCACTAATCTTGCGATTTTTAGGGCCTCTGCACCCAAAATATAAAATTTATTCATTTATTTTCACTTGTGTTAAAGGATAATGTACTAAAATAAGGCAATAGATTTTCATTCCATGGTCTTGTTGTTGTTTTTCCTTGGCTAACAGACGCAAGGCATATGTGTTAATCGATGGTTAACGAGGCGCATCGGATCACTAGTAAGCGAGGTTGAAGCAAAGGCGGTCAAAAAATCAGTGAAGGATGGTCGCAAACACTTTGGCGGCAATATTTATACGACGAATACCGCTGTAAGCTGAGCATAATGGCATGTTACCTCATTTCGGTATCGGTAAGGTGACCAATCTGTGATGATGAGTTCGGTAGTCAATATAGTCAAGTACAGCCGGTGTAGTGAGTCCTTCAAAGCAGAACAATAAATTTTGAAGGCTTCTGTTGGGATACCATCTTCACCCCCAGCCTTCCGAACGTTCAGTCGTTGGAATACTAATTGCAGGTCAAATCTCGTAGGTGGCTCGCAGCCATTATTGTATGGAATATCAGTTGATAGCTGTGGGCTCGCAGGCGGACATAAAGGTGATTCCAGTAGCTCACTAAAGCGCTCTAGCCATCGGTCGATTTTTCCAGCGATATCAGTTATCACTTGACCCGACTTATCCCAGATGGTAGCGCAAGGGCGTTTAGATTTGCCAACTGCTTTACGCAAATGTTAATAGAGCTGGTGGAAGGTACCCGAGTTTCAAACTGATTACATGGAGCCAGCTGACTAGATTAAATGGCTCGGACGCTCGCATCTTATTGATCGCGTAGTTTGGCGTCTGCTTGAGCGGTAGTTTTGAAGAAGAAGAAGAAGAAGAAGAAGAAGAAGAAGAAGAAGAATGATATATTAAGGATTTAACTAACCTGAATTTTCAGCAAAAATGGCTCCATTCACGGAGAGCAGATGGTAGGGTAAATAAAGGGTCATTTTTAAAGGGAAAAGGTAAAAGGTCATTGAATACCCACAAGTCAAGTTTTTCCTGACATTCGAATGCGATCGCATAAACTATGGAGACAGATTGGCTTTCAACTTCTCCATGGCCGCTTTTTCACACGCTTTTTTCTTCGTGTTGTCATCCTAGGGAGAATTGTCGATGTTGGTGTTGTTGGTGAATTGCATATGCGACAGATTGGCCGCATTTGACAAATGCATGTTGTAGATAAAATAACTTGTTTTCGTGCATTTAAAAAGGTAGCAGTGTACTGTAGATATGACCTCATGATCACACATGCAGACAAACAAAGCAGAGTTTGTGACAGCTTCAAGCACAATGCTACACTGGCAGCTATCCTTCCACAAGAATACCTTAAACGATTCCCTATCAGGTGAGAAGACTTCCACGCAACTGTCATCTCATAAAACAACTCTATTAAGTAACTGTTCATTTGTACATACTGCCCCCAAAATCAATAAATTACTGCATTACCTATCTATTTCTAAATTAGATTAACATGGATGCCAAGGAGGCGCCACGTTCTGCACAAGTACCGCGTGCTCACAATGAAGCACATTTATTGGCCTCGAAAGCGTTCGAAAACCTGTTGACAGCGTTTGTGCAGTTATTATGTTGGTAAAGTAATTTTATGTGAAATCTGTATACTATTTAATGTTTAAATCAAACAGTCTCCAAACAGGATGTGTTATGCATTGAAAACGGAAAGCATTTTGTAGCCAGCACAAATGTACTGTAAAACAGAAGGCTGCCTGTAGGCAGAAGGCCATTTAGGCAAAACAGAGGACTGTCCGTAGGCAGGCCGTGTACTGAGTATGAGAACACAGTTCAAGTGACGAGTCATGTTTACACCGCGGTGTATATGGTGTGGGGTAAATGTTAAAGGCCGAAAGATGGCCAATCAGAATAAGGACAAGGGTGAGCCCGCTAGTCAGAAGTGAAGACTGAGCAGTCAGAACAAAGAAAGGGGTGAACACATGTCCTTGACCTTGACCAGCGCTTGACGCGCGCATCGTGTCATGATGTCCCACACTACGGATGGGCATACATAGCAATAGTTATTCCGTAATGGACATTTAATTTTCTTATTTGCCTGAACAAGGCCAGGTGGGCTGGATTCGCTCTTCTTCCAACGCTACAGGCCACAATTCTGGTGCGTTATGTGGATGGTACCTCCGTCGTCATCGAACGCCGTCAGCTGCTCTGCAGCGTCTTCTTGGACATATAATTTACGATGAAAGGAGGAAGAGAACAACCAGCTGACCTTCCTTATTGTCCTCATCTGTTGCAAAAATTGTGGTGGCCTCAAGACTTAAGATTGTACGAAAGCGAAAAACACGATGCAAGAACTGCATTTCAACAGCAACCACCTAATCCGCCATAAAACAGTTGCGTGAGGACACTTTATCAATTTGTTGAGAAACACTGAAGTGAACCAGAAAACAAAGTTGCCGGCATACAATATCTTCGACGCGTGTTCAGAGAAAATGGCTGCCCGTGAAACTTCGTCAACCGGTATTTGCACAAATGAGGTGGACAATGGAAACTTACCAACCGCAAATTTTGGTGAGCGATCCCGTGCATCAAAGTCGTCTCGGAGGCCGTCGGTCCCTTTTCACACCACTTGGAGTTTAAGTCGCTCACAGGCTGTAGGCAACCATATAGCATCAGATGATGAAACCGAAAGTCTCACTTCCATGGCAAGAAATATCTGGAGTCGTATAAAGCATCTGGTGCGGCTGCGGACAAAGTAAAAACACCTGAAATACTGGCAGACTTCTCAAGACGCGAATTGCCGAACACGTGGCAACAGTGCAACAAGCAGATTTAAATTCTCAAGTTCCGGCTCATTTGCCGTAATCCGGTGACACATGAAAATTTGATGAAGCCGAAGTGCTCGCAAGAGGTGACCATCGTGTAAACCGAGAATAGTTTGAGTCATGGTTCATGGGCCTCCAGTCCATAAACAAGCGCAACGACCTGCCAATTCATATTTGGTGCTGAGGTTCGATCTGGCCAAATCAAGTCGCCACATGGGGAACGCCCGGACCATCGCATCGTCTTACGCCAACACTGGTAAACCAGATTGCCTAAAAATTATCACGTCCAATTCCACTTCGCGTGATGAAAGTTAAAAGATCGCACCCGCATGCTGGTCATCAGGCAATTCACGCACAAGGGATTCATTATCGTTAATTTTTATGATTTTGCTGCAATGACAGTATCCCATAAATACTGCGACTTCCTGCGCATGTAGCACCCGTTTCTGCTTTTGTTTTCTGCTCATGTGCCTGATGAAGATAGCGCGATCGATGTCGAAACACCAGACAAATAAAAGTGTTGTCCTGGAGACTGAATCTTCTTCTTCTCACGAACATTTGGTTCAGTCTTGTATTCAAAGAGTTGCAAGTAAGTATAAAAGCGTGATTTACTCGTTAAAATCATCACAGCTGGTCCATTCGGATATTGCTGGTCATGTCTTGGAAGCAAAGAAATGTTGCAGTTAGTTTAATAAGAAATTTTAAATAAACCTGTGCATAACGCCTTCCATGGCGCGGTCTGCATGCTGCTCGATGCGTCGTCCGAAATGATCTGTCAAACTATTTCTTGCTGAAGTCACCACCGGACGCGCACATAAAACTGCCATGATATTAGGCACGTTGAGCATAAGAAGGATGAGGAGACGCACAAAAATTCCGTTATGAAACCTACCCAGACTGTTTTAATGCAAACACATAACAATGGTATCATTGCTTAGTCCATTAAGGTGCAGTTTCTTGCCTCCTCGTACAAACGTTTTCAGCTGTGAAATAACTGTTAGACTTTGTTACCCAGTTTCGTTTTTCAATCATTTGTTTCGGCTGGTATCATTTACATCCGCAAATATCTTCAAACTTAACCTCGAAGCATTTGATACATCACGCGAGAGCATCAGGAGAAACTCAATGTTTTGCTGTTGCGAAAATCCCCGTTCGATAATTCAGAAGGACAGTTGGTGAGCATACGTATACTTTCGAAACATTCTCTTCGGGCAATTACATTTATGTGGAACGGGAAGGTACAGGCTAACAAGCAATCAATTAACTATCGTTCTAATCAACTTAGTCTTGGAAATGGGGGCTTGGGGTTCGGGTTAATAAAAAGTGGGTAGTGACAGGGTAATTAGGAGAGGGTGGAGGGAAAGAACGCGTGGAAAATGCAGGTAGTTCTGCGGCCGTTGGCCATGCTAAGCTTGGGGCCTGAAGAAGGTTCTTCTGCACGCACAACACCGGCTACATCAGGCGAATGGCCGTGGCCTCCACTGTTGCCAGCAGTCGTTGACCCAGGGACTTCGGGTAATCTGATGAGACCTTGTAGATCACCTTAAATGCATCGCTCGGGTCAACACGGTGTCCAGAGTCCACCATATGAACAAGAATGGAACTGTTGGTGTTCCTGACTTCGCCTTTGTTAAGCCATGTTGGCAGATGCTCCCGTATCCTCTTGGATAAGCACCGGCTTGTGCGACCTATGTAACCTGCTCCACAGAAACAATTACATGAGTAAATGCACATGGAAGTGGTCTGGGCCGGCAGCTTATCCTTACCTTCGCCATGTAGGATGGGGTTTGTTGAGAATAACACCAAAATTTCGCCGCTGGGAAGGTTCGTGATACGGCTTGGTTAAGGCGTTGGCTTAAAAGTTCACTTGCTGCGTCTCCTTGAAAGGGGACTTTGAGGAAAAGGGCCTTCTTTTCAACGGTGAATGTTAAGGATTTGCGTTCTCTCTCCATGATGTTCGTCGGATTAAATTTGTCAAGGTACCCGTTTTCTCGAAGCAGGTCCTCGATCTTTGTGAGCTCTCTTTAGATAGTATCGTCCGAGCAGATTTTTCTAGCCCTTTGCGTTAAGCAGCGGACTAGATTACGCTTCTGTTGGATCGGTACGAAGCTGTGAAAGTTCGTGTAATGCTCAGACCAGGCTTTCTTTCTATTAAAGCTCCTTCGGAGGCTACCATCAGGTCGTCTGCTTAGGAGAACGTCCAAGAACGGAAGTTAACCCGCCGTTTCCATCTCCAATGTGTACTTTAGGCAGGGGTTTGCTTGGTTGACAGTATTTAGAAGCGAGTCTATATTAGTGTCTGCTGGGGTGATAGCAAAGATATAATCGACATAACGAACATAATGTTTAAATTCATGAATCTGGTCGCTAAATTGAAACTTCACCATCTTGCCCATGAAGATATTTGCTAGGAGAGGCCCAAAAAGGGAGCCCATGGCGGCGCCGTCTATCTGTCCATATAGTTAGTTATCAAAAAAGAAGTGCACATTTAATGTACATTTTAGTAGAAGTTCCTTCAGGGCTTCTAGTGAAATTCCATATTCTGTCTGATTTGTCAATAGGAAGTCGCAGATGTAATCTACTGTTTCCACAACCGGGACGTTCGTAAATAGCGACGAGACATCTAAGGAGAGCATCATCATGCCATTTAGGTTTATGCCCTTGATTTCGTCAATAAATGTGAACGTGTCTTAATAGCTCCGTGGTGCTAGTTACTGCTGCAGCGGTTTGAGTTTATCCGCTAACCCCTTGGCTATCGTATGGTAGGGCATGCTACGCATGTCCAAGATTTGATGAACTGGCAAGCCATCCTTGTGAATTTTGGGAGGCCATACAGGCGAGGGATATGCGTACCTACTGGCCGCAGACGTTCGAGGTCACGGTCGCTTATGAAACCTGCCGTTTGGAGTCTTCTTAGGCAGTCAGTCAAGTGTGCCTCTACTTCATACGTGCGATCCTTCTCTTTGTCTACTTTCTTAAACCTCGTCTGGTCTGACAAGATAGTATGCATTTTTCGAAGGTAATCTGACCTGTTCATGATGACGAAACCTGCTCCTTTATCAGGTTTAGTAATCAGGGTGTCTTTATTTTCTCGCAAATGCTTTAACTTCGCCATGTGTGCTTTTGACGGCACTCCGCGACTGATTTGTCTCTAATTCAAGTACTGGTGACTACAATTCACCAGTGTCGGTTTTAAATGCTGGATACTTTTAGTTGAGATAGGCTTTAATTCGTAATGTTGGTTAAACAGGTTTACAAACTGGGTTTCCGATTCTAACTGATTAACCCTTCGAGCAGGTCTGCAGAATTTTGTGCCAAGAGATAAGGCCTCAACTGTTGTCTTATCAAGCGTCAAAGAGGAATGATTGTATACGTACCGATCTGGGTCTTTAGGCAGTCTTGCTTGGGGTTTCCTTTCGTGCACCCTTTGTAGAAGTGACGATCTTTTTGCTTCTCCCCGTTTCGCTTTTATGATCTTTGTGTAGCTGATGAAGTCCCGTCTTTCTTCATCATTGAGGGTGTCCAGAACGGCAGCGCGCTGGCGCACGTGACGCTCTAGTTCTCCCATCTTTATCCGAGCGCTTTCTAACTGGTTTTCAGCATATCTTCTTAAGGTGTCAGTAGTGATAGCAGCACGATTGCGACGCAGAGCTCTCCAGTATTCATTTGGATACTCAGTTCTTTCCACACAGTCCCCAATAAACTTGGCCAGAATCTTCGCCTCTGCAAGCTTGGTGTTGAAACGCAAGTACCCATTGAGTGCCTTTAACACCGCGGGATCCTTGGACTGCTTTAACGTTGCGAAAATCCCTATTCGATAATTCAGAAGGACAGTTGGCGAGCATACGTATACTTTCGATAACTTCTCTTCACGCCATTGCATTTATATGGAAGGGAAAGGTACAGGGTCACAAGTTTGTTACCCTGTAACTTCCCCTTCCATATAAATGTAATGGCCTGAAGCGAATTTATCGAAAGTATATGTATGCTTGCCAGCTATCCTTCTCAATGTTTTGCGCCAACATCCTGACATATTCATAACTTAACCGAAAAAAGTTTCTGCTCTCGTTCTTAGGAATAAAATTCTTTACGTCTCAAAGATTGAATTAGTCCTGGCTGACAAAACTAAGTTCAAAAGGGAAAGATAGAATAAGGATCAAACCATGAGTATAAAATCTTAACTCACTTTTTGTATTCGGAACCTGAAAGGGCGAGGTTTCCTTAGTAAACAAGACTTAGAAGCGCTGAAGCCCACGGGCACAGTCCCCCAAGGCTCTATGGTTTGCCAAAGTTTCACAAACCAGACGTTCCAATACGGCAAATAATTGGTATGCGCAATTAATCATATCATGAAATTGTAAAGTGGCTGGCAGAAAATCTGAAACTGATTTGGCACTAAATAGTACTGCATAGCCAAGGGGACACGTTTGAAATTTTCGAGTCCATAAGAAACACTAATCTCAATGGGAAAACGATGTTGGCCTGAGATGTCGCATCACTGTTCGCCAGCATTCCCCTCACAGAAGTCATATAATTTTTGTGTGACGAGATTGCTAAACAGGGGTTTCCAATCGGCATGCCGGTCAGAGACTTAAAGGAATTACTCTTACGCTGCACTTTAAACGTACAATTCAGCTTTAATGGCCAATCTTACCGCCAACTCGATGGTGTAGCGATGGGATCACCACTTGGACATCTATTGGCACATACCTTCATGGGTAAACTGGAGAGCAACCAACTTTCTCCCATTTTAAAAGACCTTCCATCCTATGATCGCTAAATGGATGATATATTTATAATAGCAGGCGGAAGACTTGAGCTTGACACATGCTGAAAATTTTGATATTATTATCAAAATATAGCTCTCTTACTATCTATCTATCTATCTTTGATAAAGTGAATCAGGTGCACTCAGCGTTAACTTGCACTATAAAAAAAGAAGACAGACAGTGCTTCCCCTTCCTGGACGTCCATTTTGGTAGAAGTTATAATGGAACAATGAGCAGAAGTGTATTTCGTAGGAATACCTAAACAGGGAAATACACTAATTTCTGCAGTTTTTTACCGCTAAGTCAGAAACGAGGCCTAGTTCGCTGCCTCACAATCCAACCTAGGAGAATATGTTGTGCAGAGACACTGTAGAACAAACTCGCACTCATTAAAAACGCATTACAAGAAAATGGCTTCCCCGAGAAGGTCATCAATAAGATTATGGAAGCATGTCCACCAAAATCGGAAGTGCCGACGGCTGAGGATAAAACCTCATTTCGTACATTTCCTTTTCAAGGGGATCCAGCAAGCGAACTTCTACAGCTTCGTCTGAACGCTGCAGTCACCCGTACGTATCCAGCAGCTGAGTAAAGATTATTATTCTCAAGAACTCCACTTCTTTGCCTTGAAGGCAACGATAGACTGCCGTTCAAGACCACTTCAATACGTAATTACATTGGTCGAAGGATTAGGCGTCTATCCAAGCGCATGCGAGAGCACCACCCTGCATGGCTAAACAGAGGCGAAATAAAGTCGATATCAAGCGCAATTATGGCTCACTTGGTAGACAGCGGTCATCGGGTAGACGTCAACCAAGCGTTTAGAGTCGTCTTCAAAGTGCCGTCTAAACATTCTAAATTCCTGCGTCAGCGGATACTTGTGAGAGCAGACCAATCGTCATACACCTCACAAACCCAATTTAATATGCACAGAAAGCATTCGTAGCGGCCTTAAAGCTCCCCTGGCCGAAGGCCATTTCAACATCCGCCCTCACGCCTCTTACTACGCCGCGAAACAGTGATGAGACTGTGGCATCAAGCATCCACAGGCCACCGACGCCGTAACAAGAAGTCGACACCTTGCGTCCCCACACCTCCCAGCAAAACTCACCACGAGAACCGCGGGACGACATGAAATGATTGTCGGACTCTTTTCCCTTCCCCTCCTCCCCCCACCCCCTTTCTCTGGTCCCTAATTAAGATTAGAATCTGATCCTCTTGATCACTTTAAACCTCCCGTTCCCTCCTCTCCCTTGTTACTACTGATTGGTTTTCCTAAAAACTTTCGTTAAGTCTTCCCTTTCTAATATTTTTGCATTGCTTGATGGTGAGTTAATCGAAAACCTTCGCTCGCCCAACTTAACTTCCTTAATGTTTACATGGATATGAGTGCTGAATATTCACTAAGTTGACATGTACATTCGCGTTTTTGGTGGTTTAATAACGAACGTGCTACTGCGATAAAAACTTATTGTGCTATTTTTGAACTGCAAGTCACGTGGTCGGTTCACTTTTTGATTGTTGATCAAATGAAAATTTTCCTGAACTCATGGATATTCCATAAGATAAGACCACTAGTTGCAAGACTATTGTTTCACCTAAGGGGTTTTGTGCATGGGAATTGGCATGAAAGCTTCTCAGAACGATGGCCGGAAAAGGATAATTGCATTAATCTCAATTCTAGTAATAATAATGCGAAAGCGTACTAACAGGTGATAATATACTAAGAATACTTATACTAAAAGTTATAAAAAAATCAGTATAGATATACTAATAAAATACAACAATACAACACAAACAACAGACAGATACAGTAATATAATACAACGGATAATAATACTACCAAAACTAGTTATACGAATAGTCAAAACTGCGCTAGTCCCACTTATCATACTAACACTGATAATTAAGAATACTAGTAATGATGGTAGGAATAATACTGCGAGGGTTATTCCACTACTTTTACTGCTTCTATTGCTCCTTAAATTACTACCTGGCATATGACAACTGGAGCCATACGATAAATAGTCGTTGTGTGCTGTCCTCTTAACACTTTTATTTTAGCAATTCCTTATGCAGCCTGGAGCATATAGAAATTAGGGAAGGGCCCATACCGTAGATCCTCACTTCGCGTCGCACGCCGGCCGGCCGGCTGAGGTAATGAAAAGGAGGAAGCCACTAGCCAGAGCCTAGCATATTAGAGCATGTCTAGCATAATCTGCATCTCACTAATTTAGATGGGCTTCAAGCTTGACAACGAAACATCTTCGGTATTCGCTTTGAATGACGACGGTGCTTCACTACAGCTCTTAGTTGTCTTGACTGCCGTCAAATACAGCTGCAGCGTTTTTCTTCAGTCTAAAATACCAATAGGTAGAGAGCGGACAGAATTTTGCTCTTGACCCATGCGTAACGCATTCTGACTAGATTTGCTTTCTTTTCGAACCAGCCGCGGCCAAATATACCTCGGCTAAAAAAACAATCAAAAATCCACAAATGCTTGACTTTTTTAGACCCAAAGTATTTTTACTAGCGAAAATTAACACCTGAATTCCGTATATATCATATTGAGTACTTGATATTATTGTACTTTTGTATATACCTTATTTCATTTAGAACAAACTCCATATTTTGCACACGATTGACCAAGCATAAAACTACAACAAATGCAATAGTGACTGTAAAAAAAGTATTTTTAGGCTTTTTCCTGTTTCCAAGTGTTTTTGATGGTGCTCAAGAGGTGCCTTACCAATAAACCTAATCATTAAAACAGTGATAAGTAGATTTAATTTACTGTAATTTGATCACGTTGAACACAATTAAATCTTCGTTTACACTCGTAAACCAGGAAAAAATGTTAAACCGTCAATTGCGTTCGACAGATAGGCGGAGGAAATAAATATTGCGCGTCCCTACAAGAGTTTTGTCGAAAAATATGTTCCAGCTGCCAATCATGCCAACCTGTTGGGAAACTAGAAATAATTAATTCCGTTTTGTATTTGAAGAGGAACAATTAAGTGTAAAATCCTATGTCCCTTAGTCTTACCATTACACCTAACCCACACGGGGAACAACGAAGGGGCTTCTTAAAAAACTTTATAGTTACTTCAATTAGAAAGATAACGTTTTCCACTGCGTTGACTGCATGATTCAATTATTGGCCACCTCTTTAAGAAGTGATTAAGTAGATATTCATCTGACGAATTTCTGTGTGTCACCTTTTTCCGTGGTAAGGTTAAAATGGAAATGGAGATTTTTGGACATTTTCCAAAGTTGTCTAAAGATAATGGGTTCAATTTGAATACAAATCAAAGAAATTAGTTTTCTCTTTTTAACGGATTATTTTCCGCCATAGCGGATTACATCCAGGATTTGTTATATGCTTGCGAATGCAAAAAGGTGTGCTCATAAAGATGGCCATTTTTTAAATATTATTATTGTCTGTGCCGTTTCTTAATAACGCATAAACGGAACGTATAGTTTACAAACAAGTATATTTCTACATGACTTACATTTAACAAGGTCCGTACTTTAAAACATAAGCGATAACATATATGGACACTTTTCTTATTTGATATCTAGACAGGGCGATAAATCAAAATATGACCAAAGCATTTTTGTAACTGCATTTTGTGGAAAAACATTCCCAGGTTTGCTTAACGTAATTTCGAAAACATCAATCTTTCCTTCATCATGATTTGGCCTCATTTGGCCCTACCTGCATCTGAACAGTTTTGAACAAAACTTATCGGTTCTGGGAGGGATATTTTTGTACATTTTTGTTGTACTTATTTTGGCATTCTTCTATAGAGATATGCATATCATTTTAAAACGTTTGGTTCTGTCGTACGTAATAGCATAGTTAAATCCTTCGATATGAGATGACTCCCAATTTCGCCAAAATTAATGCATAATACCCTGAATAAACTTAACTGAAGGGGCGATTTTCTTACCTAAAAGGATTTCGCGGACCTTTGCATAAAGCAATCGTACTGTACATCTGCTAAATTCGTTTTTCCGTTGGCCACATGAATTGCTACGTTTAACGAATACGCCATTGGGTTCAGCATTTATTATATCAGAAGAAGATGCGATCACTGGAACAAGGGGTTTATTTTCCTGACGCTCCGGATTCCCTCGGAAATCCTTAATCATAGCTATGATGATAACACAGTCATGGTCATGCGCAGATAGGGTCACTAAAAGACGTAGATTTATCAGAAAAGTTGTAGGACAGGCTAATGCTTTTGCCATTTGATCGATTGAACATTTTTGTGAAAGCCTGCATATCTTATGCTTTTTCTCTTTTTGTTGCAAGACTACGTTGCCTCGTACGGTACTATATTGCAAAATCTCCAAAAAGCCATTTGCATAATTACTGCCCGGGACGATGGTCCGCTGCTTGTTTTTTAACTGTTTTGGCTAGTGTGGAACAGTCCTTTATTTGCCGATGACTTTCCAACACTTTACCCGCAATCTTAGTCTGAATAATTACAGGTCTTTCAACTCCACTGTGGACATGGCCTGTTTGCGTATGTTTCAGTAGAGGAAAAGAGGCAACTACGAGAGTTACTCTCAGTTTAGGCGGCAGTAAATTCCCTTGAAGATGAGTCTGAATTGTGCTTTTCTATGAGTATTCATACGGCGACGTTCTGCGTATTCCGCTCTGATGCACGTGCATTCCTCACATCTGAACAGGCGTTCCCGCGCAGGTTTTCTGCACGAAAAGGAGCTAGTAGGCGAACTTCCCAGACGCACTTTAGTGTTTGATCTCAACAGCTGAAATTAGTTTAATAAAACCGGGTTGATTCGTCCTAGAAGCATAAATTAGCACATTCGCAGCTATCTAATCGTGTCGTAAAAAGTTTGTTGAAGGACTTTTGTTAGATATTTTTGGCGGATCTCCATGTTGTAAAAAGAATACATTTTAACGGTTATATTTGGCGTTTGCCATCACAAAGCGCTCACAAAAAAACTTTCATTAGCTGAGACATGCCTAAATCAAAAGGCTAAGGGTCAATTGATAAGTATGCACGCATGCACACCGGGATTGCTATTGATGTAGTGTGCTCTGAATAACCGTAAAACAACCTCATCGGGGTTGTAAGGTGCCGGGTTCGCGGTCTGATATATGCCTTCTCAGATCTCTGTAACTCAACCTCGACCGCCTAAAGAACTCCTCTCTGTCACCACCTGAAGGTGTCACGATAGCCTCTAAATTTACTTACGACGTTCGCAGATCGCTTTTATCTTATGCGATCATTGCGCTTAGAGCAGGAGAAAACAAAGGCCAAATTTTATGCTCTGATATAAACTTGCAATGATCGATTTTACAACAAGCATAAAAACTACGTCACCATTGAGTAAACCAAGACACGTGAATTTTATAGCTTAAAGAAGTCCAGGAGAAATGGAACAGGAAGTTGCTTCAAGGACGCGTGAACTCGACGGTTTGAAGTAGCAGAAACCAAACCTTATGTATCCCATTACTTTCCTTAAGGAAACGAGGATTATAAATAGAAGGTAATTCAAACAGTCGGTATGGCCGGATTTTTTCGCCAACGAACCGCATGAGTTAAGAGAAGTGTCCAAAACAAAGTTCTCAGACGAAGAACTGCAAAATTAGCTCATATCAGCTCTGAATAAGACGAGTAGGGTGAAGACCACATACGCGAAATACAGTAAAATATCTTTGTGCTCTTTGACGCATTTCTGCATCCGTCCAAGGATCCGCCGCTACGAAGACCTCCATTGACATCGAAGGAGAGCGTGATTTGCGGGAGTGTGTATATGTCCTAGCAAAGGCCGTTTACTTTGCTCTGCCAAATGACTCTGTCTTTTTTAAAGGCATAATGAGTTCAGTGTTTCACTTTTGAACTGCCGACGCGAAATGGTTTGAATGAATAAACTTTTTGTTTTCACTCATGGTCACAGATAAGACTTTTAGTAAACATGTAACTTAGCCATTAATGGAAATTATAATTTCCATTGGAGGATACCATACGATCGTAGAATGCAAATTTTTCCGAAGAAGTTCCTCGCTAGTTGCACCATTTAAAAATTACTCTTGCATTTATGCAAGCATTATAACCAATTGAAGACACTTAAGAGCATTAATTTCCTACGCACGGGATTCGCACACGCCTCTAGTTTAGCGCCATAAACTGCGCACGCTGTTCACTTTGGTAAATCCATTCATCCTGGGGCTGTAACTCATTCCTCCTCTAATGTTTTAATGCCTGAGAGAGACTGGTTAGAAGAAGCAAAATTGTTTCCCAGATTTCTAGTCACATTTGCGTGTGTGCATAGAGTAAGTTCATGCAAAACATCTCTCTATCCCGGAAAAACTTTTGTCGTCGTGCATGGAGCATACTTCAGTTGCTGGACTAAGAGAAGTTTAGCACAGAGTGTAATACATTCGAGCAAGTGAATACTGACATCTCGAAACATTCCGATGCATTACTGTGTCATAAGTATTAAAATAAGCTTTTTGCTGTACACTTAAGCCAAGTACTTATTACCTGTACCTACCTACTTAATTACTGCAGTAGGCACATTACGCTAAGCTTACTTCCTGATATAACCGATAGGCTTAGGAACTAGGATATGCGTTCGGATTTGCTTTTACAGCGTTAGCTATATTTACATGCGTATTATTTCGGATGGCACTCAAAACAACCATTGTTTTTGCTCTCTTCTCTCAATAAGCATGCAATTTTCCGTCGTAGTCGAGGAAAACGTAGAGACAGCAATCCCCACACACAGTCTCATTCCAACAGCTCTGCAAAATTCAAATACCTACGAGAACCTTCAGCAAAATATCGCCTGTAGACGACGTGATATTTAGTTATTGCCACTCGGGCGTTCTTAGAAGCGTTGCCTATGATACTCCTTGACAAACACGTGGACCACCAGGAGGTGCCACATACTCCTCCACAACACCCTGCTTCAGCCAACCGAGGGCATACATCAAACAGTATTATAGATAAGTAACAAGCATTTTAGAAAACGTATACGATGTCATTTAACGAAACTAAGGTTCCTTTGGGTCAGGAGATTGGAAGCAGGCTTTTGTCTCCTTTTTCGGCTTCATAATTGCAAACATTTACCCAGGACTTCTGTCATTACCCCCGTCAGCCGTCCCTACAACCTAAGACACTCGGCACTTGTTATACCCCCGCTTGCATCTTCCTCATGGAAACGCTCTTTGTTTTTTCGCTTCCAGATATAGCTTTCTTTGGAATAACTTGCCAATCGAAATTAGATCGTTAACTTGACTGTCTGCTTTCAAACGGAGACTGCACACTTATCTTAACACTGCTTCTATTAACCTTCTATTCTCCTCATCTTTTCCGAGCAGCTTTCTCCATGACTCCGAGAAAGGACCAGTGGGAATTTAGGAGATCCGCTTGAAACTATTCTCTCTGTCTCGTGTCCCTCGTGAACCTTGATGTTGCCATCAACCATTACTGAAACAAACGAAGCCACGCGGAAGTACTCAGTCTAAAATGCTGCAGTTTCGTTGACTACTCACCTTCATTTGACTCCCCACACCTATTTCTGCTCTAATACTATGTTCCCACTACTATCTTCCTCAGCAGTTTTTTCTCTTACACACTTTTTGAAAATGAAGGCCCGTTGAACATTGTCTCCGTTTTAACTGTAAGAGTTTTTTTAAGCTGCCATAAGTTTTCGTTTTAAGTTCAAAATTACCTGCAAAACATTGCTAAATGTTGCCCCAAAAGGACAATTTCAGCTGAAATTATTTCGAATTTCTACGTCTCCTTGCACATATTGTCAAATTATTTTTTGAATGTTTTTATTTTTTCGAAATTAACTTTGCACAGATAGTGCCGTACCGGCGCTGAAAAATATAAATTCAAAATTCCAAAGTAACAAGCATTTGAGATGACATATATGAAAACTGTTACCTCCATGGAAATATAAACCTAGGTTGTATTATCTGCAGTATTAAAGCATATGCTGCTAAATTAAGTTTAGTGGGCTAGCTTGTCATTTGTTTTATTAGTTTCTGGTTTATCCTGTACTATAGAACATTGTCTACGGGAAAAAGGATATAGTCTTTATCATTAAAATACATCATCGGTATCGTTAGTGCGATTGCATGGAGACATTTCGTTGCGAAATATGCCAAATACACTGAAGAGTTCTGCAGTGAGCGTAAAGTAACTTCAGTTACTTTTATGTCATCTCCATTGTATACTTGATCTTAATTGTTCATTTGTGGAAAAGGATTATACTATTTATTATGAACGTTTTCATAGGCAACACGTTCCCAATATTCAGCGATCTCGTTACGGAGTTCTTTTATTTAACACACTGTAGGTATTTGATCAAGTTCATTTATAAGAGAAAGATTAAATAATATTTCAGCCTTTATGCTTTAACAATATCCAATCCACCCAATTCAAAACAACATTTTAATTTAAATGACGCTTTATATTTTCACGACAGACGGGTCAAAATTTAAATAAAATAAGCCTTTTGAATGATTGTTTTTGAATTCACGCTGCAAAAATTATGGGGTCAAACTGACGTCAGTACGCGCGTGCTAGATAGCAACCGACTAAAATGCCCACAAATTGGAGCACTCCAAGCACAATAAAAGCCACGGGGAACTTCTGGGAAAATAGTTCAACTTTGCTTTTGAGTGCATCTAAACAGCCCTGAAAAATATGGTATGCAGACAAGAAAATAGTCATTTGTTTTTCTAGGGTAAGCGTTTATCTTATATAGCTAACACTTATTTATAGAAAAGACAACAATCAGAGTGTATCAATCATTATTTGAACTCACGATTCGCACTGATTTGGAGTCGCATCCAGCAGGAATTGTTAATATCAAAGTGGCATTTGCCTTCAGTTTCTCGTAGTCTTTGGCGCCATAGATACCACAGCATTCCAACTATAGAATATGTCAAAATAAACCACATACTTTGTTCTCCATCTTCGTAAAAGCTTTCTTAATAGCCTCTTTATCTCTTTGCTCGAACGACATTTTTAACGAATTTTCCACCAAAGCTAGAATCTAAGATTGTGGGCTACAGTATCCTTACGTCACCTACCTGCGCCTTTTTTGTGAGGATTGTAATGCAAAGGATGATTTCAGCACCAATTATAATGGATAATAAAAATGCGTACTTAAAATGAGTATATAATGCAAAGTTACCATTTTGAGCATGCCAGGAGCGCAGCAGAGTGCTCCACAACACCCACAAAAACCACATAGGCAAATAATTATTCCAACGATTAAGGCCGCTATTGGTTTCAAATGGGAAACTTCCAACTGTGCACCGAAAGGGGTTTTAAGTAAGAATAGTACGGTTGATGCAGTAATAACGATAGCCAAGCCAAAGACCTAAGGAAAGACAAAATATTACAGATTTGTGAGAATTTCCAATGAATGACATGGTTTATATAGTATCCGTGTTTGATTTAAAATTTTAAAACTTCCATCGCTTGCAATTAGTGCAAGTGCACATGTGCACGTTATATATACATTGTTGATTGAAGCGAAAATGTGTGTCCCCAGACATCAATGAGAAGAAGAGGCGATCTCGGGAATAGTGTGTATAAGATCCTTACGTTTTGAAAGCGTACAGGCTTGTATTGTTAGAGGTTGGTGTTTATACACACCTCACGGTGTATATATATATGTACATTAATAGCAGATATGTGTACATTGATCTGTCAGAGGACCCGCTCGTCCGTCCCTGTTGCCATTAGAGCTCTTTCTCGAGCCTCCACTGCGAGTTGGATAGGATATAGGCAGAAGATCATTAGTAGCAAAGGCATAAGAAATTAGGAAGGCCTTTTCTGCCTTATTCGGCGTAATCGGCTAAAATTCTTATCACTAGCCGACGGTTTACAGGAAGGCCACCAACAATCGTCAGATCCTAAATTACTAAAGCAACCATCCGTTGTATCACAAACGCAGCTTTGCACGAAGTCTCTACAAGAGGGCTGAGACCCACTGCAGTGAAAGAGACGACAAAGTGGCCGAACGCTGCTATTTACGGCAGATGTTCACCACCAATGGGTATCTTCGGAGCTTCATAGAACGGAGTACGCGGGCTTTTGCGATAAGAAAGCCAACGGTTAGCCAACTTAACATCTAGCGGGTGCTTTTGTGCATCGCAAACGTGTCTGAAGCAGCCGCGCGACTCCTGCAACCATTGGGTATCGGCATCGCCCACAGACCCAAGGCAACGATCAGCCGATTACTAATAAAACGAAAGCACCCCCTGCCCGGGGTGAAACTGCCAACGTCGTGTACCGGATCAACTACAGTTCCTGCAAAGTGAACTATGTAAGGGAAGCGAGCAAGCGATTAGAGACGCGTGTGACCGAGCAGGAGGGAGCGGTGCGCAGACAGGTCCGATTCTCGCTGTTGGCAGAAAATTGTGCAGCTACTGGGCACAAGTTTGCTTTCAAGGACGCTGAGTTCGCAGGGCAAAGGAGCAACCATACGGCCAGGGAAAGGCTCAAAGCCTAGCATACCACAACTTACTGCATTAATCGCTGCGTGACGCTACAAAGAGTATACCAAGCTCCACGGAGAAAACACAAAAAACAGGAGCATGGACAAGAACGCCGACCAGCTGCACCAGCCGACAGCCCAAAAGAGGGCGTAAGGCCACCGTACGCAAACACAAATAATGGACAAGCTGTTTCGACCAGAACCCTGCAAGAGCGCGAAAAGAATGTAAACGCGGGTGAACATGAACCCACGCCGATAAGAGACAACGGTGACATTGACGGCCGGGCCGGTAGCAACCAAGAAGTGAACGCAAACATGAAAACCGCAAACAGCAACTTAAGGGGCAGGTGTGAACGCAGAATGACGTCGGCCGAGCCCAACCGACGAACAATTAGAACCTAAACAATGACAACTGTCACACCAATGCCACCACCACTTCCTAACGAAACGAGACCGCACCCACATAACAACAATCATCTCCATGCCTAGCTAAATCTAACCTATAAATACTTTGAACAGTCGTGCATTTAGCCCCTTTGACAATAGAAGCTTGTCTGATTCCGAAACGTCAGAACATTAAACCCTTGGTTCCTGTGATATATATATATATATATATATATTGAAATGTAGGCATCCAAGGTTAAACAAGGTGAGGTTGAATACGTTCTTCGGGAAATAGAATTTTATTTCTCGACATTTTGAGACAGGAACCCCAGCTCATCATCAGGCGCAGAGAAAAGTAAAAGTTTCAAAACATCCAGCTTCGCAAGTGCGGTGACAAGGAATAAAATATTTCTATTTCGAAAAGAACGTATTCAACCTCAACATATATATAAGATACATTAGGAAATTACACACCATATATTTCTGCAAGAATTATGACGAAAACTACTCTAAAGAGATATCCATACAGAAAAGTAAAAAACGTACGAAGAAAACAATGTTGAAAACAAAAGTTGCGAAACCGAGGATTTCCCTGGAAAGACCCATACAGTCAACTTTCAACTATTTTGAATAAACGCCCAGATACCGATTAGCTAAGCGAGATCGAAATTAGAAATATAAACAAATTCAATAAAATTAATTTTTCTATTTTTAGCTCTACAAAGTTAATCATATCGGAAAATAAGTTCACAAATTTGCTTCGAAATCCACATAGTGAGAAAACCAAGACCTGGCTCAGTCGCAGGACAGTGTAAGACGCATTAGTTGTGTTGACTGCTATTGTAATTCCTGAAGCACAAGGTAGCTCACGATTGAATGAGCAATAAAATTTTGGATTAAGTACGGTAGAAAACAAAACTTGTTCTCTTTTTCGTTTCCCTACCATGTCTACTCCCTGATAGGACGATTGTGGCGATGGCGGTAAGCGGTGAAAAACAGGGATAATGGTTGAGGCATCTATATCTATATATATTCTGCAAGTTCATTGACAAATTTTGAAATTGTTCTTAGTTTTAAAGTATCTCTTGGGTGCTTCCCTAAACTCCGATGAAAGTTAAAAACCTAAAAAAACTCTCTCTCTTGCAGTGATCATTGGTTCTCTTTTAATTTTGTGTTTGGGCAATAATGGACTTAAAAAAGGAGTTCTTTTGAGTGAAAAAAGCTGACTTCAAAGGTACGATACTAGTGAAAGGTATGCGAAGTTATAAATTCAGTCAATAGTTTAGCAGAAAAAAGCTGCAGACCTTTTAGGGACATCAGTTTGGGACGGGGAGGCTTGGCACAGGAACCCAATGTTATTAGTCTTCCTTGAATGTTTGTCGGCAAAAAGTTCCTGACCGTTTGCTGATGAATAAGTCGATTGCGGGACGCAGATTCAGTACCATTATCTTCAGCATGAGGCCTGGCATGGTACGATGCCCACGAACGCCATCAGAGTGAAATCAATATTCCACCAAGTCAGCAACGAATATTCATGAAATTTGTACAGTGTACAACATGTACGGTACATTCGTTCGCCCACACTTATGGCATGACATACAGGTGTGGTGGTCAGGGCTAGCAAAAAACACAGCGTGTATCGAGAAATTGTAGCGTCCGGCAACAATGCTAGTAAGCGGTCTAAAGAACCACTCTTACATTGATAGACTGGCATGCCTAAATTTATTCCCTCTGCATGAGAGTTAAGAAAAAGAAGATATTATCTTAGTTTATTAGAAAATCAGTCAGTCAGTCAGTATATTTGAGGAAAAATAGGCTTGCGCCTTTGAAATCCCTCTTTGTCACGTCAAAATCTCATGAATTATAAACAATTTTAACAAGTCTTCAGTCAGGAAAATATAGACACTCACATGCTGCAGTGGTTTTTCAAGGTGAATTTGTCACATAGTTCACGTTGTGTTGTAGCATGTGTATATCAAGTCGGTGTTTGATTATCTCCACATATTGGGACATAACAATTGCCTCGGGAAGGTTATTCCACGGGTCCATGACACGATTAGAGAAAAAATTAATAAACGGTGTTGGGAAAGGATTGCGTTTTGAGGATGTTTCAATGGTACCTATCGCCTCATCTCCGTGGGCACACAATAAGGCTGTGCATGAAGATGTCCAAACTCAATCTGCGCTCTATATTCTTCACGCAACGGGCCATACAACAGTGAAACGACCTCCCACAGTCAGTCGTGGAGGCTACTGCCCTTCATCTGTACAAGCAACGCTTGGATACTTACGTGTGTCCCCTCTTGTCCCTTCAAATTCTGAACTCTTACTATCAGACTTATTTGTAAAAATAATGATACTCAACTTGTGCCAATACTATGATAAATGTGGTGATATTTATAAATTATCGCCAAAGATCATGCAACAATGTCAAGTCTGCATGAAAACCATTGTAGCTCGCATTGCATTTACCTAACGGACCCGCAAGTTATACTGCATGAAAGGAAAAAATAAATCCTTAAAATGAGGCCTATTTAGATATGTAAAGTATCATTTATTATCGAACGACTAATATGTTGTACCAAAAACTGTCAAATTAAAAAAGAGCAGTAGGACAGGTCGAGAATAAAAAGTCGTCATGTAGGTGACAAAAGTGTAAAAAAAATAGGATGGAAAGACAAAATGAGGAAAAGTAATAAATAGGTAACATACTAATGCTTTGTTGAGTGTGCTTTAGCGTGTACAACAGAGGTAATTCGAAAGGACATCGAGACACCTATCTTGTCAATTGTGGTTTGATCTATATAATTATCAAGAACGAAGGCCAATTTATTTTCCATTGAAATGTATGTCGGAGGCTTGTCTAGTTTCGCTTGATTAAAGCGAACAGATTTTCAATTGTATTGAGGTTGGAACTATTGGGCGGGATGAAAATTGTTCGCAGGCCAAATGCAAAAAGGCTGGCTGTAGTCTTGAAAAATAAGTTTATAGTCATAATTTAATTAAAATCATAACTACTTTGATCGGTCAGCAGGGGCATTGTCTTGCAATATAATATTAGCCGTTCGACGCCTAAGAATGTCATTATAAATAAATAATAAAATAAATTGTATATTTAAGGCCCAAGGGGCCCCTTCATTACAAACTTGGTGCTATCGTGAGAATAAGGAAATAAAAATATTTCAGATTAACAACGAACTCTTATAAAATAATCATCTGGGCTGTAAAAAAACTCCTACATCGGTGGATGAGTTCAGCGAGCCACCGATTTCCACAAAATGTAGGAGAAAAAACTGCCTTAATGGGCAGCAAAATATAACGAGATGCAGATTTGTTGATATCCTGCTATTGAGGGTTCGGGACGCTTATTGTCATGGGAAAAATAATATAGAAGAGTTATAGGAAGGGGTCATTCGGGACAACAGGAGAACACTGTGGAAGTCAAGGCAACATCACAGAGGTGCGACCCACCAGACTCCAGAGTCCACAAGCATCCGAGCGGTAACCATCAGTAGCAACTTTGAAAATCGCCGTATCCTGGGAACAGCTTCAAATGCCAGGAGGATCTTTTTCGAAATCATACTCCAGAGTTCACGAGCATCCGAGCGGTAACCCTCAATAGCGACCACCGTATAACCAAGTACATCTTTGCAAATTTTGATGCGCGCGGAAATGTTAATGTTCTCTTTCGTCGACCGCCGCACTGGTCGGTCACCGAACTGGATCGCTACCCACACCATGAGCCGTCGACAGTTCTTAAAGGTTGATCTCGAAGCAATCTGTTCTTTGGAAAAGTTCTTTCCGCACATGACCGCATGTGCCGAATTTGTGGACTTTTCTAAGAAGAGTACTTATCACAGAAGGAAATGCTTTTCCAAAATGAAAGTCTGTGACGAATGTATTCCTGTGCAAATAACAAACGTTCATTACTAAGTTTCCTTATTAAAAATGGCCTCACCATAGCCACCCGCTGATGAAGGCCGAATTCTCGCATTCGGTTTCTAACTAGGGTCTGAGAGAACATTAACAAATATTCCCCGTAAATAGCGGTAATGGGCATATGATGGTATATTGTTAGTGTTCGAGAAAAAAGTCGTTATCTTGTTTTGTTGTAGACCATTTCTGTCCAGGATTTTTCCTTCCATGCTCTGTTTTATAATTTATAATTCCGGATAGAGTGGCCTTGTTTACATCAAACATACTAGCTAGTGAATTCCGCGTCACTCCTTCGGGTGCCATTTTTTATAAGCGGACAAAATCAGCTTCACTTGAATAATTATAGAGTCCAAGCAGTCAGCAGGCAATCTCAAAGAGGGTTCCTTCAGGAAAATTAGTTTATTGAGATTGGAGATAAACAGGAACAACGGAACTCAACAACGGTGCGGGGTAGAAGGAGGTCCGAACGAAAAAAGGGACGCCGGGAGAAAGCCACAGCACTTTGCTGAGTCACAGCTGGGAGCAACTGAATTGGCCAATCAGGCATCGTTCTCGTCCCCGATTTGTTCCTTGGTCTCTACAAGGGCAATCAGATACAGAGGGTGAGTTCAGGGAGGGGATGTTAAATAGTAATATTAATTACACTGCCCCCTCCTGTAGGACCACTTACCCATCGGTAAGCTCTTCAGAAACTGCGGCGTCGAGTGTAATGCCTGGACCGCCGTCTGGGGGTATTTCGACCGTACGGGATACCGGGAGGGATGAAGAAGCAATCAACGAAGAAGGATCAGGGGATTCGGAGAGATTATCTGAGGGGGAAGGCGGTGTAGGCGACAGAGTAACCATGGGGAGGCTGGCGAGAGGAGAATGGTCAATGGAGGGGACTGATGACTTGGAAGGGGGAAACACAGGTAAGGCGGTGGCGACGAATCTGCCGGGAGTATCATCCGAATCATATGGCTTAAGTTTTTTGAAATAAGCAGCAAAGGTGGGGCTGTTGGGATCGTTAGACCTCCGGAGCATACAGAGCGTCTCCGAGGGTACTTCACCCACATCGAAGGGCCCAATCCAATAGCACGCGAACCTGTCATTCGACCCGCTGGGCAGTCGATCCTGGTACCATAAAACCTTGTCACCAGGCTGATAGGGGGCACCATGTGCCCGACGATCGTAGTAATCCTTTTGCCGCTGATGGGCCGTAACAAGGCAGGTGCGAGCGAGCTCATGTGCATGATGGAGATTGTCGCGCAATTTCTGCACAAAATCATTGGGCCGTGCACGCAGCGGGAGTGGAAGGGGACAACTTGAATCTAGAGGTAGACGTACCTCGCAACCGTACATCAGGGCAAAGGGGGTATGGCCCGTGGACGAGTGCGTAGCAGACCGCCACGCAAGCAGGCATTGCAGTAAAGCAACATCCCAAGATTGACGAGGGAAGCTGTTCACGAACGACTGAATTAACACTTTAAGTGTGCGATTTGTGCGCCCCACCTGTCCATTACCCTGCGGAAGCCAAGGGTTAGACCGGGACTTACGAAATTGAACAATATTGCAAAGCTCCTCCATTAAACGAGACCCAAATTAAGCACCCCAATCCATATGGAGTTGCTCTGGAACGCCATGCCGGCAGATCCACCCCTTAAGGATAGCGCTTGCAACTAAATCAGCGTCGGCCTTCGGTATGGGCACTGCCTCGCATCACTTGATGAAAAAGTCGATGAGCACAAGAATGTAGCGGCTTCTTTCTCAGTGGGGGACATAAAGACCATCAGGTCCACGCCAACAATCTCATCAGGAAAGCCTGCCTGAATGGGCTGGAGTGGTGCACGATAGGAGGGGTTAGGGTTTTTGACCTCCGTGCAAACAGGACAGGTGTTACAGATATCCTGAATGATGCGGCGTTGGTTTGGACAATAAAACCTCTGCCTTGCGGCAACGTCCGTGCAAGATTGGCCGGCGTGACCAAGGTAACTGTTGAGGCGCGAAATTATGGGGTTACTCGTGTCATGAGGTAATACCAAACGGCGGAGGCCAGTATCGGAATATTTGAGATAAAGAACGACATCGCATAGGCAAAGGCTATTTCATGCTGACCAAAGGCAGTGAGTTTCCCGACCGGAGCCCCTCATTTCCTCACTTGACGGTTTCAAAGCGCAGACGCGACGCCGATCGTAGATCAAAGATATATATGGGTCTGTGGTTTGGGCTAAAGCCCACTGTTAGTGATCCGAATTTCCAATCGCAATGGCAGCCACTGAGACGTCTGCCGGCGAAGGGGTTCGTGCCCAACGTTTTGGTGTTTCTTACCGGCGCGATGCAAGACTGTGTAGGAGTATTCCGAGAGGTCTGACAGCCACCGAGCGTATTGGCCAATTGGGTCCTTGAAGGTTTCTAACCAGCGCAGAGCCTGATGGTCCGTGCGTATTATAAACGATTTGCCGTTGAGGTAGTGGTGGAACTTCTTAACGAAAGTCATGCCAGCAAGCAGTTCTTTCCGAGTGGTGGAATAATTTCGTTCGGTCCTAGAGAGGGACTGGCTAGCAAAAAGGAGGGGATGCTCGAGTCTGTCCGCCTGCTGCTGCGAAAGGATCGCCCCAATTGCCGCATCAGAAGCGAAAGTGTCCAAGATAAATGGAGGGGCTGAGTCAGAAATGTTGAGGAGCGCCAACAGCGCGGGTGAGGTAAGGAGACACTTAAGCTCTCGAAATGAGCTAGCACATTCTTTAGATCAGTTAAATATGGCACCTTTGCACATACGCCGATTTAAGGGGGATGCGAAACGCGCAAAATCTTTAATAAACTAGCGGTAATTGGAAGCCAGATCCAGAAAACTACGTAGTTCAGAGACACACATGGGCTGTGGCCAGTGTGGGATTTGTTCAGTTTTGGCGGGATCAGTCTTAGCGCCGCTGGTAGAGACAATATGACCCAAAAAGAATACTGAGCTCTTCAAGAAGCAACATTTGAAAGGGTTAAGTTTAAGACCGACGGCCTTGAGACGATCAAATATGGCCGGAGATTGGCAAGATGTGACTCCACCGTGGAACAGTGGACAATGACATCATCCAGGTGAACAGGACACGCGGAGGGGCACAAATTTCTTAAGACCGACGCCATCAGGCTTTGAAAGGTCGCAGGCGCGTTCATCAACCAAAAGGCATAGTCTCAAACTCATATAACCCCGATGGAATGCCAAAGGCAGTCTTCGGCCGATCTTCGGGCGCCATTTTTACCTGCCAGTAACCAGACTGTATATCGAGCGTCGTGAAACAGGTAGCCTCGGTCAGCACCTCTAAAGTATTATCAATACGAGGTAGGGAAAAAGAATCATTCACAGTAACGGCGGTCAACTTGCGGTAATCGACACAAAGTCGTAATGCGCCAGGCCAAAGGGGAAGACGATAGACGAATTACGCGCTTGGCTAGCATATCTTAAATGGCCTTTTCTAACTGCTTCTGGAAATGGACCAGTTCCCGACGAGGGGTTGATGGAATGGCCTGGCCGAGCCCGTGTCGATGCTTTGTTGCAGAATATTGTTTCTTCCCAAGGGTTCACCATCCCATGCAAAAGTAGAGGAGTTGCGACGGATAAGGTCACGTACAGCAGCTACCTGCTCGCCAGAGTAATCGAGGGAGTCAGAGACTAGACGCTCCAAATCGGACGGCTGGGGAAGAGTACAACATACTGACTCACACCCGGACTGATGCACTGAGGTATTAGGGAAATAAAAGGGGACCATGGTCGTAGTAGACGTGAGCTGACAGGTAGCAAATTCGATGCAAAACCCATGAGAGTAGAAGTAATCAGCCCTTAGAATACCCTGCCACTGAATATTCACACAAGCATAAAAATGATGGCGAAATTCAGAGGAACCAAGATGAAGAGGTACGTTGATTAAAGACGAGAAAAAAAGAGGCTTGTCATTGGCAGCCACAATACGAGGACGTCGGTGGGAGACCACGCTTTACGAAGCCATGAACGGGAGAAGCCCTTAGGGATAAGTAAAGAGCAAGCAGCTCCGGTATCGACAAGAAAAGTCACTCACGCGTCAGCAACCAATACATCAATGAGAGGAGCAGCGAAATCAGTATTGGATGAAACAGAGGGTACGGGCAAGGACTCGTTTGAAATTTGGGCAACCTAAGTCTGAAGACCCCGGGGTCGGTTAGTGAAATTTCGATAGGTCTGTGTTGCCGCTGACCTAGTCACCACAGAACGAGCCTCTGAACTCTGGACAAAGGAAGCTGCAAAGCAGGGAGTGGTAAGCGAAGGGCCATAACGGTCCTCGTAGTCCTGAACCAGAGACAAAAGTTCGGTGAAGGGCAGGGATTTCCGTTTGATGAGCTGACGTTCCAGATGGTCGTCAAGGGTACCAGCGCGAAAGTGTGCGAAAAACAAATCATCCATCATAGAAGAGGGGAAGTTGAGGAATGCAGCGAGGACCAAGGGACGAAGGCAGCCCAAATAGTCACGCGCACTTTCGCCCGGAATCTGCAGACGAGACGAGAACTGCCGATAAGCGTTAACTGGCGGTATGGGGGAAGCGAAAACGCGTCAAAGAGAAGAAAGCAGGGAATCGACTTCATCGTCGAACTTACTGCCAAAGGACGAAGCCTTGGCTACTGCCTCCGTGGACAGATGAGACAGACGAATAGGGAACGATCCTTCGTCGCCACGGAAGGCAACTGGACATTGGCCTGGGAATGCCAAAGGTCAAAATCATCTCCCGGCTTAAGACGGGGCAAAGTGTCCGTATGGCATTGCCGTGTCTCCAACACAGACAGGAGAGTATGGCACAACACAGCCAAGTCAACGTTGGCAGGCAAAGAGGATTTATGTTGATCGCCGGACATCGTGCGTCACCGCTGCCACCAATTCTGTAGTGTCCAAGCAGTCAGCAGGCAATCTCAACGAGGGTTCCTTTGGGAAAAGTAGTTTATTGAGATTGGAGATGAACAGGAACAACGGAACTCAACAACGGTGCGGGGTAGAAGGAGGTCCGAACGAAAAAAAGGGACGCCGGAAGAAAGCCACAGCACTTTGCTGAGTCACAGCCGGGAGCAACTGAATTGGCCAATCAGGCCTTGTCCTCGGCACCTTCGTCCCCGATTTGTTCCTCAGTCACTACAAGGGCAATCAGATACAGAGGGTGAGTTCAGGGAGGGGTTGTTTAATAGTATTATTCATTACATACTGACCTGACACATCGACGACACAGCCCAACACCAAAAAAGGACATACATCGCGCTTTCCTACTTCTGAATTAAGTTTACGCTCATGGTTATCGCTACGGTAAAACAACTTTGTCATACCAATTTATAGCTGCATTTTTTGGCACAAAACTTAACAGAATAGCAAAAAATATTTAAAAGTGGAATTTTTCATTGTTTCCGAAAAAATGCGATTCTTTTAACCTGAACTCACTTCCATCTAAACAATTTCGGACAACATAATTCGGTTCTGGCAGAGATATGTTTCATACCTTTTTCACTTACCTTTGAGTTCGTTCATAGCATAATCCACATTAATAAAAGGTTTGGTTCTGTCATCAGTAATATGTCTACTTCTCCTTATAAACCTTACTAAAACCGTGATTTTCCTACCAAAAAAGCTCTGCAGGGTTAAATGAACTCAGTGAATCACAATAGTCTTTTCAAATATATGTTTAAGTGCCAAGCCAAATTTCATCATTAACGTTGCATAGTCTTTGGAGACTACTGTATGGATGTGTATGGCCATGTGTTTGACGTACCGGCATGAAATAAATTGGGTTTTTTAAGGCTTATTACCATATTGCCTATTACCCTCACCAAGTAAACTGAAATAAAATGAAACTGAAAATTGTCCTGAATGTAGAAAACTAGTGATAGCTCTCTTAAACAAATGGAAGCTTTGCTGGGTTAAATAATTCTGGGTGGCTTATTCTAGATTGCTAAGGCGTTTACTGGAACGAATTGATGGTACCTACCTGTGCGTTTCCTAGGAAGAACTGAAAATACACCTCGATGACTGGCGCGCCGATAGTGCTAAAGCTGCCTTATGGTACTGTGAGGATTAAAGATACGGTCCTCCAAAAGTTTAAACAGTAAAAATAGACTGTTATCTATGAAGCCACAGGGAATTGAGTTTTATAAGATCACACCGTTTTTGTTAGTCTAAATTACGGTGTGCTGAATTGAAATCTGTTTGAGTGAAGAAGTGCTGGACCGTTTCCGTTCACTAGTGCGCAAAAGACTGAACCGAAGTGAGAAGTATTCAAGACTAGGTCTCATTAACGTATTATAAGGACTATTTCTTAACTTTATGGGCTTTATATTTCAAGAATAATGCCTGTAGTTCGGCGTGCTTTCGACACTATCAGGGAACGGCGCTCTGACAGAATGAAACTACTGGAATAGGATATGCCCAGGTCTTTGATAACTCCTGGCACGTGTTCAGTAGATTTCATATCTGATGAAAGATTGGAGATTGGGGAACTCAACACACATTTGAGGGTGCTTATTTAGTTCATTGGGTCGACTTGAGGCGCAAAATGATGTTTAATATAATTAGGTCCGTTCAGATCAGTAGACTGGAAAAAAGAGGTAAAAATGGGTGATATCCGAGAAACTTCCTATGCTTTTAGACGCTGCGGAAAAGAACAACACGCTTTATTCAAAAGTATAGCAATCCCTACGGCCAAAATTTATGGAACAGTTAGTTCCAAAAAAGCCCGTCATGATATCCTTACCTTTCAAGGGTGACGACATTTCCAACAAAATCAAGCGACGGTTACGCTGTACGATAGAAAGGACCTACAACGTAGCAAAACTAGTCTTCTTTAGTTCAAGTATAATTATTCCAGTCAAACGGGCAAAGGATGCCTTGCCATTGCACGCCACCTCAAATTATATTTACGAATTCACATGTAATTGCGGATACAGATACATTGGGTGCACGCAAAGGCAACTGGCATCCAGGGCCGCTGAGCACTTGCCCAACTGGCTTTTGAAGCAAGGTCCTCTATTACCAAGCATCAATTAGACAGCGGTCATTCTGTCGACGTTAAAACAGCGTTTCGAGTACGTGTTCGGGCCCGAACAAACCGAATCTTGCGCTATTTGGAAGCTGCATACATACGGTGGGAGAAACCTGGCCTATGCAAGCAGCTTGACCATGTCATCAACCTCCAATTGCCCTGGTGATTGGTCATTTAATTTAATTTCCCACTTGTTTTTCGTTTACTTCCCTCACCCACTACTTCGCATATGTTAACTTAACGTTCCCGTCCTTTATCGATTATTTTTTAAACTGACCCAACTTCCTTGCTGTTGCCAGTAATTCTGTGAAATTCACCACAGCTGTATGTGTCCTCATTATTCTTCTTATGCAGCGACAAGTAGCAGCAGATAAGCTGTCACGAAATTTGTTGACATCAATAAATTCTGCTGTTTTTGCTTGTTTTCAATCATAACGAAATATGTGTGGCAAGAAACAGTGAGGCCTCATGTTCAGCATCACTGGGCAAAGGCCTAAAGATCATTTTTCGCACTTGTGTTAGAAGCTGCGATCTGTCGGTTTAGATTGATAAATGACTTTTAAATCGTCGACGTACATAATGGGTATTACTCGGTAAGCATAAAAAACGTGAATACTGTTGACAGACCTAGAAGGCAGTTTTACTACTTTTATAATGTTTTGCATGTTAAGAAGTTATTTTAATTTAAGTTAATTTAATTGTAATTTAAGGTATTGTTCTACATAATGCATACAATAAATGGGCATTCTTAAAGCGGGGCCTTTGTTTAAGTAAGCCAACTGAGACGTCAATCTTTGCCTTGACCAGTCGTGTCGCTGTAACGAGCCAACCCGAACCATGGGTGTTTGAATGCACCACAGTCACATTTGGCGCGGATCCGGATGAGGATAGTGTAAACGTGTGTTGGTGAAGTGTAACGGTCGCCATCTTGCTTGTGCATGTCTTAGGCACCTCACTGGTAAAATCTTGATTACCTCTTTTATTCTTTAGGTCTGCCCCCTCTTCCGCTACAACGTCGCTGATTCTCCCCTTCTACTCCGTTATTGGAACACATCAGTGTGTTGCCTTTTCCAACCATTGTTCCAATAAAGTTTTTACTTCGTCTATCGTGTTCTGCTCCGTGGTGTGTTGCGAACCTCTTCTAGAGAAGCATACGTTCCAGGATTAACGAATCCCTACAGGTCGCGGACTCGACAGGAGTATTACAAAGTGGTGGCAGTGATGCCCGGATCGAATGCTCCCGACCGCGAACCCACCCCACCCCCTTCACCCCCGAAAATCAGCAGAGATTACCCTCAATCGCCGATTTCCCTTCCTGATCTAACCGCACATAACTTCGGACATTTCCGTTATGTACAAGAGCGCCCCGCGTACAAACCAGAACCCATACCCAAACCGGTTTACATTACCCCCTAGCCCATCAAACCCCCGGTGCTGTGAGAGAACGACGATTTTCCGCAGTGGGTGTCGATGGCACAACCCTACATGGACGCAACACCCGCAGCGTTCAAAAAGGCTACCCTCAAATCCCTTCTCAGCCCGGAACTGCGGTACAAGGTGGACGGCATGGCTTTGTCCCCATACTGCGATTTCAAAGATTATTATGCGGCCCTACAACGGATTGCTCAGGGCGAATTCAGCGTTGTGGCCGACCAGCAGCGGTTTTTTGCGAGAAACCAACTGGAAGGGGAAAAGTTTCTGGACTTTTATTCAGCCCTTAAACATTTAGACTTCCGCGCCTTCCCTCCCCATGTTGACGAGGACATGACCTTCAATCGTCTGATCAGCGGGATCTGCGACCGGGAAATCGCACTAATTTTCACGAGTCACCCACCCACGGACACAAAGGAGGCTCTCAATTTGGATGCGACACGGCGCACCCAATTTCCCCTGGCCTTGGAGCAACGCAGCACGATGCCGGCGAATACGTGGGGTGAACCGCCAGTTGAACAGGCCCAAGTACGACCGCCCTACGCCAACCCCACCTTCCACAGGCAACCACAGAGACGTCCAGCCAGTCAGCAGAACAAGGATTGCTTCTACTGTGCTCAATATGGCAGAGCAGCCAGAACCTGCGGACACAATCCAGGCAAGCGACCCTTACCCCTCGCAGGTTTATTTACTGTGTCTCCCAACTTTAAACCATTAACAGTCGTTGGTAAGATAGGGGATAGGAGAGTCAGTATACTAGTTGACACAGGGGCAGCCGTCTCTCTGATCCACGACAGTCTTTTGTACGACATGCCTTACACGCAGTCCGAATTTCCACATATTCAGATCCTCACTGCTAACAATTCCCCTCTAGCCCTCCGTGGCTGCGTAGTTGTACCAGTCACCATCAAAGATAGAACTATCCGACACTGCTTCCTCATTTCCTCGGAGCTCAAATGGAATATAATTTTTGGTTGCGACTTCCTTAAACGAAACGCCCAAGCCATTACCTTCTCCCCCACAACTCAATCACTCATCCTCCTCGAGGACAACACAGTTATCACAGGGGTCAACAGTGTCGAAGTCTCCACAGCTCCACCGGTCAATCCTTCTTCAATTGAAGAAATAATACCAGACAACATTCCTATAGCCGATCGTCGGGCCCTCTCCCACGCTTTGGTGCCATTCAGATCCGTTTTCACATGGGCAGACCAGGCCATCGGACGGACCAACAGCGTGGAGCACCGAAATAACACCGGCACCGCACCACCGCAATCGCTCCCGCCCCGACGAATACCGTTTCACTTCAGAGCCAAACTGGATAACTTGGTGGAGAACATGCTCCAACAAGGGATTATACAACCTTCCTCTTCCCCATGGGCAGCGCTGGTAACTCTTGTTAAGAAGAAAGATAATTCTCAGCGGCTTTGTGTCGACTACAGGCGACTGAATGCAGTCACCATCAGAGACCCCTTTTTCTGCCCCGCATGGACGATCTCCTAGCATCTATGTCCGGGAAGAAATTCTTCACAACCCTCGATCTGTCTTCAAGCTATTGGCAGATTGAAGTACACCCGGAAGATCGAACCAAGACCGCCTTTACCATACCCTCAGGACTATTTGAGTTAAACACATTACCCATGGGTTTGGCTAACGAGGCGGCGACTTGTCAACGGCTCATGCAAAAATACTGCAAAACATATACCCATCTAAGTGCCTCGTGTACTTGGACGACGTTATAGTATGGGGAGCCACTGTACCCAAACATCTGGAGAATCTGTCAGAGGTATTGACAAGATACCAAGAAGCCGGATTGACTCTCAACCCCAAGAAGTGTAAGTTTCTTCAAACATAAATTCGATTCCTCGGACACATCGTTAGTAGCCAAGGCCTCACGACCGACCCTGACAAGGTCCAGGCCGTGACGGAATGGCCACAGCCAGCAACGGGAGACGAGAACCGCTCATTCCTTGGCTTGGCAGGCTACTACAGTGCCTTCATTCCGTCATATTCCCGCATCGCTTTCCCTCTCACCAGGCTCATGAAGAAGACGCAGCCATTCCTGTGGACAACCCAGTGTGAAACCGCTTTCGGCCACCTACAGGAAGCCCTCACCGCCGCACCCATCCTCACGTTCCCGGACCTAAGCAACAACAGTACCCCATTCGTACTGGACACAGACGCCAGTGCCCACGCGATCGGTGGAGAGCTATCCCAAACAGATGCCGAAGGTAGAGAACATGTTATCCAATACGGCAGTCGTACCCTCGATACACATGAACGCAATTATAGTGCCACACGTGGAGAGATGTTGGCTCTGGTCAACTTTACCAAGAAATTTGCGGTGCTCCTGAAAGGCAAACCGTTTACCATCAGGACGGATCATTCAGCCCTTCAGTGGCTCGACAGTTTCCATGAACCCAAAGGACAAATAGCGCGGTGGCAGAAGATGATGGCGGACTTCGAATATAACGTCGTACGCCACTCTGGGAAACAACACCTCAAAGCCGATGCGTTATCACGCATTCCCATGCGTGAACCCCACAGCTGCGCAGAGTGTCAGGATCTCGCCTAAACGTCTTGACACTGACCACCACGGCCGTAAACTGGGCCAACCTCCTGGCCAATGACCCAGATGTAGGCCTCATTCACGACAGATTCGCCCGAGGATCCATCAAACCCTCGAAAAAACAGATGTCCGGGGAAAGCCGCGAAGCACACGCCCTGTGGGCATTTTGGCCTAATCTGTCCATGAGAGAACACATTCTTTCTTTCCAATACGAACCTGAATCCCCAATCCGCCTCGTTCTTCCTCCAGCTCATACACGCAGCGTTCTACGGGAATTACACCGGGAACTGGGCCACGCGGGGCAAGAAAAACAAGAGAAGGCGGCACGACGGAGATTCTGGACGCCCAATCTTCGACGGGATGTATCCATTGTATGTCAGGAATGTGATGTCTGCGCACGATGTAAACACCCCACACATAATCTAAGAGCACCCCTACAACCAATTACCACCGGATACCCGAATCAACGCCTCGAAGTTGACATTGTTGGGCCCTTCCCAGAATCTCTGGCGCATAACCGATATCTCTTGTTGATGGTGGATTTTTTTACTAAATGGGCAGAAGTGGCTACTCTGAAGGATCAGACGGCCGCCATGGTTGCAGATGCTATCATGTGCACATGGGTGGCACGCTTTGGAGTTCCCGATAGCCACCACGATTACCAGGGTTCTAACTTTGATAGCCAATTAGTACAAGAACTCTGTAATAAACTCGGTATCCAGAAAACGAGGACCACCGCATACCACCCCCAAGGCAACGGGCAAACAGAAAGGACCAATAAATCTATTCTGTCCCTACTACGCAAGTTCATAACCTCGGTTAACAAATACATCTGGGATACTCTTATTCCTCATTGCCTCCTCTCCTACCGCAGCACGGTACACAAATCCACGGGATTCACACCAGCTATGCTAACTTATGGATGAGAACTCAAATTGCCCTTGGACGCCTACCTGCCTAGCACTCGACGTGAATTTCCCACCCCACCAACTTATGCCATGCAACTTATCGAACTCCGTCAAGAGTGTCAACGGCTGGCCCGTATGCACCTACAACAAGCCCAACAGTCACAAGCCCGGTTCTACGACCGCCAGCAACACGGGTCGCCGTTCCAACCGGATGATACTGTGTGGCTACATAAAGCCAATCCCTCTCTAGGACAGTCAAGCAAGTTCCACAATCCGTGGCTGGGCCCGTTTTCCGTGATACAATGTTTACCCAACAATGTATATAGAATTCGCGGACTGGACAGTCCAACAACACTATTGGTCCACTTTAATAGGCTTAAGGTGGGCAACCCCCCCCCCCCCCCCCCCTCGAACCCCCCGACCCACCATCTGTAATCCCCAGTGAGGACATTCCTGTAGACAATACCGTCGAAATTTTTGCTTCCAATCACTGAGGACAGTGGTTTTTTCGGAAAGGGAGGCTTTGTAACGGTCGCCATCTTGCTTGTGCATGTCTTAGGCACCTCACTGGTAAAATCTTTATTACCTCTTTTATTCTTTAGGTCTGCCCCCTCTTCCGCTACAACGTCGCTGATTCTCCCCTTCTTATCCGTTATTGGAACACATCAGTGTGTTGCCTTTTCCAACCATTGTCCTAAAAAAGTCTTTACTTCGTCTATCGTGTTCTGCTCCGTGGTGTGTTGCGAACCTCTTCTAGAGAAGCATACGTTCCAGGATTAACGAATACTACAGGTCGCGGACTCTACAGGAGTATTACAGAAGATACCGGTCTTCCGCCTCTGTCCCTCCGCTGTTTTTTTTCCGCCGCCTCGTGTCACCGTTACACAATCTTCCTGCCGCCAGCACCACAATGGCCCTCCCCGCAGTTGCCCACAGCGCTGCACTCCCACCGGTATCTAACTAATATTCTGTGATTAGTATTAAACTGTATATTTTTACCTATCGGTTCAAAAGACAACTACCGGTATGTACAGTTGCTAAAAGGTTTGATATACAAATAAATAACAACAATTAAGCTAATAACTTCATCAAGGAACGATGCAGTTCTTAAATCGTATGTACCAACAGGGAGTTCAAAGGCGTTTGCCTATATTTCCTGTAATAAATTTGACTTGACTTGACTTGACTCATAAAAAATATCTATTTAACTAAGCTTTGAAAGATAAGTTCCCCACATTGACCTAATATCAGTTCTATTAACGATAACCCCATCCTAAGCATGAAGTAAATTGATTTTGATGCTTAAAACAACTTTAGTAAGTTTTATAACAAATATGCTTGTCTGTTTACGGTCCTTGGTGCCATCTTTGGTGAAAAGGTATCTACGCTCACTACTCAGAAATCTGAGAAACTAGAGTCTTTAGTCATTATGGTGTCTACTGAGACCCATGATCGGCATAAAAGAAATTTTAATTTTCTTTTGAAAAATGCTCCAAAGGATAAACAACCTATATATGTTGCTGTTCAGTTTCTTTACTCTTGTGGCTTTAATTTATAGTTGCAGAAGCTAAAAGACACTCATCTCGAAGTAAAAACTCGCCGATTCTCGTAAAAAAATTTCTGCGAAAGAAGTAGACGTTATTTTCTCTCAACATGAGCGTCAGCCAACTATTTAAAGGAAAATAAACTTTACGCATGCAGAGATAAAACACCAATGGAGCGTCGGGTTTTACCCAAAGTAGCAAATGAGAACACTGGCTCTGCTTCAACAAAACAAAAAGATGTCTCTGAGGCCGGCCCTCCTGCTCAGGTAAGCCCAAATCCCTCTGGATCAATGTGAATTTCAATTGATACTTCTCCTATGCACCTTACTCCTGATTCGAGTGACATTGTAGCATCGCCAAGTCGTTCTCCTTTTAAACCAACCACGTCTGTGATAGCTTCAAAGTCCGATAAACCTACGAACGCCCCTAGGTAATCTACGTCGGTTTTCAAATTCGGCAATTTGAGAAGTAATAACAACTAAGTATCTAACAAAGACCCAAACACTCAAGTAAGCACTTTTCCTAACCCAAAAACTCATGAACATCCCCAAAGAATTAAGCCAGCTAACAAGGTTAACCGTTTTTCAAAACCAGTCATGCAATTTTCGAAGGCAAATTTTCCGTCAAATTATGATATATTCCCTCAAAATCCTATTTTTATGCCCTCTCCTGGTTTTCCCATGCCACACTTCAGTCGTCCTTTCTATGCATCCCCTTATATGCCTTTCTACAATATTCACCG
>JAYGXS010000002.1:54420168-54442533 GCA_036362985.1 Ligula intestinalis
CGTCCTTTCTATGCATCCCCTTATATGCCTTTCTACAATATTCACCGTTCATTTGATGATAATTACTTGACAAACTGTAGAAGAGGGCCAGTTTGCTTTCCGCCTTTTGTTTCTATCATGCAGTTTCCCTTTCCGCCACTAAGTTTTCCTTTTTTATAAATACTGACGAGCGTAGACTGCATCTGAAGGATACGCTCAGTATAGTCTCACTCAATGTGAGATCAGTTGTTAATAAGATGACAGAACTTAAAACAGTAGCATTTGAGCTTGATCCAGATGTGCTCTGTGTCACTGAATCTTGGACATACTCGCTTATTTCTGACTCGACGCTCGCCATAGATAATTATAGTTTGTACAGACAAGACCGCATTTAAAAGCGTGGCGGTGGTTGCCTTCTTTATATTAAATCATCCTTTGTACATTTCCCGTTTCACCTGAGCATTTCGTCATTTTCTGGAAATGTTTGTTTCATTTCAGTCATCCTGCCACACAATAAAAAAGCAATCATTGGGTGTGTCTATAATCCCCCTGTAACGCAGGCAATATAATTCAGCTCTGTGAAATATTTGTAAATTTGCAAGGAGTCAATTTGATATCAGAATAAATGTAGCTGATTTTAATTTGCCAGACATTAACTAGCATGCAAATACCTGTCGACCAAAATTTCAGAAACTGGTTGATACTTAACTTTTTAAACATGTCACAACTGGTCAGTTCAGCGACCAGAAATGAAAACATATTAGATTTAATTTTTACAAATGATGTCCATCCTCTTTTTATGAATTTCGATCGTGATGTATTCACCAGTGACCACGCATCAATTCACTGTTGTTTTCCAGTCTCTCTTTCTAAAATGGCCGAGGTACGATGCAATAACCTTGACTTTTCTTACGTGAACCATGAATTAATAAATGATTTCGTAAAAACTTTAGATTGACATAGCATATTTTCAACTCACGATACCTACTTTTGCAGGAGCTATGGCAAAGCCTTACAGAAAATATTCAGACTCTTATCCAACTTAAGATTTTTAAATCAAATTTAGCTTCTTCTACTGTGCCACCTTTCCTCCAAAATAGACTTTAGCTATTGCGAAAACAACTTTAGGATACGTCTATGAGCTATTTGTCAGTTCACTTTAGGATAGCGCAAATATTTGAATTAGGGCTTAAAATATGGCTTGCTCGAAATAGGAATAGGGAGGCCATAGCATTAAGTGAGGCGAATTCTTCCAGATCTGTTGCTCAAGTCTTCCGTCTTCGGGCGTCGGCTAAGCTTCAGAAAGTCGTTCTGCCCTTACTCAATAGCCACGATCATTTTGTTACAGAGGATTTGGGGAAAGCAGCATTGCTAAATTCCTTTTTCGCTACGTTTTTTACCATCGAAGCTAGCCCTACTCCTGTACTCCCTCAGCTGTGTGATTAAAATCTCAGTAGCATTGATTTCTCACCTGCTTGTATTCAAAAAGAAATAAGTCTTCTTAAAAATTAACATTTAATTGGAATGTATAACATTCCAAACTCACTCATTAAACAATTAGGAGGTTTCCCACCTTTACTGAATAAACTTTTTTCAGTATTTATTAAGAATGGCTTTTTTCCCGGACTACTGGAAAACTTCTATCAAAATTTCCGTATTGAAATCTGGTTCCCGCTCGGATATTCACAATTATCGCGGTGTTCATAAACCGCCATCTCTGGCTAAACTATTTGAAAAACTAAATGCAATAAAATTACAGATTTTTGCACAAACAATAAAATTATCAGCTCCTCACAGGATGGCTTTTTACCGGACCGATCTTGTGAAACATGCCACATATCTTTTCTAAACCTACTTCTTGCTCTTCGTAATGCTCATCTATCTGTGGTAGTTATCTATTTTGATCTTAGTAAAGCATTTGACAAAGTTCCTCATAGGAGGTTCCTAGCCAAACTAGAGGCTATAAGATTTCGTAGTCCTGTTACTGACTTTATCACATATTATCTTTCAAATCGAAAACAAAAGGTTTTAGTGGGATCCTCATACTCTACTGCTACCGCAATTTTGAGTGGTGTCCTTCAAGTACCATGCTGTTCTCCCGCAATCTTATATTAATGCGGATGATCTTAAATGTGTTTATTCCTTCTCTAACTCTACGGCCGCGAGATGCCTAGAACAAATTCATTCTGATATGAACGCTCTTTCGGCGTGGAGCTCAACATGGCAGATGGAGTTCTCACCTTCTAAGTGCTGATGCATGTGCTTTGGGCCTGATAGGCTGCCACAACATGTTATTTTTCAAGGTTACCCAATGACTGTATGTTCCAATATCAAGGACCTAGGTTCAAGCTTCACCAAAAAATTAGACCTTTCTCCTCATGCCGATAGAATTACAGTCAAAGCCGCACAGAGTTGCGGCCTTATTTATTATAATTTCTCTCTTCCTGAAATGAAATTGACTGTATCGTATGTTCATGCTTCGCATATAAGAATACTGCTGCTCCTTCTTCGGTCTCAAGAATGAAGTTAGGCGTTCAAAAATTGAAAAAGATAGAAAACAATTTCACACGAAAACTGCTGTATCCGACAGATTTTAGTACTTCTTACTCGAATTGATGCCAATTAACGAAACTAAGATTTCTGTGGGTCAGGATATTGGAATCAGGCTTTTGTTTCCTTTATCACCTTAATAATAGCAAAAATCTCCCCAGGATTTCCGTCGTTAACCCCGTCAGCCGTCCCTACAACCTAGGAAACGCGGCACTTGTTATACCCCCTCTTGCATCTTCCTCATGTAAAAGCTCTTTGTTTTTTGCTTCCAGATATAGCTTTCTTTGGAATAACTTGTCAATCGAAATTAGGTCGTTAACTAGACTGTCTGCTTTCAAACGGAGACTGCAAATTTATCTTAACACTGATTCCATTAATCTTTTATTCTCCCTATCTTTTCCGAGCAGCTTTCTCCATGACTCCGAGAAAGGACCATCGTGAATTTAGGAGATCCTCTTGAAAGTATTCTCTCTGTCTCGTGTCCCCCGAGAACCTTGATAGTTCCATTAACCACCGCTTAATCAGACGAAGCCACGTGGAAGTACGCATTCTTAACTGCTGCCGTTTCGTTGATTACTAACCATTATCAGACTTCCCACACCTTTATCTACTCTACTACTGTGTCTTATCCTCCTAAGCAGTTTTTTCTTGCAAACTTTTTGAAAATGGAGGTCTTTTGAACTCTGCCTCCATTCTCACTGTAAGAGTTTTTTTATGTGCCTACTATTTTTAGATTTTCCGTTCACAATTAACTGCAAAACATCGCTAAATGTTGCCCCAAAAGGACAATTTTTGCTGACATTATTACGACTTTCTACGTCTATTTGCACACATTGTCAAATTCTTTTTTGAATTTTTATTTTTTTTCGATACTAACTTTGCATGGATAGTGCCGTACCGGCGCTAACAAATATAAATTTCGAGTTCCAACGTGCAGATGGCTGGACCAACCCAAATTTTTGAAGGCATCTGAGTATCGACAGTTTTTTCCATGCATAGGACCTGTTGTTTTACCTAAATTCCTTGACTTTGATCTCAATAATAATTTTTCATGTTGTCTATGGCTACTTATTTTTTCATCTTCCCCAGTTTTACAAAATGTATGCTGAGGTTGCTCGGCACTTGTACACAATATTGTCCAAGACTATCCTTTTTTCGTACAAGCGGAACCATGGCAGCAGAAGGGCGTTTGCCACTTTGCTCAAAAGACAGCTTGGAGCATTTCCTATAACACTTTGAGGCTAACAAGAAATGCCTCCAGGAAACAGTATGCTTGTGTTCAAAACCGTCATCGAATGGTTCCACGAGTCTCGGGACCACTGTGGGTGTTCCGAGGGAAACAGAAGGATGTTGTCCATGTGGGCTTTCTAGACTTACTCAACTTCGCGGACACGGTAAGTGTCATCGTACTAGTACCTCATTCCCGTTAAGTTCATTTCCTTAGTATTCACATTCATAAGTTATTTGGAAGGCATACTAGGCGACCGGCGTCATGGCGAATATTCAGACACTTTACCACTTGGTGAGTCATGACCATCAACCAAAATCAGACATAATCGATAGGACTGTCGTCTGTGGCCGTACGCGCGCGTGTGTGCGCGCGCTGACTCTCTCGCAGCGTCGGTGGCCGTGCCTATCGATTATGTCTGGCTTAGCTCTCGGGCCACGGCACATCCAGTATTAACTTGTCTGTATGTTCGCACTGACGCCGGTGAATGAGAGGGGACAGGAGCTTGGCAACTTACGTACAACACGCGCATATGCAAGTCAGTATACTTACTAAAAAAACTTCTCAGTACGGCTTTTTATTTAACTGCTATTATTTATGACAACGAGCCAGACAATCACGTATACGTATGCGCTACACGCTCCAATTGTAGCGTGACTGTATTTAAGTTTTTCACACTCATGTGACTATTTGAGTAGCATAACATCTTTTTCAATTACCTCTTACGATTTATGTTATTAGTTAATTTCTTCGAAAGTTTTAGTTAGCTTGTGTGCACACACTCAATTTTCGCAATTTATGCAAAAATTTTTTTGAAATAACATATGCAACTGCCCGCTGCCGTATGCCCAGCTCAAGTGTGACAATAGTCACATGCTATTAAAGTGCTCTTATGTAAATTGAAATTCATTCAGCTGTCTTTTTTTATATATTTTGCAGTACTTATTTACGTATCGAATATTACGATTTCTTATATTGTAGAAACGCACCGTTAATGACAAATGTGAAGCAACCTCTTCACGACCACTGAACTTTTGGTACACTTTCTGTCTACATTATTTTCGAAAACTATTTTTAACTAAATTATCCATATTCCACACTGCGGTCCTTTCACGAAACAGCCAATAGGGGGTGGGGAGTTGGAGGGAAATGGGGCTAAAAAGTATTAAAGTAAGGCGCCCCGCTGCGCAATTTTTTCTAGGATGGACGTAAACGGGTTGAAATCCCCGCTCTGAGCCCCGTCGAAGGTCGAGGTGGAGCCCCGTTTACCCCCGTTTCCCACTCGTCTTAGTAAGGGGTAAACGGGAATTGCGCTGGCAGGGTCTAACAAGGTCTGCCTAATCGAGCTTTAACTTCCTCGAGGCAATTCTCTGGGAAAACTCGCGGTCTCCTGTATGTTTGGGCCATTTGCCGTTCGCTTCTAAATAAATGCGCACAGTTTACCTTATCTATTGACCTTTGAGATCAAAGCCAATGGGTCATCCAAGCACGGTGATTCTGTGAAATCCCCCCAAAGTTACTGTATACGAAGGAAAGCTTTTCTCAAAGAAAGCGGCTTTTATATACGAGGTCGCTGCAGAATCCACTCAGAGACCGTACTCAGGAATAATTGCGTTCTTTCTGTGCATAATAGATTCTAACTAACAAATTAATTAACTAACTAACTAACTAAGTGTTTATTTCACTCCTGGTCGCTCAAGGGCGTTTCTCGGAAGCCTCTAGAATCCCTCTTACTCATCATACTGACAACAACTCTTCTACCCTTACAATGCAAAAATTATCTGTGACTTCATGTCGGACGTTTCAAATAACATCTTGGATATTGTACCAATAAAAAATGCTAAGACCTTCACTTCAGAACCTACTCTTCAATTACTTTCACCTAAACTAAAAAAGGCAGATGACAAACCAATCTACTATTTCATTATCTGTGCACATAAGGATCGCAAATATTTTCAAATTAGCACCTAGGATTGATTAATATGCACTATGGGTTGACTGAACACTGGAAAAGCTCCTATCTGGTTAATATTGTTAGTAGAGTATTCGACTGACAAATAGCATTTGCAGGTAAATCTACAAAAGTGTGCCGTCCTCCACCTGCGTCCAACGAACAACCCCAGCTCCAACAGCACGAAGACCTATCACCTTAAACAAGTCCAATTCCTATCAAATTTTCACAGAAGACCTCGAATTTTTGATACAGAGCAATCTGAAGCACATTTGTTACAATGTACCAAAGTTGTAAATAAAGTCATGATGTCGCTTATGCCCTCGCTGCATTGTGCAAGAGTAGCGCAGTCTGCGATTTCTGTCTCTTATCTTGTCAAACAGGCTTTCGATGCTTTTGATAAACACTGCTTCAGTTAGGTCTTTGCCTCATTTGTGCGGCCGAAAATGAAGTTTCTCATCCAAGCATGGAAAACCTCGATTACAATAGCCCTTAATTTCTGCGAACAGAGTGAAAGGCGTGCAACAACTGTTTTGACTGGACAGAGCTCATTACCTACGAAACACCTTTAACTAATCTCGGTGTATTTCCTTAAAGTTACAGGCCGGTACGTGGGGATCGGATACCAACATTTCGAATAACGCGCGGTCAGGACTGCTGTCTTCTACCTGGAACCTTCTTCCAGTTAGCAACAACTGCGAACTTAAGCGGTCATCTCTTTAACCTAGACATAAAAGGGCCTAACTGGAGATACGAAAGCTCTTCTTTTGCGATAGGTGTTTGAAATTTGGAATGTTCTACCCCTGGGTGCTGTTCTGTCCGCGTCCGTTGAAATGTTCAAGAATAAGCTGGACTGCTTTAGTAATACTCATTCAAACACCAGTCGACCGCGGTGGTCTTACTGCAGCCGAAGCAGATATTGCATTCTTATAGTATTACTTGGTTCGTTAACATTACATTTAATTAGGAAATTATTCTCTGTTCCGAATTATTCCCTCATGCATGCATTTCTCTTATGCTGGCAAACAATCCACTGTTGCGATCATGGCGTTGAGGAAGGCTGCAGAAATTGGCAAGGGCTTATCGTGGTCACAGCTCCGGCACCCCGAGGTTCTCGGGACCTCAGCGAGACCTTTCTCCGTGTTTCCATAACTACGCGACCGCTCTCCTAGCTGCTCTTCTTTGACATTCTCTCATCTAATTACTCGTGTCATCAGCATCGCCCATGAATCCAGATACTACAATTATGTGATTATACTTCTGGCAATGCGCGACTAGTAACGTATATTCACTCTTTCTCAGCAACTGACGACTGCTTACTTTTTTTCTGCAATCATATGAACTAAGACTGTTTGCTATTTTTACTGTATCGGGCAAAACTGATGTGTAGGGCCCCTCTACAATTCTAGCCCCACCCAACGTTTTTGGGTTCAAATCTTTAATTCTTGGCTACTGAGCTTGCATTCATATGTAATTATTATCAAAACATAAATTTAATAAGATTTTCAGTGCTTAATTATGCGGCAATAGAATACAATTCGACCCATACGAACTTCTCTAGCGCATATTAAGAATGCAAATTAAGAGACATTTGATCTTATTTTTTCAAAATTTAAAGAAAATGGAAATGGATCCTCCTAATGATGGAGGAATTTAACGAAAAAAGTGAAAGTTGGGTTATTTAACATTCAAACGTAGATGTTTCATTGTAATTCTACTTTTATTTTGATGCCTCTTAAATCTTCGAAAATTCCCATTGAAAAATTCAGAAGATGAATTGGCGAACATACGTTTTTTTCGATAATTCTCATCAGGCCTTTGCATTTATAGGGTAATTAAGTAAATGGACTATGCTCTGTACCGATATATTTTTCAGTCGCTTTTTCACCAATAGGAAGCTCTTAGGCGTTTGCTTATATTTCCCTTAATAAAGCTGAAGTGAGCTGAACTCAGAAGAAGAACAAGACTGAAAACTTTATTGCTCTGGAACAATCTAATGTTGATAATGCCAGAGATACGGTTGTAATAGCACCAAAATCCTTTTAATTTATGCCAGGGCTACGTTGTGTCAATGTATGCAATCATCATCTGTTGACTTAGAGGCAACTGCCATTGCACAGCCACCGCTTATTTTCGCGTTTACTTTTGATTCTTGAACAAGGGACATCTCTTTTGGCAAAACAGAGTTTGGAATTTAGGAATTTATATTTTTCAGCGCCGGTACAAAGTTAATTTTGAAAAAATAAAAATTCAAAAAATACGTTGACAATATGTGCAAGTAGACGTAGAAAGTCGTAATGATGTCAGCAGAAACTGTCCTTTCGGGGCAACATTCAGCAATGTTTTGATGGTAATTTTGAACTAAAAACGAAAACTTATGGCAGTTAAAAAACTCTTACAGTGAAAATGGAGACAGTGTTCAACCGGCCTCCATGTTCAAAAAGTGTGCAAGAGAAAAAACTGCTTAAGAAGATAGTAGTAGGAACATAGTAGTAGAGCAGAAATAGGTGTGCGGTGTCTGATGAAGGTGAGTAGTCAACGAAACTGCAGCACTTTAGACTGAGTATTTCCGCGTGGCTTCGTTTGATTCAGTGGTGGTTAATGGCAGCTTCAAGGTTCACGGGGGACACGAGACAGAGAGAATAGTTTCAAGCGGATCTCCTAAATTCCCAATGGTCCTTCCTCGGAGTCATGGAGAAAGCTGCTCGGGAAAGATGAGGAGAATAGAAGGTTAATAGAGTCAGTGTTAGGATAAATGTGCAGTCTCCGTTTGAACGCAGACAATCTAATTAACGACCTAATTTCGATTGGCAAGTTATTCCAAAGAAAGCTATATCTGGAAGCAAAAAACAAAGAGTGTTCAGATGAGGAAGATGCAAGAGGGGGTATAACAAGTGCCGAGTTTCCTAGGTTGTAGGGACGGCTGACGGGTTTAACGACGGAAATCCTGGGGAGATTTGTGCTATTATTAACCCGAAACAGGAGACAAAAGCCTGCTTCCAATCTCCTGACCCAAAGGAACCTGAGTTTCGTTAATTGACATCAATTTGAGTAACAAGTATTAGAAGCTGTCGAATACAGCAGTTTTCGTGTGAAATTTTTTTGAATTTGTTCAATTTTTGAACGGCTACCTTCGTTCATGAGACCGAAAAAGGGGCAACAGTATTCTAAGATGGGAAGCACGAACATATGATAAAGTTTTCATTTCAGGAAGATAGAAATTATAAGAGATAAAGCCGCAAATCTGTGCGGCTTTGGCTGTAATTCTATCGGCATGAGGAGAAAGGTCTAATTTTTTGGAGTAGCTTAATCCTAGGTCCTTGATACTGGAACATTCAGTCATTGGATAACCTTGAAAAATAATAGGTTGTGACAGCCTTTTAGTCCCAAAGCACATGTATCGGCACTTAGAAGATGAGAACTTTATCTGCCATGTTGAGCTCCACGCCGAAAGAGCGTGCAGGTCAGAATGAATTTGTTCTAGGCATCTCGCGGCCGTAGAGTTAGAGAAGGAATAAACACATTTAAGATCCTCCGCATAAATATAAGATTGGGAGGGTTTAACACTCAATGAGATATCATTTGTGCAAAGCAAGAAGAGCAGAGGACCTAGCACGGTACCTTGAAGAACACCACTCAAAATTGTGGTAGGAGTAGAGTATGAGGATCCTACTAAAACCTTTTGTTGTCGATTTGAAAGGTAAGATCTGATGAAGTCAGTAAGAGGACTACGAAATTCGATAGCCTCCAGTTTGGCTAGGAGCCTCCTGTGAGGAACTTTATTAAATGCTTTACTAAGGTCAAAATAGATAACTACCACAGATAGATGATCATTACGAAGAGAAGTAAGTAGATTTAGAAAAGACATGTGGCATGTTTCGCAAGATCGGTCCGGTAGAAAGCCATGCTCTGAGGAGCTGAGAATGTTATTGTTTATGCAGAAATCTGTAATTTTTTTGGCAATTAGTTTTTCAAAGAGTTTAGCCAGAGAGGGTGTTTTAAGAACACCGCGGCAATTGTGAATATGCGAGCGGGAACCAGATTTAAATACGGGAATTATAATAGAAGTTTTCCAGTAGTCCGGGAAAAAGCCATTCTCAAGAATTACTAAAAATAACCTACGCAATAAGAGTGCGAAATCTCTTAATTTTTTGATGAGTGAATATGGAATGTTTTCAGTTCCAACCGAATGTGAATTTTTAAGACGACTTATTTCTTTTTGAATACAAGAGTGACTAGTAACATGACACAAAATCTTCATCTTCGTACTCTATTAACATCTGTAGAGCTGCCGGACTCGACCTTGGCACTACAAATGGTGGACGTCAATTATAATTGACGTCCAATAAATTTAGTACAATTTGTTCCGTGTAGGGGGGGATGATTATGCAGCACGAAGTCAGGAAATTTAGTCCTTGGAATAACGAATGATTTTTAAATTTCAATTTATAACAGATGTCATGATGTCCGAAGATAATAGCCCTTCGAATTCGGTTTCACATTTTCGGACTCCAGGGGATTTAGTCATTTCGTGATTTCGTGGACACTCTCGCGGACTCCAGATATTAAGCAGTGGATTCTATTCAAAGCTCTGGTCATTGTGAGATTTTTACGGTGTCGAAATCTGTCAGAAGACGGAATCAAAGTGGAATTTGTCTCTCATATCATTGAACTGACTACGCAGCCTACAACAAAAACAACCGAATACAGCTAAAAAAACCAAGAGCAGCAAGGACACCAAGATTCGTGAAGATCAACAGTTATTCAGGACCTTGAAGATCTACAAACGGCTGAGTCTTACCTGAATATCCTGCATATTGTTTGTACATATTTAGGAGGGCTTTTAAGAAATAAGGCGTATTGTTTACTCAGTCTGCTTCGGATATTAGCAATATTTCACACACCGTCGGAAGATCTCGGTTATTTCGAATATCAGTAAACGCACTACGTCACATTCGCAAAGACGAATTTACCATTTTGAATTTAATCGTTTCGATTACAACCTTAAATGAATGCATGATATGTTGCCTTTGATAATTTCACAAAACGGTCCGCGGGGCCGCAAATCAAGCCGCTGACGCCTTGGGTGGAAGTCGAACAGCTAACTAACCGGGCTATAGAGGCATACAGAAGCGCTTATCAACTAGATATTCCATTAAACCGCCTCCTGCTAAAGAAAGTAAAAGTTTAGTTCGTCTCATGGATGTCCATCATGATGAGGATACTTGCATATTGTACTCTACACTTCGCGTGTGTTTCAAATCTGACCACCGTTTTCGGCCTCCGAGGAAATTAGATTTCTTTGCGAGTTAGGACTACAGGACGCTCTGGCAGCCTGTTGGGATAAAATATTTACTTCGCTTGCCCAATATCATCCCCCTCAACCACCTTCAGGCGGACTTATCTACGTTCTGCAAAATATTGTACTCTTCAAATTTTGAAGATCGTCGCCTCTACTGATTAATATATGTATATTTAAAGGGTAACAGTCAAGAAATGCCCTTGAGGACCCTATAAATGTAACGCAAACAAGGTTATTCTTACAGTTAATGTGCAGTTTGGGGGAGCACATATGATATCATAACAGAATTTCGAGTGAATTTTCACGGAAAAGAATGAAAACGGTCTAAAGCCAGAAAAATTGTTCACAGTGCTGTCAGTAGGAAATCGTGTTGTAAAAGTCGCCTTTTGTCAAAAAAAATCACATTAAGTCTTCTTTTAAATTCCGCGATTGTGTCAGCGGAAACCGTCTCGTTTGGTAGCAAGTTCCAAGGCCGGACCACGCGTTGACTGAAGAAATATTTTTGGAGGTCTAATCGGGTGCGTTCGTTTGTGACCTTGTAAGGATGGCCACGCAGGTGAGTAGTGGTGGCTAATTGGAAGAAATTCTCCACTTTTAGAGAGAAAATGTGGCCCCGGATTATCCGGAATGTCCAGAGCAGGCTGCACTGAACGGTCCTGTAAGACAAAGGAAAAAGGTCAAGTTTTATCAATCTCTCCTGATATGGTAAGTCCCTGAGACCGTCGACCATCTCTGTCGCCCTGCGTTGCACTTGTTCAAGAAGCTCCACATCTTTCTTCAACCACGGTGTCCAAACGGGTATTCCCTATTCAAGATGTGGTCTCACAAAGGTGCCGAATATTTTTCCGAAGAGTTCAGGTGGAAAGATTTTGAACGCTCGTCTGATCCAGTGCAGGGTACAAGTTGCCTTCTGGACGGAAGTTTTACAGTGCATTGTTTGCATCAATTTCGCGATTGTCCATATACCCAGATCTTTGTGTGTCTCAACCTCGTTTAATGCGGTACCATTGATGAAATAACTGTGTTTCGGTGGCACTTTTCGCCCCGGGCTCATGTGTAGAACAAGACACTTGGATACATTAAAGTTAAGAAGCCACGTGGACGATCAGATAACCAGTTTGTCGATGTTCTACTGTAGTCTCTTTGCGTGGTCGGTGCACCTAATTTCTGCTCATATTTTTATATCATCTGCAAACATGACAGCTGCGCAATGAAGCTCATTGAGGCAGTCGTTTACGTAAATCAGGAATAGCAGCGGACCCAAAACTGAGCCTTGTGGTGCACCACTCTCGACCATTGTCCATTCTGAGTTTGAGTTTCCGAAAACGACCCTCTGTTCTCTGAGGGACAAGAAACTACTGATCCATTTATACATTTTTCCTTGAATTCCCACGTCCCAAATCTTCTGCAGAAGAAGCCTGTGTGGTACACTATCGAAGGCCTTTTTGAAGTCGAAGAATATAACATCAATTGGATAGCCTTTATCAGCGGCCTTTGTCCACTTCTCCTGTGAGTAAAGAGCACTCGTGAGGCAAGAGCTTCCTGGGCGAAAGCCGTGCTGTCCATCACATAGTATTTTGTTGCTCTCGAGGAAATACATTAAATGCTTCTTAATAATGCGCTCCATTACTTTGCACGCCATGCAAGTTAGACTGACAGAACGGTAATTTGCGCAATTAAGTCGCGAACCTCCCTTATAGATCAGGGTGACGTTTGCCCACTTCCATTCTTCTGGGAGTTCGCCTTCGTCAAAGGATTTCTGGAAGATGGCAGCCAGGGGTTTGCATAGTTCGTTAGCTAATTCTCTTAGTGCTAGTGCAGGAATTTCGTCCGGCCCAGATGATTTGGCAGGCTTAAGTCAGAGTAATTCGGCCCTGACAGTGTTGTTTGAAAACTCTAGGTCCTTTATTTTGGGCAATAAGGAGTAGGGTAAGGGTGCAGTTATCGGTCGATGAGCGGACGGACCGTCAGCAAAAGTTGTTGGGTCTCGGGTGTAGTCGAATTCAAGGAAATCGGAGAGGAGGGAGGCTTTCATCTGGCCTTCGGTCACCAGTTGTCCATCGGCTGATCTAAGGGCAGGGATCAGTTCCTGAGATCTCTTCGTGCTTCGTATGTAACCGTACAATATATTGGGGTGTTTCAACGACTTGTGTAATATGTTCAACTCGTATTTCTTGCGCAGTTTAGTAGCTTCTCTTTTACAAATGTTACGTTGTTGCTTATACTCCCGTAAGTGTTTACCAGAGCCAGTTAATCTGTAGCGTCTCCAGAAGTGGTTTCTTTTATTGAAAGTGGCCTGCAAGTTTGAGTTCATCCACTTCGGGCGATTCGTACTTGTCTTTCTTCTGAAGGGATAGTTGAGACAAAGAGTCCTTTTCAACGTCGAGCTAAAGGTCATCTTCCGTTCATTTGCCCCACCTTGGAGATCTGTTTCCCATGATACCTCTGACATTTCTCTTCTCATAAGTGGGTAGTCGCCCTTCCAAATTTCATTTCCCATGTGTCGACTTAGAAGTCCATTACTCTATCGTGCTTTGCAGATCGAATTTCTACGAAGGCCGAGTCAATCTTCTTACTTAGAAATTCGCTGTTGTATCGTTTCAAAGTACTCATCTTAATTTAAGCATTTGGAATTCCAAGAGGAACCTAATTTTTCTCAACCCGACGGCCCTGCTAAACTTTTAAAGTCTCTTTCTATCAAAGGAACCTTGTTCTAGTATATTTTCCTCAAATTTAGGGCAATATCATTGATCAGGAAATCTATTTTCGCTGATTGTAAAACGCTTCGAAGACATGTTATGCTCGACTTCTGAAGAGAGGAAGGATGCGCGACCGGGGTTCGAACACAGCACCACTCACGTCTAGGACAAACGCGCTTACCACTACACCATCACAAGACATATGAAGAGGCGTTCGAAAAGTGTCGTACATTTAATGCAGACGACGCAAGTATACCAGCCGGTTTCCGCATGCCAATTGATGGTCTAGATGCTTGTCACCAACTTTAACCGGCTCGAACTAGAAGTCCAAGAGATGAAATAGCTTATCCACGAGTCTTTTATTCCGGAGGAAAATACACAAAGAGCAACCCATAGTAGAATGAGGGCTGGTGTGCCTAACATATCCAAAGGAAACAAACAAGTGGTGTCTAAAATACCCGTAAAAAGCAGTCCTGTCGCGCCTTCCTAAGAGACAAAGACTGAGAGCAAGAGGCCACCAGCTACAACACAAGAAGGTCACCTTGTCATGAAAGAGAATCCGTTGGGCTCTTCCAATTATCAAATATCAGATCAAAAGGTAGTCACAGCCCAAGTTAAGGAGACCTGCACTCCGGTAGTGTCAAATCCCGCTCAGCGGTTCCCGGATAAAGGCCCCGTTGACCATGCACAGAGCGTCACTAGTCCGGATTTTGCAGCAGACATTCCCATTTTGCAAGGCCCATCTGAGGATTCTGAGTTTTCGGAGGATGACCGAAAACCGGCAATCAATCAACCATTTAAGGATTCTGAGTTGTCAAGGGATAACCGAAAATCCTCAGTCAATAGCAGCGGGCCTGACAAGGGCAACTGCATCATTATGCAGGGACAACCCGATTCCTCTGCCGAAACACCCAGCGAAAGAAGCGAGGCTGACAAAGGGTTATTCCAAGAGCTCCTAAATTAACTGTTGCAACCATCTGAGGAAACCTTTTATCAAATGATATTTCGTCTTGGACTTTGCCCAAAGTCAACTCAGCAGACTAGACCACGACCACTTAAGATCGTCCTAACCAGCAACACAGAAGCAAAACTTCTACTGTCCAGGCGTTTTCGATTGAAATACTCTAGAACGGCTGTGTTTTTTCAGCCGGATTACTCTCATGCCGACAGGCTGAAACGCCGCATGCTAGTTCTAGAATTGCGGGAACGCAGGATCAAAGAAGAACCGAATCTCGTGATCTTCAAGGACCAGATAGTCGAAAGACATTCTGCCCCCTCATGGACCAAACTGTTCGGATGACCGTGCAGCTAATCCGGTAGCCTGTTTTGGGGCTTAAAATGGACCACGCAAGAAATCACAATTGACGTTTATGTATACCAATGCGCAAAGCTTACTTTCAAAAATGGATGAACTATGGATCAACGTATCCGACCTCATTCCCGATGTTATTTCGATAACAGAAACATGTTTGTCGGACCAGATTGACAATCGCGATATTGAAATCCCCGGCTATCAACTGTTTCGGAAAGATAGAGACAACCGAAGAGGCGTAGGCGTAGAAACTTTCGTGAAGAACGATTTTTATGCTTCTGAAATACGGCGAATCTGTCTTGCCAAGAAGCGGTATGGTTAACTGTAAGAGCAACGGGTTCCCAAAGCCTTGATATCCTAACTGTCTACCGACCACCAAGGAACAATCCTGAGGCCGATGCCCTATTGCTGGATGAGCTTAAAACCCTCGCTACGCATCCAAATACTCTTATATTTGGGAACTTCGGCACTCCCACCATCAACTGGAGCTCCTCCTCAGCTGATTGCTCTGAATCGGTATTCGACCACCAGCTCCAGAATCTAACCCAATCCCTACTTCTCACCCAGCACGTCACATTTCCCACAAGAATTCGTGAAGGCAAGCGATGAACTGCTTCGACCTTATGTTCACTAAATCGCTCGAAATTGTGAATTGCTTACCCCCACTAGGCCAGAGTGACTATGTAATTCTCATGTGGGAATACTGTTTATTTTCTTTGCCTGCCCAACCACAAGAACTCCGTCCTAATATCAACGTCCTATATCAACGACTGTGTCAACGACCTGGGTTGCAGTGCTATCATGTTTGCCGATGACGTCAAACTCTGGAGAGCCATCAGGTCTGACGCCGATAGGAAAGCGCTTCAAGAGAGTCTTAATCGACTTAGCTGCTGGTCTGCTCGTTGGCTTTTAAACTTCAACATTAGTAAGTGTGTGGTTTTAAGACTCCGTACTAGAAGGACTGATGAGGAGAACGATTCCTTCCAATACCTCCTCGATGGGCACCCGCTTTCAAATGTGAACGAACAAAAGGATCTCGGTGTTCTGATAAATTCCTCACTCAAACCATCTACTCAGTGTGTAAAGGCAGCTAAACGCGCGACACAGGTGCTGTTTGCGATAAGGCGGGGATTCGTAAACATTGACAAGGAGCTCTTCAGGAAAACATACGGAGCGTTTGTTCGGTCCCACTTGGAGTATGCTGTCCAGGCCTGGCGTCCGTGGTTCAAGAAGGATTATCTGCACCTGGAACGAGTACAGGCGAGGGCTACGAAGATGGTCAAGAATCTTGGTCATCTGCCTTATGAAGACAGACTGACCGAACTTGATCTTTTCCCTCTCAATTATAGGCAACTCCGCGGGGACCTCATACAAACCTACCGAATTGTTAGAGGCCGAGACTGCGCCCTTGAATTTGATGATTTCTTCAAATTGGCTCGGACTGACCATCTGCGAGGTCATCCTTTTAAACTACAGAGGAAACCGGCCCGTATCGACGTTCGACGAAACGCCTTCTCTCAGAGGGTCATTGGAGCGTGGAACGGACTCCCGGAAGATGTGGTCCTCTCAGATACTGTTGACATTTTTAAACACAAACTTGATTCTCATTTGCTGAGAAACTGTGGCAGATATAATGAACAAAGTGTCAGTAGCAGCACCTTGCAACTGGCTCACACTTATCGCTGATGTTAAGCCTACATTTGTACATTTGTATTATGTACTATTGTTACGGTGGACCTATTATGCGATTTTGGTTATGAATAGGGAGCTCAAGGGCGAAAGCCTTCTTCCCTTAATAAAGTGACTTAAAGTGACTAAATATTTGGCGTGGTGATTTTGAGCAAATGAAACATGATCTTTGTTTTATACACTGGGCATCCACACTCTCCGACAACGTTGGAGAAGCTTAGGAACAGTTCAAATGGACAGTCCATAGCCTTGTCTCTAGCCACTGCCTTATCACTTGCCGAAAACATACGAACAGGCCTCGGTGGCTGAAACCATCCTTCAAACTCGAAGGATACAACTGTTTAAAAGTACCCAATTGATAGGTCACCTGAATCTCTTAATAGGTACAAAATGCAGAGGAACCGGGTCAAACGTTTCGACAGCAGTTCGAAGAGGATCGGTTAAACCGAGCCATGGTTAACCCCAAAGTCCTGTTCAGTTAAATAATGCAGAGCACGCGGAATAAGGATCCTATCCCACTACTGCGAACTGCCGAAGGGGCCGAAATCTCAGAGGACAAGGATAAAGCTGACCATCTATTCTCCTCATCTTTTCCGAGCAGCTTTCTCCGTGACCCCGAGAAAGGACCATCGGGAATTTAGGAGATCCGCTTGAAACTATTCTCTCTGCCTCGTGTCCCCCGAGAACCAAGATGTTTCCATCAATCACCGCTGAATCAAACGAAGCCACGCGGAAGTACTCAGTCTAAAATGCTGCAGTTTCGTTGAATAATCACCTTAATCGGACCACCCACACCTATTCCTGCTCTACTTCTATTTTCCTACTACTATCTTCCTAAGCAGGTTTTTTTCTCTTGCACACTTTTTGAACATGGAGGCCGGTTGAACACTGTCTCCATTTTCACTGTAAGAGTTTTTTAACTGCCATAAGTTTTCGTTTTTAGTTCAAAATTGCCTGCAAAACATTGCTTAATGTTGCTCCAAAAGGACAGTTTCTGCTGACATCATTATGACTTTTTACGTCTACTTGCACATATTGTCAACGTATTTTTTGAATTTTTATTTTTTCGAAAGTAACTTTGTATAGATAGTGCCGTACAGGCGCTGAAAAATATAAATACCAAATTCCAATTTCCAAATCGCTCTCAGTTCTTCCGGTCCGTCAAGATGACTGAAGCCGGTTTTTTATCCCACACTTATGAAGACAAGTTGATCCCATCTATTGATACAGTCCTCTTCACCGAAGATGTAGTTAAGAATGAGCTTCTTAATTTGAAGAATCGACCTCCCCAGGCCCCGATGCAATCCCGGCCAAGCTGTTGAAGGAGCTAGCTTCTGAAATGGCCAAGCCGCTAGTCCTACTCTTCCAGGCGTCATTTGTTACGGGCTTCTTACCATTTAATTAGAAGACAGCGACGATCATCCCACTTTTCAAGAGTGGAAGCCGAGCGTCCACAAATAATGGCAGGCCGGTGAGCCTTACCTCAATTTATTGCAAAACCATGGAAAAAATTATTAAGAAGGCGGTAATGCAGTTCCTCGAGCAGAATCATCTCCTTTCCGATGCACAACACGGTTTTCGCAGTGGTAGGTCCTGTCTTACCAATCTACTATTCTCACTTGATAGTTTAACCAAAGCACTTGACGAGGGCAAAACGGTGCATGCGATCTACATTGACTTCAAAAAGGTGTTCAATGCCGTCCCTCGTCAACGCCTGCTGCTTAAGCTGCTCAGCGCAGGCGTTCGCGGGATACTCCTCATATGGGTCCAACACTTTTTGACAGGACGGTCACAAGGAGTCCAAGTCGGTCGCCAGCAGTCCTCGGGTTTACCTGTGGTGAGTTGCGTCCCACAGGGCTCAGTTTAAGGTCCCGTATTGTTCCTCGTTTTCGTCAAGGACTGTGTCAGGGATCTAGATTATGAAGTCACCTTGTTTGCCGATGACATCAAATTATGGAAAGTTTTCCAAAGTACGGCAGACAAAAACCATCTAAAAGCTAATTTGAACAGATTGGAGGACTGGTCAAAGCTTTGGCTTATGTCTTTCAATGTTAGCAAATGTAACTTTCTTCAAATCGGCAGTTGCAGAGCATCCTGCACGAAAGTCTATTCTTTAAATGGTACTCCGCTGCAACAAGTTGACAGTCAGGAGGACTTGGGTGTGTAAATAACTTTTTTTCACTCAAACCAACGCTGAACTGTAAGAAGGCGGCGAAGTCGGCCAGATCTATGTTACAGCTGATTAGACGAGCCTTTATGGGGTTTGAAAAAGACAGCTTTGCCAAAAACTTTGGAAGCTTCATTCGGCCGCACCTGGAGTTCTCTATACGGGCATTGAGACCTTGGACTGTCAAAGATTGTACTGTCTTAGAGAAGTTCCAGAGGCGAGGGACAAAAATTGCCAAAGTATGAAGAACATTGCCCTATGAAAGCAAACTGTCCATTCATGATATTTTTTCCCTTTCCTACAGACAACTCCAAGGGGACCTCATATTAACCTTCCGTATTCTGAATAACCTGCATTGTTGTTTCGTTCCTGATGACTTCATTGCCCAGAGTAACATGCCAACTTTGCGCGGGCATTCCCTGAAACTACGCCCGGGCAAAGCAAGGATCGACGGAAGAAAATTTTTCTTTACCAACAGAGTAGTTTCAAAGTGGAACGCTCTTCCAGAAGAGGTTGTCCTCTCCACCTGTGTCAATTCATTTAAGAGTAGACTTGACACGTATCAAGCGCAATTGCAATGAAGGTAAAAACTACTTCATCAGATTACAATGAAGCACTTTACAGTGAATCACAGTGCTTATCACATGCTCTGCATAAAATTATACTACTAGCGATTTGCGAGTAGCAAATATTTTTCCGTCATATTTTGTGAAGATTTGACTCTGATGTCTACCCGGAACATGTAACGGTCGTACATTTTACATTTTTTTGCATCAACTTATTTCCTATCATCCTGTTACCAACAGGGAGTTCAAAGGCACTCGCCTATCTTTCCCTCATTAAACTGATACTGAAACTTCTTCATAAATTTTTGAATCTCAAGAAATCGATGAATTATCTGAAAATGGAAATAACGCAGACTATGGCAATGGTCCAAACAGCCCTTCATGTTCCAAAACCACATGGAGAACTTGAGACGGCCTCTCAACGGGCTTACAGGGAGAGCAGATGCCAGAGAAAAATTGCGCCCCTGGCCCTCATTTTTCCTGTTTGTGCTCGAACATGTTGAATAGGGAAGTAAATGACAGTACAGCCCAAATAAACGCTGGTTTCACAATTCCTTGCCTTTAAGAAAGCTATTCTAACAGCACAAACAAGTCTCATAGTAGCAGTTTTATCGAGGAAGCGAACCGCAATTGCACAGATGGGAAACTAAAATATTCGTCCATGAACCGGAATCACTATATCCTGATAAAGGGTGTCCACCGAGTCTTGCTGGATGGGAAGATCGGTACAGTACAGAAAATATTCCGCCTTGGCAAAGCAGAGCCAAGTCGTGCTTTAAGCCTATCCTCAAAACCCTTTAAAGTAGTCTTGAAGAACAACGCACTTGCTGTTCTCCTACTACAATGAATAATGGCCCCAGGGAACTAGCAAAAAAAAATAATTTTGCAGCCGGACTTAAACCACAGAGAAAGAATGAAAATGCGCGAACTGAGGAATTGCATGAAGGAGAGGATGGACAGAAAGGAGACCAAACTGAGAATCAAGGACGGGATTATAATTACGATGAAGAAGACATTTTATTTGGGAATATCCGTCACAATGAAGGCAGAATCTTGCCATCACGACCAGTAATAAAGATGACCGAGGCAAGATTGAGTGAAGTTAAGCACATAAAGATGAAATGAAATGAGTCTATTCACTTTATTGGATGAACTCAAATTCGCCGTAGATCATGTGCAACCTGACCTGAATGCGCTAAGGGAAACATGGTTAACTCAGCAGTTAGCTGATCAGAAGTCAAGCTGGAAGGATTTCAGTTTATTCGCATGGACAGAAACGGACATAGGGGTAAGGGAATCGCGATTTTCATACGAGACGGTATCAACTACGTCCCAGATAGTTTGACATCACACAGGAACAATTACTGCAAAATAATTAGTCGTAAACAGTAAGTAAAAAAACAACCTGACCTCTATATTGCTTTGGTATACAGACCACCGGGACAAAGGACGGCAGTGAACGATGCACTTATCTCTGAGGTAAAAGAGATCTGTCGGAGCAAAGGTGCCCTAACACTTGGAGATTTTAACTCTCATGACATTGATTGGGAATTAATGCACAGCTCGCTATCAGAGAAATCATTCGAACAAAAACTACTTAATTTGGTAAATGACGAATTTCTTACCCAGCATGTTACAATGGACACGCGGTTCCGATGTGGCCAACAGTCTAGCTGTCTGGATCTTGTCATTAGTAGAGATGGAAACTGCACCATTGGATTGAATATTGATATCCATTTTGGCCGAAGTGATCACTGAGTTCTTGTCTTGGAGTGCAGCCATTTCTTGGTTCCCGTCGCTCATGCACTGAACGAGTAGAATGTATGGAAATGAGATTATGATAAAATGAAAGGAAAACTTGACGTGACTGACTGCAGACCAGCATACGTACCCGACCGACGACACCTGGTTCTTCTTTAGGAACTTCACTTAGCAACTAGTAGAGGACCGTTGCCCGCTTAAGGAAAGTTTGCGAATTCCCGGCCCGAATGGGTGACGCCGATCACAAAAAGGAAACTCAAGAAGAAGGAAAGACTGCGGAGAACAGATGCCTGATATCAACCACTCGAACACTTCTCAGAATGTAAAAGACAGCGAAATATATGTTGAAGACCACTACAAAAAGAGCGAATGGCCTTAGAGACAGAAAGATTTAAGAGAATAGCTAACAACCCAAAATGATTCTTCTCTTACGTGAATAAGGCAAAACGCAATCGAGATCCATTCCTAGGCTGAAAGATAGTCAGGGAATTTTGAAAAATCGTTTCCCAGGTACAAATTTGAAGACAGCGTATGTAGCAGAATTAAATGGCACCATAAATGTCGCGAGCGCTCTGTTAACAATGAACAGTTTACATCCAAAAATGAAATTTACTATGGAAGTGGAACGTGGAAACCAGTTTTCTTTCTTAGACGTTCACATGACTAGGCCGAAAGATTGCTCTATAACGCGTAGAGATTTCCATAAGAATACATGGAGAGGGCAGTATTTGCATCATCTAAGTTTTATTTACTTACGATGGAAACGTATCTTAGTTTGCACCCTCTTCCAGAGGACAGGCAAAATCTGCTCAATGGATACACTAGATGCAGAAATTGCCAGCCTCAAAGAAACTCTTCTCAAGCGTGGTTATCCAGCTCACTTTATTGAAAAGAATAGCAAACCCTAACGGCAAAAGGTTAAAGAACAATCAGCTCCTAAAAAGACTGTTTTCATTTCCTTGCCATTTAAGGGAGACAACACCTTAAACACCATCATGAGACGTTTACGCAATACCATTGAAAGGACCTATTTTGCAGCTGAGCTTTTATTTTTCAACTTGGTGAAGACCCTTCCGCTTCCAACTGCGAAGGATGCCTTGCCGTTGTACGCCACTTCTAATGTTGTTTACCAATTTACATGCACTTGCAGATGCAAGTTCA
>JAYGXS010000002.1:54446550-54516018 GCA_036362985.1 Ligula intestinalis
GGGAGTATGGATGAAGTTTGAGTTTAAGCTGTCTAGGTCAGCGTCAACATGTGCCAGCGTATTGCGTTGACCAGTGAGACGTTTAAGGCTTTTCCATATTTCGGATGAAGAGAGAGGAGACGAAGATGTAGAAGAAGTCAATAACTGACTAACAAAAAGGTCATTTAGTCTTGCGATCTCGCGTTTTATAAGGGCATTAACGTCCTTCAATCTTTCTCGTAAACCTAGTTTGTAGAACAGTTCCTTGTCTCTTCTCAAAGTTTTTAAGTGGGGAGAAGATATTCGGTCTGGTCTAACCATGACCGTGTCAAAAGGACAACAAATATTAAAAATCCCGTTGAGAAATGTTGTAAGATAACTCGAACACGACTCGACATTCCTGTTTTCGAGAAAGATGGGAATGCATTCAGATATACAAGTCTGAAGCAAGGAAATATTATGTGGGGACGTGTCACGAATGTGTAATTTCCTCTCGGGCGTTACTAATAGCCCTTTGTTGGTCTTAGAATAGATTTTTGGTTGACAGAGCAGTACGGAATGGTCTGAGTCTGCCAATGGAGCTCTATTTTTTACAGCAAAAAGCTTTGGATGGTTAGTCAGGATATGATCGAGTGGGGCGTCATCTCGTGTATTGAAATTAACTAAGTCACTAAATCCTAACAATATGAGGGGACGTAGATTTACTCGATTGAAGTCCCCACATAAAATAATTACATGCTTGCAAGACAGTGCGGCAAGCTTTTGGGAAAGAAAATCGAAAAAGTGGGTAAGGGCATCTTGACAGGTGGAAGGGGGTATGTAAATACTAACATAAATGATGCCTTTTGAGTTGTGTAAAAATTTAGGCCCACAAACTACTGCAATAACGTCTATGTGGTCTTCGGAGTAAGAAAAAAGGGACTTACAGTTTGTGCACCATTGCTGGTTTACAAAAACTGCTACTCCGCCACCTCTGCTGATTGATCGGGATTTTCTGTCCGAACGAAAGCAGCAATAAGATGGAGGTGTGATGAGCTGCGACTCTATATCCCTATTGAGCCAGGTCTCTTGAAGACAGATTACACCGCACTTACTGTGTTCCTGTTTCAACATAAGTGCATCCAATTCGAGACTTTTATTGAAAATAGACCTGCAGTTAGTGGACATTAGACCCGGAAGAGACATTGAGGCTAATGGTTGACACTTCATAGCTTGTTTCCAACCGCATCGGTGCTTACGCGATCGTATTGCATTCCATCGGATAACATTTGGTGCTGATGTACTGCAGGTTCTGCAAATTAATCCAAAAGTACATGAATGTTCGTTATGAATTTCCGTCGATAGAATATTTGTCCTTCGAGCATTCAAAAGGTACGAGTGTACAGCAGAGATGACCTCATGTCCAGAAATGCAGAAAAACAAAGTAGAGAAGTAGACAGTCTGGTATACACTAATAAATTCCCGCGTGAATGGAGAGCAAAAAAAACTGGCAGCTCAAATTCGAAAGCCCGCCATCAATTGGATAGCCTTTATCAGCGGCCTTTGTCCACTTCTCCTGTGAGTAAAGAGCACTCGTAAGGCAAGAGCTTCCTGGGCGAAAGCCGTGCTGTCAATCACATAGTATTTTGTTGCTCTCGAGGAAATACATTCAATGCTTCTTAATAATGCGCTCCATTACTTTGCACGCGATGCAAGTTAGACTGACAGAACGGTAATTTGCGCAATCAAGTCGCGAACCTCCCTTATAGATTGGGGTGACGTTTGCCCACTTCCATTCTTCTGGGAGTTCGCCTTCGTCAAAGGATTTCTGGAAGATGGCAGCCAGGGGTTTGCATAGTTCGTTAGCTAATTCTCTTAGTGCTAGTGCAGGAATTTCGTCAGGCCCAGATGATTTGGCAGGCTTAAGTCAGAGTAATTCGGCCCTGACAGTGTTGTGTGAAAACTCTAGGTCCTCTATTTTGGGCAATAAGGAGTAGGGTAAGGGTGCAGTTATCGGTCGATGAGCGGACGGACCGTCAGCAAAAGTTGTAGGGTCTCGGGTGTAGACAGATTCACGGAAATCGGAGAGGAGGGAGGCTTTCATCTGGTCTTCGGTCACCAGTTGTCCATCGGCTGATCTAAGGGCAGGGATCAGTTCCTGAGATCTCTTCGTGCCTCGTATGTAACCGTACAAGATCTTGGGGTGTTCGAACGACTTGTGTGATATGCTCAACTCGTATTTCTTGCGCAGTTTAGTAGCTTCTCTTTTACAAATGTTACGTTGTTGCTTATATTCCCGTAAGTGTTTACCAGAGCCAGTTAATCTGTAGCGTCTCCAGAAGCGGTTTCTTTTTTTGAAAGCGGCCTGCAAGTTTGAGTTCATCCACTCCGGGCAATTCGTACTTGTCTTCCTTCTGAAGGGACAGTTGAGACAAAGAGTCCCTTTCAACGTCGAGCTAAAGATCATCCACTGTTTATTTGCCCCACCTTGGAAATCTGTTTCCCATGCTACCTCTGACATTTCTCTTCTCATAAGTGGGTAGTCGCCCTTCCAAATTTTACTTTCCCATGTGTCGACTTAGAAGTCCATTACTCTATCGTGCTTTGCAGATCGAATTTCTACGAAGGCCGAGTCAATCTTCTTTCATAGAAATTCGCTGTTTTATCGTTTCAAAGTACTCATCTTAATTTAAGCATTTGGAATTCCAAGAGGAACCTAATTTTTCTCAACACGACGGCCCTGCTAAACTTTTAAAGTCTCTTTCTATCAAAGGAACCTTGTTCTAGTATATTTTCTTCAAATTTAAGGCAATATCATTGATCAGGAAATCTATTTTCGCTGATTGTTAAATGCTTCGCAGACATGTTATGCTCGACTTCTGAAGAGAGAAAGGATGCGCGACCGGGGTTCGAACACAGCACCACTCACGTCTAGGACAAACGTGCTTACCACTAAACCATCACAAGATACATGAAGAGGCGTTCGAAAAGTGTCGTACATTTAGTGCAGACGACGCAAGTATACCAGCCGGTTTCCGCATGCCAATCGATGGTCTAGATGCTTGTCGCCAACTTTAACCGGCTCGAACTAGAAGTCCAAGAGATGAAATAGCTTATCCACGAGTCTTTTATTCCGGAGGAAACTACACAAAGAGCAGCCCACAGTAGAATGAGGGCTGGTGTGCCTAACATATCCAAAGGAAACAAACAAGTGGTGTCTAAAATACCCGTAAAAAGCAGTCCAGTCGCGCCTCCCTAAGAGACAAAGACTAAGAGCAAGAGGCCACCAGCTACAACACAAGAAGGTCACCTCATCACGAAAGAGAATCCGTTGGGCTCTTCCAATAATCAAATATCAGATCAAAAGGTAGTCACAGCCCAAGTTTACGAGACTTGCACTCCGGTAGTTTCGAATCCCGCTCAGCGGTCCCCGGATAAAGGCCCCGTTGACCATGCACAGAGCATTACTAGTCCGGATTTCCCAGCAGACATTCCCATTTTGCGAGGCCCATCTGAGGATTCTGAGTTGTCGGAGGATGACCGAAAACCGGCAATCAATCAACCATTTAAGGATTCTGAGTTGTCAAGGGATAACCGAAAATCCTCAGTCAATAGCAGCGGCCCTGACAAGGGCAACTGCATCATTATACAGGGACAACCCGAGTCCTCTGCCGAAACACCCAGCGAAAGAAGCGAGGCTGACGAAGGGTTATTCCAAGAGCTCCTAAATGAACTGTTGCAATCATCTGAGGAAACCTTTTATCAAAAGATATTTCGTCTTGGACTTTGCCCAAAGTCAACTCAGCAGACTTGACCACGACCACTTAAGATCGTCCTATCCAGCAACACAGGAGCAAAACTTCTACTGTCCAGGCGTTTTCAATTGAAATACTCTAGAACGGATGTGTTTTTTCAGCCGGATTACTCTCCTGCCGACAGGCTGAAACGCCGCATGCAAGTTCTAGAATTGAGGGAACGCAGGATCAAAGGAGAACCGAATCTCGTGATCTTCAAAGACCAGATAGTCGAAAGACATTCTGCCCCCTCATGAACCAAACTGTTCGGATGACCACGCAGCTACTCCGGTAGCCTGTTTTGGGGCTTCAAATGGACCACGCAAGAAATCACACTTGACGTTTATGTATACCAATGCGCAAAGCTTACTTTCAAAAATGGATGAACTATGGATCAACGTATGCGACCTCATTCCCGATGTTATTTCGATAACAGAAACATGGTTGTCGGACCAGACTGACAATCTCGATATTGAAATCCCCGGCTATCAACTGTTCCGGAAAGACAGAGACAACCGAAGAGGCGTAGGCGTAGCAACCTTCGTAAAGAACGATTTGTATGTTTCTGAAATACGGCGAATCTGTCTTGCCAAGAAGCGGTATGGTTAACTGTAAGAGCAACGGGTTCCCAAAGCCTTGATATCCTAACTGTCTACCGACCATCAAGGAACAATCCTGAGGCCGATGCTCTTTTTCTGGATGAGCTTAAAACCCTCGCTACGCATCCAAATACTCTTATATTTGGGAACTTCGGCACTCCTACCATCAACTGGAGCTCCTCCTCAGCTGATTGCTCTGAATCGGCATTCGACCACCAGCTCCTGAATATGACCCAATCACTACTTCTCACCCAGCACGTCACTTTTCCCACAAGAATTCGTGAAGGCCAGCGGATGAACTGCTTCGACCTTGTGTTCACTAAATCGCTCGACAATATCGAAATTGCGAATTGCTTACCCCCACTAGGCCAGAGTGACTATGTAATTCTCATGTGGGAATACTGTTTATTTTCTTTGCCTGCCCAACCACAAGAACTCCGTCCTAATATTTGGCGTGGTGATTTCGAGCAAGTGAAACATGATCTTTGTTTTATACACTGGGCATCCACACTCTCCGAAAACGTTGGAGAAGCTTAGGAACAGTTCAAATGGATAGTCCATAACCTTGTCTCTAGCCACTGCCCTATCAATTGCCAAAAACTTACGAACAGGCCTCGGTGGCTGAATCCATTCTTCAAACCCGAAGGATACAAGAAGGGAAAACTGTTCAAAAAGTACCCAATGGAAAGGTCACCTGAATCTCTTAATAGGTACAAAATGCAGAGGAACCGGGTCAAACGTCTCGACAGCAGTTTGAAGACGATCGGTTAAACCGAGCCATGGTTAACCCCGAAGTCCTGTTCAGTTAAGTAATGCAGAGCACGCGGAATAAGGATCCTATCCCACTACTGCGACCTGCCGAAGCTGCCGAAATCTCAGAGGACAAGGAAAAAGCTGACCATCTATTCTCCTCATCTTTTCCGAGCAGCTTTCTCCGTGACCCCGAGAAAGGACCATCGGGAATTTAGGAGATCCGCTTGAAACTATTCTCTCTGCCTCGTGTCCCCCGAGAACCAAGATGTTTCCATTAATCACCGCTGAATCACATGAAGCCACGCGGAAGTACTCAGTCTAAAATGCTGCAGTTTCGCTGAATACTCACCTTCATCGGACCACCCACACCTATTTCTGCTCTACTACTATTTTCCTACTACTATCTTCCAAAGCAGTTTTTTCTCTTGCACACTTTTTGAACATGGAGGCCGGTTGAACACTGTCTCCATTTTCACTGTAAGAGTTTTTTAACTGCCATAAGTTTTCGTTTTTAGTTCAAAATTGCCTGCAAAACATTGCTCAATGTTGCCCCAAAAGGACAGTTTCTGCTGACATTATTATGACTTTTTACGTCTACTTACACATATTGTCAAATTATTTTTTGAATTTTTATTTTTTCGAAATTAACTTTGTATAGATAGTGCCGTACCGGCGCTGAAAAATATAAATTCCAAATTCCAATTTCCAAATCGCTCTCAGTTCTTCCGGTCCGTCGAGATGACTGAAGCCGGTTTTCTATCCCACACTTATGAAGACAAGTTGTTCCCATCTATTGATACAGTCCTCGTTACCGAAGATGTAGTTAAGAATGAGCTTCTTAATTTGAAAGAATCGACCTCCCCAGGCCCCGATGCAATCCCGGCCAAGCTGTTGAAGGAGCTAGCTTCTGAAATGGCCAAGCCGCTAGTCCTACTCTTCCAGGCGTCATTTGTTACGGGCTTCTTACCATTTAATTGGAAGACAGCGACGATCATCCCACTTTTCAAGAGTGGAAGCCGAGCGTCCGCAAATAATGGCAGGCCGGTGAACCTTACCTCAATTTATTGCAAAACCATCGAAAAAAATTATTAAGAAGGCGTTAACGAAGTTCCTCGAGCAGAATCATCTCGTTTCCGATGCACAACACGGTTCTCGCAGTGGTAGGTCCTGTCTTACCAATCTACTATTCTCACTTGATAGCGTAACCAAAGCACTTGACGAGGGCAAAACGGTGCATGCGATCTACATTGACTTCAAAAAGGTGTTCAATGCCGACCCTCATCAACGCCTGCTGCTTAAGCTGCGCAGCGCAGGCGTTCGCGGGATCCTCCTCCTATGGGTCCAACACTTTTTGACAGGACGGTCACAAGGAGTCCAAGTCGGTCGCCAGCAGTTCTCGGGTTTACCTGTGGTGAGTTGCGTCCCACAGGGCTCAGTTTAAGGTCCCGTATTGTTCCTCGTTTTCGTCAACGACTGTGTCAGGGATCTAGATTGTGAAGTCACCTTGTTTGCCGATGACATCAAACTATGGAAAGTTTTCCAAAGTACGGCAGACAAAAACCATCTAAAAGCTAATTTGAACAGATTGAAGGACTGGTCAAAGCTTTGGCTTATGTCTTTCAATGTTAGTTTATGTAACTTTCTTCAAATCGGCAGTTGTAGAGCATCCTGCACGAAAGTCTATTCTTTAAATGGTACTCCGCTGCAACAAGTTGAGAGTCAGGAGGACTTGGGTGTCTAAATAACTTTTTTTTACTCAAACCAACGCTGAACTGTAAGAAGGCGGCGAAGTCGGCCAGATCTATGTTACAGCTGATTAGACGAGCCTTTATGGGGTTTGAAAAAGACAGCTTTGCCAAAATCTTTGGAAGCTTCATTCGGCCGCACCTGGAGTTCTCTATACGGGCATTGAGACCTTGGACTGTCAAAGATTTTACTGTCTTAGAGAAGGTCCAGAGGTGAGCGACAAAAATTGCCAAAGGATAAGGAACATTGCCCTATGAAAGCAAACTGTCCATTCACGACCTTTTTTCCCTTTCCTACAGACAACTCCGAGGGGACCTCATATTAACCTTCCGTATTATGAATAACCTGCATTGTTGTTTCGTTCCTGGTGACTTCATTGCCCAGAGTAACATGCCAACTTTGCGCGGGCATTCCCTGAAACTACGCCCGGGCAAAGCAAGGATCGACGGAAGAAAATTTTTCTTTACCAACAGAGTAGTTTCAACGTGGAACGCTCTTCCAGAAGAGGTTGTCCTCTCCACCTGTGTCAATTCATTTACGAGTAGACTTGACACGTTTCAAGCGCAATTGCAATGAAGGTAAAAACTACTTCATCAGATTACAATGAATCACTTTACAGTGAATCACAGTGCTTATCACATTCTCTGCATAAAATTATACTACTCGCGATTTGCGAGTAGCATATATTTTTACGTCATATTTTTGTGAAGATTTGACTCTGATGTCTACCCGGAACATGTAACTGTCGTACATTTTACATTTTTTTGCATCAACTTATTTCCTATCATCCTGTTACCAACAGGGAGTTCAAAGGCACTCGCCTATCTTTCCCTCAATAAACTGAAACTGAAACTTCTTCATAAATTTTTGAATCTCAAGAAATCGATGAATTATCTGAAAATGGAAATAACGCAGACTATGGCAATGGTCCAAACAGCCCTTCATGTTCCAAAACCACATGGAGAACTTAAGACGGCCTCTCAACGGTCTTACAGGGAGAGCAGATGCCAGAGAAAAATTGCGCCCCTGGCCCTCATTTTTCCTGTTTGTGCTCGAACGTGTTGAATAGGGCCAGTAAATGACAGTACAGCCCAAATAAACGCTGGTTTCACAATTCCTTGCCTTTAAGAAAGCTATTCTAACAGCACAAACAAGCCTCATATTAGCAGTTTTATCGAGGAAGCGAACTGCAATTGCACAGATGGGAAACTAAAATATTCGTCCATGAACCGGAATCACTATATCCTGATAAAGGGTGTTCCCGAGTCCACAGCAAACACATAAAGGGAAGGTGGATACACGATATGAATTGTATGAGTGATAACGTCGACAATGTCTTGCTGGATGGGAAGATCGGTACAGTACAGAAAATATTCCGCCTTGGCAAAGCAGAGCCACGTCGTGCTTTAAGCCTATCCTCAAGACCCCTTAAAGTAGTCTTGAAGAGCAACGCACTTGCTGCCCTCCTACTAGAACGAATAATGGCCCCAGGGAACTAGCAAAAAATAATTTTGCAGCCGGACTTCAACCACAGAGAAAGAATGAAAATGCGGGAACTGAGGATGGGCATGAAGGAGAGGATGGACAGAGGGGAGACCGCACTGAGAATCAAGGACGGGATTATAATTACGATGAAGAAGACATTTTAGTTGGGAATATCCGTCACAATGAAGGCAGAATCTTGCCATCACGACCAGTAATAAAGATGACCGAGGCGAGATTGAGTGAAGTTAAGCACATAAAGATGAAATGAAATGAGTCTATTCATTTTATTGGATGAACTCAAATTCGCCATAGATCATGTGCAACCTGACCTGAAAGCACTAACTGAAACATGGTTAACTCAGCAGTTAGCTGATCAGAAGTCAAGCTGGAAGGATTTCAGTTTATTCGCATGGACAGAAACGGACATAGGGGTAAGGTAATCGCGATTTTCATACGAAACGGTATCAACTACGTCCCAGATAGTTTGACATCACACAGGAACAATTACTGCGAAATAATTAGTCGTAAACAGTAAGTAACAAAACAACCTGACCTCTATATTGCTTTGGTATACAGACAACCAGGACAAAGGACGGCAGCGAACGATGCACTTATCTCTGAGGTAAAAGAGATCTGTCGGAGCAAAGATGCCCATATACTTGGAGATTTTAACCCTCCAGACATTGATTGGGAATTAATGCACAGCTCGCTATCAGAGAAATCATTCGAACAAAAACTACTTAATTTGGTAAAAAACGAATTTCTAACCCAGCATGTTACAATGGACACGCGGTTCCGATGTGGCCAACAGTCTAGCTGTCTGGATCTTGTCCTTAGTAGAGATGGACACTGTACCATTGGATTGAATATTGATATCCATTTTGGCCGAAGTTATCACTGAGTTCTTATCTTGGAGTGCAGCCATTTCTCGGTTCCCGTCGCTCGTGCACTGAACGAGTAGAATGTATGGAAACGAGATTATAATAAAATGAAAGGAAAACTTGACGTGACTGACTGCAGACCTGCATACGTACCCGACCGACGACGCCTGGTTCTTCTTTAGGAACTTCACTTAGCAACTAGTAGAGGACCGTTGCCCGCTTAAGGAAAGTTTGCGCATTCCCGGCCCGAATGGGTGACGCCGATCACAAAAAGGAAACTCAAGAAAGAGGAAAGACTGTGGAGAACAGATGCCCGATATCAACAACTCGAACACTTCTTAGAATGTAAGAGACAGCGAAATATATGTTGAAGACCACTACAAAAAGAGCGAATGGCCTTAGGGACAGAAAGATTTAAGAGAATAGCTAACAACCCAAAATGATTCTTCTCTTACGTGAATAAGGCAAAACGCAATCGACATCCATTCCTAGTCTGAAAAATAGTCAGGGAATTTTGAAACATCGTTTCCCAGGTACAAATTTGAAGACAGCGTATGTAGCAGAATTAAATGGCACCATAAATTTCGCGAACGCTCTGTTAACAATGAACAGTTTACATCCAAAAAAGAAATTTACTATGGAAGTGGAACGTGGAAACCAGTTTTCTTTCTTAGACGTTCACATGACTAGGCAGAAAGATTGCTCTATAACGCGTAGATTTTTCCATAAGAATACATGGAGAGGGCAGTATTTGCATTATCTAAGTTTTATTTACCTACAATGAAAACGTATCTTAGTTTGCACCCTCTTCCAGAGAACAGGTAAAATCTGCTCAATGGATACACTGGATGCAGAAATTGCCAGCCTCAAAGAAACTCTTCTCAAGCGTGGTTATCCAGCTCACTTTATTGAAAAGAATAGCAAACCCTTACGGCAAAAGGTTACAGAACAATCAGCTCCGAAAAAGACAGTTTTCATTTCCTTGCCATTTAAGGGAGACAACACCTTAAACACCATCATGAGACGTTTACACAATACCATTGAAAGGACCTATTTTGCAGCTGAGCTTTTATTTTGCAACTGGGTGAAGACCCTTCCGATTCCAACTGCGAAGGATGCCTTGCCGTTGTACGCCACTTCTAATGTTGTTCACCAATTTACATGCACTTGCAGATGCAAGTACATAGGACGAATACAACGGCAATTGGGAGCCAGAGCAAAAGAGCACTTGCCGAGTTGTTTATTAAGACAGGAGAAAAGGACTCACCGTTCTTCTATCACTGAACGCCTATTGGATATGGGTCATTCTGTTAACCCTAAAACATCCTTCCGAGTACTAGTTCGGGCACGAACAACTCGTATCTTACGCTACCTGGAGGCAGCATACATAAGGCGGTTTAAACCTGACCTATATAAACAACTGGAGCATGTGGTGAACCTAACGCTGCCGTGGTAGCACCGGCTTCTTGTTTACCTACCCCCTTCCCACCTTTTTGCCTTAGATGTTTTTGCCTTAGACAGTTAACTGCGTTTTTTGCTGCCCACAATGTTTGAATTCCTACTTTTTGATTGCCTATTGGCTAAATCAAGTGACCTTGATGTTTTGGATCGGTTTTTCTGTATCAATTAATTTCTGTAATTTATCATTCGTTATTCTGTTTATGCAGCGAGTGGACGCGGCTGGTGAGCGCTCGCGAAATTTATGGTGCCATTAAATTATGCTACAAACGCTGTCTTAAAATAGTAAAGGAAACTAGTTTACGGATAACTCAGATAAGGTGAACCTCTTGTCCGCTTTCTTTCTGTTTGTTTATATCGAGGTGCTGCTTTTTAAAGAAATGTACAGCGATAAATGGTCCCAGCAGTGCATACAATTAGCACGGTATCGTTCGCTACATGCACAGGCTCGCCCCTATGCATTCTTCTGCGTACTAGTGAACAGAAGAAAATAGCATCAGTGCAGCACTTCTTCACGAAAAGAGTTTACACTACAGAACACCGTAACTTAGCCTTCTAACAAAGGTGAGAAATTATAAAACTGGATCCCCTGTGGCTTCATGGATTACAGAAGGGTCTATTTTAACTATTTAAACTTTTGAATGGCCAAATCTTTAATCCTCTCAGTACAGTGATGCAGCTCGAGCACTCTCGACGCGCCAGTCATTGAGATGTGTCTTTATTTCTTCCTATGGCACGCACAGTTAAGTACCGGCAATTCTTTTCAGTAAACGCCATATCAATCTGGAATAAGCTGCCCAGAAGTATTAATACCCAGCAAAGCTATCTTATGTTTTAGAGGGCTATCACTAGTTTTCTACATACAGGACAATGTTCACGAATTTTGGGTGCTGACTCGGTGAAATCTTTCTTTCACTCTGATGGCGTTCGTGTACTTTGAACCCTGTCAGGCCTCATGCTGAAGATAATGCTGCTGAAGCTGCGGCCCGAAATCAACTAATTCTTCAGCCGATAGCACGCAACCTTTGCCGACAAACATTCAAGGAAGACTGAGAACACTGTGTTCATGTGCCAACCATCCCCGTCCTGAACTAATTTCCCTTAAATATCTGCAGCTTTTTTCCTGCTGATGTGTCAACTAAGCTTGCAACTGTATATATATTCCATTGAAGTCAGGTTTTCTCACTTAAAAAAAACGTCATATCTCGCCCAGTATGGATAAAACAGAAAATGGAAACAAAACCAACCATGGCTGCAAACAAGTGAGGGTGTTTGAGGTTTTTTCCTATTTTCGAGGTTTGGGGAGGCGCCCAAGAGGTGCTTTACGAACTCTTTAAAATTGCCTGTAAACTTGCTTTATAAACATATATATTTTAAAAAGCCCTGTGACAAAACAGCCCACTCAATCGCCTGGTCTGGATGGATTATCAGCGAAACTTCTAAATGAACTCACAGAACAACTGGCCTTCTCAATTTCCAAGATCTTTAAAAGTTATATTGAAAACGGGGCTCTGCCTACTGACTGGAAGCTGGCCAACGCCACCCCTATTTATAACAAAAGAGAGAGAACTTCGCCTTATTCCTTTAGGCCAGTTAGTTTTACAAGCATTTGTTGCAAAATAATGGAAAAACTAATCAAAACGGATGTAATGAGGCATATTGAGGAGAGCAACTTGTGAAGCGCAGCGCAACACGGATTCCGAAGTGGCCGCTCTTCTCTCACAAGCCTGATAACATCAATGGACTGCTGGACGAAATCTCTGGAAATGATTCGTTGGTTGATACGATCTGCATTGAATTCAGCAGGGTTTTCGACAAAGTTCCACACAGGAGACCAATGTCAAAGTTGCATTAAATGGGTGTGACTGGAAATCTACTAAAATAGTAAGCCGAATTTCTAACAGGCAGGCGTCAGCGTCTTTGTATTAGAGACACCAACACAGAATGAAAAACCATTTCCAGTGACCTTCCGCATAGAAGCATTCTGGGTCTCATATTATTTCTGGTATGCGTTAACGACTGCCTTGACCTCTTCACCTGTGAGAAAAAGATGTTAGCTGACGACCTAGAGATGTGGAAGTCAATTGAAAGCTCAGACGATGGACAGACCTCAAAAAATTACTTGGATCGCTTGCAAAAGTGGTGTGAACAGTGGCTAGTGTAGCTCAACTTCAACAAATGCCAAGTAACCCGCTTACGGCCTAGTTGCAAGAAGGTGATACCATTCAAGTATGATTAATCGATCGGAGGTCACTAACTTGGAAAAGTGAACGAACTAGGGGATCTAGCTGTATGCATGATACCCAACTTCAAACTGTCAACTCATTGTGCTTAAACCGCAAAGAAGGCTATGGGCGTCCTAGGGGCGATCAGAAGGCCCTTCCTCTATTTTGATGAGGAGCTTCTTGGGCAAGAACATTTGTTCGGCCGATGTTAAAGTATTGCGTCCAGGCGTGGTACCCCTGGATGGAGAAAGATTACGCAGTGTTTGAGAAAGTCCAAAAAGCGCGACAAAGCTTGTCAGCAGCTTAGGAGGTCTCCCATATGAAGTTCTCCTAGATAGGCTCAATCATTTTCCTCTCTATTATAGGCAATACAGCGGAGCTATGATCATGGTGTTTAAACTCGTCAGGGGAGTAGACTGTGCTCTTCACATGGCTGACTTCTTTTAATTCGCACAAACGATACATCTACGCGATCACCCGTACAAATTGAAGAATCACCACGCCAAACTAGACGTGGGGGTCAAATTCTCTGCCCACTGGATCATTGAAGATTTGAAGAAACTTCCTTCATGCTGAAAGCGTCGACGCATTTAAAAGAAGGCATGATCTTACTTTATTTGCTTGTCATACATTTGGTTAATTTTAAATCCTTTAATATATGGAAATAAAGATAAACGTTACTTAAGTTATGTGTGGACATAAAAACGCGAACATATATGTACCTGCTTCCGTAGGTATTCGTTTTTGTCCCATTTGCCTCCATTCAACAGTAACATAACCATCTTTCTCCTTCTTTAACAATAGATGCATTACCTTGCCGTTTTTACACTTGACATTATCGTTATTCTGAATTACTTGACATTTTATATTTATTAATACCATACTGTCTATCCTATACTTGTTTTTTCCCCATTTTGGTGGTTGCACCCCTTTTTTGTTTCTCCTAAACCGCTTTTATTCGTTTAAGTGTCCTATACTGGTTCCGCGAAGATTGACATTATCTCGCTGTCTCGGACTTGGAAACTTTGTGTGTAAGAGTACTATTCATGTTTTTCCTACTCTCCAATAAGAGAACCGTACTCGACTTAACGATACTGTTATCGATTAAAGGGAGATCGCGTCTACTTACGTTATCAAGTAAGAATCAGGCCGGCCTTAAGCATCTGGTTAATTATAGGATCCGAATATTCTACAATTACACAAAATACCCAACAAATGGGCGAGTATCAACGATCGTCGTCTGTGCCTCAGTTGGACAGATACTTCTTGAATTCAGAAGAAAACACAGCTGTCCTTGATAATTACAGGAAAAGAATCGCCACCCTTGAAAAACAATTAAGGCAGTTGACAATTACTACGAAAATGTCTCCACCTCCATCAAAACCAGCAATTGTCGGTGAGTATCCGCGCTCCACGCATCAACATTTCGCTCTACAACAGCGCGAAATTATGCATTTCGCTGGCAATCCCTTGAGATAGTGACTCTTTCTACAAAGCTTTGAAAGTGGTATAGCTAGCAAATTAAGGGACGATGAAGGTCAACTTTCCTACCTGATCCACTACTGTAGACATGAGGCTAGAGACGCCATTGAAAGCTGTGCAATCCTTGACCCCAGCGAGGGGAATGCAGAGGCTCTTAAAATCCTCAAACGCCGTTTCGGGCAACTTCACTTAATCGCTAGGGCTCACATAGATAATTTGATCAATGGTCCAGTTTTAAGATCTATGAATCCAACTGTCTTGATGAAACTTGCCAGCGATATGCGAAACTGTAAAAATAACTTGCAGCAGTTGGATTACGTAGCCTACTTAAACTCGTCTAGTACGCTGGCCACCATCATCCGACGACTTTCTGCACAATTACAATTAAAGTGGTCAGAACTCGCTTCATGAACTCTACGTCGTGGTAGAGAACCAACGTTCTCTGATCTAACTGATTTCGTAGATGAGAAGGCCGACCTATCAATGGTGCATCAGTCATACTCTTCTAGTTCCATGTCCCCTTACAATTATCCCAGGGTGACCGAGCACCAGTGCATAGGGCCCATGCGCACCACACACAAGATATTGAAGGTAGAACTCCAATACAGCGTCGATCATGCCTACAGTGTGACGAAGCACACTAAATAAATAAATAAACAAATATTATATTTAAGACCCGAAGGGCCTCGTTATTGCAAACTTAATGCTGTGGAAAAATAAATACAAAGTTTATAAATGCTGCTCTCCGTGAACAAGCACATAGACAGCGGGAGCGTCTTGTACTGTTGGCAGATAAAATTCATACCCACCAACATATCGTCGTTTTAAAATAGTAGTAAAAACTATCTGAAAACGCATGGTGAAATAAGGAGGAAGCAGTGAAAAAAACTCCTACCATTAAAATGGGGGCAGAGTTCAGCGCACCCCCGCTTAAAAAGAAACTAAAACGTAGGAGAAAAAACTGTTTTCTGCAAAATTAAGGGAGTTAGTTGATAGGACTGATTGTAGTGCAATGAGACAGGACTGTTGATGAGAACGTATGAGGGTTGGAAACGCTTCTTGTCAATTGGAGAAACCATATAGCAGCAGAGGCTGTCGTTCACCACAGTAACACCGCCCTACTGGCTTTATGATCAACCATCAGTTAGGTGAGACCGGAGGAGGTCATCGCGGACAAAAGGGCCGACAAGATGAGGGAATGGCAGAGATCACGTGATCATCACCGAAACGCCGGAGATGCGACCCTGTGGACTGCAGAGTCCAGCGACGAGCCGGCGAAAATAGCAGAAACACCTTGAGCTCGATTAGAGACGATGAAGCCCATCGTCAGGGCTGTAAAGTGGGGGACCGAGAACGGCAATGATGACACGAAAGAGACGGGGACGAAACATCGTTGTCACTCTATAGAGGAAGAAATAGACATCTATGGAAAACAAAGTAATATCACCACCTCGAATACCAGGGGGACCCTTTTCAAAGTCCAAAAGTTGTGTTTTTGGGAAGGAGACGGATAACAAGGACTTTATATCTTCGAAGTTAAGTGTTTACGTAATTTGACTTTAAAAACTGCTAAGTCAGACGACAGCCTAATTTTGAGGCGAAAATTATTCCAGAAGAAGGCATATTTGGAGGCAAAGAAGCGAGAATGGTTGGATGTTGAGCTAAAGGGGGGTGCAATAATCCTGGAGGAATGACGAGTGGCATAAGGTCTATCTGGGGGAATAAGAGCGTCGATTCGTGGGCGGTTAGGGGAAAGTTAACGCGAAAAATGCAGCAGAGGCCCGCTTCGAGTCTTCTGACCCAAAGAAATGTCATGTTCGCTAACTGACAGCTCTCTGTATAAGAAATAGTGGATCGAGGAAGATCGAATATTTTGCGAGATAACACCATCTGTACATTTTAAACCTAACCGCGGTCAGAAGCATTTATTAGATCAAAGAAGGGACAGCAGTATTCTAGGATGGGTAGAAAATACATGCGATAAAGTTTTAAGTTTATTTCCAGCAAGGAGAAATTATGTTATGTAAAAAAACATATCTGTGCAGCCTTCGCAGATATTCGATTCGCGTGAGGCGACAATGCTATTTTATTCATGTAGCTTAGACATAAGTCTCTTATGGTGGATCGTTCATAAAGTGGAGTATTTTGAAAGACTAGTGGAAGAGGAAGCTTGTCGGGACCGAAACACATGAAACTATACTTGGATGGTAAAAACTCAATCTGCCAGGTAGCACTCCAACGTGAGAGTTAAAGCAGGTCCACATTTATTTTATCAACGCATTTACTTGCCGTGTCCTTAGAAAATGAGTATATGCATTTGAGGTCATCTGCGTAAATGAGATTGTGTGAATTGTTTAGAACCGTCGAAATGTTGTTTATGTATAGAATGAAGAGTAAAGAACCCAATACAGTGCCTTGAAGAACGCCACTCGTGATCAGCTGAGAAGTGGAGTAACTATCGCCTACTAAGACCTCCTGGCTGCGGTTAGACGAGTAGGAACCGATGAAGTCGAGGAGAGGGGGACGGACGCCAATGGCTTCCAATTTTCCCAGAAGCCATCTGTGTGGTACCTTGTCAAAGGCTTTTCTCAGTTCAAAGTAGATAACAACTACGGATTGCCTCTCGTTACGAAGGGAAGTGACATGGTTAAGTAAAGCTAAGCGACACGTCTCGCATGATCTTTCGGGTAGAAAACCATGCTGCGAATCACGCAAAAGCTTGTTTTCTAGGCAAAATCGAGAATTTGATTAAAAATGATCTATTCCAGAAGTTTGGCTAGGGCCGGGGTTTATGAACACTGCGGTAGTTATTTATGTGTGAACGAGACACTGATTTAAAGACTGGAAGAATAATGAATGTCTTCAAGTGTCAGGAAAGTAACCATTTAAGAGATATACTGAAAATATATGGCTAAGTAATTTGGGAAAAGTCGACACTCTTTTGATAACTGAATTGGGTATACCATCAGTTCCCGAAGAGTGCGAGTTTTTTAGACAAATTATCTGCTTACGAATTAATTCACTGGAGAAATCAATGTTTCCGAGAGTATTGTCTGAGTATGGTTGAAACGACGGGACCGGTTCCGATTCTGTCGTAAAAAACTTCGCAAAGAAAGCATTGAATAATTCAGCCTTATCAGACTCATCTAGCACAAATGTTTTATTTTCATTTAGCAATGGGGGCATTTCGATTCCTCGTTTTGCGGAGGACCTACGACGAAACAGTTGTGCAACCGATTTTGCACAGTTTGACTCGCTCAGGTCACAAGATTCCCCGTGCTGGTCACGTGCAAGACGAATTTTTGACATTAATTCGAAGATCCCGGCCATCCAAAGATGCACAGACAGCGAACTAGTAGATCTATCTTTCAGCTGCCTCCTCAATTTCTTTAGTCTGGGCAAAAGAAAATGAGGGACGGTCGATTCCGGTGTGTAGGGTTTCGCAATTTTAGTGGGCACAAATTCCAGCATTTTATTAGAAACGACCGATATGAGTCCAGAAAGCATGTATAAGTTTGCGGGTTTGGGTGGATGAGGCTGGGTAAAGGAACTGATACAGTGAAACGGTGACATAAAATTAGTGTTGGGGTCGCTCGCGTAAAGACTAGTGGTCTTAATCAGTGAATGTCATGTGCGGCAACTCCGATTAGATTTAAAACTATACCAGTTTGGGTTACTGCCGTGCAAATTAAATTTTTCATGGTTCAGGCCCGACGTGTTTAATAACGCATTATGCGGGGAAATAACATGACTCGCACGTTCAAGGGCGGAGCTAGGTTGTTGTGGGGAAGCGGTCGGCCTTAACGCTTTCGACGGTGTTGGCAACATTATTGGTGAGCTTTTTGCAGAGTTAAAGGCAATGGAATTTATCGATCGTTGGACAGAGAATTAATTCACACTAGTTGTAATCGCAATAGATGTTAGACCGGCGGAGCTTGCAGGTCCCGACATCGAGAGGGATGGGCTTACTAGTGCACTGATGTTTATGGGCCTATGACTAGACATTCGGAAGGCAGGGATAGCATGTGTACTGATGGTAACGGGACTATAACATCACATCCGGGGGGCAAGGATAACGGGTGTACTGACGTTAACGGGTGTATAACCAGATATCCGGGGTGGAGGATTAGCGTGTGCATTGAACCTATCGGGACATCGACCAGACTTATGAATAGTAGGGGGAGAAGCCATTGGTCTATTTGAGAAGAGAGCCGCATTTCTTCGGTCCATTGATGTAAGATCTCGACAGAGTAAACTTTTAGTCATTTCCAAATATCGAGAAATGCAACCTCGTTGTGCAAAGATTGAGTCCACCTCGATCGGTGAAACAATTTAACTAGGATGGGTGGATTCTTGCTACGCGATTGGAGGTGCTTTGCTTCCGCAATTTTGTAGTTGAACCCGCCCGAGCATAGAAAATCTCTTGCAATATCAAAAGGGTGACTAAGTGTGGAGGCGTTTTACGTATAAAATTTTAATTACGCTTTTTTCTATCAAAATCTTCCGTGGTTATTAGATGGACGAGGGAGTCTAGCTTTTTGCAGTCTTGGAAATGTATATCGGCTAACTGATCTTCAAAGAGGTTCCCTAGTGTTGACAAAACAGATCCAAACTTCATCATGAAGTCATTAGAGTTCTCTAATGCAGATAAATCAATTTGCTTCGCCTTGACAATGGGCTGCATGCTGATATCAAGGCATTGACTAGAAGGTGTGGTCAGACACCGCTTGGGTCTGGAGGCAGATATCCTACGATGACCTGCAATTTTTGTTCACATAATTTGATGGAAATATGATTTAAATGTGAGAAGGTCTAGAAAAACTCAGCCTTTATGATTGGTTCTTTAAAGTCCTTAAAATTGTTTAACAAACTGTATTAATTACTACGCTCAGAAAAAAAACAGTTTTTATTATTTTCAGACTATGACTTATGACAAATAATCAGATTTAACTTAACAAATACTGTAGCTATTTGTTAATAAACACTTTAATTTTATTTGTTAAAATATATTCACTATTGGGAAACGACTCAGCCTTTGAAGGTTTCGCGAGTATTCGGATCTTGACGATGTCTTTTACTAGGCCGCGAATGGTTCCAGCCACAATGTCCTAGGTTGTACTTGACGGGGGATATCGATGTAAAACTGTCCTAGGAGGAGCATGGGAAATTTCGACTGTGATCTTGTAGGGTACAGGTGGTCCTTATCTACACCAATCAATGTGGCATGTTTATATCTCTCAGCTTGCCGCAAAACTAGCGTTCGTTGAGAGTCATAGATTATGCCATTCATGTTTAAAGCCTAACCACGAGGCAATTAACTGTAGGTCACGTAAGGCATGTGGTGTCGCGCGATGTTCCATGTGCCACCACCCACTGCTGCATCGACAAGAAGTGAGGATTGATAGGTTTCCGATAAAGGCGGACGCGGAGCCTAGCAGCGATACAGCCCACTGCCATTCAACATACAGAACGGAGAAAGTCATGGCCTTAGGAGTTTTACCTGTAAAAGTGTTTGGACCTCGCGGGTCAGTGACCACGTATGCATTCCTGGATACCGGCTCTGACACTACGCTCATAGATGAGAAACTGTTCAATCAATTAGGCTTTTGTGGATATCGGGCAGCGTTGTCCGTATCCACCGTCGTCTAGGCAGCCAAAGTGAAGTCGGAAGTGGTAGAAATCCAGTTAGGTCCATTAGAAGGACAGGAGTGACTAGAAGTAAAAAGGTCTGGTCCTTAAGTAATCTTCCCAACCTGAAGCGCTTCCTCTTAGGTAAAGGTGAAGCCATACGTTGAGAACATCTAAGTGACGTCAAACTCCCCATTGTCGACGGAGCGAAAGTATCACTTCTAATCGGGATGAACGTTCCTGCTGCTCACTGGGTACTTGAACATCGATACGATGGACAGGAAGACCCCTATGCTGTTCAAACTCCACTTGGGTGGGTACTCATGGGACCAATATACCACCAAGGTCCGTCCAGTATCGTAAATGTCGACTTTTTGAGCGAGAAGGATGCCATCATGGAAAACCTAGAGCATATGTGGGACTTCGAATTCAGCGAACCCAAAAGTCTAAAAAAGTGCCCTCGATAGAAAATAAACGGGTGCTGACCCTCTTTGACGCTCAGACGCACTTGACTCAGGGGCACTTAGGAATTCCTCTATCTTGGAGGGAAGAATCACCCTGCCTGCCCGACAACGAGCCTATCGCTCGTAGACGTTTGTATGCATTGATGAACCGCTTCACGAAAAATCCTGAATATAAAGGTAGGTACGTATAAGCAATTTCAGAGTTCATTAAGAATGGCTAAACAGAACGTTTTTTACCGAAAGCCATCTCCGTACCTGGAAAACTTTGGTACCTGCCACATCACTCGGTAGTTTATCCAATGAAACCAGGTGACCTAATGGTAGTCTTTGACTGGGCCAATCAGTACAGGGGTACGTCTCTAAATCGCCAACTACTACAGGGACCTGACCTTAATAACGGGTTATGTGGGGTCTTGACCCGATTCCGCGAGTTTCCGTTTGTAGCGGCCGCTGACAAAGAAGCCATGTTCCACCAAATCCGAGTACCAAAGTGCCGACGCTCGTGTTTGACTTTTCTCTGGTGGACGGGCGGTGACTTGACACGTAACCCTAGGGTTTATCAAATGACAGTCCATCCGTTCGGAGCCATCTCCTCCCCATGTGCCGCTATTTATGCGCTAAACCAATCAATAAAACAGGCGACAAACTTGTCAAAGGCTTGCGAGGTCGATTACTTGCACCGTTGCTTCTACGTTGACGATTGCCTAATCAGCCGCGATTCTGCTCAAGCTCTCACGGATGTAGTTTCTAGCCTACGAAGCGTCTTGCGAACCCACGGCTTCCGCCTATATAAATGGCGAAGCAATACGGCAGAGGCTCTCCTGGATATCCCTGAGGAGGAACATGCTGACAAAGGCATGTGTCTCAATCTTAAACCAGCCAATACTCACAGAACACTAGGTGTTGAGTGGAGTAAGTTTGCAAACACTTCCAGCTTCACGGTCAAGTTGCCCGAAATTACAGACACCAGAAGGACTATGCTCTCTTATATCTCAGCTCTCTACGACCCACTCGGATTTGTTGCCCCCGTTCTATTGCCAGCCAAGATGCTACTACAGCAATTGTGCCGAGCCAACCTTGGATGGGACGACGAGATCGGCAATGACCTTAAGAAACAGTGGCTTAGCTGGTCGAAAAAATTCCAGACTCTTAGTGAAATTCGCATACAACGCTGCTTGGTAACGCTGGGTATAGGCGCCGTTGAGCAGCATTAACTAAATAGTTTCTCCAACGCGTCAAAAAGTGGGTTTGAAGCAGTCTTCTATCTTCGTGCAATGACGAAGGGCAGTGCTTCACTTACGACGTTTGCTTTGGGAAAGTCCCGCGTTGCACCCGTTAAGGTCCAAACCATACCTAAGTTGGAGCTTAGTGCTGCGGTTCTCGTCGTCAAACTGGTAAAACCGTCCAAAACAGAACTTATTCTTCCAATTAAGTGCAAATTCTTGTGGACGGATTCGATGGTATTTTACACATAAAACGAAACACAACGTCACGTTTTGATATATTTGTAGCAAGCAGGATCTCTACTATATTGAGTTTCTCAGACGCATCAGACTTGCAATACGTAAATTCCGAGAGCAACCCGGCGGATATATCCTCAAGGGGAATAGCCGGCGACAGGCTAAAGGAGAGTGTGTGGCTTATGGGTCCTACCTTTCTTGGCAAGAAGTTTGACGAATGGCCTCGGGAACCTGACCAACGATCCCCTGCATTTTCAAAAGAAAAAAGACAGTATTGAATACGGTCCACATGGAGGACCATTTGCTAACGCAATTTTCGGGCTATAGTAGTTGGACTTAACTGCTAAGACACCTTGCATGGTTGCAAATATTTAAAGCGTACAAAAAGGTTAAGTCCTTACCACAACCGAGGCCTATTTCTAAAACCATCACCGTCAAAGATCTGGAAGGTGCAGAATACGATATATTGAAGTTGGTGCAAAAGCAATGCTTTGGAACTGACATTAAGTGGGTGCACAATCGTTTGCGAGATACCAATCACAAGCCACTAAAAGTGACCAATTGTCCTCCAAAGAACCTTTCCTCTTTCTTCTCGAATGGCCTGATTAGAGTAGGAGGACGGCTTCAATATGCTCCGCTGCTTTACGAGACGAAGCACCCGGTTATCCATCCACAACATCACTTCGTGAGCAGACTTATCGTGCAAAACGTTCACCAAACAAATGGCCACATCGGTATATTGCACACGAGTGCTATTTTGCGAGAAAAATACTGGATACTCCGCGGTCAGGCCCTAATCAAGCGAGTCGTTGGTGTCTGTTTTTAGTGTCAGCGCTGGCATGCTCCACCGTGTCGACAGGTTATGGCGCCCTTGCCGGCCGACCGCCTAGAACCGTAAAACCCACCGTTTATGTTTACCGGTGCCGAGTACTTCGAACCATTTCAAGTAAAGGTTGCCCGATGGTCGAAAAAGAGGTATTGCTGCCTTTTCACATGCCTCAGCATCCGTGCGGTTCACATTTAGGTACTCTCGAACCTGGGGAAAGATTCGCCCCTATGAGCATTTGGCAGGTTCATCGCTCGAAGAGGGTGCCCACGAAAGCTCTAAAGTGATAACGGACTCAACTTTAAAGGAGCTGAGAGAGAACTAAAGCTTTTGCTGCAAAAATGGAACGAAGAACGCATAAGTAGCTCCGTTGTAGCGAAGGGGTATGACTAGATCTTCGATCCACTAACAGCTTGTCATCAGGACGGAGTATGGGAACAGCTTATACGATCCATAAGGAGAATACTGTATTCGATTCTTGGCTCACGGGTGGTCATTGAGGAGGTCTTCACAACGAAAATAACGGAGACTGCAAAAATTATGAACAACAGGCCTTTGGTAAACAACAGCGCGGATCCAAACGAGTATGCTGTGCTAACCCCGCAACACTTTTTGCTGAATACAAGGAACCTTTCATCATCTATTGAAGAAAGTGGTCCTTGTAGACTTAACTTAAGAAGGGGCCAGGCTCAAATCTTCCTGATTTTTTCTGGAAAACGTGGATCACCGCTTATGTACCCTCATTGCAGGTCAAACAATGGTGGACGAATGCGACCCCGCAACTTGCAATCGGCAATTTAGTCCTAATCGTCGATAAAGTGGCACCACGCGGACTCTTGGAGAAGGCCGTCGTTGAAAAAGTACTCCGATTCAACGAAAATAAAGTGAGAGATTTCGTGTTGAGAACAAAACTCGAACACTGATGAGGGACATGCGCAGCTTGTGCCTGCTGGAAAACCACGAACCACACAGTGAACGACGTCGCGCTCACGACGGATACCAGAAAACCCTGCGGGGTGTGTACCTCCTTTCGTACGTATACGTTTTTTTACCATTTCACTCAATTTAACATTAGCATAGCCATTTTTCTCCTTCTTTAACAATAGACGCATTAGCTTGCCGTTAATACTTTTGGCATTATCGTTATTCTCAATTACTTGACATTTTATATTAATTAGCACCAAACTGTTTATCTTTACTTGATTGTTCCCTATTTCGGTGGTTGTGCCCCTTTTTGTTTCTAGCTAACCCCTTTTAATTTTTAAATGTCCTTTACTGGTCCCGCGAAGATTGACATCATCTCGCTGTCTCAGTCTTTGAAACTTTGTGTGTAAGAGTACTATTTATGTTTTTCCTAATCTCCAAAAATAGAACCGTACCCGACTTAACGATACTGTTATCGATTTAAGGGAGATCGCGTCTACTCAAGTTAACAAGTAAGAACCGGGCTGGCCTAAAGCATCTGGTTAATTAAAGAATCCGAATATTCTACAATATCTATGAGTCTACTAGGGAAGCAACTCAGCTTTCAATGGATTACAAAATCTCGGAAAAAAAAATTGGGAGGCAGCGGTCATGGAGATATCGGCTGCTTTCAATGCTGACCTGCTGCAAACTTGTGAGGGTAAAGATATCGTGACAATTGATCAAAAGGCTACTAACGAAAGCCAGCCAGGAACACAAGAAGAGCAAAATAACGAAAGGACTAGTTTCTGCGAAGGTCGATCATTTCAAACATCGATTAAAAAAACGCGACTCAAATTTTCAACACGGACTTTGAAGAAGAATTCAGTTGTCTTAAAGAACCGTCATAGTAGCATACTGTAATAACTCAGGATTAACTTAATATATTCAGTCCATGTTACTCGGTTCATGTTCGGCGGCACCTGCCGTACCACACATATAAAATCCATCGATCCTTTTCAGAGTCTTAAATCCCTTAGATTCCCTGTAAACACCAGCCCCACCTGGCCCCACCTGGTTGCCGAGACCAGACGGGGCTAGGTGGGGCTGTGACCTCATGTGTGGTGGGGCTGCAGGTGGGGCTTACAACCCACCTGGCACCACCTGCAGTAAAAATTTGCGCAGCGGGACGCCTCCTTTTCGCTTTCTTTAAACCCCCTCCCAATTTTGTTTTTCGCGATAGAAACCCTACCATGTCCCCTCACCCCACCACCACCGCCCACCCCTACACCCCTTGATCGCGACGTTAAACAACCCTGCAAGGATTACTCCGTAAGAAGGCAGGGGACGAAGTGTAGCATGTGTGAAATGTTTATTATAAGTAAAATGAATGTGTAAACATAATCAATAATATATAAGTCTATGTACACTACGTGCAGTTGCTACATCGATGGTACCGCGCCTGTGGTCGGCGCCTAGAATTGAAGAAGAGCATATAAACGGTTAGGAATTATGGATTACAGAGCTTCCTAAATGTAAGAAACTGCATAATGGAAATTTAAACAAACAAATTTTATTCACACAACTGTGAAAGAGCCTAATTTTTAATTGTAAAATTCACTACAAATGGCGGCCGACATTTTTGAGTGTTTATTAAATAATTAATTTCATAGATCTAACAAACTACGTTATTTAAACGAATAATCAAATAAATCATACTTACACTACTTAAGTGGTAACCATAGATGGCGGCAGACAGTGCTAAAAGTCTTCATTAAATAATTAGTTTCATCGATTTATCAAACTAAAAAAATACGTGTAAATATTTTTACATTTTTGAAACAATAAAATTATAACGGAGACCCAATTTACAATAACGTAAAATGTGTAGACATTTTTAGGACACTGTACATAAGTTAAAATACAAACAAATGAAGCATACTAGACTTAAGTAATAACGACAAATGGCAGATAGGTACAAAAAGCTGAATAATGATGCAATTTTACAAACATTACTTATTTATTTGCTATGCCTGCATGCAGTCAATGCTTACACAATTACATAAATTGTTGCTTTTTATAAGTGCTTAATAGTGAGTCTATTGTCTTCCTTATAATGGTGTGCCGTTGCCATCAATTTTACATGGCGTACGAGTGCAGTCTACGGAGCGACGCAGCCCGACGCAATGACGTCCCTTAGTTAGCGTACGCGCGCGCACATATACGCAAGCACATAGTCACCCATAGGCTTGCCTACGTGACCACTTCAGTGATCGATTTTCTGTCAAACCAGCCACCCCGTCAGCGCACTTAGCAATACCCGACCCATTTGCTTGCCCCTACCTGTGTTTGAAGAAGAAGAAGAAGAGAAGCTTGCTTTATCTACGAATAAACATCACAAATTTTCAGCGAAAAAATAGCTCCATTCACGGACGTTAAGAAATGAGTCATGTTAAGAGGTAAAAGGTTATGTAATACTCGCAAATCAAGTTTTACACGTCTACGATAGAGACAGATCCGATTTCAACTTCTTAATTTTCGCTTCTTCACACGTGAGGTAGCGTGCTAGGAATGGGAGTACTGAAATTGATATGCTGATGTGCGGCAAGACATATGATGGAAGCCTCGACGCATGGGACGGGAAGACTTTGCATTCATTAGTTCAGAGTGGAGAGGGTGGTTGACCTCATTAGGAATACGATCGTCAAATTGCTTGAACGTTTTAAAGTGGCGTTCTACTATAAGGCAGAAGTTGTACACCATATCTGGTTTAAAAAGACAGCCACTCCACCACCTCTACTGCTGGTTAAGGATCTTCTGTCCGAGCAAAATGTGAAAAATTTTTGGGGAGTGATGTGTTCCGACTCAATATCCCTAATAAACTAAGTTTCTCGCAGACAGATAACTGCAGATTTCTCATGTTCTCCTTTCAAAATGAGTGCCGTTAACTCGACACTCTTGTTAAACAGGGATCTGAAATTTGTCGACATGAAGCGTTTTTTTCCTTGCTGCCAACAGGATCTATGCTTTCTTATTCGTGATGTCATCCTACAGAGAATTGTCGATGTTGGTGTTGTTAGTGAATTGCGTATGCGGAATATTGGGCATAACTGACATGCATTACAATCATGAAATGTTGTAGGAAAAGTAACTTGTTTTCGTGCATTTAAAAAGGTAGCAGTGAACTGTAGATATGTTCCACGATCATAAATGCAGACAAAAAAAATCAGAGAAATAGAGAGGATGGTATACGATACTAAATTCCCACGTGAATCTAAAGCACAAAAATAGGCGGCTCAAATTCGAAAGCCGCGCCTACCTATGTCATATGAATTGCGAGTGGTTTCTTATAGTGGCTAGCTCTGACAGCCTCGGCTGAGCCAATTCGCATCAAACGTTTCTGCCTATCTGGGTGGCGAACGCAGCAGTCGCCGGCGCTTCTGCCTGCACTCGGTTGCACTGTGAAAACAGCGTGGGGTTCCAATAGAGGCAAACTCACACGGCCTCGGCTTAGCTAATTCTTATCGATCGTTTCTACCTTTCTAACTGGCTAACAAAGCAGTCGCCAGCGCGTCTGCCTGCACTTAGGAACAGCGTCGGCTTTTAATAGGCATACAAGCACTACAGGTCGAAGAGACAGCTAAGAATCATTGAAACATATGTGTCCTGTAGGTTATCGAACATCTGCAGCTAACTCCTGTCACAAAGGTGTATAATACACGTCGAAACCTCGGGGAAACTCGTGAAGTAGGAATTGCAGCTAAGAGTTATTGAAATAGGCCTGTATAAAGGCAAACAATGAACCTAATTTTATCACAAATTTTCGCAAACAGAAAGGCTTCAGGAAAATATTATTTCTACAAAATCGACTTATAAAAATACCGAGGAGAGCAGCTTAAGGATCCATCCGAAACTTATTATGATGACCTACTGATGTGGGAAAATTAGTATTTATTATGACTTCAAATGACCTCAAAGAGCAGTGGTACTACGAGGTATTTCAAGGCTCAATAATACTGGAATGTAATTACCTGTTTCATTCCCAGCACTGCACATTTGCACCACTAGCGACAGTGATGAAGTATATCCTTGTGCGGCTTAAAAACATTCCCTAAGGGCACCTTTCCTTGAAGCCAATGTGTTTGTATCTTCGCTAGATTGTAAATATACACGTCTGTGTCAGTTAATGGCAGTGAAATCAGGAGGGCTCGGTCCAATCTCCAGTGATGATGACCGAAAGTCAAAAAACCAATTCCACGTCAACCTGTCCATTATAGACTGTAGCTCCAGGTCTTCTGTTGCCATTTTTGACGCAACCAAGTGAGCTGTGGCGCAAGATCTGACGTAGTATCACAAATCCAATCGGTAGGGCAACGGAAAACAAACTAGAATCATCTCAATTATATTTACTGACTTACTTTATGTATCCTCATTAGAGATGTGAACATTTTCTATTGCTGCGAAATTTTTGGTCATGAGTTAACCAAAGAAAACTGCTAAGAATGAAAAATTGCTGACCTTTTCGAATGGAGATGCGAGGGGGATTGTGTTTGGATGATTAATATTAATAACGCGATTTTGACAAAGAGGCCTTGACCGCATTTTCAAAATTCCCTGCTGTAGGAAATGCAAGGTTAGTTTCTTCCCCTCAAACGTAATTAGTAGTTCCGAATTGTCGATGCCTACGGAAACACATATTTATAATCTCCATAGTCCTCAGTTTGAGCGTCGGTATCGGCGTGGGTATTCTTCTGAAATTTCTCGATGCGCCAGAGGACGTTAAATTATGGCTTGGTTAGTGATAACGTGCACTCTTATTCCAAAGGAATGCCTGGTGAACTGTTTTTGCGAGCATTGCGCTTCTGTGTAATTCCTCTCCTAAGCTGCAATATTATTTCAGGTAGATAATATTTCATACTAGAAGTTATCTTCATTTAACATAGTCGCCTCAAAAGTCAACAAACGGACGCACGGAAAGTATGCAATGTTGGCAATCTCCTATTGCTTCATCATGAACATACTCTCTTCTTTTATCGGCGGACTTCTTACTTTGGCTATACGACCTGGTTTTCACCTTCTTTTTTAATTAATTTTTAGGTTTATGGGCTGTTAGTGTCCCACCAACACAGCCTGAAGTTGTTACTCCAACTCTAAGTATAAGCAGTATGTTAATGGATTTATTGCGGTAGGTTGGTCCTTTAAATTGTTCCTGTTTGAATTCAAACAGTACAGTTTTTCCTTACAAACTATCTCAGGTACAATGTTTCTTAAGAAACATAAAGAGAATACGCTTTTATTGATTTTGTCTAGCTTATTTGTTATTAATGTTTATTCAGAATGCATTCATAAATAAAAGGTCCGACCGATCGCATCTGAGCATATGTCCGCTAGAACCGTTCCTTTTAAATTAATAAAGCTAGTTTTTCAATAGATTTTGCTAAAGAAAATAATGATTTTATAAATCCCCTTCGTGGATAAGCTCAATAATATTCACGAGACTGCAGCTACTTATGTGTTAACTATTCCGCTGAACTATACGTCTTGCTTCGTAATTTGACTTGCATGCCTGACAATAAGCTCAATAAAATGTATTAAATTTATCTTCACATCAGACATATGAAATCCTAATGTGGTTTAGCTTTATTATTTCGACAGCGGTGAGCACTTTTTATGTGAAGCTAGACAGAATGGCACTAAACAGTCTCATTCATTCCGATTCCTCAAGAATTAGTTGCCAAGTAAATTTTTCTTATGCTCAACAAAAGCCTTAGGGAACGTTTTCAATATATGTATCAATCAATAGTTAGTAAATGGAAAGGCGTACAACCTGCAAGTTCAGCAAATTGTCTTTTCACGTAGTGTACAGGTGTTAATTTTGCTTTTGTTGAATTTTTACATTTTTTTGCGATTCGAACGAGGAGTCTCGATGAATAAATGCAATAATATTTTACTTAATCATACCTAAGATGAATTTGGTTCAGTCCTTGGTCTACAATCCTATAAGTGCAACTGGTTTAGTGAGAAATGCACGAATAAGCCAACTGCAGTATCGCCGACGTGTAGAAACAAAACTCTCTTGGCCAACAAATCAGAGTTTTAACCAAAAATGCTCTTTGTGACGAATAGTACAAAAGATTTAACGAAAGAATTTACCCTCTGAACCTGTTAATGATTTCCTTGCTAATTTGTAGCTTTCAAAAGTCTTCTATTCTCTTGGGGGGATTACCGAAAAAGGCATGTGTATTTTCCGCGCGAGTTAAATAAAGATGTGGATTTTACGCGATAGTTTCCTAAAAATTACTGAAAATATTTATTTGAATATGGCCTTATTCAGAACTTTACAACTCCGGTCTGGCACGAATAAGAGAAAACGAAAGCAATTAAGATATTTGGATCACATCGTGATTGTACACGTTAAGTTGCTATTTTCTTCCTTAGTTATGCATACAGTCGAAATATAGGCTGTGCTTACCACGCAAAAAGTTAAGCTAGTCGAATTTTTGAGTTTTGATCATATGGTTCATATTTATTTATTTATGCTAGAATGCATTTACAGGGCATATGTGACAAGGGTAAATATTAAAGTAGATAATGGATCTAGTAAAAAGTTAGTTGAATACGTATGATGGTATACGACATTTGAGAGTATTGAAGGATCCGTGGTTCTTAGCATTCCGAATCAGTATTAGGTTTTCTGGTCCAAGTGCATTTTGTTGCTTCAGAATTGAGCTCATGTTTGTACAGCAGAACTTTTAATTTATTGATCTGATAACCAAATAAAGACAGGATTGACTTCCATTTTTGCGTTTTAATGGTGAATTGCAATCAGGCGTCTTGCAACAGGATATCAGACTAGATTTTAATGCAGATTATTAATGTTTTCCATCGATTGACCGACAGTAGAGGTGGCGTCTGACATATATGGCTGCAAGGTTGAAGTTAGATTGTATACTAATGTGCAATTATTCCTGTTATGTCTGGAAATATGGCCAACTTCTGCAATAATTAATGTTGGGAATCATCACATCAATGGACACAAAAAAATTCGGTGTTTAAATTATCGATGTTGACTAACCGTGTTCTCATGATAAAGTCTGTAAACCCCCAAAGCGTCACTATGTTCGTTTTAGCTTTGGGCCCTGAAGAAGATATTTCGTCGGACTGTCTGTCTGTAGCAATCATTTTTTAAAGTAAGCTTGTTGGTCCAGAAGCTGGATGAACCTGTCTTTTTACGAAGTCTGGCGTGGTTGCATGTATTAGCGCTGTGTGTTTTATCCAGACTCTGGCCAGTTCTTTACAGATCGTTATAATTAGGTAGTTTTGACAGCGATTTACTGATTTGCATCCCACAGAGCTAGTTTGGGTTTACTGTAAATGCAAAAATACGAATGTTTGAGAACGAATAAGCATATGGCACATAGATGAAACAATATATAGTCAAGAAGCTTAAACCGTAAATTGGGATTCACGAGCATGTCGAGATGACATACCGTATGTGATTTCCCGTAACAGCCGTCAAATATATTTACTGCCACCAAACAACAATTGGTCGTCGACCGTTTTTTTATGTTGGGTACGTTTTCGATAAGTTCCTTATCGAACCACTGAACTCTCTCATTGTTTGTTTTTAAAAGGTATAAACAACTATCGCGAAAATTCATATTTTGTTTTAGAAACATATTTCCGGACAATATCGTCAAAATTTTCCTGTCGTCTGTAAGAGCCCTATTTTTATGAATTCCAGAATTAATATATTTTGTGCAAGTTACAGACCTAAATATATATCTTCTTTTCAGGTCAGTACTGTAAAAACACAGCAGGGCAATTCTTCATCTCAGTCATTGCAAGATGTTCCTGGTGTAAACATAATAGGTACAAGATTTTTTCAGTGTGTTTCTTTTTTCATATTATCCAATAGCGTACTTGCATCCTAGGACAGGTTCAACAACAGGTATTTTATTGTCTTAAAAAAACTTTCAAAATAAATAAGTGGTGTTGTCGAGCGTCTAAGATATAAAAAAACATAAAATGCTAGCTTAATGACTTAATCCTAATGGATAAACATAATGAATTAAGCTGACAGTAAAGATTTGCCCATTTTATAAGATTACTCCATTCCAGCTCTCATTGCCATAACGGCAAAATGGACCGATTCCAAATTCCCTCTCATAGGCATTTTAACCATTCTACATGATCGTTAAAGTGGCCAAAGGGAGGAATCTGCATGTGCTTATTAAGGAATCTTCACCTATTTCACAAGACCTAGGACAACAAGGTTGGGCTGTAAGCAACCCTCATGTTGCCGTTATTGTGCAACTCTCCTTAGCAGTTTTATCGTGCTATCTTGGGTCAGCCTAGAACACCTTTTCAAATAGAGGGCTTTTGCTTCTTCATTGCTATAATATAAACATATATATTAGCTCAGAAATGTGCGAACACTGACCTAATAGGCTTCCGAACTAAACAAAGTTCGTGTGGTGGTCAGAGGTGCTCAACGGGTGACCGCCCGCCAGGCCGATCCCGGCCTAGTCATAATAACAGAGAAGGGGGATGACAGCGTTTGGGGGAAACTTGATCCAGATCAGTTTCGGGTTCATGTGGCTTTACTAAGTTCGGAAGCCAATTCGATCGGTGTTCGCACATTTCTGAGTAAATATATACCCGATCAGCAGTGACAGCAAATGACAGGTGGCGAGGCGCTGATGAACTGCGGTTCGATTAAGTGCTTATGACCTGTCTGATAGACACCATTGGTGGACCAACTGCGCCGTCTGTGAGTGCGTTTGTTTGTATTGTCCGACCAGCTGGTGTTCAGGGTTATGCTTGGCTGATAAAGGCTACTAAGCCCGAAACAGTTCTGTATCAAGTTACCCCAAACGCTGGTTTACACGCTTACTGCTATTATGACTTGGCCGGAATCGGCCTGGCAGGCGGTCACCCGTTGGGGACCTCTGACCACCACATGAACTTTGTTTAGTTCGGAAGCCTATTTGAGCTGTGTTCGCACATTTCTGAGTGAATATATAGATATGAAGAAATGCATCCAACAAAGCGAAGAAAGACCGGAATGGCCATTTCTGGCTGATAAGCCGTCATCAGCTATTCATACCCAACCTCGAGTGTTGGCACCCCCGAGATTTGAACCCGGGACCTTCGGTCACTGTGTTTGTAACACCGCATCTACTCCACGGGTTCCCTGCTTTGTCGGTTGTGATTGAGAATATGCTGAATGTATGCAGGTGTTTTACTGATCTTATCAAGGAACAATTAAGTTCCAAAGGGGACCCGTTGACTACAGGTGGTGTCTCAAACACAATGACCGAATGTCCCGGGTTCAAATCTCGGGGGTGTCAACCCTCGAGGTTGGGTGTGACTGGCTGATGATGGCTAATAAGCTATAAATGGCCATTCCGGTCTCCCTTAGCTTTGTCGGATCCACTTCTTCATCCTATCACCTTTGTCACTTTGTGACGGTCATGAAGATTTGCATTGCGAGCTCATTGGCAAAGCGGAACTTAATTGTTTCTTGACTAGATCGGTGAAACACCTGCATTCATTTATATATATATATGAAGTATGCATGAACACCCGCTCATTACTAGGCTGTTGCTTGTCTTTTTAGGTCTCCTGGTTGCCAGCCTTGTAATAGGTATTGCGGCGGGTGCAGAGGCTGTGCAGGGTGATGATGATTTGCTTGTTCGTTTTTTCACCGTTGCTGCCAAGGTGTTGACGCGCATCCTCGAAAGAGTCATGTGGTAAATCAGCATTCTGTGCTCTCCATCATTTTGAGCAATTTTCGACTTAAATACGCGTACTCTGTCTATGTTATTGCCTAAGTTGCTAGATATATTTCGGTCTGGTATTTATGCCGCCAGCTTGCCTTTCCACGTCGCACTGCGGATTCAGCGAGTGCGGGCGCATGCCCTTCTCCCTCTCCTCATCAGGGGTGGCAGCGTCGGGATAACAGCGGTGATTTATCGCGTTCAAGTTGTCTGTTGTTCGTGTTTGCGTCTGCGTATCTCGCTACGTGGATAGATAATCTTAACGTCATCATTGCGTATACTAACTCCGAAAATGAAAAATTCCTTGATTTGAAATGTAAGAGCGTTTTTTTCTAAATAACAAGGTCACCTTTTCAAGCCTCGAGGTTTGCTAGCCCTAGGATCGGAAATACCTGTTTATGACGAGTACTTAGCAAATGGCCATTCCAGTCTCCCTCGGCGTGTTGGTTATGTATTTCTGTCTATAGATACATATTCATTGTAGAATGTGCAAACACCGAGCGTATTGGTTTCCTGAAGTAAAAAAACTCTTTGTGGGTGGATAGGTGTTTCAAACAGACGGCCACCTGCCAGGCCGATGCCGACCAAGTCATAATAGCAAAGCAAGATGACAGCGTTTTGGAGATTAATTCATGCATAACCGTTTCAGGCTTATTAACCTTCATTTAGCTAAACATAGCCCTGACCACCAGCTGAACTAGACAAAACAAACCTCACAGATGGGGCAGTATTGTATCAAGTTATCCCCAAAACGCTCTCATTCCTCACTGCTATTATGACTCGGCCAACATCGGCCTGGTAGGTGACCACCTGTTTGAAACACCTAGCCACTCAAGTAAATTTTATTCATCTCGGGATGCCTACTGGATCGGCCTTCACCCTTTACTGAGTGAATATATACCTGGTCTGCAAGGACAGTGACCGGCAGGTGGTGAGAACTGGAAGAACTGCGGTTTTCCCAACTACTTCTTGGAACTTGTATTTGTTTACTTATACCAATCAATTTAATCATTATTCAATCATATTCTGCAACGATGTATCATGTAAGATCCCTTAAAGAGCAATTAAGTAATAACAGATGGCCAGCCTCTCGTTCTTACTGCACCTTTTAAGCCCAATTGTCAAAATGCACTTACGATTATGGCCTTTTCTTTGCGATTAGCCATTTTCCGGGCCAAACGTGCCCCGTTTCAGTTCAGATATCTCACATTTTGAGGTTATTACAGCAAAACCAACTGCTAGCGTGATACAGTGATGTGTTCCCATCTCAAAAGCACAAGAAAGTCCAGCTTTAAAGTTATTGTTATTGCACCTTTCCCAACTTTTTGGCTTCTCTCCATAGCCTGATTAAAAGTCATCCCCGGCACTTGAACTAAGCTCACCCTGAGTGTTCTTTTTTTCGTGAAACTATAGGTTTCTTCCCCTCGGTGTTGGCTCTCTGGTTTTGCGAGCTATTGCGAACATCGATGGAGCCCAGGGCACAGTGAAAGCCTTAGCCATGTTTGTTGCGACCAGCTTGGCATACCTGGGCGTTATCACGGTCGTCCTGCTGCCAGTAATCTACCTCATCTTTGTCCGACGTGCTTTCTGCAAATTTATCGTCGCGGTGCCCAGGCCTATGCTCACCGCCTTTTCGACCTTGAGCTCGTAGGTCCTATTGTACAATCCATTTTCCTACAATTTCTTACACTCATTTCTTATACTTTCTTACATTTCTTATACTCATTACCATGCTTACGGTAGATTCTTCATACTGTGGAATGTCAAAGGGAATTCGGGAATCTGTTTCCGAATAGAACTCATTACTTAAGTAGGGTTGCAATACTTATTGTCGTACAGTGTACGCTCTATATATTTCAGTCACATTCGGATGTCGGCTTTTGAGCGAGCTTATTTCTAACAACCTGCAAAAAGAATGCTCCGTAAAAAATGGCAATTAACGAAGGATGCCTATTCTCATCGATTTTCATTGCTCTTATAAATTCGAATATATGCTATCAAAAACATGTAAAAAATATTATTTCTTGTGTTCCTTTGGCAGCAAATTATGCCTACTGCAATTTATTTTTTTTGGAGAATGGGTGTCTTTCGCTTTCTTAAAATCGTTTCTTGGACAGACATTTAACGACCGTAACCTGCGCAATTTTTGATTATGTGACATCTTCCTCATTCCGCAAAGAAATACAAAATGTGTGCAGCATGTGGTTTGGAAACTTTGAATTAAAGTATAGCTGCCGGAAGGATTCAAAATGATTTCGATAGATGTCCTTTCTATAAGTGTGAAACATGCAAATGGTGGAATTTCCTACCAAATGTTTTCAAGAACGAATACTTTTGCGCATTTTTTCTAAAAAATATTAAACTTTTTTTAAAATCAGTAAAAAGAACGTATTAGTAGCCATCTTTATGCAGAATACATTTTGTAGACAGCTAGCAAGAAGTCTGTTCAAAAGTTGGCATCCTTACGTGCCTGAGTTATCTTGAGATTACGGTTTGATCAGTGTTACAATCCCCCTCAAGTAATTTGCTTGAATATAACGCACATTAAGGATTTTCGAAGGATACTCAATGTTTTAGGGAATATTCTATATGATGCAAATTCTAATCACCTTTCCTTCACAACTTTATAGCCATTTATGGTACCCAGGTTTTGAAATCCAAGATTCCTTTTTAGCAAGTATTTATTAATTTTGCTGCCTTCCTAGTGAACATTATCGCTTTTTGCAAAAAAGGGTTCCGCCGACATGCAATGTTGTCTTTAGTAAATTGCAAGAGAATAATTTGCCTTGCAGCAGAGAATATTGGTATCAGTGACTGTCCCTATATTTGGCATCCTTATGCATGCTGCAAACTTTGTTTGATTACATTTTATAAAATTTGCCTTGGTAAGCGGACTTTCACGTTCGTGTTTATCCTAGCCACTTACCTTGTTGAAATTGCTCTTGGCTTTTATTACCCATCATGTTTTTAATTTCGAAAACTCACCAGCGCTCTACTTAGAGCAAGTTAGTACTGTGCTCCTTTGCTGAAACTGATTTTCCTCTTGACTCCAGAGGAGTTATTGCTTGCGTTTTAGACACCTATGCAGCAAATCGGTCGGGTGTCTAAAGAGACAGTTTTTAGTCGTCTTTTCACACATAAGTGAAAGGTTGGGCGTGGTTCAACCCATCTTGTTGTTGTTCTTTTAAGTTTCCTAATCCGCAGGTCAAGCAGAAAAATCTTTCCTTCGCTATTCGAAGTAAAACTCCGTTTTATTTTCTGTAGGAATTGAGAGTGAGTGCCGCATAAAGAGCGATAGTCTTTTCTCCATTCAGTTTACCCAGAGTTGTCACGTGTGACCTGTTTACAATGTCAATAAAGTCCTCCTCGTGGATGTAAGACATAGTCAGTCGTTGGCTAGGTGTTACATAAATAGGGATTTACCTGTTTTTCTCTTTTATATTTTTTGTTTCATCGCTCTGTTAGTGTTTCCCGTGGTAAGTTAATGGTAGAGTTTCCAAAGTTGCCTTTAAAAAATCCACATAGTAATGTTTTCCTGACCATCGTATTTAGGGGTGATCAGGTCACAATTGTGCTTTCTTTTTCGAGAAAAGTTGATGAGTATTACCTTTCTGAGGCCAACCTACAGTTTTTCTCTTAAAAACAACATAGCAAGTACTTTGTGACGACCCTTGCGATGCAAATGTGCCCCAATTGTGTTTACATCCAACGCGGTTGACACTAACAGTTGTATGAACGTGCATTACCAAAGTTTTAGTGTCAAATTTGGCTAGTCAACAAGATGTCCTGAGTTTTGCATACACAATTCAAAAAAGGTAACCTAGAAGACTAGTTTCCCTCTGGCACAAGTATTTCCGTCGGGTGTTCCCTTTACACCCACCTTCTACAAAATGACGTTGTAAGGTTTGAAGTTGCACACAACAACATGCAATTTAAAATTCTGCATTAAGAAGGAGAAAGCGTATCTTACCAGTGAATGTGAATTTCGCCTTGCCCTCAAAACATATTTATCAGGTGCGCAGTGGCGCTCTTTGTCATTTCTGAACTGAAAGATAGATTTAAGCTTTGCCAAATACCTTAAAATATCTGGCGCTATGGCTATACATTTTACTGAATTAACCTAAATTGTGCATGCGTTGAGGCGCGTCGCTAATCAGAGTGCGTGGTATTTAAGCGGCAAAAATGACGGTTAACTGCGTCACCGTCTTAAAGCCACGCTTCTTGTACGCAGCGTGGAATTCGGCATTGTCTACTAAAACGATGTAACGACATAAATCACGACACTCTCACAGTCGCTACATGAAGCTTTGATGAAAAGAAATGTGATAAAGGAGGCTAAAAACCTAGAAACAAGTGTTCTCGCTGCGTGATAAAGCTGTGAGAAGTTCGACCCACCAGTGGGTTTCCTGAGAGCTCTGTGTGCTTTTAGGGAGATTCTTCTGGCTTTCAAATGCTGCTTTTTAATTTTCTCTGATATATATCGTTTACTTCGTGTAAATGAGTCCATTTGAAGGTTTAGGAGCGTAGACTTGAAGCTGTCACAAACAGCGGCAGAATGCCGGAAAAATATGTGTGAATTCTTAATTTTTTGTTCTTTTAAGTTCCTCCAATATTAATTTCTAACTTGGAGTTAATAAGGCTGGAGCAAGGTTTACAAGCGCAGTTTGAAATTTGAGCTAGCGTCCATCAACTGAAACCAGAAATTCAGGTCAACTTTCGGTCTGCACCTATACATCCTAATTCTGACGGATTTAATCCAAGTTAAGGATTAATTCCTGAGAAAATTTCAAAGGCGTTTTTGTTATTGACGCAAAGTAAGAAAACCAAGCAGCTGTATCTTGTTTCTCTTTAATACTCATTATCCTATTCCGCATTACATTTAGCCTGCGCCTGCGTTTTGCACCTTGGTAACAATTTATGACGGATATGCGTTTCTATTCGCAGCATTTCAGGACTCTCATATGGGTCAGAGCCATTATACAGTGCTATTGTTACGTTGTACTTAGTCTTGTTGATCCAAATCTATCGATAGTGTCAAAGAGACGACCTGGCATTCTTAAAATTGAAAATATTGGGAAGATATTCTTTTAGGCAGATAGAATTTCCGCCAAAGACAAAGGGAGACTGGAATGGCCATTTCTGGCGTATTAGCCGTCGTCAACCAGTCATATCCAAACCCAATTAGTGCATTATCCCAGGATCGTACTGGCAACCATTTGATCAGAAATCTAACTATCTTACGATTAATCCACTAGATCGTTGTCGTGCCAGTTCACATCAAGCGATCTTAACAATCGTTGATGAAAGTTCACTGATTGCTAACGGAATTCACTCGTCTATGCTGTTGTCAGGGCTCGAAAGGCGAGACCAAATACGAAGTGGGAAGCGTGAGTTCCGTTAGCGAGCAGTTCACATTCATCACCGATATGGTTCTCTCTTTCAAGCAGCAACTTCTATGGAGTAAAGCGGTGTAATCCATTCCTCTGATCTATTTACAAATGGCACAGATAGTTCTATTCATAAGAATCGTATTAAGCGTCATTCCAAAAACTTCGCGATAAGTAGCAGTCCCGTTATATATTAGCCAAACATTTAAATGCGTATTTGGTTAGGAAGGCTTATTTTATAGGAATTGTATGCTTAATTATCATCTAACGTAATTTATGGGCATTTTAGTCAACCTAAGATGCCAGTTTGTAATGACCCACTCGTCGGCTGCTTTTGAAGACTGACTGCTTTCAGTCAGTGAACCATGTCGTGCAATTTAACCGCAATTCTGGGATGCGGCTTCTTTTAAAAAATATAGCGAAAGTGGGGTTGCAATATTATGCACAATGGGGCACAATCACATGATATTTCAGATAAGCCAGATGCGGTTTTTCATATGCGCGTCTTTTTCGTTACCTGTGTACAACAAAAAAACTAACAGATAGTTAACCTCGAGGAAAGCCTGGAAAATTATAATTTAGGAAATGTGCAAAGAACAATTCTTTGCGCATTTTTTCAAGCCTGACGATGATCTGGAGATCTAGTATCGAAACTTTACTGGATAAATTTCATAATTTTCCTTAAGGATGCCTTTCTTTAAAATAACCTTTATTGGGATGCCTGCCTTCCAGTTAATGCAAAACAGATGATCAATTGTTTGGTATTCATTTTTTAAATCGATTAACAAGGTGCTTCCAAGTGTAGGTATACTTAGTCTAAAACATAAAAACTGCTTCTCCTTAATGTTCCTTCATTTATCTGTCATGGCTTCTTTAAATTTGAGACCCACAGAAACACTAGTTATACGTTTCAAAATTGCAAAACTACATGACTTTGTAGACCCAAAAGTGTCCACCCAGATAATATCGAATTTCTCCGTTTACAATTGCTCCTCATGAAACATGCAATATAATGCACATCCACATGTTATCTCCATGACATCGAAAAATATATGTCATTTCTTACACAGAACGCTTAAAGCTTGTAAACTGAAAAGCTTTAGCTTGGATGTAACGGTAAATCAGGAGTACCATTTGTCGTAAATTGTAAGAATATATGTAAATCTTAATATTTGCTTTCTTCGAGGATGAAAGTCGAAGAAGAAAACGTTGTTATTTAATTTTTAAAAAGAAGATTAATATATGCTTTCATCAAATATTTTTCAATTTATAAAAGCATTGCAGATCGATCGAAAAAAGCACATGCTTCTGGGCTACTATCGATTGTTTTTTAAGCAGGTGAAGGCTGAATTGTTGTGTAACTAAACTATCATAGGATTGCTCCACACTATAATCGATAAAAAACCTTTAGCGTAATCTTTCTCGATCGAAATCGAATTGCAGAAGGCATTTTTTCATTTTTTTTGTGCCTTTATAAATGCCAATATTAGGGTGTTTGGCAAATTTGCTGAATTTGAGTTGATCCTAGTGTGAAAAAACTTGAAGCGTTCAACCGAACGCCTAGCCGAACGCCTCAAGTTTTTTTCACAATTGGATCAACTCAGATGCAAATATACATTATATAAATTTTATGCTCAAGAGTATTTTCGCTTAATCGGTAGCAAATCACGTATTCTTGCATATTTTTACTCAAAGGAGGGTAATATGTAGGTTTTAAACCTTTTTATTTTCTATAAAAAGCGTTTAGCCCAATCGATGCCTACATTTCTGATGTTTTTTACAGTCTACAAACTTTAGATATTTCACGTAAGGAAACGTGTACACTCTGCTATGCCATAAAGAAGACGACATGCAGGTGTGGATGTGGAACACAATGAAAACCTCTTAAAAATATTTATAAACAGACTATTAAGATGCTCTTTAAATGGACCTCTCAGTAGCCTAAATCTTCTAGGATGGTGTTAAACCATTCAGTTTTTAGCAATTATTTGTACATTGACTAAAGATTTACAGTGATCTTATCACAGCAGTTTTTTTGGTGTGAATGTTAAGCCATACTATGCACGAAGAGCAAACATTTAAAATAGACTTCTTAGACGCGCTGGCTAATTCGTTTGTTGACATAGAAAAAAATGCATAATTAGATAAGGCAACTCTATTTAGAATAAACTTACTTAAGATCAAGGTCGCGTGTCACACATCCTACGAAATCTACATTAGATATCATCAACTTCTTATCTTTTAAATTTATTGAATGTCAACGCCAGTAATGCATTCATTTTTATTGCCAAGTTTTATAGGTTGTGAAAATGCCTGAACGTAGCCTGCTGCTATAATAAGAAAGAAACTGGCATGCAAGCAAATCACATTTATCAGTAAGGTTACTTAGAATTAAGTCACGTTTTGGTTCTTAACCACTTTCAACCGTAGAGCTTAAAGTCACAGGCTGTAGCTGCCGGGAAACAGTTGCAAGTTCCTTCACCACGGCGATGGGGATGTTCAATTCCTACCTAATGCGATATCCCAACCTATAGTTTCTTTTCATATTTCTTGAACGTAGTATCTTGAACTTCTGTCAATTGCCTGCATAAATTCCTCTTTTTACTCTTTAGAATCGCCGCTTTACCTGACGTCTTTAAGGTCTGTGAAAAGCTGGGCATGAATGTGCAGATTGCACAACTTCTTGGCCCATTCTTGACAAGTTTTAATGCGAATGGTTCCTCTGCGTTCATCGCCTCTGCCATAATCTTCTGCGCCCAATGGGTCGGCCATACTCTCAGCATCGAGAACATCATCACAATTTTGTGCGTACTAATGGTTTTATTTTTAATCTACAAGAAATTTAAAGCAACGTTTCCCTGGTGTTAATTTAAATATGGCAATAGCAGCAAAATGATTGATTGGATCCATATCATTTCGAGAGAGCTCGTCAGTTGCCGCCTCTCATTACTTAACGTGAATCACAAAAGAGAAGATACACAATGAATTCGTACAGAAAAATCGATATCAACACAAGGTCATAAGGAGTGGCCAAGTGGCTAATCAATAACATGAGAAGTTCAAAAGCTATGGTCAGCAAAAATAACAGGGAAAAAACATCTGAAGTAACAACTTAGGAGAAAACTGTATAAACAGGGAGCCAATGTTACCAAGGCAAAGTTAGGTTCACTACATGCTCCAACTGTTTACATAGGTCGGGTTTGACCCGCCGTATGTAGGCTGCCTCCAGGTAGCGTAAAGTGCGAGTTGTTCGTGCTCGAACAAGTACTCGGAAGGACGTTTTGGGGTCAACAGAATGGCCCTAGTCTAACAGATGTTCAGTAATTGAGGATCGGGGAATTCTGTTTTCCTGTTTCATTAGCCAGCTAGGTAAATGTTTCTTAGCTCTGGTGGCCAATTGCCTCTGCGTTCGCCCTATGTACTTGCATCCGCAAGTACATGTAAATTCATAAATGCAGTTTGAAGTGGCGTGCATCGGCATGGCATCCTTCGCATGAGGAACTGGTAAAGGCTTTGTCAGATTGCATATTATCAGATCAGCAGCATAGTACGTCCTTTCAATGGCATTATGAAGGCGTCTTTTGATGGTGTTTAGTATGTTGTCGCCCTTAAATGGTAAGGAAATGATGATGGGCTTTTTTGGTGCTAATTGTTGCGTAAATTTAGGTCTGAGATGTTTTTTTTGTATTTGTCTATAAATTGACTTGGATATCCTCGCTTCATAAGTGTGCGTTTAAGGTTGGTTAATTCAGTATCCAATGTATCCGTAGAACAAATCATTCTGGTCCTCTGGAAAAGAGTATATACCAAGTTACGTGTCCATTGAATGGGAACAAAACTCAGATAATGTAAATATTGTCCTTTCCAGGTGTTTTTATGGAAGACCGTCCGTGAAATGGAACCATCTTTCTGTCTGGATAAGTTAACGTCGAGAGAGGAAAGATGGTTATCTTGTTCCTGTTCCATGGTTAATTTTATCTTAGGATGCAGACTGTTCATTGTAGACAATAATCCTTCGGCTTCCCTTGGATTGTCCACAATCGCAAATATATCATCTACATATCGTCTGTATAGTGTGTTTTTGTTCAATTTGACAGATACTTTGTCTTCTAAATGGCCCATAAATATGTCAGCAACTGACGAGCTCTCTCGAAATGATATGAATCCAATAAATCATTTTGCTGCTTTTGCCATATTTAAAATTAATCTACAAGAGTTTAGCTAGTGTTTTTCGCCATTTATATTTGCTTGCGAGGACTAGGTACGTCGAGATGCCCTGAAAATGCAATGCTTGCTCATTGTTCATCAGCGTTTATGTGCAGGTTTTATTTGCAAAGCATCCGGCTGTCGGCCATATGTCTAAGGTGTTCGCTTTTGGCAGACGGGTCGATATTGGGCTAGTCATCCTTATGTTATTAAAGCTGACAGCTTTAAATCTATCCGGACGATCTGAAGTCTGGACCTTGGCAGGTTTCTAATTGAGTGGATAACTCCGTCCTTCTCAATACTTAAGGTAAGGCGTCAGTGGCTTATTCCTTACGTGAATTTAATGACACTCCTACTCAGTGGGTATCAGAGCCACGCTCTTCTTGTTGTTTACCATCGTGGTTCTCTCTGCGTAGACTGTGGGTAGCTCATTAATGTGACATCCGAACAGACCTAACAGAAACCTGGTACATGCTTTGGGACCGGTACCAATTTGGCATGTGTAGCCGGGCTGGAACCAGTACGTGTGTGGTGCGCGTAGACGGACTGGTGAGATGTTTCAAGCGTCGAGCCCGCACCCATCTCCGGTCGTGGTCACATAGTCTTCTCATCGCTAAGAGGTCGGTGAAGAAGGATAGGGTGTGGCAGCTTTTGCTCCGGTCTGCCTCCTTATAAAAAAATGCAGGCACAAGTCATCTTTCCTACGTTAATTCTGCGGTGCACGCTTTGGGGGTCGTGCCCTGAGACTTGCGAAGTGACATCCCTTCTAAATTCTGGCGTTTCCGTCTAAGCTTACTAAACTTGCAATACTTTTATGCAAATGTTTTAGGACCTGTAAATGTGTTTCAAAGTTAAAGCGTCCTCCGAGTCCGGAAGTCATATTGTTCTCTTACGAGCGTCCCAGATGGATGGTCGCGTACATAAGCCTAAGCTCTGTCATTGAGAGTAAATGGAGTCGTGCAACTCCACGTTTTGAATTCCACAAAAAAAAACAGAGTTTTGCATCTTTATCCGCAAGCCGTGTTTTTATTCGGCATTTGCAAACACAACGCTTAAGCTCATAGAGCAGCGATGCTCTTCCTTCTTTTAATTTCAAAGTAAGCTATACTAACGGGATTCTGTGGATGCTTTTAAGGTGTTAAGCCATCAGAGCAACTGCTACAGGCCTCAATATACAATATCGGTCTTTCACGCCGCCTTTCATAGCAAAAGTCGCGTTTTTATAATGCTCCACAATCCTTAATGAGGATGCCTGCGCATGTGAGATGCAGCCTCCGCCTGCTTGGATAACACATTCGCAACTACTGAACGGTTTGCACTGCCCGGTCAACACGTCGTGCAGCCCGCCAATTCAATGATACTTAACACCCCCCTCCCCCTAAAAGTTTTGGTCTCTTGCATACAAAATAGTCCAAAAACTGATTCTGTTAACTGTGTCGTGACGTGCGATGCTAAAAAAGCGCAGGTGTCAGTGTACCTAGCCCATCTTGTTGTATTAAGTAAGTGACGAATTGCGGTGTAATACCTGAATCCATGCAGCCCTGTCTTGTACACTCCGCTTTTAGCTCGTCTAAGTATGTGGCTTGTTCCTTTTGTTTTGAATTTGCATTCATTAACGGATACCGGCCTGAAGGTATCAATCAAAGTACCCCAACCGAAAGAAATGACATTCAGCTAAAAGAAGACATGAGCAAACCATTGAAAGCAATCTTATACTATTTTAAAATATTCGTCTTCTGCAAGCAGAGCCATAAGGCCGGAGGCGCATAACTTCGTGTCTGATGTGCAACCTTTGTTCGAGGAGACAAGAATGAGACAAGAATGATATTCGCTTGGCATTTCGAAATTCGTCGTGAATAGTTGATTAGAGAGAATAGCAGAACAAGGTTATAAATGCATAGGAATTTGGAGTATTTATAGGATACAGTCACTTTACCACTACATACTTATGACAATTAACGACTCGCCTATAACAGTAAATGTCAACTTATGTGTTAATTGCTTGATGGCCGGTGTGTGAGTCGTGGCCTGCTAAACTTTTATCACACGCGGTGGAAGCGGACGTGATGAGTGTTCGGCAACCTGGGTTCCTGGCACTGGTATTAGACGATGCGGGGGTCTGTGCGTTCCCCAAGTGGTGATTTGCTTTTGCCAAATGGAGCCCCAGCACCGAATTTGGATAAGACAGGTCGTTTTACTTGTTTATAGGCTTGAGGCCCGTGAACAATGACTCAAATAATTCGTGGCCTACACGATCATCATCTCTGACGAGAAGTTCGGCCCTCTCAAATTTGAATATGTGGCCGGGTCTCGTTGTGTGAGCTGTAACTTGATTATTGGCATCATTTCTTTACAGTGCTGCCGCGTTTTCTGCAATTCGCGTCTACAGCAGTTTTCCAGCGTTTCCGACGTACTTTATTCGTCCGCAACTGCACCAGATGCTATAAAAGACTCTAGATATTTCTTGCTGTGGCAGTGGGTGTTTTGGTTTCATTGTCTGGCGCCTCAATTGTTGGAAAACATAATGCCTGTGCATGGAAACAGGTAGGTACATAAAACATATAAAGCACAATAAAGGAAATTAGTATTGTGCCAAGTGAAGAAGTCAGTGGGTTGTATGTAATAATCTGTAATCCGTGCCACCAGCAAAAAAGCGGCAAAACACCACAATTAAAACTCCATGACCATGCGTCTCCCCGCTAGTCCACACACAAAAGCGGCCTGCCCAACGAAGTTGCAAGGGTACACGTTGACTCAAGCTCATAGCTCTGTCAACCACCGTGCTCAATCGAATCGTTAGTTTGGTGACAATTTCGGACAGTCGGCTGACTACCGGGAGAGGGAAGAGAGCATGAGGCCAAACACGAGGATAGCATACCCATAGCCTTTTAGCGCACTGCGCACTATCAAGCAACTCAAATCTTTGAATGTATCCAGATCTGGTAGAAGGAGAGGCAGTAATTACCGGAACTCGCTTATCCACTCCTATCGGACTTAGGAGTGAATCCTGTGTGAATTTGTGTGGATTTGCCGCCTTGTGAGAGTCAGATTACCATGGCTGCTTTTGAATATGATCTGCACAGCACTCTTACACATGCGAAATCCAAACCGATTACCCCGTACAAACTGAAATATCGTTGTTGTACATAATATCAGGGCATGAACAGATCGTACAGATGGATGCCTTACCTGTGTTTGCAAGTTACATCCTATTCTCGCATCAACTGGCTGATGGCCGATGGAAGAGGGAGGGACTTCGAATCTAGTAATCATTAGGAATTGAATTGCATTGAATTTTAATTGACCCAATTAAGAAGAACTCGAGACGTTTGGCAGGTTTTGAACCCGCGTAGTAGAGCAGACCTTTACCCGAAGCCAACGCTCGAACCACTGAGCTACAAACGCCCCACCTCGCATAATGGTCCATATTGGTGGATTCCATACGAGCGGTAAAATTGGGGGGGGGAAATATCGACCCAAGTGTGATTGAATTCATGGCGCGAGGTTGGTCATTTATAACTTACTGGTTAGAGCGTTGGCTTCCGGTAAAGGCTTTCTCTACTGCGCGAGTTCAAATCCCGCCGAACGCTTTGTGTTTTTCACAATTGGGTCAATTCAATGCTAGTGATCGCATCTCCAAAATACCCATTGCAAACTCCTTACTATTAGCGTTGAGGCTGTTGCAGTGTGCTAAAGGCCGTGACTTATAAGCTCACCAATAACGAGACACTAGATTCCTCGATATGCTTGTGTGCAGCTTGCAAACTGAACATTCAGGAATATACTCTGCCGCATCTTCAGTGCCAGCAATTAGCCGTCCCTGTGATGTATCCTTGTGGCACTAGGTGAACCTGGTAACACAGAAATGAAAATCTTTCTGATGAAGGACATGAAGAAGAAGAACCGATCACCAGAACAAGGAGCCAATCGGCCAGACGTTCGAATCATCACAAGAATCTTTCCCCACCGATATGTGCAGGTAGCGGCAGATGGGAGCACAATGATTACAGTAGTTATATGACGTAGTTTTCATGCCAACATATGCGTTCTATAAAAAGTGGCACTCGTGATCACCTCTAGGGATCTTAGCGAATGAATTGATGGCTTATCAGTCTACATCACAGTCGGTAACGGCTGTCAGTTCATAAGCCGTTTGGGATGCGGGCGTAATTATAACTGGACAGTTTGGTTGCCTTTACTAGGATTAATGGTCGCTAATTGTCGAAATGCTCCTACGCGTTCCGTAACGAAAATGGTAAAAAAACTGTTTCAGTGGCATTGACGCGTACATTGATCTGTCAGAGGACCCACTCGTCCCCCCATATTGCCATTAGAGCTCTCTCTTGATCCTCCACCGCTGGGCGGCTAGGATAGAGGCAGAAGGACATGACCAGAAAAAACAGGAGACACTATGAAGGCCATTTCTGCCTTGTGAGGCGTCATTGGCTAGTGATACCCAACCCCAGTCTGGCCGCTGAAATTGCTGCCTCACCGAGATTTGAACTTGCGATCTCTTCCGTCAGCGCGAGCGTCCTAAAATTTGAACTATGAGCCCACGGTCTCGCTGGTATTAGATCGGGAATATACAGTGGCATAGACGCGTATACTGATCTGTCAGAGGACCCACTCGTTCCCAATATTGCCATTAGAGGGCTGTCTCTATTTTAGCAGAGAAAGATTGACTGTACCCGCAAAAAGACAGCGAAAAGTTAAACAACATTGGACCACAACTTTCGTTCGTTACTTGTTCCAACTTCATCCAAAAATAAAGAATGCCACGCAGCCGTTAGTCACAGGAGCTGACGGTAAAACCAATGCATGTTTCAAAACATGGGGCTTTCATGACCACACCTGATGTCAAAACTGCCGTCATGATTGCAGCAGCCGGGTCAATAGGCGGACAGAAGGTAGCCAGTGAATCTAAAAGGCCATATGAAACCAAGTGTCGGCCTTCATCATGGCTCACAGGCATCGCGTTTTAAGGTTAAACGTGATAAACTTAAGGCGCTTGGGGCTCAAAGTGACCGCATTATTGTATGAGAGGATCTGGGGCTTTGCATAGTCGTTTTAAACAGGAAAGTGTCAATACAAGCGAACATCCCTGTCCCAGGAAGCAATTGAGAAGAAGAAGACTCGATTGCTGGGGCAATATGTTTATTCGCCTGACGTTTCGATGTCCGTCACGGATTCGTCATCAGAGGCATGCTACCCGTGTCTCTTATGACTAATCCACGATGGATATCGTAACGTCAGGCGAATAAACATATTGTCCCAGCGATCGAGTCTTCTTCTTCTTCACAGGAAAGTGTATCTTCAGAAAGTAAAAAGTTACTTGCATGATCGCCAGTTCTATGTCCACTGTGAATAAATCCCGTTAAGCCACATCCACGAAATGTGACACTACTGACAGTGAAGAACTCATGTGCAACATCGCCAATTGACCTATCCATGGCGAGAACGCCCGAAATGACATTGGCCCTATTCTACGGTTACCGAGAAATTCCCAGATAAAGGCACATTTCGCCGACCCATCTTATAGTTCAAAAGCTTTCCAACGTACCAACTGCCAAGATGGCTGTTTTGGTGTCTCAAATGATTAAGAACTTATTCGCAAATCACTCTCCGTCTGTCAACACAATTCTTCAAGAAACGTAAAGGAAGAAGTCTCCTGCCAAATGATGTTGCAATATTTTTTGACGTTTTATCCATCATTAATTCTATTCTCTTGGATCTGATGGTTGAAACTCTGGAATAACTATTGTGAAAAATGAACGCATGAAGAGTCGCTCTGGACGCGCCAAGATCTTTCAACTCTTAAAATTCCATCTCAAAACATTTTCAACATTCGAAGGGCGCAATCTATGGGCAGGTAAAGTTTATATCAATACTTTCACCAATTTTGGAATTCACAGACGAGTTTGTTTTGCAACTGTTTTTCCAGCCCAGCAGCCGAAAATATTGCGCTCGAAAAGTGGGTGTTATTTTCTCCGTCATCGAAACGGATCAAGTGCTGAGATTAAATGAACGCGTCAACGCCATTTTTCCGGAAATTCAATTTACGGTGGAGGAGGAAAAACACACCCAGCTGACATTAAATGATGTTCTTGTTTGAGGCAAACATTTCGGTGACCTAAAGAACAGATGTTCAGAAAACCCGTGAATACGATACAAGCAGCAAACTTCAACAACAACCACCCAAACACACTTAGGTACGGGCGCCATTGCGGCGCGTTGAGACGCATCACAGTAAAAAGGAGCCAGGATTGTTGAATAGCAATGCATACAATGGTTGCTGAGAGCGAATGGCTATCCCTCCATCTTTGCCAATCACTGCAACCATTACGGAGGGAAAAATCGAAACGGCTCAACATTTTACCAGCTTCTTCATTCTTTAAGAACACCCCGGAAGCCGTTAGCTGCCTATTCACTCCACTAACGTCTGGGAATACCTAGAGGCCGGAGGCAACTACCCGGCTCCATGTCCCAAGGCCGAAGGTTCTACTGCGAAGACAAGAAACATATGTAGTAGTTTATGGGATCTTTTGCACTGACGGACGAGGCAGATGCGCCGGAGAAACTGAGAGCCTATTCCAGACGCAAACAGCCGAGCATGTAGTGCTGGTGACAAGAAATGACGCTTACTCGTCAGTTGATGCTCGTTTACCGGGATTTGGCCCCATTTTAAAGTTTTACGAGATCAAAATCCTCGCAACGGGTGCTAACCGTGTGAGCTGCAAACTTCTTAAAACATTATTGTGAGGCCTGTAGTCCAATAGCAATTACAAGTACGTAAGTCAGCAGATCTAGGGACAGTACTACTCATACTCCGCTACACTGCTAGTTAATAGGACTAGAGGAAGAACGTACCCTGTAGTTATGCGTTCTCTAGCGAAAGTTAGACGCTGTAATAAGCCCGCAGCTGGCCTGTAGACGGTAGAATGCACTTTTTACGACGTAAAGTGAGCTAGAACAAGAGTTATTTATTTAACAACGCTTTTCTTAACCTACAAGCAATTATTTTTACCACAACCAGCTTGTGAGTGCATACGTAGTTCCGACTTCCTGCAAACAAACACAGGCTGTACCATAGTATCCGCTCACTGAGCATGCTTGCTAAAATTAGAACTTAAGCAAAGGCATTTTACTTCCAGGAGAAGTATCGAAGTCCTCTTAGTACAAACCTAGTAGAAACGGGCACAGCCTAGTGGATAGAGTTTAGAGGGCGCAAACCAAGGCAAGCCCTGATGTGCTCCGGGATTCAAGCATGAAGTTACTCGGAATAGCATAATCCCAGATTCAACGTCCTTGTTAAGATCGAGGGGCTATGATCCCCACTGCTAGCTTCTCCTCATTCAGCAGCAGAAATATTATCAGTGCTACTAACACTCAGCTAAACTGCTGATTATAAGAAGTAAAAATAGTAGAAGTTGTATCAATCTCGGCTTCCTTAAGTCTGTCTTGACACTTGCTGCAAGTTTTTGAGGATACATAGTGTGGTAGTACCCGCGCAAAGTCTACTGTTATGTAGACAAAGGTAGGTAAAGTTTCTGGCCTGCATTGAAGAAAGTGGCCTAAGCTGGATCCCGTTTGGTCTTCTTGACTTCTGGTGAAGGTTAAGGTGCGGTTGGCGCCTGCTACGTCTTCTATTACTAAGATCTACGGTCTGATCTCCAATCACCTTTCTGAACCAAACTGTTTGGTGCAGATGGTGGATTTAATCTAAATCTATGATCGAGCACACACAATGACCTCTCATTACCTTGTTCTGTTATAAGACCATGTCCGCGTAGGGGAGTCCGACACATGGCAAAGACGCGTGCGACCAACAATTCTAATAACAGCGAGCCCAACTTCCGAGTGGTGATCATGCCCGCACCCAACACGGATTATGAAATCATGGTCATTAATGACGTGGACGCAGACTGAAAAGCAATCGCCAATTCAGGCCAAAATGCAAGCCTCAGAAAGTAATTGAGAAGAAGCACATGCGATCGCTGCTACAAGAGTTTTACTCACCTAACAAGCAATCATTGCGTCATCTGTGATTGTAAGGGCTTGTACTTTTTATACGCATGTGGTCACATGCCAACCAAGTCTGATAAATACTACTTTTATTTTGCCACCAATATGCTTATCTGCGGCTGTCTTTGAGGGTGGGTTCGAGTGAGAATCTGAGACCTCAGGTCAGGTCACCGATCGCTTCTTCTAAATTTCTGCCTACAACTAGACTGTTAGCCTTAATCGATGAATACAGCGAATTTCCTACCTTATGAGATGTAAACCGAAATTCTAAAAGGTGTTGTAACATTGCTTGTCAATAGATGCGAATATGCGAGTTCCAGAAACTCATATTACAGATCTAGAAGATGCGATCGCTGAAACACAATTTCTATCTGCATGACGTTTCGGATAATTTGAAAATTCCTTAAAGACAGATAACCGTATAATAGTGTGATACGTGCGCAACTTGGGGTGATATATGACCAGATTGCGCGGTATTTATAGTTCGTAGTGGCCACTTTCATGCACTTGTAATACATGCAAACTTCTACACGAAGTATACTTCTGTAATATTGATTATCGTGCAACTTAATCTCATTACATTCCGGTCACTTGAGGATGCCGGCTTTTAAACGAGTTTCCTTCAGACTAAATGCAAACATCATGCGCTGTACAAAATGACGACTTAAATAGCAAGCATTGTACTCATTGATTGTCACTGCTCTTATAAGATATAATATATGTTATAGAAAATGTACAAAATGCTCTTCCTTGAACTCGTTTGGTAGTAGATTACACCTTCATGAAATATTTATACTACAGGGTGCCCCACAAATAACCCCTAAGTTTGTGATTGTTACGGCGGCTGGACCGCCCATGCCGTCACGATCGATGGCGGAGGAAACAGAACACCTGGGCCACATCTGAAGTGAAGCCGCCCCCGTTGGTTCGCACGCGCATTCATGTCGCCCACGCCATGTTCCGCTCAGTGGTGAGGAGCACCCACAAGTGGGTGGTGGTCGCAGAGGACAAGGTTCTAAAATGCCCACCTGCGCACCATATGCCAGGAATATTCTGTTATTAGGTAACAGTTTGTTAATTACACAATAAAGTAGTTAGTTATAATTGTAATCAATAATTTTTATTTTTATAACAGTATAAACATTATCATAAATTTAGGGGTTTTTCGTGGGGCACCCTGTAGAAGGAAAAAAGGTTTGTTTTATGAAAATCAAATGTGCATTCACAAAGCAGCGTACCTGCCAATTTATTAACGTTGGCATCTGGTAAAGGCCTTCTCTACTACGCGGGTTCGAATCCCACCGAATGCTTCGTTTTTTGCAATTGGTTCAACTCAAATAAAGCAAATCTTCCAAACCTCTTAATACTTAATCATTCTCGAAACGCGGTACATAGTTGACCAAAGCTCATTCATACACACATGCGTCCAAATATGCACGCGTGCCTAAAGGCCACTTGAATACTCCCCTCCTCGGCCGATGCAGCAAAGACCTCTACAGAGGACATCCCTTTCAAGTACATGCAACACACCAATAGAAAACCGCTTCAACTCGTTTCACAGTCATGCAAAAGCAGCTGCCATTATCACATCTCATACGCTCTCCGGCACAGCTGGATACAGTCACTGCTGCCTGAGGCAGCAACTCAGGGCTCTGTGCAAAATAAAGCCCTCACTTTGATGATTCTTGCTCCTTAATTACCATGACTTAGACTCTACAGATCTCAAGGATAGCACACAACCAATGAACTTACCTTGGCAGCCGATCAAACGCAGGAAAATTTTCAGGCATTAAGGACCAACCCCGACGAGATCGTTGTGAGTCTGTGAATGGCCTTGAAAAATATGTTACGATGAGCTCTTGAGAATCACGTTGACCTTTGAAAGTCTTGTGTGATTCACTCAAATGGAAACCAGTGCTATGACTGGCTAATGACGACTAATAAGCCAGAAATGACCATTCCAGTCTCCCTTGTCTTCGCCGGCAATACTTTTTGCCTATAATACCAGCGGTACGGCTGTCAGGGTCTCTGGCGCGGCCTTTGGCAGTACGGGACAGAAGAGTTCCGTCAGCAGTCAAGTGAACATTAATCAACGACTGTTCATATCCCCTGACCTAAACCGGCGAGACAACGAGCTCGTGCCTCAATGGTTAGGGCGTTTGACTCTGATCAAAAAGGTCGCGAGTTCAAGGCTTGAGTGGGACACCACTTGGGTCTGGGTATGACTGGCTGACGACGGCTAATAAGCCAGAAATGGCCATTCCGGGCTGCTTTGTTTTGCCAGCAATACTATCGGCCGAGAGCACATCTATCGTGGATGTCCAGACGGGTGCGCTTAGGCAAACAGCATAAATATGATTGGGATTCTTATGCGATATCCTACATCGGTTCTTTTTTAAGGAATATAAATCATGAGTTCTCTGTAAGTCTTTTCCGATGGGTTAATACAATAGTGGTCTATGTCAGGTTTTCAAGTTCTAGGGCGAAAATGCTAAAAATAACATAATTTAAAAAATCACCATTGATATGTGCAAGTGTCGTCGTGCGCTCTGGTCTGGAAATTCGAGAAAATCAGAAGGCCACTCAATGGGTACGCCTGACCAATAAAAACCTTAGCCACTGAACTTTGGCAACAGTTGGCCGCCGCCAACGAGAGTTTGATTTCCAGGCTAACTATCAGAGTGATGGCATGGGGAGGCAATTCAACCAGTGTTCTATTTCCATTTATCATTGCCTTTGACTTGGCACAAGACAGAGAGCAGTTTATTAACAAACCACAAGCATTTCTGGGCTTTTCTTTTTCTGCTAGCATTATTCACCAAACAATTAACACTTTTAAGGTTTATTAGAAGAGAAAAGCGGCTGTAGATTGAGCATTATGTAGTCCAAAGCTTCCATTTCTATGTGAGCTGTTAGTTGTGCAAAGTTAAACCTTGTTGCTTATTCAGCTAAAAGAAAATAAACGGCAAGTTCTATCCACTAGATTATTCCCGTGTAGGGATTCATTTCTAGCATAATTATGCCCTTAGGCAGTCATAACCCCGATCTTTTGCGAGCACAGGAGATTTGAAGCCGAACAAACTGGTCATTAATCTTGTTGGTCTCGATGGCTGCCAAATGACGAGATAAAGCGGACCTCCTCTCAGAGCGGAATTACGTTTTTGGTATTTCCACACAGGTTGAATCCGAGCTGCCTCCCCCTCTTTAGGGTGAAGTGCACGTCCCTTTGTGCGTAAATCGATGGTGTGATGGCAAACCTAGGCGCAGTTTCCCACTGCGCCAGCCACCCACGATGATCCCAACTGCGATCTTTTTGTCCGTGTCTTGTCTCGGCACTGAGGTGGGAGAGCAGGGGGGAGATTGGTAGCAAACCACATTCTCTTGACGCCGAAACTTTGGTGAGCGAAGTGGGTGTGAGGTAGATGCAGTGCAAACTCCCTTCTACGCGTAGGTCACCAGCTCTGCGCCCACATTGCTGTGCGGCTCACTTTGGACATCCTCAGCAACGACAATTGAACTGTAATGTCACCTGATCTATGACCTGTGTTCCATCGGCTCTGCTGAAGGCTTAATAGACGCATATCACCGTGGTGTCAAAGAGCATGCATTTTTTGGAAGACCGAGGCAGTATAAGGTCAGATTAGTCCGTGTTCAGTGAATGCCCCCCTACTGTCATGTTCAAGTTGCAGAATTGCAGCAGACCGGACACAAAGCCGTTCATTAACCTCAATGCAATTTGACCCAAAAATGCGCGTGGAACAATCGATTAAGGTTACAGTTTGTTGTATTATTCAGCCTTTTAACTTGCTGGTAGAAGAAACAGAAATAACTAATACAATGCTCTACAGAATTACTTGACAATACAAGCAAAAATGAGAAGAAGACGACTCGATCGCTGGGACAATACTTTAATGTGCCTGACGTTTCAAGAACCGTCACGGATTCGTCATCAGAGACATAATTACAGAGCAGTAGCAGATACAGGTGGTGTGTGTACAGGAGTTTGCCGCAAAATGTAAACAAGTAGAAAAAAATGATAACTGACATGAGTAAGCGCTGATTCACCACGTCAGCAATGACCATCTGGCCCTGCGGTGTCGGCGCTCGACGGTGCAGTGGCCTGTCTGCTCCCCGAGCTGCGACTTGTTTTTGCCAAATTGAGTCTCAGCACCGAATATGGATTGGGCATATCGTTGCACCTGTTGATGGATTTGGTACCCGTAAACAATGACTCGAGTAATTATCGACTCACCTGATTGTCGTCTCTTACGAGAATTGTGGCCCCATCAAATTTGAATGTGTCGAATATACCGCAATCTGACAATCGGCATCATTTCGCCGCACTGCTGCCACGTGTTCGGCAATTCGAGTTTTGAGGAGTCTGCCAGTTTAGCCGACAAAGCTGCTTCGCCCGCAACTGCACCAGATCCTTTAGACAACTCTAGATGTTTCTTGTCATGAAAGTGGGTCTTTCGGTTTCATGATCTGACGCCTTATAGTTGTTTCCGGCCTGTGCGCCACCCCAACTCCAAGTGGTGCGAGAAGGCGACCGACAGCCTCTGAGATGTTTTGGACGTACGGGATTGTTCGCTAAATGTTGAGGTCGGTGCGGCTTTGTTGGCCACCTTGTTTGCGCAAACACTGGTTGATGAAGTTGCGTGGATCGATGGTATTATACCCCGGCAACTTTATCTTCCAGTTCGCTGCAGAACCAGTTATCGATTTTTTCTACGCGTTTAACTTTTACTCCAACCTTTTGTGCAAACACTACCTGTATCTTTTGCTGTTCTGTGATTTTGTCTCTGACGACAAAATCACGATGGATCTCGAAACGTCAGGTGTATGAAAGTATTTTTCTAGCGATCGAGTCGCCTTATTCTCAATAACTTCCTGGGACTCGCATGTTCGCTTGCATTGACAAGCATAAATGTGAATACCAGGATGCGTGCTCGAGTTCATCATCAAAGATCATCAGATACAGGTATTTGATCCACAGGAGGCGTTCAGTCGCTACGCTACTGCATAGGTATGACAATTAGTGTATCCTCCTTCAGTGAACATGATTGCCCTTGAGTGTGATAGTGGCTGATGACCAGCATTTGAGTCTTTAATCGATGCAATTTAGTCACTGGCACTGGATGTTGACACGATGATTGCTCGGTTATCTGGCTCCTCAGGATTGGTATTGGAAATAGGGTCCACGTCCACGCTTGCTGAGTAGCGGAGTACATTGGGCAAACTAAGTCTTAGCAACAAATATGGGATAATCAGACCATTGTACTTGTTATAAGACTGAAGGTTAATAGTGATGCGTCGAAGCATGCATCTGAAACGTCAGACGAATAAATTTTTTGTTCCAGTATTAGCGTTTAGTTCCTATTAGGTTTAACTGGCTAGTTTAGCAAGAATTCTCAAGAACTCATTGACTATTCATTAACGCCGTGCTCAGCATATCTTATCTTGAAAACTCTCAACTATTTCGTTAGTTATTTTTAGCATATCCAGGAAATAAATAAAGAAAGATACACTAAAAACTTTCCAAATTATACTGCTGTAAAACTTTAAACATACGTTACCTGCACTTATTAGTATGCTCATTCTCTTCTAATATTCTATTCAGAGTTTTGGACAGACAATATTACACTTAAGCTTCCCAAATGGAAATGCGGTTCTTCCAATTTCACGACTGTGAGCTTTGTTTAGTGTGATGCGGACCTCTGAGCCTATGTCTTATTTATTCGTTTGATATTTTAATAACGCTGTCGTTGCTATAAGCAACGGTGCATCAGTTAGTGCCCCACCTGTGTTCTTTTAATCGTTTTTTTTAAAATTCTAATGCCACGTGCATTGGTGACCAGCGTACCACGAAAGCAGACTTTGTTTCCAATGTATCATAATTTGTGATTTTCTTCTACGGTTCTAGTTTCCTCGTTGGGCTTAATGTCATGGCTCTGCCGGCTGTACCGAGTGCAAGCATAATTCTTGTCATTCTACTCGTGAGATCCTTCAAAATTCCGGACACTGCAGTCCCCTTCCTCTTTGTCACTGATTTTATCATGTAAGTTATCTGGTTTTTTCATCAATTCTTCCCTTGTTATTATTAATTTTTTCATGAAAATATCATGAAGGTAACCATAAAGAGCACTATAGTACTATGGCTCTTTGTCTTCTTATGAATATTTTGTAATTCTTTCACAAAAAATTGATGTTCTGCCTTTATTTACAGCCTACGATTAGTCTTATAGGACACCAAAACTAACTACCGGGAACCATGTCACCTTAACTGTTCTTATGGTAGATTTACCTAACAACCAAAGTACTCAGACGAAGTTTCGTTTCGCAGCATGGAAGAAAATGGACTGTAATTGGGAGTAGGACAGAAGAAGAAGGCTATTCGATCGCCGAAACAATTTATCTATTCTGCGCTTTCAAACATTTATGAGACTTCATTGTCAGAGACAAAAGTGGCAACAAAACAAGCAAAATCTAGAGAGGGTGGGGTTAAATTAAGCACCAATTGTGCCAATCAGTAAGTGACTGCGTAGGTCTGTGTATGTCGGCGCCAGTTCGATAAATCGATTGACTGAGTTCTCGTCGGATTCGCTTAATTATTTCATAGCTATGGGAAGTAACTCTGTATATGTTAACTAGTGCATCTAATTAATCCTTCCATTCTTCTGGTTATGTGCGCCCTGGTGGGTGCGTTAAGGGGCCAGGACTTGCTGTGGTGCGGGCAGACGGATTTTTCGGCCCTGTCAGCCACTGTGCCCATCACACTTCAGCTAGGCGGTGGCTTGATGCGGGCACAATTCCTTCTTCACTATTATCAATCTGATGCGCTATCATGGTGCGCTAAAAGCTGCGTCTTGAGGGGTTGCCGACTAATGGGATAGATTGCACCGAACTGTCAGCGCCATGTGTGTTTTGTTGTGTTGTGTGGCTGAATGGCGGACTGACAGTCAGGCCTCTATGGCACTCCCGCACACGCCGAAGTCTACCCAGCAAGGTGTGCTGTTGATATGCGTGTTGGAGTGCAAACCGCTTGCACTGGCCCCCTGCTAGTCTACTTTCGCTGTAATCCAGATAGAGTCACCTCGTCTGCCTTCAGCTTGCTGAAGTTCGTGGTGAACATAGTCGAAACCGATGTTCAAACTGTCACATTCACATGGCGACAAATGTTAAGTCCTTGTATCATGTTTTTTGAATGCTCAGTTCTCTAATTTATTGATTGTTGCTTTTTTCAATTTTTGTAAATATCACAGTCGGTTTCGTTGCTAGGTATAGGCCTAGAGCCATAAAATCTGGCGAAAATGTGCAGTTTATTGTCTAAATCATAAAATGCGAAGATGTGAATATAAGGGGGTGGTTTAAAATACATGTGAGGTTCTGAATTTTGTTCATTTAACTCATTAGATGCGCAAAAGGCTGTTTACTAGAAAGAAGTTTAGTTCAGCTCAGTATACTGAAACAACATCCAACGTTTCTTGATATCCAAGTAATTTTCTATCCTATTAAAATTTATTTTGCCCGTATTTCTCAACAACGTCATATTACTTGCTTTTAAGCAAGATGTACTATTTTCATATAAGGATTGTTAATTTACTGCTGTAAGGCTCCGGAAGACGCAGCCTGGGCTGTTTTTCTGCGTAATAGGGAATTTATTGTAGTAAATCTCTGATTTCATGAGAGAGAGACAAGCAATTGATTTTCTTTTTGTGCTTTCTAACAAATTTCACAGCTTGTCCTTGGTAAGGCCCAACCTTTAAACGCCCATTAGAACTCTTTCAGTTCCACCCGGTTAATCGTAGATAAGAGGGTTTGCCTAGTCTGCCGTTAAAAGTACCGATGTTTTTTGATTATATGGCTAAGAAGTACCAGTGGAGCACTCGATAACTGAAGTCAAGAGTGTAGTAGGTTTGGTCTTAAAAGCACTATCACTAGACCTGGTTTCGGTTTACACGAGAACACAGGATAGAACAGAACATAGGACTTATTTTGTAGAGAATTCTCAGCAGCTATCAAAGGCATCACTGACTACTGACGAGTCCAGGGTGTGTGCTGATGGTGCACAGTTAGCCGTGCTATCTATCTCTCTGCGTCTGGTATAAGCGATACCATCTCCTCATGAGACAGCATTATAATATATGGGGACGTGTGACCTTGATCTTATTCATGCTGCTCACAAAGGGATCGAATTATCCTCTATCTATCATATTGTATGGGCACGAGGTCGTCCTTTTATGAGGGCAATCTAGGGCTGCATAAATTACCTCAAAGGATAGCTGATGTGTTACTGTGGGCTACTGCAGACAGGGGAAAAGGGAAGGCAGGAATTATGCCTTCTTTCGAGACATTACTTGGAATGCACATGAACTTATTGTGCACATGAGCACGAAAATTGACACGCAGCATCTGAAAATTATTAGTATGGGTAAGTGATCGTACACGCTTAGTGATCACTTTACGATAAGCGGTCGTCATGTGAAACTCTCTTGATTTCCGCCGGCAGCTGGCTGATTCGCCCAGAAATTGTCATTCTAGCTTTCCTTGGTCTTTGTCGATAACGCTGTCCTACCCATGATTGTGTTTATACAAGTGGGCTGATCTATTGCGGGTATAATGTTCCTAAACCGGAAACTAGTCTCCTACTATGCAGTAGTTGATTTGACAATCTGTCCCTTGCTTCTGAGCCAGGTTACTATCCTAAATTATTGTTAGACTAATAGGATCATACCCTATGCGACAAACTAGCAATTTAAAATGTCAGCGCTTATCTAAATCCTGTCTGTGTGACCACTCATCTGAACACTCCAAAGAACTGGGCGTTATACAAGAAGGCTCTTTCCGCTCCATATGTGATATTTTTCGATAAAAAAATGCGTAGCAATGCCTCCGGACTGCCCTTTGTTTGTTTTACGTTATATTTATTAAGCGAATTCAAGGGCTTTCTCTTTAGAAATTAAAAACAGTTATGAAAGCGTTGTCAAAAAGTGCACATGCAACGTAGTTTGGTGCTCAAAAAGGAGCTTTCGCCCCTCTTTAACAAAAAAAGTAAGGCTATAATTGATCAGAACTCGGTCAATTCGATAAGTCTGGTTGCATGTTCTTAGCTGAAACTATACAACGAAGAATACACACCTATGAAAAACGAATTAAAGATTGACTAACACTCTCATGGACACTCTTTAAGCATTCTCGATCTAAGTAGTTTTTATACTGACAGCACAACAGTCAATGGACTCAGTTAAATTTTACAGGATAAAGGAAAATACACTTGTATAATTCAAACATTCTGTACAGAAATTCAGTGATGGTCAGATGTTTCAATACGTTAAAAGCCCTGGGCTTGCATGTGCCCTCCCGTTCGCTAAGTTGTTGTGGGCGTGAACGATTAAACCTCTGACAGTCACTCGATGATGGGATAGTTGTAGTTCGTGAGCGCCTGTGATTGGCTCTCCCTGAGACTGTTAACATGCATCGTCCTATAGCTTGATAGGTGTAATCACGTGAACTCTCGCGCGTTGTGGCTGTCAGAAGGCTAAAGCGTAGACGCCACTGAGACGCTGCAACTGCACCTAGACAACTAACAGAGTGAGGGTATCGACGTCACTGACAAAGCTGAAGTCATGAACTATTTTAAGTGCACTGGCGAGTTTTAGAGCACGTCGATTAAGACAGAAATTGCGCAGAAGTGAGACAAGTTTGATGCTATGACCTCCGTGGCGGTGCATTTGGGGCCTCAGACAGAGGGTGAGCTGGTGTGCTCCCATCAACATGTGTCGGTGAGTTAGCATGCTTAATGTTTAAATATAGTAGCCCGACACAGTACTTTTATCATGAAAGAGGACAAGAACAGTGTCTGGCAGTGGCCAGAAACCCGATAGTGGCACCGTTGAATGTCCGCTCCCTAAATACGATTGACGTCCAGTGGCTGAAAAATGCTGAAAGCATCGCCTGAATACGAGACGAGATATTGGGGAATATGTTGTCTTAGCTTTATCTACATTAAACGGTACAGGCGAGGTTAGAGGTAAAGTCAATTATATAGATTTTTCAAGGCCGAATTCAACTAAATATGGTAGTTGCGGTCCTTTTACGTCGGGCTTATCAATGCACGGCGCTCAATGGTGTAAGATCAACTATATTTGTACACATTAAGTTAATTCCGAGCAAGGTCAGACATCAGTGCACTGTGAACACTGTTTTATTCTATACACGGGTCAGGTTGCGTTGAGTTGGTCATGAGGTTGTGTCAGAAAAACGCGTTTGTCCGGGAGCGCATGAAAAGCAGTGTGTCGTTTGCGCACTTGTGGCTTTTTCGGTTCAACACGAGTGAGTGACTGAGGTTTAGACCCTTGATTGATCGGTTCAAGGGCTGAGTCGGGGGTACATAAGAACAGGGGTCTATGGATGATAAACCACGCCAGTTGACAAACATGAAAAATTATCCGGTGTGAACGCAGTCATGGTTCAGAATGCGTCAGCAGAGCACCTGAGAGAGAGGGAGAAATTATTTTTAAAGTGTCATTCCAAAACGTTAAGCAAATTGTCCTGGCTGAAATATGTTCGTAAAGCAGAAAGATAACAAATTATGCAACTGTCGATACCCTGAAGGATTTTCGATGGATAAGTAGTCGTCTGATTTGGCTTTCTCAAACTTATTCTAGCATACTGTACCGTTAACATTTTACTTTATGTCAAATAAGTGAGCAGAGGCAAAACAGGCCTGATAATATGCATATAAGAAACGAAAGGGCAAAAAAAACACGTCGGCTAAATTCAAAAAGCCAACTTCCAGAGCTCTAGCGACAGTCGACTGACAAAGGGGTGCCGGAAAATGGAGCATTGGCGCAGCCGCTTCTACCACTCGGCAAGCCAAGGAGACAATGTGCAGGATCAGAAGGCAAACTTACCAAACGCTACACATATATATATATATATATATTCACTCGGGAATATATATATATATATATATGGTGGGCCAAATTTGGTGACACAAAGGCACGTTTAGACGACCACATATCGTGGTCTCAAAACTTGTTTATATAATGGTCGAAGGTAAACAATAGCCTGTCAACACTCACAACTAAAATAAAGTGCGACCATTTTTGAATTTTCTTCGATATGTTGAAATGCATGCCCATTTGTTCAATTTAACTTCTTCCCACCGTCTCCATGATAAGTGGCATAGCTCCGATACGCACTATTCATGGATTCATATGCAGCAATGCCGTTTTTGGTGAAATTATGGACTATACTTTGGAAATTCAATAGAAAAGGATACTTGAGTTAAATTAAAACCTTGATCTTCCCCAATTCGTGGCGGGGAGTCCAAAAATCCTCTTAGCTTCTTTTGGGCATTGATTTTAAAAGTAATGACTGACTCATGGGGATGATACACCAGAAGTGGCTATTCTGGTTTCCGTTTTTTATATTCCTTCCCCAGATTTCTAGGATTGAAATTCGGATCCTTTGCTCAATGCGCATTGAACCTCAAGTTCTACCACTGAGCTATAGGCACCTTTTTTGTCTGTATACTTGTCGGGGCTGTTGGCTTTTGTAGATGGGGCCTTCACCGATCGGGGCTGTAGACTGAATCTCCTGGACGGGGAACGCAAATCCACTTACCTCACATTCTGATAGCAACCGACTGGCTAGCGGGTATGTGGCTCCAAGACAGACTTAATATCACTCCATGACCAAGGGATCGGGGGCTCAATCCCAAGTCGTGCAGATCCGGAGTTGTGCTAAGCCCGCAAGGGGGCAAATAATTGCCGTCTTTCCCAGCCATTTCTTTTTTGGTACACCTACCTCCCGATAACTACTGACCGTCAGATGACTGCCTGTGAGATCTGTAAATTACTGTCCATAGCGAAATTTAAAGAACATGCCCCTTAGCATGATCAGCGAAGGTAATTCACTCCTATTTAACCGTAGCCACTTAAACCATTCAACACCTGTAGTGGTGGAATTAATTTATCAAGGCGTGTACCAAATAAAATGAAGGAATAATATACATCCTTACTATATAAGCACACCTGGATAAAACGTAGGACTTAGTTAATTTACCCCACACAAGGAAAGTCAAAAGAGGCATACACACGTTACTATGAATGAGGAACATTGGAACTGTCTTGTATGTTTACCATTATTATATCCAAATATCTTTGATGGCGTGTTCTATGGTAGTTTTGGTAGTCACCGGATGCTGTTGTATTTCATTGTACCGTTGTTATAGGATTAAGCATAGTTAAGCAATAGAAAGGATTGCTGGGACAAGAACTTCATTGGTCCGACGTCTTGCATTCCATCGTGGAGCCACTATTAGAGATAATAGCAGAAATGGGTTATTCGTGCACCGGGAGTTGGAGTATATATAGGATACAGCCGCTATGCTACTGCACACTTACGACAATTAACGACTTCTCGATGGAGCATAGTTGCCCGCTGGTCTGTTAACTGCATGATGCCTGGCGTGTGGGTCGTGCCCTGCAGAACTTTTATCAACCGTGCTAGATTTCGACAAGATGATTGCTCAACCATCTGGCTCACTGGCGTTGGCGTTGAAGGACCTATTGGCCTGTGCGTTCTCCAAGTGGCGATTTGCTTTGGTCAGACCTAGTTTCAGCACGTAATATTGGTTGGGGAGATAATTGCACTTGACTTGACCCTATAAATCTTGGCACAAGCAAACGTAGTTTTCACAGAATATCTTTCCATGGGAATAAAAACTGTGGTTTTTTTAAAGAAACTATTGTGAATTGAAACTTCTGCTTAAATTTATCATTTGTATATTTGGTTATTCAAGTCAGATCTATATCTTTATTTTGGTGAATCCCACCGCAATGTAATCGTTTAAAAAATCGTTAGATGTTCAGCTTGCCGCAGTTAATAGGTAGAATTACAGTAGAGAGCGGAGGCTGCCACCGGTTGATTGAAGATTTCTAGTCAGCGAATGTTTTCAAAATAATCGATTAGGGCTAGTCAGTGTTACAGTCAACGAGCAATGACAGTTTTCGAAGTCCCCCCCCCCCCCCCAAAGCCTTATACTTCTCCTGAAGAGAAGAAAAACATAATAAAATTCGCAACAATTAGCTACAAAAACTATAAAAACATTTCTTTAAACGAGTTTCGTATCAACTGAAGGGAGGAAAAGTAAATTTTGAATATCGGGTTGTTCGATAGGCTTAAGAGCTGTTCAGGAAAATCAGGCTAGCCAGGAACACTTCTCTCTTTTAGACGTCAGACTCCATTAAAATTATCTGCAGTGTTTGGAAAAATGCCTCACGTGCATCGTTATAGCGCAGGTAATTTGTTTTTCACCCAAAAACCACCATAAATCTTGCTTATTTTTTCAAATCCAGTTCTTACTCCAACAATTTACCAAACATTCTCATACACTGGAAAGGCTAAGTACTACCACTCTCTTCAGCGAAAGTCGCCATGGCGAGATATTACTAGTCGTTCTTTAGTTTTGTTTAGCCCAAAGCGGAAATAATTACACCTAACTAACACAACGGGTGTTTATTCACTACAGGAATGACCTGACCTTTTCAACTGCATGCACTAAGCATCTGATTACGTTAGCCTTTGTAGTTAAGTTACACCCCCGCGCTAAGACCACCATCCTCTCACCCTTCTACCTTGAAGCCCAGGACCAGAATTTGTAACTGACCTTTTGCTTGGACTTTTGTTACTATGGCAAAAAAAAGATGTTCTTCGATAAAAATCAAGTCGCACTTGTGAGATGGTGAGACCAATCCGCCGTCAGACGAAATAAAATGAAGTTATAAAGAATGTTTTCGATCAATTCATCATCAGGCACGTACAATAATATAAAGGGTTTGAGATAGCAAAAGTTCAGCAACCAATTAGCGGAAATTCAGAGGAGAAGGAGGAATTATTATGATAGCACAGGAGGGGCAGGAGAAAGAAAACCGATTCAACACAAAATAGCACCCTACAACCTACGGGAAATGTTTGAATGCGTCGAGTCCATGAGAAACACCAATTTCAATGGGAAAGCGATGTTATCCTATGGTATCGCGTCTTTGTTGTACTAACATTTTCCTTTCAGAAACCATAGAATATTTGTGTGGCGAGATTGTTAAACAAGAATTTCCAATCGGCATGCCAATCGGAGACCTAAATGAATTACGTTTTCGCTGCACGCTAAACGTGCAATTTAGCTTAAATGAACAATTTTACCGGCAGATCAATGATGTAACCGTAGGATCGCCACTGGGACCTCTTTTAGCTGGTGTTTTCATGGGAAACTTGTGAGCAACAAACTTTCCCCTATCATAAAGGATCTTCCTTTCTTTGCTAGATAATTGAACGATATATTTTTAATAGCAGATGAAAGTACTGAGTCGGACACTTTCTTAGCTTAAGTGAATCAGGTGCACCCAGCGTTGACCTGAACTCTAGAAAAAGAAGACAGGCACTGCCTCCCTTTTCTGGATGTCCATCTTAGTAGAAGGTCGGATGAAACAATAAGCAGAGGTGTATTTCGCAAGAAAACCTGTACGCAGCAATACATTAATTTCTACAGCTTTGTGCCACTAAGTCAGAAGCGAGGCCTAGTCCGCTGCCTCATGAACCACGCCAGAAGAATCTGTTCCCCACAGACACTGGAGAAAGAATTCGTTCTTATCAGAAACACCCTAAAAGAAAACGAATTTCCCGAGAAGGTCATCAATAAGTTTATGGAGGAATGTCCGCCAAAATCGGAAGAGCCGATGGCTGAGAAGAAAACCTTATTTCGTACATTGCCTTTTCAAGGGGATCCAGCAAGCGAACTTCTACAGCTGCGTCTGAACGCTGCAGTCGCGCATACGTATCCTGCAGCTGAGTTAAGATAATTATTCTCATGCACTTCACTTCTTCGCCTTGAAGGCAAGGATAGATTGCCGTTCAAGACCACTTCAATACGTATGTACAACTTAACATGTTCCTGTGGGGCAGGTTACATTGATCGAACGATTAGGCGTCTATCCAAGCGCATGCGAGAGCACCACCCTGCATGGCTAAACAGTGGCGAAATAAAGTCGATATCAAGCGCATATCTAGCGGATACTTGCGACGGCAGAGGCAGTCGCCATACGACTCACAAATCCGATCTTATGTGCGCAGAAGGCATTTGTAGTGGCTCTACGGCTCCCGTGGCCGAGAAAAAACGCAACATCCGTCCGCACACCTTCCATCATGCCGCGAGACGATGAGCAGACAGTGACAACTGGTGTCAAGATGCCGCGAAGCCACGAGGAGATGACCAATTTATATGAACTACTTGTAGGACACGTCCCTCATCCCCCCTGCTTCCCTATGATCTCTTAACTTTTCCCCCTCCCCCTTTACTACCGCTGATTGGTTGCCTAAGCTTTTGCTAACTCAAACCCTTTAAATTATTTATATGCCTGATGATGAATTCATCGAAAACATTCCCTCGCCTATCTTGACTTCTTAAAATGAATTGAAACAGAGCAGAAATGTCACACTTGAGAGGTCAGATAGACTACTGGCCTGTGGGAGTGGTTCATTGTTTGTTTGCGAGCGAAAGGGAGGTGGTGGGTGGGAAAGCAGGACAATTACGACGCTCTGTGCCGAATATTGATAAGGCTGGGACAACTCCCCACCGACAAGGTAGTACTGCAGCGCGTGTTGGAAACATTTTCTAACCATCAGCGCTAAAGGTATTCTGCCAATTCTGGCATGAGTTTATCCGTCTGGTATACGTGACCTGTAAGGAAAAATATCCCAGATGGGGTCTTGTCCGAAATTATTTTTGGTAAGCAGGAGTACAATGCTGCGCCTACGCATGATGAATAAATTGTATCTTCCATAGTTGGCCGGAAAACGTAATATCTTAATGTTACCTTGGCGCTCTAATATGCAGCTCTCTCCATTGGCCTAAAGTGTCTTTTTCTGTGAGGATTACTTTTTGGCGTCCTAACCACCATAGGTAGGCAGGAACTCACTGCCCAGGTATTAAGGTAGGGCTTGCGCAGAATTTAAGAAAGGGTAAATATTTCTATATCTTCATCTTAACACTAGTAAAAATGAATATATATGCTTTGCCGATCTATTAAAGTTACAATTAAGTTCCCTTTTGCCCAGGAGCTCACAATGTGAACTCTCCAGACTGTCACATAGTTATTATGATGATCTGATGAAATGGATCCGACAAAGCAAATGGAGGCCAGAATGGCCATTTCTGGCTTGTAAGCCGTCGTCAGACGGTTATACCCTATCTCAAGGGTGGGAACGCCCGAGATTTGAAACCGGAACCTTTGGTCATGGAGCTCAATACCCTACCACGGAACCACGGGCTCCATGCTTTGTAGGTTGAGATCGACAATATGATGAATATATGTGCTTTGCCGATCTAGTAGAGGAACGTTTAAGTTCCGCTTTGCCCAGGAGCTCACAACGTGAACCAGCCAGACCGTCACATAGTGGCTATGATTATATGTTATAATGGATCAAAAATATTGAGCCAAAATATATATTACCTCCTTGGCACACATAGAACTCCAACCCCACTGTTAATCCTAAAATTACAGTTCCTGATTATCCTACACCTAACCGCAGAACTAAATCCTACTGTGAACTATGAATTCCTCGGATTTTGTACAAAGCAGCCAGCACCGCTTGTGGCCTGGTTAGTTGGCAAGGCGTATAATTAAACCTTAATCTGCATTTTTCTCCAATGGTTCACCCGGAGGATTGGCGCCTTGTGCGTTTAAGACAGTGCGGTAATTTCTGAACAGCTTTCAATGTAGTCGGTGCGCACAGTAGCATAAAATAAGGTTCTGTGTTGGCAATCACTGTTTAACTACCTCATGCCATGTTCATTCAGCGTTGTAAGAGGGCGTTTTTTTTTACTATTTTACATGATGGTCTATGTTAAAATGACTTATGACTTCTTCTTTTTCTGCAGCGACGCACTGCGAACGCCAACCAACGTGATGAGTCACACAATCTGCCTGCTGATCGTCGATCACTTCGAAAAACGCACTAAAGCTTCCTCCTCGCGGTCCGAATTAAGCAGCATAGAGGAGAACACGCCAACGAACGATCCCGGAACGGCAGACAGTTCAGTGACCGCCTAGGCGGTCGATCGCCCAGACTTCCCCCCCCTCCCCCTCCTCCCCTTCGCAGTCCCCAATTCCAAAACACTACATTCATTCCAGTTGCTTTTACTGGCACTTAAGGACCATTTTTCATGTCGATTCGTCCGCGCATGGGCAAGGTGGTCTGCAGACGCGAGAATATAGGCTTGACACGTTGGCGAAGATTCAGTGTTCTGGAATCCAACAGATCCCGCGTGGAGTTTCTGCGTTGTTCGTAGCTTGATAATTGGGATTCTTAAGCCAAAAATCGGCAGAGACTTGATAAGATGTACAAATTATGGCAGTGCGAGTCATCTTATAAAAAATTTAGCTTCTTGTCTAGCTCCAAAGTTACTAGCACAAGATTATGAATTAGTAGGTAGCAGAGCGTACCGTGTCCAAGTAATCCAAACATGGCAGAATCCTGTAAATAAAAATCAGAAGTGTAGCTGTTGCCATGTTGGAGAGACAGTAAGAAGATTACCAGTATGGAGGGATTTGCTGCATGTTTTAATCGCTGAGAAGCAAGACCTTCGCATTTTGCGAATTTGCAGTCCGAAGGTAATGCCGTATATCTTTTGCGATCCCGCTATATTGGCATGCATTGCCTGTTTTCTACTGCCAGCTATGTTTAGATGCAATAATATCTCTGTGAGACGAAGGAACACGGCGGCATCATTATTTGCGTCGGAGAAATTGCAGCCTTCACTTTTTTGCTATCTAAATTTACGTCATGGCGCCGTGGCTTCTTGCTACGGCAGCAGCGAGACATTTTGAGAGTTGTCTGGTCGTTAGATATCCGTTCTGGAAGAAAGATGGGTTCCTCAAGTTAACAGTAGTGGTGAGATCAACTGTTCCTCCAGTAAATTCTTCGTTTCTGAATCCCATGTGGTCTATGATTGATCGCTTTTAACAGCCAAAGAGTGCCTCATTATGTTACTCAGTTAGGTTGCAAAATGGTTAACAGTGTCCTAGTAGAGGCAAATTTAATTTGTGGAACGGCAATTTCTGGTGAACTAGAACATTCCTTGCACTTTCGGATGCTAAATAACATCCTAAAAAACATAAACTAACGTTGGATACGTCAGTCCAAGCAATATATTTGGGTTCTGGATTTTCGTACATAAGCAGTACATCTTATTTCGGGACAGCAGTATGTCGTTCCTATTGTAAAAAGCACTCCATCCGCGGCATCTGTTTGCCTTAGTTAACCTCAGTTAGTGATCGGCCACGGCAATCAGCGTATTAAGTATATGACCTCCATGGAACGATCTTGCCATATGGTCAGTTCTCGG
>JAYGXS010000002.1:54524293-54547977 GCA_036362985.1 Ligula intestinalis
AGAAGAAGAAGAAGAAGAAGAAGAAGAAGAAGAAGAAGAAGAAGAAGGACATAAGAGACCCACTTCCGGTCCTTAGCAAAGGTGGCTGGAGGCATTTATTCCATAAACGAAGGTTTAACATTGAGTGATGGCTCCTGCCGGACGAATATGTGCAGTTGACATTTATTTTCGATGCTTCAGTCTTTCCTGGTGTTTAGATTTTACCAACAGATTCTTTTTTACCACCGTGAACGCATTTTTTAAACTAACCTCTTCAATTTTACTGATTGTATTTAAGTAGGAACATATATTCAGAAATTTAGTGGCATTATCATTGGTGGTCTGGTACGCCTTTTATTTTTCTAAATGTTACTCCTAACTATCAGGTACGCATGTATACTCCCAAAACTTACACAACGTGAATACGAAAAAGCTTAAATTACTTTGCGATTTTTCGTAGTTTTTGATTTGCCGCAGCAAATTGAAAACGGAACCTACTGGGGCCAAGCGAGATCGAAAAAGAGATGCTCTATCTTGAAAATATATCTTGATCCTTTTAGCCCGGGGCCTTCTATGTACTGTGGATACAATTAGGCAAGCAAACTGCATAACACGGGGAAGTTGTCAAAACTTCCTAAAGGCCGAACACTGTGATTGACAACTTCATGACAAATCATCGCGGAGTTTCGGTCTAAGTTTACTTCTTTCAAAACGGTGCTAGGCTCGTGCACTAATTACTATATCTTTGTAGTTCGAAAAAACAAAGAAGGGTAAAAATCGGTTTATGATGCGTACATAAGTCCAACCAATGTATGTATAAGAAATGTTCATGCGAATGGTGATCAGAAAAAATGTTAAATAAAGAGCAAAGTTACAGTCGTATAAACAGTTTATGGATAGCATAAAACCCAGCCCATAAGTATGAAGGCAGGGAATTCGAGGAAAAAGCTTTGCTGACCAAGAATATCCCGTTGTTAGCCTACAAAGTTTATTTGGCGGACTGCGCTCTCTTGCAAAATGTATTGTTCTTCTCTGTGCTGCACGGCACACAATTTACACACTTGATACACTTTGTTACTAAATTCAAGCAAAGTAAGCAATAATCGCCCTGCCATTATGCAGCAGCACTGAAGTCTCTAAAATTGTACGCAATCTCCAATACTTCCTAGGAGCCAAATATGGATCTTCGTAGCTGGTCTCATATCGAACACATTGCAGTTGAAATAACTGAAAACTCAAGTTTTCGATGAGCCACTGCAACATAGTCACTCATAGAAAGAGGCAACACTACAACTTATGGTGTTAAAATCAGTCTTAGAAACCTGCGGCAAAAAGTATGTGGTACCGAATATGCTCTTGTCCTATCACGATTAGTATGAGCTCTCGAGGTACAAAACGTTCCATGCCAAACAGGAACATGATAACCTTGATGAAAATGGTCAGAGTTATACTATAAAGGCAAGATATATTGTTCAGTCTTGGTCACTTAGAAATCCCATTATCTGTGGCTTGACAACACCAGCATGGAGCGAGACAACTCAATTTAGATTGACCCGCAAAAGAGTTCAGAAGAATTTAAATCATAAAAAGGTTGGTAGCCATCAAAAAATAGGTTAAAGCAAATGGTTTTAAGTCAGAATAGCCATTCCACAATTTTTATTTTATGCCACTCATCCTCGTCAACTATTCGTGCTAGTTTTATTATTTACCTTTTCCTTCCAAGGGAATGGATTTCAGTATTTTCTTAAATCGTCCTATATTCATCCCAGGCGTTTTCGAATCTTTTATTACACATGATTTGCTTCGAAAAATAGGATAACTAAAATTAGGATGAAAATAAATTTGATTTTATTAAACCGTTCTGTTTTCTGTGTGCTTAAACATCCCCATTTATGTAACTTAGAAAACGTACTCGGAGCCTGACGTGGTTATGTTTTTCCTTACCAGACAGCCACTGTGACAGCCTTTTCGCCGCCGCTGCTACTGCCAACTCTCGTGGTAAATTTCCATTAGGGCACGACAGTCGGATTCAAGAAGGGTAGCGTTTCCTCGCAGAGCGATTTAAGCACAGCGGAAAAGTGCCGAGAGGTGATGGAGCTTAGAAAGGTTCGACTAGTGGCGTATGCTGCTGTCACATAATTGCGCTTGTTCATCTACAGCGTTAGCTTCTGCGGTCCTTAAGCGACATTCCGGTAAGACAGAACCTGTAAAATGGCGTTATATCGATTCCATTGACCAAATCTAAACAACCCTACTGCGTAACTGTATATTTGGATTTGTCTGAACTCATGCAGCTTCTTTTATTTTGAACCCTTAAAAAATTGTACCACAAATAAATATTACTACACACATAAGGTTAATACATCTGTGTAATTTTCCTTGGGAAGTACGCAAGACTATTTTATCGTAATAAGTTTCAATTATTGCTTAATTTCAATACTTCGACAGTCTTATTACTTTGGTCGCCAAAATTTGTCCAAAAACGTGCATTAACAACGCGCGATTTTTTACCTTCAATCATGGGTTCTTACCGCCAGACCAGAAATGGCTTTTCGCTCTTCTGATATTAATTTTACAATGGAAGCTTGCACTCACGGCCGCCATGACAATGCAACTCAATAATAGACGCGGCGGAATCAGTTCCCCCAACTATCAAATGCTTCCTATTGTTACTTGGGTTACCCGTGTGGCTATGCAGAGCACTAAAGCAAAAACAAGACACCCGCAGCCCGCAAGAGCAGAAAATATGTATAATTCCTGAGCGATGTTAACGATTGCTAATCGCAAAAGTCGCGTAGAAGCCTGCATGAACCTTACTTTCCTTATTTCAGTCGTTTTAGTTGATGTCCTAGTCCACACACCCACTTCTAACAAAATCATGCCAGTGAATTTTCACGGATAGTTGCGACAAGGGTTCAGACGAAAAGGATCATAATGGCGACCAGTCCAAATTGCTTAAACGAAAAAATGGTTTTCAGGGATCGGAAATAATTTTTTCAGTAAAAAGGCGGTCTGTTGGATCGTAGTTAGTTCTTTATGATTGCATCCTACCTAAGGATGGCTGCAGCAATCAGGTGCGGTCTGCACGTTCTATGAAAACAGTAATCTTACGCTATTTTAACAGTTTTATTCTTCGTTAATCTTAAAACTGGTCCTTCAGGGTTGTTTGCCTTGACTGAAGTTACAGCTATTTGCTTTCAAAATTATTCTTAGAGTAACGTCACGAACCAATGTTTATCATTTAATAAACGTATTATGATAAATATTTCAATAAAGCCGCTCAAGAGAAAAACACATGTAGATTTGCCTCTTTAAATTTGCTAAAACCTATCTCTTGCATTTTGTCATCCTACTAACAATAACTCCGCCGACCTCATCGGACATGTAATTGCTCTAAGCTCGAAAACCTTTATAAAAAATTAAAGGCTTATAGCTCGCCAGCCGCCATCATCAAATGATCTTAGGTATTTGAAGATACTGCCGCTCTTAAACGCTGAATAACTTAGGAACTAAGGCCGAAGACAGCTCTCTCTCTCAACACATAGACAAGGCATCGGAACATTATATTTGGGGAGTCTGTCGACCCAGATTCAATCTTCTGATGCACTAGTGATTAGTGACTAGGTATGTAAGAAAAAGGGAAGGGTTGCAAGAGTTAGTTTGAAAATATTTCGTTTACGGAGAAACAAAAGGGGTATGGATTAGTGATCAGCGGCGGTAAAAGTACTCAACTCCTCAAAGAAGGACAGTTCCCGATGTGTTGGTAAGCCTTCAAAAGAATAATATTTTTCTATTACACTTACCTTTGTTGTCTCTCTTTCCTGCTTATCTCTACTCCTTGGGGTAAAAGCGATCAATAAAATATATTTTATTAGCGTATTCGAGATCTAGGTATTATTTAGCAGAAAACTAGAATTTTTTCCGATACAATCAATGTACAACGTACGCTAAAAATTATAATGCAATGTTCTGAATAGCTGTTTGTGTCCATCAGCCAACTCTCTTTTATGTCCAATTTTCGGTTTTGGTACTCGTAATCAATACAGAAAATCACTCTAGGATATGATTCGAAATGCCTATTAAATGTACTTTCTCTTACTTACTTAGAAAGAACAGTTGCCCAGTTAATAGAGCTTCGGATGCGCCAATCACTAATGGTAATAACAAAGAGAAATTTAGAAATAGTTGCACTGACGTGCAGCACAATATGCATAGCTGTTCAAAAAACATCTACTGGAAGCTTCTGCGTTACGGACGCAAGAGGGATTTAGAACAGTCCTCTTTGGAAGATAAGTTGGAACATAGAGTTCGCAGTACATTGATTGCATTATTTTCATGCACAGAACAGTCTACATTCCTAAAATCAATTCTGCTCTCTTATCTGATAGCTTACGTGGCCGAAGGTCAAAACCTAGTCAAAACATCCTGGATCAGTTTCGTGGGCATTTTGCGAGTTTTCTTAATCCAATTGTCTACTCTTAGTTAGAAAGTTCCAATGAGGAACTTTCGTATTCGCGAACCTTTCTGCCAAAGATAAGTTACAGCAGCATTTGTCACACAGCCCGCGTGAAGGGTTTAACGATATGTGCTTCACTGACTGACCCGAATCTAAAATTGCCTTTCACCCACGCTTCACTTACCTGTTTCCTAGTAAATGCCAAAGAATGCAGTGCGTAGGCGAAGGTAGCTGACGTCACACATGAGCCATCAAATGGAATTCTGAACTATCATTTCATCTTAAAAGAAGCACTGGAGTACTGTTCTCATAATGAGGGTTGTGCGGGATGATCCATAGATATTAAAGGCAAAGTAAGGTTCCGGCATTTTTACGAAGGTCTTTTTTACGCGACCATTCACTTACTTGTTAAGTAGGAATTGTCTTACCTGATTTTCGATGGGTTTTAAATCTTAGCGTATTTTGCAGACAGCATAGACAACAGTATCCTTCCGTGTATGTATTTTTTTCTTAAACTATACATTACCCATTGATGTGTACTACGATTGATAACTAATTTACTATTCTTTATATCATCGCCATTTCCCATTTCTGAAGTAGTCACCAAAAACATCAAGGTAAGCACGTCCGAACTATGCAAGAACGCTTTTTAGAAGATTATGGTACACTGTTGCCAAAGGGATTTAAAACATTCTGATTGGCATGGGATATCAAGATTTCAACTTTTTGTGAGGTTGGCAATCTTCATCTTTGTTGCGAAAACTCAGAACGTTTAACGTTGAACTATCAACAAAATATGCTTACACTACAGTAAACTACATATCTGATGAAAAGTTGGCGATTGGGTGATTTAACAGAAATTTGAGAATGTTTATTTAGTTCATTGGGTTGACTTGAGACGCAAAATGCTGCTTCCTATAATAAAATTCCATTCACATTAATATACTACGAGAAAATAAAGGCGAAAATGGGCGAAATCCTGTGTCTATTAATATCCGAGGCATTTTCTATGCTATAGGATGCTGCCTAAAAGCATTGTTTGTGTGTGCATGTTGCACTATAAAAGAACATTCATGAAGAGCAAAAACGTTTTAATTATATCTGTTCACAAAACGGGAAATTTTGTTATGCGTCCATGAAATTAAGGTTAGTGTAATTATGAGACAGCACATTATTTTGTAAAGGAGAGCGAAATCAGTAATAAATATTCCATTTCGCAAATCTGCCAAGTTTTGTCCCATAAAATTGAGTAATTAACGGTTGAGGCTGTTACGTGCTATACTTTAAATAAAATGTATATTGTGTATTTGAAGGGTTGCAGACAAGGAATGCATATGAAGACTTTATAGGTTCGTAGTAACTTAATCGATTATACAGTCAATAAAAAGTTGAAGACAGTTGACAAAACAAACATTTGAGTAAGATGTCGCGAGACACTGCAAAAGAGTTTTCTAAAAAATCACCGTTGATATGATTGCCACTCTGCTCTACATTCGTGATTGTGGAACTGAGCCTAGAAGTAACCAAATATACTAAAAACTGAACCAATTTAAATGGAAACGTCTGTTCTTTCATTTGTAATAGAAGATGTGTTCAAAAGTTTTAAGAAATCAATAAACTGGCCAAAATTTCCTATACGATCTTGAGTTAATCTTCATAAAAATAAAGAAAGCAGACATCCGAAGCCATAATATATACCTTAAGCTGTTTTTTCAAGCGGTTAATTGTTATAGAAATTTTTCTTATCAATCATAGGCATATGTATCTGTGACATTTGTTGTGAAACTTCATTTATCTCGGCAATCAAGTAAAATGTCTGGGTTTTTCTGAAACTATGACACACACAGACAGCTGCATAAGAAAAAAGCTTAAAAGCTCGTTATTTAGGTAAATGCCTTTAGGATATAGCTTATTTTGAAGAATTTGGTAAGCACGTAGAATACAAAATCATTCAAGGTCAATCAACTGAAGCCAGTGAAAATCGTTTAGTCTCAATTAACATTTCAAGGAAGATCTAAACCACTTCGTGATCGAGATCTCAAAATAATTACAAAAAATGTGACGGAATATAATTACTCTTAGTGTCCAAAACGGTAGGTTTAAAATTGCACCTGACAATTTCATTTAAATTTAGCATTTACTGTCCGTCCTGTCCGCACGTGAGCTGAGGAAACATATAACTTCTGTGATCCCTAAATGGGCCATATCAAGCGAAAACGTGGTTGCCTTAGTCCAACGGGTTTCAAGCGACGCACAAACGAAAGAAACAACCAGCAGTTCTCGTGAAAACGTGTTAGAATACATATTTGAAATTTGTGCTGTTCGGTAACAGCCAGAGATTACATTGCACGTAATATGGAGGCGTTTATATCCGAATATTTTTTAATGATTACTTCCCAACGTAATTGTTCTTGTGCTGCTTTATTCAATTGGTGGTTTTGCATGAAAAGACTTCTTCTAAATGTAAAAGTTAAGTTTCTATAATACGCCCGATTTCCATGTTTTCGGAATTTTCCCCTTTGCTGGAAAAGCTGGTATTTCTGTAAAACTTTATAAACCTCCATAAATCACAATATGTCCTTTTGTTAATAAAGATCATTAATTTACTGCTGTAAGACTTTGGGGGCCGCAGCATCGGCTGCGTTTGAGTAACATGGTGTTCCGTGTAAAAATCTTTGGATATCATGAGTTAGGTGACCTACTGTAGATGATATAAAGTACATGGGTGACTGTTTTACTAAATATGTTTTCGTAAAAATATAAAGCTACCGTAGATGGACTTAAAGTTCGAAAAAGTGTGGCTGAAATCATCTGTGCTCGTGCAATAAACTGAAGGGTAAGATTTTGTTGAACAGGGCTGGCCTCGAAGATATATAAATAAAAAACATCAAATGACATTGATATGTAATAACTACTAACAAATTGTTGATGATCCTAGAACGAATCTTAAACTAGCATATTAGTAAGGCAATCTCATTGCCTGCAATAAGCATAATTGTGGTGAAAGAATGCGGCAAAATTGAACGGTTCAAATAAATTGTCGACACCCTACTGAGCCCACTATGATGCAAGAAAGTATTTGACAGTCTATTGAAGTGAGAGTCTGCAGGCTGATGTCCTTCGCAGTCATCGCCATACCTGCTTTATTCAACGCTGATTGGCTCACATTTTCTTCAGCGGATGGCTGTGCTGTTGCTACTGTCACCTCCGACGATCGAGCTCAGACTCTGAATTCGATAGTTCCACTGCTCAGACCGCCTTCACTTTCAATACTCAAGAAAATGTTTGCATGGACTCATCCTATATGCAGCGATGGTTTTGGAGCGTAAAACTTTAACGCAATGAATATGGCCATATCGTGGTCAGAAAATTAAGAACTAATTTCCAACTGTCTGCAAAACGTCTGTTAACTTATATTTTTTTAGGCAATGTACTTTTACCGTGAAGAACGATTCCTGAACAAACTCATTAAGTCCTAGAAGACTTTTTCGTAACTCCAGAGTTGGCCAGTTAATTTAAACCCGGGTAATGGGGAATAGGGGCACCTGTATTACGGGAAGGGTGGTACCAACGATACCACTGTCATACGCATAATGGGTGGGCCTAAAGGAAGCGATGGAGAGCAAACTTCGCAAACAAGGAATGCCAATAACAGCATTCATGCCGTTATCGTGTTCTAGATAACTATCGACATGAATATAATCACACATGAGTCGATATTACCCACCCAACTTTGCCGCTCGTATCGTATCCGCCAACACGGAAGAGCAAGTTGACTGCCCTAGCAGGATTTCCTAAGCAATCATCTATAATCGACCAGAATGACTTCTAGGCTGACTTAAGTATTATGAGGTTTGGCAGACGTGGGTGAGGCCTTTGTAGCTTAGCGGTTAAAGCGCTGGCTGCCGGTAAAGGCCTTCTCTAATACGCGGGTTCAAATCCCGCCGAACGCCCCGAGATTTTTCACAATTGGGTCAACTCAAATTAAGCAAATCTGCCAAACCTCCTAATATTCTAGCATTGCCTTCTGCCTTTGCCTGAATGCCACTACTTATAAAATATATCACTTGGTCCCCATCCAAAGCATACGTTAGTGAGCCCTTACATGACGTCTCCCTCTTAGGAATGGATGAATTAATTTATCTAAATCTGAAAGGTATCTAATTTAGCAACCATAACGGCATGTTTACCGACAGAAAAAACACTTTCCTCAAGTATAAAAGTTTAATTTTCTACGAAATGAGTGCAAGAAGAACTATTTGCTGATAATTTTTACGTGACCACTAACGGAACTCACTCTTGCCGTCCTGCTTTGGTGCTCACGCTCGAGGCCTGCTAGCAGCCGCACAGTGCCTAGCAGTATAAGCAGATTAACATTGCCGGCAAAGACAAGGGAGACTGCGTTAGCCATTTCTGGCTACAAAGCCGTCATCAGCCAGCCATACCCATATCCAACTGTAGCACCACTTGAAGCTCGAACCAGCAACCTGTTGATCAGAAGTCGGGCACACTAAAGATTGAAGCACTAGCTCATTGTCACTGTGCTTTCAAAGACAACGATTCCGTAAACAACCATTAATGTAACGAATATTTTCTGCAGATGAACACTGCCGCCAAAGACAAGGATGAAAGTAATGGCCATTTTTGGCTCATTAGTCATTATCCACGAGTCATGCTCAACCCCATCCTAGACACCATCCTAGGCTCGAGCCCGCGCCCTTCTCATCTGGAGTCCAACACTCTATCCATTGAGCCAGTGGGCTCTTTGTCCTGCCGGTTAAAATCGGAAAGGGGTATTTCCTTTAGTGCTGCTATGGTATGTAGTTGAAATTCAATAGAAAAGATGCATATCACGTAGGTGGCCGTTTTTTTGCAGTGATGCTCTGTTACAGGCGGTCAGAACAAGGCTCCTCCAAAAGCCGGCATTCGGACGTGACGAAAAGTCTGTGCACTAGGCTGAAATGTATTAAAATCTACTGCAATAATAAATCACAAATCAAAAACGCATTGCAAATTTTCTGTTGATGTCTTGTGAGAAAGGATATCCACGGTTCACAAGTATCCTAATGTAGGGCGAGAAGAAGATATGCTGCCCCCAGAATTATCGTACTGTAAATACCCTCTTCTAATTCATTAAATTAGCTGTGTAAGGCAAATTACATCAGTCCAGTTTTTTATAGTGAAGAAAAACACATGCTTTTATATAAAGCGTTCCCTATAAATGGCAGTTAGATATCGGTTTCAGTCAACGACATAATTTGGTCGATTTAGTACACACATCTAGGTGCAATTCCTTACATTTATAAATCGTTTCTTTAAAAAATATAAAGTCCGACTAACTAGACCAGGGGTCGGCAACCTTTTTAACTCAGAGAGCCAAGAAAGCAGATATTTGGAAATATATTTCAGAAAGAGCCATATAGTATATTTTAAAATGCTTTGGCTTGATGATTGCAATGATCCGAGTACAACCCACTACTTAGACCCTTAAAGAGTACCCAAAATCATAAAATCTGAAGTTTCTGAAAGAGCCATGCGCGATCATCAAAAGAGTCATATATGGCTCGCGAGTCATGGGTTGCTGAACCCTGAACTGGACGGCACTTGCTTTATACCAATTACCCTGAGTTCCAATGGCAACTGTCGAAAGAGAAACTCCCGAAATATTTCCGCTTAAGTGCCCCATTTAGGGCTGATTGCTGAAGACAGACTTCAGTTTTGGGCATCTGTAAGAAATATTTTGTCCCTCGAATACTGAAGTGTTTTGTCTCTAAACACTAAAGTGCTCTGACGATTCTATGACAACTTTAAATATCAAGTGATTGCCTCCTCGCGTTTAGTCAGGTTGAAACCGGGAAAGGCCTCGAAGTGTCATGTCATATTAAAAAACAAAAATTAAGAGGTTGAAACCAACATTGCTGATTACTGAAAAGGAAGGGCAAGATTCAGAGTAAGAATATACGAACTGCTTAGGTCCAGGGACCTTTAAAAAGCCATCAGGACTAAAAGAAAGCACAATCAGTCTGAAATCTCGTATCATGAACGAGGTCATTCTAAACAAAGTGAAATTTGTTCCCAATTGCAATCCACCTTTGGCGTTCTACAAACAAGCCAGTAAAAATTAGTTCTGAAAGATCGCAGAATGCTCATTGAATTTGCATGTGCTAATCAATACCGACAGCAATACAGGAAGCAGGTGTGATGAGTCAAGTTACTCAGGCGGGCTTTTTCAAGAACAGTTTGCAGTAAAGAACTTAAAGAGGCACGCAACAATTCAGTCAAAATTGCCAGTTAAATAAGAGAAAGTCCGGAATGAGGATTAAAAAAAACGTTCGTTCCCGAAGCCTTTTAACTGTTAGTCTAGGGTGAGCTAAAGTCCGTCTATAACTTGAGCACATCAGAGTGAATTATGCGCCGCAGTTGCTCACGCGCGGTTAACACAACGATTTTTCTTTACACCAACGCACACAGGTGAAGTTACTTTTGTACATATCAATGCACTCACGCCTTCTACGATGTTCAGTTTGCGCCTCTGCATTATACGGAAAAGGCCCTTTGGCAGGCCTGTAGTTAATGCTATCTCACCCAGGTATTACAACAATATGGGAAACACTTTGTTAACCTACCGCGCTAACATCTAGAGCAAGAGAGACCTCCATTTAGAATTCCAGGGCCTACTCGGACACAGGCTCATCTGCGAAGGGGATAGCCATTGGCCTCTCTCAAGCCACTTACAGTGCCCGATCGGCAATAGCCATCAGAAACGCGCAAACAGCTTCCAAACAGACAACCCGCTCGGGATAACCGCACAACTGCCATCAAAGGGCAAATCTGCACACACCTGCTGATCTGTGCCTCCCACACGGTGGAGTAATGACGTACTAGACACAACGAGTGAAAGGAAAATACCCGTGTGTACTACACATGCATCTCGGGCGAAAAGGCGGATGATCGTAGGCTCATGTTCCCACCTTATATGCTTATTGCAAAATATTGGATGCTTGTTTTCTCATCCAGCTTAGCTAATTTCTAGAGCAAGAGGCGCCCCTACTGAAAAGAAGTTACGCCGAGCTAGCTATCCGGGGGTTAACCACATTCAAACTAGACCATTTCTACAAGCGTAATTCCATTGGCCTTACATATGGGAAACCAAACAAGCAAGCTCAACGTCTTCAAGGAGTCTAAGGGCCTTTAAGTGGGCGCACTCGCTAACCTACAAATCTGGCAGTCATTGGCCATTCAAAACCCAACCAGGGCACTCGATCGACGTAAACGACTATATGGCTCGTAAGACAACCAAATCTGCTAGATTTCCGGCGAAATCACCTTTCCTAAATCTGCTGATCTGCAAACTCACACAGAGGACGCATGCTCTCAAGAAAACACGAGTATCTCACACAATCACCAGATGAAGACGTGGAAACATGTGCCCGCATGAAGCCAAGGATGCTATTCTTTAATTCTTTTAGTACAGTCTAGCTGTACTTACCACAGCAGTAAATTCGCTTTATTAAATACACATAATTGCAATGCGTTTTTGATAAGCGATTTATTATTGCAGTAGATTTTAATACATTTCAGCCTAGTGCACAGACTTTTCGTCACGTCCGAATGCCGGCTTTTGGAGGAGCCTTGTTCTGACCGCCTGTAACAGAGCATCACTGCAAAAAAACGGCCACCTACGTGATATGCATCTTTTCTATTGAATTTCAACTACATACCATAGCAGCACTAAAGGAAATACCCCTTTCCGATTTTAACCGGCAGGACAAAGAGCCCACTGGCTCAATGGATAGAGTGTTGGACTCCAGATGAGAAGGGCGCGGGCTCGAGCCTAGGATGGTGTCTAGGATGGGGTTGAGCATGACTCGTGGATAATGACTAATGAGCCAAAAATGGCCATTACTTTCATCCTTGTCTTTGGCGGCAGTGTTCATCTGCAGAAAATATTCGTTACATTAATGGTTGTTTACGGAATCGTTGTCTTTGAAAGCACAGTGACAATGAGCTAGTGCTTCAATCTTTAGTGTGCCCGACTTCTGATCAACAGGTTGCTGGTTCGAGCTTCAAGTGGTGCTACAGTTGGATATGGGTATGGCTGGCTGATGACGGCTTTGTAGCCAGAAATGGCTAACGCAGTCTCCCTTGTCTTTGCCGGCAATGTTAATCTGCTTATACTGCTAGGCACTGTGCGGCTGCTAGCAGGCCTCGAGCGTGAGCACCAAAGCAGGACGGCAAGAGTGAGTTCCGTTAGTGGTCACGTAAAAATTATCAGCAAATAGTTCTTCTTGCACTCATTTCGTAGAAAATTAAACTTTTATACTTGAGGAAAGTGTTTTTTCTGTCGGTAAACATGCCGTTATGGTTGCTAAATTAGATACCTTTCAGATTTAGATAAATTAATTCATCCATTCCTAAGAGGGAGACGTCATGTAAGGGCTCACTAACGTATGCTTTGGATGGGGACCAAGTGATATATTTTATAAGTAGTGGCATTCAGGCAAAGGCAGAAGGCAATGCTAGAATATTAGGAGGTTTGGCAGATTTGCTTAATTTGAGTTGACCCAATTGTGAAAAATCTCGGGGCGTTCGGCGGGATTTGAACCCGCGTATTAGAGAAGGCCTTTACCGGCAGCCAGCGCTTTAACCGCTAAGCTACAAAGGCCTCACCCACGTCTGCCAAACCTCATAATACTTAAGTCAGCCTAGAAGTCATTCTGGTCGATTATAGATGATTGCTTAGGAAATCCTGCTAGGGCAGTCAACTTGCTCTTCCGTGTTGGCGGATACGATACGAGCGGCAAAGTTGGGTGGGTAATATCGACTCATGTGTGATTATATTCATGTCGATAGTTATCTAGAACACGATAACGGCATGAATGCTGTTATTGGCATTCCTTGTTTGCGAAGTTTGCTCTCCATCGCTTCCTTTAGGCCCACCCATTATGCGTATGACAGTGGTATCGTTGGTACCACCCTTCCCGTAATACAGGTGCCCCTATTCCCCATTACCCGGGTTTAAATTAACTGGCCAACTCTGGAGTTACGAAAAAGTCTTCTAGGACTTAATGAGTTTGTTCAGGAATCGTTCTTCACGGTAAAAGTACATTGCCTAAAAAAATATAAGTTAACAGACGTTTTGCAGACAGTTGGAAATTAGTTCTTAATTTTCTGACCACGATATGGCCATATTCATTGCGTTAAAGTTTTACGCTCCAAAACCATCGCTGCATATAGGATGAGTCCATGCAAACATTTTCTTGAGTATTGAAAGTGAAGGCGGTCTGAGCAGTGGAACTATCGAATTCAGAGTCTGAGCTCGATCGTCGGAGGTGACAGTAGCAACAGCACAGCCATCCGCTGAAGAAAATGTGAGCCAATCAGCGTTGAATAAAGCAGGTATGGCGATGACTGCGAAGGACATCAGCCTGCAGACTCTCACTTCAATAGACTGTCAAATACTTTCTTGCATCATAGTGGGCTCAGTAGGGTGTCGACAATTTATTTGAACCGTTCAATTTTGCCGCATTCTTTCACCACAATTATGCTTATTGCAGGCAATGAGATTGCCTTACTAATATGCTAGTTTAAGATTCGTTCTAGGATCATCAACAATTTGTTAGTAGTTATTACATATCAATGTCATTTGATGTTTTTTATTTATATATCTTCGAGGCCAGCCCTGTTCAACAAAATCTTACCCTTCAGTTTATTGCACGAGCACAGATGATTTCAGCCACACTTTTTCGAACTTTAAGTCCATCTACGGTAGCTTTATATTTTTACGAAAACATATTTAGTAAAACAGTCACCCATGTACTTTATATCATCTACAGTAGGTCACCTAACTCATGATATCCAAAGATTTTTACACGGAACACCATGTTACTCAAACGCAGCCGATGCTGCGGCCCCCAAAGTCTTACAGCAGTAAATTAATGATCTTTATTAACAAAAGGACATATTGTGATTTATGGAGGTTTATAAAGTTTTACAGAAATACCAGCTTTTCCAGCAAAGGGGAAAATTCCGAAAACATGGAAATCGGGCGTATTATAGAAACTTAACTTTTACATTTAGAAGAAGTCTTTTCATGCAAAACCACCAATTGAATAAAGCAGCACAAGAACAATTACGTTGGGAAGTAATCATTAAAAAATATTCGGATATAAACGCCTCCATATTACGTGCAATGTAATCTCTGGCTGTTACCGAACAGCACAAATTTCAAATATGTATTCTAACACGTTTTCACGAGAACTGCTGGTTGTTTCTTTCGTTTGTGCGTCGCTTGAAACCCGTTGGACTAAGGCAACCACGTTTTCGCTTGATATGGCCCATTTAGGGATCACAGAAGTTATATGTTTCCTCAGCTCACGTGCGGACAGGACGGACAGTAAATGCTAAATTTAAATGAAATTGTCAGGTGCAATTTTAAACCTACCGTTTTGGACACTAAGAGTAATTATATTCCGTCACATTTTTTGTAATTATTTTGAGATCTCGATCACGAAGTGGTTTAGATCTTCCTTGAAATGTTAATTGAGACTAAACGATTTTCACTGGCTTCAGTTGATTGACCTTGAATGATTTTGTATTCTACGTGCTTACCAAATTCTTCAAAATAAGCTATATCCTAAAGGCATTTACCTAAATAACGAGCTTTTAAGCTTTTTTCTTATGCAGCTGTCTGTGTGTGTCATAGTTTCAGAAAAACCCAGACATTTTACTTGATTGCCGAGATAAATGAAGTTTCACAACAAATGTCACAGATACATATGCCTATGATTGATAAGAAAAATTTCTATAACAATTAACCGCTTGAAAAAACAGCTTAAGGTATATATTATGGCTTCGGATGTCTGCTTTCTTTATTTTTATGAAGATTAACTCAAGATCGTATAGGAAATTTTGGCCAGTTTATTGATTTCTTAAAACTTTTGAACACATCTTCTATTACAAATGAAAGAACAGACGTTTCCATTTAAATTGGTTCAGTTTTTAGTATATTTGGTTACTTCTAGGCTCAGTTCCACAATCACGAATGTAGAGCAGAGTGGCAATCATATCAACGGTGATTTTTTAGAAAACTCTTTTGCAGTGTCTCGCGACATCTTACTCAAATGTTTGTTTTGTCAACTGTCTTCAACTTTTTATTGACTGTATAATCGATTAAGTTACTACGAACCTATAAAGTCTTCATATGCATTCCTTGTCTGCAACCCTTCAAATACACAATATACATTTTATTTAAAGTATAGCACGTAACAGCCTCAACCGTTAATTACTCAATTTTATGGGACAAAACTTGGCAGATTTGCGAAATGGAATATTTATTACTGATTTCGCTCTCCTTTACAAAATAATGTGCTGTCTCATAATTACACTAACCTTAATTTCATGGACGCATAACAAAATTTCCCGTTTTGTGAACAGATATAATTAAAACGTTTTTGCTCTTCATGAATGTTCTTTTATAGTGCAACATGCACACACAAACAATGCTTTTAGGCAGCATCCTATAGCATAGAAAATGCCTCGGATATTAATAGACACAGGATTTCGCCCATTTTCGCCTTTATTTTCTCGTAGTATATTAATGTGAATGGAATTTTATTATAGGAAGCAGCATTTTGCGTCTCAAGTCAACCCAATGAACTAAATAAACATTCTCAAATTTCTGTTAAATCACCCAATCGCCAACTTTTCATCAGATATGTAGTTTACTGTAGTGTAAGCATATTTTGTTGATAGTTCAACGTTAAACGTTCTGAGTTTTCGCAACAAAGATGAAGATTGCCAACCTCACAAAAAGTTGAAATCTTGATATCCCATGCCAATCAGAATGTTTTAAATCCCTTTGGCAACAGTGTACCATAATCTTCTAAAAAGCGTTCTTGCATAGTTCGGACGTGCTTACCTTGATGTTTTTGGTGACTACTTCAGAAATGGGAAATGGCGATGATATAAAGAATAGTAAATTAGTTATCAATCGTAGTACACATCAATGGGTAATGTATAGTTTAAGAAAAAAATACATACACGGAAGGATACTGTTGTCTATGCTGTCTGCAAAATACGCTAAGATTTAAAACCCATCGAAAATCAGGTAAGACAATTCCTACTTAACAAGTAAGTGAATGGTCGCGTAAAAAAGACCTTCGTAAAAATGCCGGAACCTTACTTTGCCTTTAATATCTATGGATCATCCCGCACAACCCTCATTATGAGAACAGTACTCCAGTGCTTCTTTTAAGATGAAATGATAGTTCAGAATTCCATTTGATGGCTCATGTGTGACGTCAGCTACCTTCGCCTACGCACTGCATTCTTTGGCATTTACTAGGAAACAGGTAAGTGAAGCGTGGGTGAAAGGCAATTTTAGATTCGGGTCAGTCAGTGAAGCACATATCGTTAAACCCTTCACGCGGGCTGTGTGACAAATGCTGCTGTAACTTATCTTTGGCAGAAAGGTTCGCGAATACGAAAGTTCCTCATTGGAACTTTCTAACTAAGAGTAGACAATTGGATTAAGAAAACTCGCAAAATGCCCACGAAACTGATCCAGGATGTTTTGACTAGGTTTTGACCTTCGGCCACGTAAGCTATCAGATAAGAGAGCAGAATTGATTTTAGGAATGTAGACTGTTCTGTGCATGAAAATAATGCAATCAATGTACTGCGAACTCTATGTTCCAACTTATCTTCCAAAGAGGACTGTTCTAAATCCCTCTTGCGTCCGTAACGCAGAAGCTTCCAGTAGATGTTTTTTGAACAGCTATGCATATTGTGCTGCACGTCAGTGCAACTATTTCTAAATTTCTCTTTGTTATTACCATTAGTGATTGGCGCATCCGAAGCTCTATTAACTGGGCAACTGTTCTTTCTAAGTAAGTAAGAGAAAGTACATTTAATAGGCATTTCGAATCATATCCTAGAGTGATTTTCTGTATTGATTACGAGTACCAAAACCGAAAATTGGACATAAAAGAGAGTTGGCTGATGGACACAAACAGCTATTCAGAACATTGCATTATAATTTTTAGCGTACGTTGTACATTGATTGTATCGGAAAAAATTCTAGTTTTCTGCTAAATAATACCTAGATCTCGAATACGCTAATAAAATATATTTTATTGATCGCTTTTACCCCAAGGAGTAGAGATAAGCAGGAAAGAGAGACAACAAAGGTAAGTGTAATAGAAAAATATTATTCTTTTGAAGGCTTACCAACACATCGGGAACTGTCCTTCTTTGAGGAGTTGAGTACTTTTACCGCCGCTGATCACTAATCCATACCCCTTTTGTTTCTCCGTAAACGAAATATTTTCAAACTAACTCTTGCAACCCTTCCCTTTTTCTTACATACCTAGTCACTAATCACTAGTGCATCAGAAGATTGAATCTGGGTCGACAGACTCCCCAAATATAATGTTCCGATGCCTTGTCTATGTGTTGAGAGAGAGAGCTGTCTTCGGCCTTAGTTCCTAAGTTATTCAGCGTTTAAGAGCGGCAGTATCTTCAAATACCTAAGATCATTTGATGATGGCGGCTGGCGAGCTATAAGCCTTTAATTTTTTATAAAGGTTTTCGAGCTTAGAGCAATTACATGTCCGATGAGGTCGGCGGAGTTATTGTTAGTAGGATGACAAAATGCAAGAGATAGGTTTTAGCAAATTTAAAGAGGCAAATCTACATGTGTTTTTCTCTTGAGCGGCTTTATTGAAATATTTATCATAATACGTTTATTAAATGATAAACATTGGTTCGTGACGTTACTCTAAGAATAATTTTGAAAGCAAATAGCTGTAACTTCAGTCAAGGCAAACAACCCTGAAGGACCAGTTTTAAGATTAACGAAGAATAAAACTGTTAAAATAGCGTAAGATTACTGTTTTCATAGAACGTGCAGACCGCACCTGATTGCTGCAGCCATCCTTAGGTAGGATGCAATCATAAAGAACTAACTACGATCCAACAGACCGCCTTTTTACTGAAAAAATTATTTCCGATCCCTGAAAACCATTTTTTCGTTTAAGCAATTTGGACTGGTCGCCATTATGATCCTTTTCGTCTGAACCCTTGTCGCAACTATCCGTGAAAATTCACTGGCATGATTTTGTTAGAAGTGGGTGTGTGGACTAGGACATCAACTAAAACGACTGAAATAAGGAAAGTAAGGTTCATGCAGGCTTCTACGCGACTTTTGCGATTAGCAATCGTTAACATCGCTCAGGAATTATACATATTTTCTGCTCTTGCGGGCTGCGGGTGTCTTGTTTTTGCTTTAGTGCTCTGCATAGCCACACGGGTAACCCAAGTAACAATAGGAAGCATTTGATAGTTGAGGGAACTGATTCCGCCGCGTCTATTATTGAGTTGCATTGTCATGGCGGCCGTGAGTGCAAGCTTCCATTGTAAAATTAATATCAGAAGAGCGAAAAGCCATTTCTGGTCTGGCGGTAAGAACCCATGATTGAAGGTAAAAAATCGTGCAAACGTCTGTGCATACTTTACCTTTCTGCTACTCATGTCTCTGATGACGATTCCGCGACGGATATCGAAACGTCAGGCGAATAAACATATTGTCCCAGCGATCGAGTCTTCTTCTTCTTCTCAATTGCTTCCTGGGACACGGATGTTCGCTTGTATTGGCACAGTACTGTTTCATAAAATCAAGCTTTTATTTCATCCTTGTTTTAGTTATCCCATTGTTGGACGCTAGTCATGTGTAATGAAAGATCTAAAAACCCGTGTGATGAACATGGAACCGATATTGAATCTTTAAGAGGGAAAAATAAATAGATAAAAATAAAAATAGGACTTCCGAAGAAGACGCGATCACTGGAACAAGGAAAATAAAGTCCTTGTTCCAGTGATCACATCTTTTTCGGAACTGCTGCCTGGAACTCGTATATTCTCCTCTATTGGCAATAAATAGGACTGTTTTACAGGCATGAGTAGAATAAAGTAAAAATTGTGATCAGGCTTATTTAAACTTACAAGGGCTGCATGGAACTGAAAAATTCAGCTCTTTCCTGTTTGGCCCCAAGAACCTTTTACTCTACAGATAAGGGTGTGTGAGGTACCAGATCCTCTTTGCCATAGGTTTTTAAGAATGATGGCAACAACACTTGCTCATTAAAAACGGGGGATTTCAGTTTTTTCAACTCAAATATAGTATGCATTAGACCAGCAATAAGGATATTGATCTGGTTTGTAGGGGGTATTGAAGATCAAGTACGATATTTAGAGACATTCGGGCCGCTGAAAAATGGAAAACATGATTAGGACTTATATTATATATCTTTCAGTGAAAAGAGCGCATTACGTTTCCGAATTGTGTGCAGTGCGAACAGCAAGAACTTAAAGCCCTTCTCGTAATCATCTTGGTCCTGTTTGTCTTATTCTCAATTTCCCTGCCTTCATATATCCTTGGTAGCGCGCATATGCTCTTATTTATATTTAAATGCTCCTCCAACGCTTCCCGTAAGACAGAAATTTGAGGAATTTTACATGCGATATCACTATCCCAACCTAACCCTTACCCGAACCATATTCAGGTTTTATTCTATACATCAACAATTTGTACAACTGTTATATATTGTATCTCTACTTAACATCACATACTTGCTTATTTTCGTAGTAGGAAACACACTCCGAATCCGCGCATCCTTTTTTCCTCCCACCATCATTTCAGCATAGAAAGGCCGGAAAGTAAATGATCAAAGAGATAATAAATACCTTGGCCTGAACTCTGAATCAATCGAATTTTTCTATCGATATCGATCTATCTGACGCTTAAATGCTCTGCACGAATTACCCAGTTGGAAACATTTTGATCTGCAAGAAGAGTGCTTATGATGTATATTCTTCGCTTTAAAATAACATTCAGAGATGACGAACAAAAACAATTTCCTTCACGTAATTTCTGAGTTTTCCGTCCGAAATCTTATGATGTGCCGCTATTTCGCTCGGTCCCAGTGAATTCAGTTTTCAGTTCGCAACGATAAAAAGAACAGGAGAAATCCTTAAGTACTTGAAGTCATTTTCGAAAGTGCTCTTTTTCACGTTATGTAAATTGTCAGAATAGATACGCCATGCTGCATACTTGATGACTAGTGGGAACAAGCGAAAAAGGCTGCCCCAGATGATCAAAATTAGTGACACTAAATATCTACACAAGTCTTCCTACTTAAATAAAATCAGTAAACATTCCGAGGTTGCATTTTTAAAAATAAGGTTCCACTATGGTAATAGAGGAACTCTTAGTGGCATCTAGGTATCAAAAAGGGCGGAAGCATCGGAAATAAATTTCGACTGTAAATATTCTGCTGGCAGGATTCTCCACCAAATGTAAAACCTTCAGTCGTGGTTAGTTTACGATATTGGTACACTAATGCATATGAGTACTGCGGAATAGGTACTTCTTACCACCCTTGCTAAGAGACCGGGAAAAAGCCTCTTATATCCTCATTTAGATTTCAAGTTGAAGCGCTCACCGATGAAAAAGATGCGAAATAATACAAATTCGAGTTTGAAATATGTAAACGAAGAAACAGGACTATAACTCGCAGCTTTCTAGTCAACCACTATGGCTGCGCTTTTAATGGCAGCGCTACTGGCCATTTTCATGGTACTTTACGACTAAGAAATGACAGCAGGACTCAAGAACCGACGACCTGCTTAGTAGAAAATGTATCTGCACAACGGGTCGTCTTCAACTTTTCACATCTTCCAATGGTTCAAAAAAGTTTAATTAATGACATATTTCGCTGTCATAGACATTCGTTTGTTCACTGACAGCGCAACTATGTGCAGTAATCAGTTAACTTTCCAGTAAGACATACCTTGTCAAATGGTGCAATGCTAATCCAATTAGGATAATCTGCAACAGTTTATCTAGGTGTCCCTAATGCGCAACTAACATTTTGTCATCCAGGTATCAATCATTACCCCTTTTGAGGTGAAGCATACCACCACTATGAAAAAGACCAACAGCTCAAGAAATATTTATGTTTTGCGTCGCAATCCTCAAGAGGTCTTTTTTCGACTAGCTTATAGCATTGCCGAATGTCGAAACTTTTGCAGACTAATTTGGTTGGAATTTGTTTCACTCGGATATAGATATGTGCATTCTGGCCTGAACAATGACCGTATATATATTCAAGGCTTCTCATTGGAAGAAACCGGGTGTTCCTGAATAGGCAAAATGGGTATTGTCCCGTTTGCATAGCATACTCTTTTTAATGCACAGAAAAGCCCATTATGAGTGAAAATAGTTCAGCGGCTTGAGTATAACTATGATCTTCCAGTTCTCAGAGATCCACTAATTAAGGTAGTTTAAATAATGCAGCGTCTGTTAGTAACGATTAGGCAAGCCACTTTTGGGTCCCGAAGTGAGAGTTCCTCCTATGACCGAAGCCAGGGTGGTTTCTCTAATCAGAACCTACTTCCAACGTTTAAGTAGGCTGAATTTCCGCCTATCCAAATATCTCGATGGTTATGTTATGTTATACTTTAACAGTTTTCTCTTCAATCTTTCTTGTTCTTTCCACAACCTCTTTACCTACCTTTTAGTTCAGTAAAACGAATGCAATAGATTATACTTTCTTCCTGATTGCTTACTTATCACACACCTATACGGATCCTGTTGTGCCTCGCCTTCTAATTTCCCTTTAACTGCTAATCGCGTAAGACACGTGGCGAAGGTGGCCATTTGCCATTTGAAAGCAATGCGAGGAACTCTTACCGATCCCACTGTGCATGAAAATCGCGTAATAAGTACGCTCAACTACTCTCGATATGAGACTGGAAGTAAGCCTTTTATCCGTTCATCTCTGTTTCGAGCTGAATCTTACACTGATGACTGACATTGCAATGCAAATAAGAAATTCCGATTCAGGCTCTGATTGTATTTTTCGCTGACTTTTTACCAATTATCAAAGGCCCGCCTTCATTTTGTTATTTTGCCGGTAGGTATTCGTCCTGGGGCCGCCTGAGAGCGACGCGAAGCGCGTCCCTCGGTCTTACGGCCACCTGGTTTTAGGGGATAGGATGGTCGGAGTATCTTAGGGGACAAATCAGTTCGCAGTAATCCTGCAAAATGAAAAAGTAACGAGGGTTAGTTGGAGGATGTTCCCTGACCTCGGGCGAGGACACTGAAATAGATTTCAATAGCATCGCTAACCCCTACTGGACTAAAGTCGAGCGCATGTATGTCAGTGAGATGTCCGCTGACATCGGGTGAGGTCATTGAGGTAAAAATTCTAGTAGTATCGCTAACCCCAAGTAGAATGATGGCGAATGAATGAGGAAGTTCGTAGATTTTGGAAATTTACTTCTTGAAATTTGTAAGTAAGCGTTTATTCCCATGGTTAAGTCGGAAAACCATTTTACTTAATATATTGACTAAGGCTTCTATTTTGTGTCGTTGCCCTTCGAGGACCCCTCCGTAGCTCAGTATCATCATCCAGTCCCTACTGGACCAAAGACCGGCATGCTAATAATTGGAAGATTGTAGAAAGTATTCAACCTAACTAAAATTTGTAAGTAGGTGGGCATTAAACATAAGAACCCTTATGAGGCCCAGTACATGCACTCACCATTTTGCTAACGTATCTGCTGACATATACAAAAATTCAGGGAGTTGTGCTTCTCACCAAATGTGGTTAAGTAACACCTGGGCTAAATATGGCCGGCCGATTAAGACTACTAAGGAAGAAATGGCCACACTTGTCTTCCTTTTCTTTTGGGCAGCTGAGCGGCTGCTGGTGGAGCTCGAAATTGAACCCCGAGACATAACGATATTATGGTGCTTCATAACGCGATCGATGAGCGTTCCGCTGCCAGGAACGTCAACCGCAATTGCATTACCACGATCTCAAGGATCTATGCGAAACCCTTGCATTAAACTAAAGTTCGGGTTTTTTAATGTCAACAATACATGACAACAGCGAAGGCGTAGCAGTCAAGGCTGTTTCTGATTTTTGAAACTAAAAATGGATCACGGACTTTTGCAAACAGAGTTCTTTACTCAGAAAGGCCTTCAGCATGCGCCAGAGTGCAAAGAATTCACGCGGGAATTTTATAAAAGTGACCAAATGAAGGTAAAAGTACACCAATTTGACCAGCGCAACGGATAAAGATTGTCATTTTCTATGCAAGCACAGTGTCTGTGGCATTGTTTCACTGAAATTCTAACCAGTTTAATCGAGGCTCCGGTACTCGAGGTCTGCTCTTCATCCTT
>JAYGXS010000002.1:54555686-54594148 GCA_036362985.1 Ligula intestinalis
GACACATTCATCAAGCGTCAGCTATTTAATCAGGAACTCTTTGAGATACAACTTGGGAGAACTTTGCTACTGGGTGCCTATACGAGGAACTCTTACCAAAAAAATTCCTTACAACCAATTGTCCTCGGGGTACATGTAGTTTGAAGAGATGTCCCAGAGATAAATTGTAGTCGATTTAGAAAAATTTGTCCCGAAATGGCACAATCCAAGACACGGAAGATACAGAAACTTTGTATCAAGTCTCCGCATGACTGCCTATAACTGAGAGGATACACATTAAATCTTATTCAGGCGGATATCATATGGGAATGTGCCTTGGCCCCCTACTAAGTTCGTGGCCCGCCGTTGCACCATTTCGATAAAGCTAAAATCCTCCTGCATCCACGTTTTCCAGGCTAGGGTCGCCTATTCAGGATGTAGCTTGATAAAAGTAACAAAGAGTTAAAAAATAGCCCTAATCGAAAACAGTAAATTAACGCTTAATGGCGAACAACATGGTGTAGAGGACTTTAGTTTGTTTGTCATTGAAAAGCATATTCACTTTTTAGTCTGCTCTCCAACACTATGCATTCATTTGGCATCTGGATGGCTTCTAGCCCAAATGAAGTCGAAGAGCTGTCCCAACTATGTTGTCACGAGTTCCTTCATCTCACTTATACTATACGTCGAGCGTATCGGTCACAATTTTCCAGTCAAACTGACGTTCTATCCTATGTAACAAGCCCATCTATAATAAATAAATAAATTTTATATTTTAGGCCCAAAGGACCTAGTCATTGCAAACTTAGTGCTGTGGAAAAATAAATACAAAGTTGGTCAATGCTGCTCTCCGTGAACAAACACATAGGCAGCGGGAGCAAGTAGTAATGTTGGCAGATAAAATTAATACCCACCAAAATATCGTCATTTTAAATAGTAGTCAACACTCTCTGAAAACGCATGGTGAACTAAGGAGGAAGCAGTGAAAAAAAACTCCTACCATTAAAACGGAGGCAGAGTTCAGCGGACTCCCGCTTAAAAAGAAAATAAAACGTAGGAGAAAAAAACTGCTTCTGCAAAATTAAAGAGGTTGGTTGATAGGATTGATTGTAGTGCAATGAGACAGGACTGTTGATGAGAACGTATGAGGGTTGGAAATGCTTCTTGTCAATTGGAGAAATCACATAGCAGCAGAGGCTCTCGTTCACCACTGTAACACCGCCCGACTGGCTTCATGATCAACCATCAAGGAAGTGAGACCGGAGGAGGCCATCGCCGACAACAGGGTCGACAAGATGAGGGAATGGCAGAGGTCACGTGATCATCACCGAAACGACGGAGATGCGACCTTGTGGACTGCGGAGTCCAGCGACGAGCTAGCGAAAATAACAGAACCGCCGCGGAACGGAGAAGGGCAATGATGACTGGACAGAGACGGGGACGAAATCTAATAGTTTTATATGTCCATGGACAAGTGTGAACTAGAAAACCCGGCTTCGATGCATTTGGCGTTAAGCACCGAAACGCTTCACAGAGGGCGTGTACGCAAGTGTTAACCTGCGGTGGTGATTGGATCCTGCTAAGATGATTACTTTCTCCGCTCCACTTTAAAAGTTCTCAAGGTTCTTGTAGGTTTATCCTACTCATTGTCATGTCCTGCTGAATTTAATTTCCTCGAACTTTTTTTCAGTACATTGTGTAACACCGATCGCTTTTTGCCGTCTTCTGAACCAACGTCCTATGCTCGTCAAAGAGGGTCTTTGAGTCACCAGCAAATTCCCGAATGAATGCGAAGGTTCGCGATCCAGGTACTTGCATGGATGAGGAAGAAGGCAGGTCGAGCACCAGATCAATTGATTTATTGTTCTGAGCTTTTGAACACTTACAGGTGTCCATCTTCAGAGATGAGAAAGCAACCAAAAACGAGGATAATTATAGTGGCCAAAGGCCAATCAAATGCCAGAAATCGTCAGGTTATCAAGGGATTAGAAACAGCAAAAAAGGGGTGGGGGAGGAGGTTAATTAGCTGTCACTGGGATCGGAGGGGTCGGAGGGGCAATTATGTTGGTGTAGGCGAATTAGCTGTCCGCGGGGCTGGGGGTCATGAACAGCAATTAGTATACCGCCTTGTCACCCGGTAAGGGGCCCTGATAACGCTGCCTCCTCTTCCAGCCGGTTCGTTGTGGTTTCCTGTTCGCTTGCCATTCGTACGTTTGATTTGGCTTCGTCCCGGCTCTTTCTAACGTAGTGGCGCAATACTTTGTAGGCCGCTGGCAGGTCCAGATGTCTGTTGACTGAGTTGGCATCTGAGTACCATGCCTCGAGTGTCAGCCTTTCGGTTTTTGAGGTTCCTCGGCCTACGATGGTCGCCCCTTGGAGATCAAAGTTATGGCCAGTTTCTGCGATGTGTTCCGCCAGTTGTGAGTTTGGGTCCACCTTCTGGGCCGCTCGTTTGTGCTCTTGTAGGCAGGTTTGCAGTTTGAGGCCTGTTTCCCCAGCATAATTGCAGTCTCCCTCATTGCAAAGTATCTTGTAGACGACTGCAGAGGATTCTTTAAGAGGCAGTCGGTCTTTAGGTTGCATCAACTGGCAGCGTATTGTCGCTTGAGGTCGATCGGCTATGCCCACGCCAGCAGGTTGTAACAGTCAAGAGACTGTTTCAGAGACACCTTTTATGTAGGGAATGGCCCTCCAGAATTCGGGCTGCTTTTGTTCTAGTCGTCGTTTGCTCACTCGGCGTCTGTTTTGTTTGACAAACGAGTTTGGGTAGCCATTAGCTCGGGAGAGGTCCTGAAGATGTTGTTGTTCAGATCTTCGGGCGGCTGGTGTGCTGCAGTGTGTTTGAACTCTTTGGAAAATAGTACGGACGCAGCTGCGTTTGTGGCACATGGGATGGTTACTGTTGAAATTGAGTACCTGATTCGTGCTGGTGGCCTTTCTGAATACTGTAGTTTGCAGTAGTCCAGTCGAACACCGGCTTACCAGGCCATCGAGGAAGGGTAGTTCTTCATTTGTTTCCACCTCCATTGTGAACTGGATATTTGGATCAACCGAATCCAATAGCTCTTTGAGGTGCTCGATGTCAGATGTTTTAACAATGGCATAGGTGTCATCGACATAAAGAGCCCAAAACTTCGGTTGATACTTGGTGAAGACCAAGTGTTCTATCCGTTGGAGTACCACTTCAGCAATCAGGCCTGACAGGGGGGAGCGCAGGGGAGTGCCTTTAATCTGCTCATACATTTGTCCGCCAAATGTGAAGTGCGTTTTGAGGCAATGTCGTAAAAGTTCAAGCAGATGTTCAGACTTGAGTGGTTTCTCGCTGTCATCATAGCGTTCGGATAGAAGTTGTCCGAAAACATCAATTGCCAGTTGTTGTGGGATGGAAGTGAACAGGGAGACAACATCGAAGGATACCATGGATTCATCAGGTTCTACCTTCAGATGCTTTATTCGCTCAAGGAACTGTTTGGCAGAAGCCACGGCTGTTGTTGAGCCTACCGCCAGGAACTTGAGGTTGGTGAACATCCACTTTGCCAATCCGTACGTAAGGGTGCCGCGAAGGGAGACAATGGGCCTAAGTGGTGTGTTTTCCTTGTGTACTTTAGGCAGACCATAAAATCTGGCTGGGGCTGTGCCGGTTGGTTTCATAGAAAACCAATCGCTGAGCGTGATTGCTCCGTTTGCTTTGAGTTTTGCCAGACTTTTGCTGATATGGGTGAGCAACTGTTTCATTTCACTGGCTGGACACATCTTGTATGAGTTTTTGTCCTCAAGTAGGCTCTGGGCTTTCGTTTTGTAATCAGATTTGTCCAGCACCACTGTGGAGCGACCTTTGTCAGCCGGCAAAATGATGATGTCGTCATCGGCTTTTAGACTTCTTAATGCCTTCTGTTCCTATCGGCTAAGAGTTTCACGCCTTTTGTGCTGCATAAGCAGCGATGATGTTTTGTGGCGGATTAACTCTTTTGCATCCGCCGAGGCGTTTTCTGCACTCCTAATGTTTGCCGGTAATACATTGGTTACTTTAACTTAGCAAGTAACATAACTCTTTCGTCCTTGAGAAAAATAAACTTGAAGTGTCAAGTTCCCACGCCAGACGAAACGGCCAGGGTTGGTGAATCCTGGACCACATCGGTGTACACCTATGTACTAATAGATTCATCTGCTTACATTCATTCATATACACAGCTGGATGTTTACACAAATAAATCCATCCATAATGGAAATGGTGACCGGAAGCATTACTTTAATGCCGTTTGAGCCATATATATGCACGGGTCTAAAGAAATAGACCTGGATATTCCGCATAAATACAGTCGGTTTGTTTAAAATATACCCGTAAACCACGCAGGACTGCATACCCGGCGTTCTTAAGGCCTATATTCTAGCGTCCTGCAGAAAATGGGAGACCTGGAGTAATCCAGGTCAATTCAGAAGTACATTCTCCTAAGTAATCGAGTGAAAATTGAAAGAAAAATATTTTTCAAGCTGCCCCGACTAGTTTGAATCATGTCTATCTCAATTTCTTTAACTACTCCGCAAAACACCGTTTAATTAACTTTTTTATGCCGTCAAAATCCTCGAATGTTTGTTCACACCAAGATTATCACGGTCTGAATAGTTTTTGCAGTACCATATGAACTCCATCAGTCCCTGCCAGCATAACTCCCGGATAGGACGGGTTTGGTGACGGGGGAATGCGGGGGAAAACGGGGTAATGGTTAAGGCATACATATTACTCGGTAACCCTTAATTTTTTTTAATGCTGTTGACAGACCTAGAAGGCAATATAAATACTTTTGTAATATTTTTGCACGTAAAGAAGTTATTTTTATTTATTTTTATTGTAATTTCACGTATATTTCTATAAAATGCATCGATTAAATTGACATAAATCAAACAGTGGCTTTCTTTGCATTAGTCAAATATACGGTCAATCTTTTCCCTGACATGTCTTTTCTTGACCTCCATGATTACAAGTTGATTGTAACCGACGTGTTAATCAGCTGTGGTAAATAAAATATATTTTTACATCAAGTCAAGTCAAGTCAACATTATTAAAGGAATTATAGGCAAACGCCTTTGAACCATCTCTTGGTACATAGGATTTCAGAAATGCATCGGCATAGCTGAACATTCCAAAGAAGTCGTTGACACGATTTCAAATGACTACTCGCTTGTTTCAAGCAATACACTCACACTCAGTTTACACGAGCCAACAGTGTAACTGAAGAAGAAGAGCAGACAGTGAAAAACTCCTAAGGCTGGCTCATAGTTCAAAATGGAATGTCATTTGTGGTTTTCAGGAGAAAAACTATAGGAGCTAAGGCTACGACGGTTATGGCCTTAACACCTACAATCTTCCAGACCCTGGTTCCTTAGGAGATTGGAGAGAAGACGGAACAGTGTATTGTTTACAGAAAAGTTAGGGGAAAGTTGCCAGTACATCTGGCATGGCTGTACGGCCGGAGGGCGCATGAGCGCGCGGCCTCCAACCCGTCTCACTCAGAGCCGATTTCCAAGTCAGGTCGTTGATTAGTGGGGCCAGAAGACAGAGAGAGAGATAGCTTTCATTGGCTAGCTTGGCATGGAGATTTTGGGCAGAGAGGCAACTTGCGTGGGGCACGCGTGCAAGCTCCCCATTCGTCGCCTGGTTTTTGAGCGTAGATGCGGGTACCGTGATTGTCTGATCGAGACGTCAAAAACCGCGTCGGCGAGCCGTTGGGAAAGTGCACTTCGGTGCGAGCTAGTCAGCCAGGCACGAGCCGCTACAAAAGCGTCGCTCGTGGGGGAAGTATGTGAATAATAGGGGCATGATGCTTCTGTGAATGTTGACGGCAGCCATGGCGTCCATGACGAGTAATATCTACATCCCAAGGACCATACGAGGAGGAGACCTTGGAATCACGAGAACGTCCTGAAGAACCGGAGATGCGACCATGATAAGCCTTTGCTGTGCCAAGAGCCGAGGAACCCGCCACGTCGTCAGCAGTCGATTGATACGAGAAAGGGTGCGACAGGGACGCGTAGCCTAGGACCATAGGTCCGGTAGATGCGACCTCAGATGCGATCAGCCCAGTTCACATAGTGAGCAGAGACTTCGTATCTAGGCAATGTCTTAACGCATTTGGTTAAATACTAATAATAATGCTACTTCAAAATTACTAATAGTACATATTTATAGCATTTCTATCATTTCAGTGTTTGGAATTAGACCGCTTCAATTTTTGGATTCGGAACACTTCAGTGATTAGATTTGGAGTACTTAATCATGACGATACTCATTAAATCGGTCTTGGTTTGCCTTAAAAACATCCACGGAAGGGGACATGATTATATCCGCAGGAATGGCATTCCATTCCTGGATTACCCTCATAGAGAAAAGAATTTTCTTGGGTCAAGTCTTGCCCAGTCACACGTAATTTTAGGGGGTGTCCTCGCAGCCTAGAGGTGGTGGCCCGCTCAAAGAAGTCATTTGTTTGGAGGCAGCAATCGCGACCACGCAACATGCGAAATGCCTGGATTAGGTCCCCACGTAGCTGCCTGTACTCCAAAGGAAACAAGTCAAGATTTACCAATCGGGTCTCATAAGGGAGGTTCCGTTGGCCTCGTACTAATTTTGTTGCGCGTCTTTGTACCCTTTTAAGGTTTTTTTGTCTTTGGCTGTCCAAGGTCTCCAGGCTTGGATGGCGAATTCCAATTGAGGTCGCACGAACGTGCCGAATACCTTGCAAAATACAACTTTGTCAAACTTAGCAAAGGCGCGCTTGATTATGTACAAACTCGACATTGCAGATTTAGCCACTTTCAGGACGTGAAGTGATGGCTTCAGTGAAGGCGTGAACCACACCCCCAGGTCTTTATGAGCCTCTACCTCTGGCAGCGGCATGTGATTCAGGTAATACATCCTCCGAGGCGTAGTGCTGGTTCTACCAAAGCGCATTAGGTTGCATTTGGCCACATTGAATGGCATGAGCCAAAGGGTCGACCATTGCTCCAGTCTATGCATATTTGCCTGGAGGTTTAATTCATCGTCTTGGTTGCGTATGACCTTCCAAAATTTTATGTCATCAGCAAACATTGCGATTTGGCAGTCTAGTCCGCTTATGCAGTCATCAATATATATAAGGAAGAGAATAGGGCCGAGAACAGATCCCTGTGGAACCCCGCTCACAACTGCTACCTCCGCCGACCGCTGTTCGCCAATACATACGGTCTGGGTACGACCAGTCAAGGAGTTTGCTATCCACTGCAAAAGGTTTCCCCTTACCCCTATGCGGCTGAGCTTGTGTAAGAGACGTTGATGGGGCACCGTGTCAAACGCCTTCTTGAAGTCTACGAAGACTGTATGCACCGTATTCTCTTCATCGATCGCTCGGGTCCATTGTTCTAGACAAAAGAGCAGATTGGTTAAGCAGGACCTTCCCCTGCCGAATCCGTGCTGCTTATCAGAAAGAATTTGATGTTGCTCCAAAAATTGCATCAGCTCGCGTTTGACTATGCACTCCATTAGCTCGCAGGATATTGAGGTGAGGCTAACCGGTCGTTAGTTATTTGCGGTCGCCCGACTCCCACTTTTGTGGATGGGTAGGATCCACGCTGCCTTCCAATTGGGTGGCTTTTGTCCAGTATTAAGAGAAGCTCGGAAGATAAGGTACAGGGGTACCGCCAACTCTAGAGCTAGCTCTTTTAATAGCTTTGCAGGTATCTCATCCGGACCTGACGACTTCGTTTCTTTGAGCTGAAGAAGTTCTCGCAGAACGGTAGCTTCCGCGAGTGCAACCGAGTCTATGGTCGGGATCTCACCCACACTGCAGTTAATAGCGTGAACTCAGACTCTCTCGTAAAAACCGACTGGAAGAAGCAGGATAGATGTTCCGCCTTTTCGTTAATCTCGCAAATTTCTACACCTTCGTCTGTTTTTAGCAGAGGAATAGGGTCTCTATTTCGAGTACATTGCCTAACGTAGCTGAAGAAAAGCTTTGGGTTTCCTACTGCACGGTTTATTAGATTACTCTCGAAGTTTTGGTGGCTAATTCGTATCAGGCTCTTAACCTTGTTTATCTGCGCCTTATACCTATTATACGATTCGGGGTCCTCTCTCTGCGATAGATTTTGAACATCCTTCCTTTGCAGTTTACTTCTTTCTTTAGCGTCGGCGGTAGCCATAGAGGCCTATTTGTTACTTTCTTTAGCGTGATAGGACAGAAATCGGTAATTAGTCCGTGTAATACGGCTTTGAATGCCGACCAATCATCGAGAACGCACCCGGTCTATCTCGCTCACTGTGGTTTTCATTGTGTAAAGTCCCTTCTCCAGACGTTGAGTCCGGTAACCACACTACGATCGGGCACAGTGAAGAGTTAATATTCCCACTGTAACACTGCGTGATCACTTTTTCCGAGAGGTGGTAAACCGTTTAAAATGTCCACGCTATCAGGTGCTTTGGTAATAACTAGGTCTAAGCAATTAGCTTGTTGCCCTTCGCGTAGTCTTGTCGGATATAGGACGTGTTGCGTAAGGAAAGATGCCTGTACTTTGCGCAGGAGTCGTCGATTGAAATTTACTTCTGAGCCGGGTGCAAAACTCACATTCCAGTCGATATGGGGGCGTTAAAGTCTCCCATGACCATTACATCGGATCTCTTAGCAATTTCTTTGACTCCTTCTATCAGACTAATGTTTGAATGTTGGTTGATCGATGGTTGAAGGTTGACCGCCATGACGTCAAGGGTCTGTGACCCCGGTGTTTTAACGGTGAGCCATATTGCCTCTATATTGCCCGAAGGGTTTTCGGATTTGTCGGACACGAGCAGGCCATTTCTAACATAGATTAGCATACCCCCACCTCAAAATCTATATTTGTAATTTCCCTGCATTACGTTCATTGTAGGTTAACTGGCTTATTTGTTTTTAGCAGCAAATGTCGTAGTCCTCCGTGGACGGGGCCAAAGGACGGGGATTTCAACCCGTGGAGCTCCGCCTCCGGACAATATCTTCGCAACGTGGACCATGTTTTCCGATTTCAACCCCGATTTGATCGTCTCATCAAATGAGAAGGCGCAAAATAATATTTATTGATACATTTCTCACAAAAAAGTAGATTTCCAAAAATTTGTAAAATAAATTTAGTTCACCCTTGGTCCGGATTGCCCTGCCTAGCCCCGGAATTTTGATGGAGCCAGGCGGGACTGATGCTGGCAGAAAACACACAGAAAAGATAAAGTGTGCTGGCCTAGCATAGGACAAAAACGAGGTTTCCGTTTATTTGTGCGGCTGATGTCTGATATCCCGAACTGTGAATTAGTTTTTGCCTCTTCTCATCCTGTCGCTAGCACGCTAATGCACTGATACCGCCAGCACCAGCCCCGCATGGCCCCATCGAAATTCTGGGTCCACGTGGGGCTACTCGGGGCTATGGTCCTGAGTGAGATGGGCTCCACTCTGCCGAGCCCCGTCACCGAAAATCGTTTGCACAGCGAACGCCTCCTTTTCACCTTCTTTAACCCCTTTCCTAATTTCGTTTTCCTCAAGAAGAACATCATGGACTTTTCTGGCGTACATGTCAGTGACCTGGGTTCAAAAATTTAAATTAGGACCCAAATACCTCCAGCCTCAGTTCTGTATCATATGTGATGCCAATTTCTGTGTCAATTAGGCTTCCAGTGACGTCGCCATTTTATCGTTAACCCTGTTGAACAAAGTTACCAGAAACATGATTTTGTCGCATCGATTAGTAATTCACATGCAAAAGTTATGAATTATGGTTTCGCAAAAGCTCTCTGGAATTTCCATTAACCCCCACCTGTCGAAGTGGCCTGGATTCAAACCTTTTTGACAGTTCACTTGACATCAACAGTAATAAATCCTGAAATCAATGTACTTTCGTAAATGTAATTGTAAGCGGTGTGAAAGTGTATAGAGGCATATTGACTATTGCTTGCAATCGGAGAATAAGGGCCATTTTAGTGCAGCATCCGGTGACAAGGATTATTACAGTTTTAGGCATTTATAACATCTAGAAAGACTACAAAAACTTAATATATCCACTCTGGGTACCAGAAGGCGAACGGTGAGTATGTCTGGGTTTCTAATTTCTGACCATTTTCGTTATTTGCAGTACGCTGTCTTAACGGCTTAGGCCATACGGTATTCCACAGAGACTGGATATATGAGCCTAAACTTCCAATTTTTGCTTTGCTTTACTGGTCTTCGTTCTTACAATGTCGATTCTGTGTAAATTGCATCTTCGATTCTGCTAGACTAACAAAGGAACAACTCACATTTAATACACGGAAAAAATTGGAACCGACCAAGAAAACGCATGGTCACTTCCCAGGTTACGGCACATGTACGGATAGGATAATGACATTATTTAAAAATGGTTTTTTGTTGTTATCAGCGCAGTTTTGCAACTTAAGAATACCTGTAACAATAAGAGGTGATTTCTCTTTTGTATAGAGCAAGCTGTAGGAGGTAGATGTAAAAAATAGCAGTTTTTTAGATTTTCGGCTACGCGCATGGACTTAACCATCTGTATAACTCCCGTCTGCAAGGCCGATTGGTTTGCCACTTCCATCTCAATACGCAAGAAAAGGCAAACAGCTTGAATTTTAGAAGGTGTCCCAGTTCATTCGAGCATTTAAAAAAAATAACCGTAAAATTACTTCGTTGAACAATTGTTTCTGCAGGTTTGGTTAGTCTGTGAAGGTATTCACGCTATTTTTGATGTAAGAACTGACACATTTATTTCAAATATGTACCTTAAAGAAGAGGCGAGTGACCTTATGACTGTACCATAGTCATTTCATTTGCTGCTTTACCCACCAGTATAAAACTGGATGTGCCTTCAAGGGTGTGTTCATAATTAAAAGGATGGTTGTGCTTACCTTTAACGCCTTAATTCATACATGGAACTAAGAACCTGGTCAATGGTTAGTATGGTGCAGCAACTCATAGAATAAATGCGGCTTTAATAATTTTGGTTAAATTAAATATTTGCACCTGGATGTTGAAGGCTTGGAAAGGAAGTAGAGGTTCGTAGTGGATAAAAATCTGGAAGGAAACGCTGCAACCTTGATTTCCCCGGTTGGCATTTATTTTGAAAAATTTTCCATAATTGCCCAGACTTTCATTACAATGACTCGAGTCCTAAAAGTAAGGCTTGTTTGAATGCACTAATTGTTTGCAAATTTGAGGCTGGCTCATTTTCGATACCTCAGGCATGTGAAAAGCGGTAGTGTTAAGTAGTCGGTCTAATAATCTCGCTTTCAACCACAATAAATAATCTAACTCACTTCTTTAGTTGCTTTCGACTAGGTTAGCCAAGCATCCTCTTCTAGATTAACCTTATATTATAATGACAACTATAAGTGTTGTTACTGTTATGTCACAATTGTGACATATAATATATTATTTGAAATATCGAATGATCTATCGTGATATCTTTCATCCAATGCTAGTTAAATCACCGTCTTACTAAGATTTGCCAGATATCCCATGATTTCCATGGTTTGGCAGTTTGATTATAGCGCCTTCTTTTAACGCCTATCGTTGCTTCTGAGGTTGGTTCAAATTTAGAGACAACGTGGAAGATTTCTATAAATCGATCTATTTACAGTAGGAAAGGCTTTAAGTCTTTGTATTGATTTTACCAATCTTCTTTATTAGATCTTTTTTATTTGGAATCCACTAATTTCTCAAAATGGCTAATTCTACTAAGTGTCCTCAATGCAACTGCAATGTCACACGTCGGACGAAAGCCGTCCAGTGCCAGGGCTGTTCCAGCTGGTTCCACATTGCTTGTTTAGCTGTGACTGCCAAATAGCACGAAGTTCTCAAAGAATTCGATGTGCAATGCTTCGTCATCTATTGTGAGCCAGGTAGAACCCAATCTGCACTCCATCTTTCCACGATCCGCGCCGGCACAGTTCAACCAGCTGCAGATTCTGCATCGCCAGATTTTGTTGGCCGGGTTGACATGACATGTTCCTCTTCGCCTTTTGTTCCTGTAACCAAAAAGCCCACGAGGTCTAGACGACAGAGAGCAACAAACCCGCCCACGCCTGTTCCCGCCCCCGATTCGATCCCAGAGCAGACCCTATCAACTAGTGTGCCGAAGCGCACGACTCCCCCGGTTGTTGCTGCAGCTCCCACATATATATCGGTGAAACGACTAACTGCTGAAGTGAGACAACGTGAAAGGTGTCTGATCATGTTCAACGTTTCTGAAGCGACAGAAGGCGATGCCACCCCTCGATTTAACTTTGAGAAAGTTGCGATCGATCCCATTTTGCAAAGGCTGTTGGATAATGCTGGTGAGGAAATCGCAGTTAACCAAATCATTCGACTCGGTGCCAAATCAGAAAGCCGCCCACGTCCGCTAAAGCTCATATTCGAGTCATCTGTGATTGCTAAAAAATGGCTGCCAAGATGTTATAAGCTCAAGGGCCTACCATTATCAGTAAAACCCGACCTCTCACCCGAAGAACGGTAAAACGCCGCACGGCCGTCCAAGAGCTAAATCGTCGGACACTCGCCGGCGAACTAGACCTGATAATCCGAAATTTTCGGGTTACTAGGAGACGCCGTCTCCTCACTGCATTATTGATCGTGAGGTTGTTAGACAACTCAGTCGAACAACCTCCCCAATCGATTTAGTCAATGCCAGAAGCTTGCTTCCCAAGCTCGCCGAGCTCTCCCATTGGGTTAACAACCAAAGGCCGTTCTTCTTTTGAATTACGGAAACTTGGCTCCATCCTGATATTGGTGACGCTGAAGTTCACATTCCTGGCTACAACGTTTGCCGAACTGATAGAGCCGGTCCTGCGTATGGTGGGGTCACATTATACGTGAGACAGGACCTCCAAAGCAATGTTATCCGAAGCCTTGGAGGTGAAGGCCTCGTTGAACAACTCTGGGTGTCAGTCTCCAGCTCCCGCGAATCACTTGTAATGGTGGGTGTTGTGTACAGGAGTCCTAGCACTACGTCTCTGGCCTGGCTCGACACGTTCGCTGAATATGCATCATCTTCTCATGTTGGTATTTTGGGTGACTTTAACCTTCCTTCGGTTAATTTGTCTATAGCACCCCCAGTATCCACATCTCCAAACTGCCTAAACAACGCCTTTCTCGATGTTGTTTCGGTCACTGGTCTTGTGCAACATGTCCTGTCGCCTACGCGGATATCAGCTTCTTCGTCGTCGTGTTTGGATTTAATCTTAACTAACCAGCATGATGAAGTTTCGAATGTCACCATCTCGAACCCAATGGCCACTGGTGATCATTGCATCGTTTCCGCGCACTATCTGCTTTCACGACCAACAGTTAGACCCAGGAGACCGCCACGGCCAAATGTTTGGCGTACGGACTTTAACGGCATGCGTCAAGCTGCTCCACTTTTACTATGGGAGGTGCCTACCGCTGCCTCTATAGAGGAAAAATGGGCACTGTTGAAATCTAGCGTTACTGCACTTGTCGCGGAGTTTACTCCAATGTCTGCCCCTGGCTCTTCCCGGCTATTTCCACCCTGGATCGGCCGAACAGCTCAAGGCTTATTGCGAAGGCGCGACCGAGCGTGGAAAGTGTTTCGTTTACTCGGTACGCAATCTGCATTTGACCGCTATAAACGAGTGCGTAATGAATGCCATGCCGTTATAAGGCAAGGTAAAAGGGATTGCGAAGATACCATACTGGAAGTCTCTGACTCTCAGCCAAAGCGGTTCCAAGCCTATACCAACCATCGTCGCAGAGCTCAACCTGGAATCCCAGAGCTAATTGCAGCGGATGGTTAGCGCATGCTATCGGACGGGGAGAAAGCTCAGGCCTTGGCATCACAATACCGGGGTGTATATGCTTACCAGCAGCAAACAATAACACCAGTGTCCCTCTTATTTCAGAGACCTGATATTTTAACGGACATCGAGTTCTCGGTCGAAAAAGTTATCCGTATTTTGACTGCACTTAAATCCTCGACCTCACCTGGACCCTACCATTTGCACCCACTTATACTGAAGCATCTGGCAGATATCATTGTCCCACTTGTTATGGATATATTTCAAACGTTCATCAGTACGAGCACTCTTCCTGAAGATTGGAAGTTTTATAAATCCGGTGATAAATCGCTTCCCTCCAATTATAGGCCAGTAACTCTCACCTCGGTTTTAGCGAAGGTTCTCGAAATTCTCATAAAACAAGAGATCGACAATTTCCTGGACCAAACCAACGGTTGGATTCAAGAGCAACACGGTTTCACGCGCGGAAAATCTTGTGCCACAAATCTGTTATTTGCTCGTGAGTTTTGGGCCGAATCGAAAGATAGGGGTTGCCCAATGCATGTGGTTTTTATCGACTTCAGTAAAGCGTTTGACCGGGTTTCTCACCAACTGATCGTAAACAAGTTAGCAACCCTTGGTATTGGTGGCAACATTCTGAATTGAATCCGGTCATATTTGAGTGATAGGACTTGGAGTGTCAGTGTCGGAGGTGTATTGTCTCCTGCCGAGGTCGCATCATCTGGAGTTCATCAAGGATCCATTCTTGGCCCCACCTTGTTCTCCATCTATGTTCAGGATCTGAAACAATACCTTTCCTCTCCGTTCCTATTGTACGCCGATGACCTGAAAATATGGCGTAATGTCACAGATGCCAACGACATAATCGCCCTGCAACAGGACCTTATCCAGTTAGCCTCTTGGGCTTCAAGTAACCAATTGCCGGTCAATGCTGCGAAATCGGCGTTCATGACAATTGGATCTACTGAGGTCGTCTCACCATACTCGCTCAATGGTGTCCCACTCCGACAAGTCACGGAATTCCGCGACCTCGGAGTCATGATACAAGACAATTTGAAAACAAACTGTCACACAGCTTAAATTCGTGCGGCTGGGCTTCGGTGCTTATGGATGTTGAGAAGGACTTTCTCTTTGTGGTCTCCCGCTATGTTTAAAAAGCTGTTCTCCATCTATGTTCGACCTGTCATCGAGTTCGCGGGCCCGGCTACGCAGGAGAAATGCTCGCACTTGAATCGGTGCAACGACTGGGTTCTAGGATGGTCCCACAACTCCGCGGACTTCCCTATGAAGCACGTCTTCGCAGTTTAAAATTGTTTTCCTTGGAGTATCGGCGACGTCGAGGGGATCTAATTTTTCTGTTCCGCTTAGTTGTGCTCAAACACTACCCAGAGTTGGATTGGATCATTATTCTAAATTACGACGCTCGCACCCGAGGCCACTCTTTTCGGCTAGTCCAGCAACGTTCAGACCATCTGCCTCATAATTACCGGTTTTCCCGTCGGGTCATCAAAGACTGGAACTCCCTGAGTGAGGATATTGTCCAAGCAATGTCGGTTCCCAGTTTCAAAAGATGCCTTGATGCCTTTTTTTCTAATGGCCGTCGATGACAACATCTACTCAACCAGTCAGCGGTTCCCACTTCCTTTCGAGGACCGCCGTCCTGTTTGAGTTTATTTTTCTGTCTTGAACTATCTTTGAAGAGACTCCTCCGGGCCTTGGGCCTCTTGTCTTAAATATATTGAAATTGAACGTAAGCCCCGTGAACGTTTGAATATAGAGATGCCTGTACACAGGCAGATATAATTCCAAGACGGCAAGTGTAATATTAAGTGTATATTAAGAAACCGGGTTGAGTAAATTTTAGTTGGTTGCAAGCCGTGAGGAGCTACAAATGGCATTGTGCCAATTCTTCTCTAATGGTTATGTTGAAATAGAACGAAGTCGTTCTCGGAAAGGACATGCAGTTTCCCAGACTTCCAACTCACTGGCTTTACCAGACCTTACGGTTTTCCTTGGTTGATTTACATGACTCTGTCAGCAATATCTATGTATGTGTATATATGTATTCCCGGGCAATTCATTGTCTACTTTTTTCTGAGTTAATATACTGCTGATTTGATGGCGCTGTGGAATTAAATTAAGCCAAGTCAGCTTTTCCTCTAGATAAACATGAAAAATTGAGTAAGTTTTTTTACTTAACTGGGTGTAGGCTTCTTTTCAAACGGTCGTGTCTTGCGCCAGGCATTAGATTCAAGCAAAGTGCTTTAGTTCTCGCGTTGGAGTGTCCTAAAATCTTTTTAAAATGTGTTCGACCTTAAGCAGCCGCTTTTTTCCGGGCTACTAAACTAGCCGAGGTTGTGATTTCCTGAACTCACCTGCATGACCTGTAGAATCATATAATCAACTGTTAAATTTAGACGAAGGGAAGGACGTGTTTGGGCATCCACTTCTTGATTATCTTTGTTATTATGCGTAGGCACTCAAACAATTTCTTCATTGAATTTAGCATAGCCACTTTTCCGACCTAAATGCTAGTGTCAACTATCAGCATTTTTAATATATTCTCCGGTTGACGGTTTTCGCAGAACCCAAAGGCTTGAATGAAGCAGCGCCTCTCAAGTATGTGGAAATTTCCAGGTTTAACTCGATTCTTTAACTTATGAAGTAATGTTACGGTTACGATCCGTATTTTCTGGAACCAGCAAGATTATCCTCCATACATTTAAAAGTATGCAAAAGTTTTTCAATTAAAAGGTAGTAAATAATTATTTCTTGTAATTCTGGCAAATAAGTTATGTCTTTATTAATTTCAGCTATTTACCTGACGGAATACCACTAAAAGTGAGGATTCCCTCAATATTATAGTATCAACCGTCCTGACTGCATAAAAAATCAAATGCACGTTCCGGCCTATTAGATATTTCGCATTAGTTCTGGTAGATTAGTAAGGATCTATATAAGAACTTGTAATACGGTTGCACCCTAGAGCTTGCGAACCTTTCATAACACTATTATTGCGTCTGGGCACTAAGCAGTAGACGCAACTATAAATTATTGGAGTTAGCCAAATTGCTAGAAATGTAGCGAACCTTAGAAAACAATCAAATAGGCGAAAAGTAAAAACTTACTTTTGTCAAAAGGATTGTTGTCATTTTTGTACTAGCCTCTTCTTAGATGTTATTTTGAGCTATATTTTAAAATACCTCTACTGAAATATAATACTTAACCTTTGGATGCAAGAGTCATTGCACTTTGCTATGTTTTGCTATTTGCTGTGCCTCAGCAAATGCTTTGCTATAGATGGCTTTCACCTTTGCTTTGGCCAACTGGAAAGATTTGAGGTTAAAATAATGCATTACCATTGAGGAAGCGTTGTCGTTACTGTTAGGTTGTCCTACCACTTATTTCCTATGGTAATGGTACAATAATATATTACTGACTTGCACATGCATTCTCATCTGCCTTCGTATCTTAATTTTTTCTTCCACATGTACTCTACATAAATGCACCTTCATGTTGTTTATCGCCCGGCTTGTAGCAGTTTGCGTCCAATATGCATAACCAATTTATGCTATTTGTCTATTGAATGTTATGCTACTTAATTCTGATTAGTTGTCGCATATCGTGACTTTTGTCCGTTACATTCAGTTTTTGGATTAACCCCCCCCCTCTTTTTTTGAACATGCTTTAAAAAATGAGTCCGAAATTTCGTGCCACTAATGTACTCATTTTCTATTTATAAACGCCCGATTATATTAAGGCTCCGTTGCATTTCTATTATAAAACTTAATTACCAAAGGGACCCGCTTAGCTTATTTACTTTTTTCATGTTCTACAGTTTCATGGATACAAACGAATCTTCTTTGAACTTTACATTCTCTGTTTGCTGCCTGAATCAGTGGGCGCTTGATTTTGCCGGCAATACAAAAAGAATCCGGCAGAGCATCCTGAAAGCGAAGCAAGAGGGAAGTCGTTATCGACTTGGCCCTGAACTAGAACTTTCCAGCTATGGTTGTGAAGACCATTTTCATGAGGCTGATACCTACATTTATTCTTGGGAGTGTCTAGCTGAAATTCTAACGTCTACAACTGAAGATGCCGCCTATAGAGACATTGTTTGTGACATTGGAATGCCGGTGATGTTCGACAATGTTCGCTTCAACTGTCGACTGATCATCCTCAATGGCTGCATCCTGCTCATCAGACCAAAAACTGTGCTTGCCGACAGTGGGCTACACCGCGAACCTCGCTGGTTTTCCGCCTGGAATCCTGCGGACAAATTGCGTCAATACCCACTTCCGGAAATAATAGCCACTGCGACACCGCATAAACAGACCTCTGCTCCGTTTGGATGTCCGCTTCTGCGTTTTTCGACACCTTCCTCTGGTCCTTTACTTGTTGGTCTGGAAACCTGCGAGGAGTTGTGGGTAGCGGCACCCCCACATGTAACCTACGCTCGAGCCGGTGCCGATATAGTGATGAACGCCAGCGCAAGCCACCACGAACTGCGGAAGCTAGAAAATCGCGTGCATCTTGTGCAATCGGCGTCGGCTAAGGGACTGGCCTACGCCTATGCCAACCTCGTTGGTTGTGATGCCGGTCGTGTCTGCTACGATGGTGGTGCAATGGTCGCTGTTAATGGTTCAGTAATTTGCCTAGACACCCGATTTGGCCTGAATGAGGTACAAACAACTGCAGTCACGATCAATATTCAGGATATGCGGAAGTCAAGGCAGACTGACGCATCACGACTGACCGAAGAAATTGAAATAATTGACGTATGTTACCTTCTACCTTCTAGTTTTCTTCTTGTTTATTTTGTCTTGACTGTAAATTAACCACCCATTGGTTCACCTAAAACCAGGACTTTGGGAAAATTTGGACACCAGTGAAGTAAGTCTCGTAGCCACCGAGTTCACTGCACCTAGCATGCCCGAGCATGCGTTCATGCACTAACCAAAGTACTATCTGTTTCGCGAAGAACTGATTGTATCGAATTGCAGCTAAGTCTTAGTTCTATTGTCGCGGCCGTTTTAATATCCAAGAAAATAATTCGATAGCTGTAATGGTTGCTCCTTCGAGATCTTTGATTTCTACTTTTATTTTACGGATTTTGGGCATGATCATGTTTTATTCTTATAAGCGTTAACCTTTTGCCTACACTCAATTCTGTGCATGTAAGGACCTCTTACATGCTCTGTTTGCTCCGACTGGGTGGGTTCGGAGATTGATAAACCCTAAATCATGCATAAACAACATCCTATGGACCTGGGCTACTTCACCAGAATCGAAACTGTGTGACTTGCTCGGCCGACCGAAGTTATAGATAATATCTTACTTTTGACCTCTAGATCATTGTTATTTATGTATTAGTTTTTGGTGGGCTACCTGCCAGTAACATAATGGTTTGCTTAAAATTGTTTTGTGTGTAGATGCTCCTCACGTCCCTGTCATAATTTATCCTTTGTGTGAGGAATGTGGTGATACACACCTGATATATATATAAACCCGACAGCATTTAATCTCCTTAGGTTTTTCTGGAATTCTGTAGGAGTGTAGAAGGTTAATGCTGAGGACTAGTGTGAAACTCTATGTAAAATGAGCATTTTCATTGTCTGGAACAACATTATGTGTCAACAAAAAAAGTAGCCAACCGAGTAGTACTGTCCAAACTGAGCCTTGCAAAAAATTATGCCCATTCAGGAGTTCATCGTCAAAGATAACATTAGCAGCAGCAGCAAAAAAAGACGACAATTATAGACCGTACAAGCCAACAACTAATCAGTGACGCAAGTCTGGAGGTAACTGCACATGCCTCTCTGCACCAGCACCAAATCGCTACATGGATTGGTTTAGTTCCTATTCGTGGACCTCACTTTAATCAATTTTTAGCTTGACTTGTTTCTGGCATGGGTGATTACCTTGATGGCCGTCAAGTTGAAATCATGTCCCGTTACGTAGGCGTTGGCAGTTACATGCGATAATTCATCGCCCCGTCGGACAGGCCAACTTACGTTCTTGTCTGCATCATCCGAGCAGCTGCTCAGTTTGTCCTCTAAAGTTACAAGGATAGTTTGTGCATGGAATACGATAGACTTCGCAAGTCTGTTCCCTAGCATTTATTTCGTCATGCTGCGCATGGTTAGCTCTGGAATATGAGCAGAAAAAACATTTAGCTCTGACATTAATAGTGGTGAACGCATGTTTGCAAAACAAAATTCCTACGGGTGAGAGGGGATATTTGAAACCGGAAAGGAACTCCAGAGGCAGTGGCGACGTAAAGTTTGCCCGGATCCTATAACGGATATTTTCATTTCGCTCATCAACGGTGGGTATTTACCCGATGATCAGGTGGAAGATGCGCGGCATACCGAACATCTGCAGAACACCAGAATATTATTCCTGAAACAGAAATTATCATATACGAGGTTTATCGTGTTACAAAGCATTTACAGAGAAGAATTCACATAACCAGTTGATGCAATCTTACGTGTATTGCACTATTTAGATACAGTACACTGCCTATTTTGCTAGATGTCAACCCAAATTCAGAAGTGTAGGGATTTAGAGTAGGTCCTCTGGAAGAAGTTATTAATAATACTAAAACTTCTTGCAAATTATCAGTAGATCGAATTATTTTCTATCCAATATAATGTAGTATATTACATCTTATTGATATTTATACCTGAATAAAAGGTTATTTCGGGTTTAAAATTTTCTTATAACGAGGATTGACACGAAAGTACTATAATACATCGTATCCATCAATTTTTATATGTTGCCTATAAAGGATACAATATGGCCCATATACCCTGCAAATGTTTTTAGTAATATATGACGTCTTCCTAATGTCATCCAGAAATGCGTGAACAGCAGTGTCCTTTGTAAAGTTTTCTTACGTGGAATGTATACAGCATGTAGTTTTAGAAACCCTTACTGCAAGTGTAGCAGTCATTATCTAACCTTCTCCAATTATAAAAGTTACTGGACTAATTTGCTACCAAGTGAGTCCAAGAAGAAATATTTTTATTATTATTTAATTATTCTAATTTTATTATTTGATACAAACTATGCTTGAATCTATAAGGTCATTGACAATTAACGGGAAAAATCATACCGCTTGAGCAGTTACTTTTTGCCGGTCGGAAAAAAGCTCATTCCAAAGCCTAAACCAGGCGCGATTGAAATATCTTGATATTATGCTGCATTAATTTTGGTCTTACGGGCCCACAATGAATTATACAATCTTACCTAAGTAATCTTTTCGAGTAAAAAAACGCACTCCTCAAAGTTCAGAGAAATGGCTGACACTTATTAGACGTAAATTTGATAACATGTATTTCAGTAACTCTAAATGCATGTCTAAAGGCAGCTCCGGACTAACCTTAATCGGGAATTCAAAACGTCATTTTAATTCCGGAACATACGATTTCTCCTAATTTAAAGTTCAACGAGAAAAAAATGAGAAAAATTTGAACTACTTCAGTAGTAGTTATTTGGAGAGGTAATTTATGTGGGTGACATGGAGAAGGCTCGTTGGTCTGCATGAAATATCTTCGGATCACGCTCCTTAATAAGCAACATATATTTTGGTTATTAATTTCCGATTAGAGCTTCCATTCCATAAGATAGGCCATCTACTGTAGTTTAGCACTCGCAAGCTACCGTCCTTAAACAGACGGTCGACCTCGTCGGAACCGACGGTAGAGCTTTCATATTCTGTATGTAGGGCGGACGTTTCCTTCCGCACACTTATTTTGGACTTCGTGCTGATGGACTTCGGTAACAAACGCCTTCCGCCAGTGTGGTCTTGGTCAAGGAGCCATTACGCTCTAAAACGTTCGTCCTCTCTCTCTAAAGGGTGCCTTGCTAGGGTATTTCGTGTCTTATCTCCGAAGCAAAGTCAGCAGGAAACTTGGAAAGGTGAGGTTGTCTCTAGCAGTCTTTTTTGGGTCCTTATGTATTATAGATACCTACTTAAATTTGTAAGTAGGTTGAATTACCTGTGAAATTCTGGTTTTCTACGCGCTATCCATCGATCTAGCAGAGATTTTCTGATGGCATTGGAATGCAGAACGGTTCTCCGAAGAAAAAAAATTCCATAACTGCTAAAATCGGCACACTAAGCAAAAATGGACTTTCGAACTACCCACGGGAACTACCGCTTACTTACAGATTTTAAGTAGGGTGATTTGCCTAATCTTCCTGCCTTTTGTACTTTTTTAAGCTTCTTTCTAGTTGGTTTTGGTGATACCACTGGAAAATGTCTCTCAGTACCTCGCCCGAGGTTTGGGCACACGCCCTACATGCACGCGTTCGCCGTTGGTCGGGCAGGGGGTTAGCGATGATATCAAAGCTACCTTCAGTGTCTTCTCCCAAGTTTTGAGTACGCGACCTAACTTGTCCTCGTAACTTTTTTATTGGGCATTCAAATTGGGCTCCAATTTCTTCACTGGTATGCCCCGCCCGTCCTCTCCCCGAAAATTGCTCGTTCGTATGCCTGCGGGGCGCGCTTCACACTTTCCCCAGACAACCCCACGACAAAATCCTACCCTTGGAACATGTCGTGGCTTCACGTACCTTTCTGACTCACACTGACAGTTCCTCTACCGCAAATATGAAGAGTTCTTTCCGTTATTCTAGGATATTTTTCATTATCTATGTCGCAACTTCGGTCAGCGTGCATGATCACTCCCCTCGAAGACTGTATTCATAGTAAAAATGCTAACTTCCAGTCCTCAGGCATAGTGTTCCGGTTCCCTACTTCAAAACTCCATTTCGCCCAAAAAATAAACGCCAATCACAAGTCTTTCGGGAAATCTCCCTGAAGTCCATTTAACCTGCTAAAGTACTCAAAGGCGCGTTACTCTTCTGTCCCCTGCCGTCTACATGAGGCAAACGTCATGGAATCTAGGGCAATTTTATGCCCTTTGAATTCAGCCATTCAGGTGAGATTTTTACATCAGCCGATATGCCCTAATAGCAAGAATGAAACGCTCAGACAGCGGGATACATTAGTGCGTGCCAATGTTAATGGGGTTTAGCATATTTTAGTCGCCAGCTGGACGAGTGCGAGACCTGTGACTCAAGTGCTCAGGGCCTTTGGCTCTGGTTTCTGATTTAACCAATGGTACCGGCCTTGTACCACGTGCGTACTGGCATAATGGTCTGACGACGGGTACTGCGATCGAAGTAGGCAGTCCTGTTTTGTTTAGCTTTGCTTCTAACTCTTCGTACTTATAAACCCTTTTACTAAATTGTGTTCACAATGAGAAGAGCGTTAGTAAAGGAGAGCGCTCACCGATCCCGTTGCGGAATGCAGTCGTCCAGCTGTGCCTTGGGGTTCACTCTGTAGCCATGCCAGCAGCCACACAGTGGCCAGTATGATAAACGGGGCGAGTATGTCCTGAAACGCGACATGGGGGGACCCTTCTATCATTGTAGTCATAACCGATCGCAACCGACAGGACACAGCACCCGTGGCTCACTGGTTAGTGCGTCGGACTCCTAATCAACAGGCCACGCGTTCGGGTCTCAGGGGTTCCAAAACCTGAGATTGGGCATCAGACGCTGTTTTTGGTTAATAAGCCAGAAATGGCCGTGGGAGGCTCTCTTTTATTTGTCTGAAAAGAACGCTGGAAGAAGGGATTCTCGAGTCACACTGCACATCAAATCTGCTCTTTGGGTCTTCGAGCTGGGCCCTATCTTACTGTTAAAGTAGTATGTAACTGGTAACGTGCATAGTTGATGTGTGGTTGCTCTGTATACTACAAATGGCTCGTTCTCGGTTTTTAAATCCTCACCATCGCTGTCTCGCCCATGTCTCTACTTTGTTTGCAACTTTATTTTTCTGAAATGTATTCGATCGGTTTTCTTTCTTAGGTCAACTTTAGTTTATTCACCCCCGTGGTCGGAGTTGTACCACTACCTCCTCCCTTCATCCCACTTCAGTCACCTGAAGAGGAGATAGCCCTGGGTCCAGCGCTCTGGCTGTGGGACATTCTGCGGCGCAGCAATTCCGGTGGATTCCTTCTCTGCCTTAGTGGTGGTCTGGACAGCTCAAGCGTCGCATGTATAGTGTTTAGTATGTGCCAGCAGGTAACAGCTACAAAAATTCTTTTTTTGTGTTACTTATTGTGACTGTCTGCAACCGTTTGGGAGATGATTATTATTATTATTGCCGGAATCATTTCCTTATTCATCTGAACTCTTTGTTGAAGTCCGTCGTCAGAGCTTAAAGTGATGCCAAAACAATCAACAGTCAAGAAGTCAAGCAAACATCATTTATTCATTTGGCAAACTTAATTAAAACTCAATAGCCACCCTAATGATCCAAGTCCCCTGCGGCTACTTCATGTAGCGGCACGAGATCCATTAAAGACGCGTGTCTAGACTTTAGTTAATATCAATATTGTCAGTATGGTAACTAGTGCAATAACTGATGACCTTTTTCAGTGCCAGTTTCTTGCTTAACCACAGATTTCACATTCTCACTAATTGCTATATACCATCCTCCTCCTCTCTGCCTTGTGTTCTTGCAGGTGTACAGGACAATCGCCGCCGGTAATGAGACTGCTCTCTCCGATTGTCGCAGAATCCTCAGTGACCCCCTTTTCGGGCCGCAATCGCCGCATGAACTCTGCTCACGACTGTTAACTACCTGCTATATGCCCTCATCTAACAGCTCATCGGAGACCCAGAATCGTGCTGCTGACCTGGCTAAGGCTCTGGGCAGCCATCACTTAGAGGTTGGTGCTCCCTTAGTTCAAAAATTACCATGGCACATTTATGCTTAGGGATGCCCGTGGCAGAAGACCTTTGAAGGCTTGGACAGCAGCATGCCACAGAGCCATAGTCCTTGGGGTATGCTTAATTGGCACTTCCACTCCTTGAGATCCGGTCAGATGAGCAGCTCCAGTCACACCGGCCACCTGTGCCCTATCCCGCTCCCAGTCGTCGTGACTGGGTCCCAACTCCGGACCCGGGAGGGGGAGCGAGTGCGGTAGAGCAAGACTATACTCAGTATAAATGAATTCTGGCGCACGTCACTGCGCTTCCTTTCAGCCTGCTAGATAGTTTAAACCGATGTTTAAACTTTTTCCTTTTTTAGCAAGACAATTATAATCCAGTTGACCTAATTTTGAAAGATTTGCGGCCTTGGTAGGAGTCGAAGTCACACAGTAGGGAAAGTTTTTGCGAAGCCAACGCTCTATCATTAAGCTACTAGGCTCACTGAGGCCGTGCATTTTTCAAAATTGGGTTAGCTGACTTATTCAAATCTGCCAAACTCTCAAGTGAGCCTATTAGTCATTATAATGGATTCTAGATGGTAACTGCCTGGGCAGTCAACTTACTGTATTTGTAATGGTATTTTACATACGAGCATTATTTTGCGCTGGTAAATCCACCCAAGTCTGATTAAATTCACGCCGTACGATAAGCCCCGTAGCTCAATGGTTGAGCGTTGGCTGCGCTCCCACCGAGGCCGCAAACTTTTTTCTCAATTTGCCCAACCGGATTATTCAAATCTGCCAAACCCTCTTAAAACTTGTGATTGGTAAATATTACTTCTGATATTATTCTATTACTTAATATTATCAATATTGCTTAATATTGCGCTTCCCTCTGTATTTTTGCTTTGGGAGGTAAAAGTGCGTTTGTAGGTTATTAGTTAATGTTTGTTTCTTCGTCCGATATGAGGACAAAAAGCCAAATCGAATAAACTGTTAACCTCCTCAAATGCGTCTGGCAGACGTAGTTTGATCGCGGGGTCAACAGTGCCGTCTTTGAAGGCAGTCTCTCGTCGAAGAGTTGGCTGACCCTTGTTATATTCCGTCAAGTCGAACTAGTTTCTTTTCTGTTGGCAAATAAATGTTTTCGACGCCACCTTATTTTCTACGCAGTCTAGTTCGTACGTTGTGGTTGAAGTTTAGGATCTTTAGTATTTCGTAAGTGTTTTGTTTTGCGCACCCGCACTTTGTCAGAACATTTGTAAGGAAACTGTTTAAAGGACCTCGAGACATTAGCTCTCGTGCATTAATCGAACTTTAACGTAATCGCCGGCGAACCGAACCCCGTGCACCTACGCTCACGAAACCGTAAGGAGTGGGTCAATTGTTTATCTTGATGCCTGACTAGCAGTTCTACCGGAAGGGTGGTTAAGTACACTAGTGAAAGTGAAGGCCCGGGGCTTGAACTTCCGGTCTACACCAGCTTATTTGATGAAGTGGAAGCTGTATTGCCCTGTGGGCTTTAAAGGGGAAATATGTGCTGGCAGTCGGGAAGACCGCATTTCCGACGTCTTCTGTCATCTGGAGGGCATAAACATTCTCCTCTTTTCTTTCTTTCCTTTATCTCGATAACTTAGACCTTAGGACTTTGAAGGCTGCAAACTGGCAGAATAACTGTCATGCCAGAGTAAGAATCGATCCGGGAGGATATCTGGTAAAGCTTTCTTTCCTAAAAACCCAGATGGACGAGATTACGCAGACATTTCGTATGTGGGTTGACCCAAGTGTGAAAAACCCTAGGCGTTTGGCGGGATTCGAACCCGTGCATCAGAGAAAGCCTTTGCCGGAGGCTAATGCTCTACCGCTAAGCTACAAACGCCCGCGGGTTCAAATCCCGCCAAACGCCTAGAGTTTTTCACATTTGGGTCAACTCAAATTAATCAAATCTGCCAAACCAACTTAATAATTAAGTCAGCCTAGTTGTCAATTTGGTGGATTCTAGATGATTGCTTAGGAAATCCTGCTTGGGCAGTCAATTTGCTCCTGTATTGGTGAATTCCATATGAGCGAAAAGTTGAGCGGGTAATATCGATCCAAGTGTGATTAAACTTATGGCGTGAAGCGGGTGTTTGTAGCTTAGCGGTAGAGCATTAGCCTCCGGCAAAGGCTTTCTCTGATGCGCGGGTTCAAATCCAGCCAAACGCCTAGTTTTTCACACTTGGTTCAACTCAATTAAGCAAATCTGCCAAACCAACTTAATAATTTCGTAAGTGTTTTTTTTAAGAGAGTTACAACAGTGCAGCACACGCAGACGTGGGCAATTGCTTTGAGCTCCACTGCTCCCAGTTGAATCCGCTTCTAATGGCTCAAAAATGTCACCTGAACAGGCTCTGAATTAAAGAAGTAATCAAAAAATGGTAGTAGAAGTAGTAGCAGCAGCAGTAGCATTAGGAGTGCCACCACTTCTAGATGTCAGAGCTATGTGTGTTTGCCAATCCGAGCCTTACCTAAACGTTGGCAGTGAAAATAACTTGGCGAGGACTGGTGGAGGCGCACTCTGCGATCTTATTATCCGTCCTTTTTTAGTTTCCCGTTGGCTTTCTACATGTTATGTTTCCTCAAAGATCTCTTTACCTAACGTCCGGCGATTTCCACATCTGTCAACTCATGGTCGACTCCGAAGCATTTTATTCAAGTCTCTCTCGTGTCCTTTGAGAGCCACGCTCGTTTTTCATCGACTGATTGCTCCTCCGACTGTGTTGCCACAAGCTGACACCACCATGGTGTTATTCCATCATCAACACCATTCGACTGTTCCACTTTTCCAAGCAGGTTTTGCCCGGATAGCTCTTCCAAGATGTAAGTTCCTATGATGTGCTCTTCTTCCCAACGCAGCTCAATTGCGATTGGCTGAACATTTAAACTGAACACTGGTCGACAGATCAGGTTTCTGCGTCGTACAGCAGCAAAGTCGGCAGGCTGCCTTTTACGTTCTTCTTTTTTGATCTAGATGACTCATGGACGATTTTCGGCAGCCCTTCTAATATGTGTCCTTCTTTAGAAATCCCATATTGGGTACTATGACACTTGCAGCTTCTGACTCCTGATCGGACGCCAGGCTAAGATCTGATTTCTAATCCCATTTTAGCCGCCGTTGGCAAGCGCCCTGACAAAGTTTGTCCTAGTTTACAAAACTCCAGACTTTTGCTCTTTGTATTTCTTTCAGGTTAACATCAATGACGTAGTGAAGAGCCTCCTGTCAGCCACACTTCACGGTCTGAACGAATCACAGAGGCCGCTGTTCGAAAGTGAGGGTGGGACGCTAACCGAGGACTTGGCCCTGCAGAACTTGCAGGCACGCAGTCGTCTCGTACTCAGCTACCTGATGGCTCAACTTCTACCCTGGTCCAAAAGCCACACGACTTCCTCTACTGTTGGCCGATCACCGCTGGTTCTAAGTAGCGCCAATCTCGACGAGTGCCTTTGTGGCTACCTAACCAAGCAAGCACCGCCTTCCTTACTCCCCCTCCCTCCCCACTTTTCCCACCCTATATTTGCTGGGGGGGGGTGGTCGCTTGCCGCCCCCGGTGTATTCCCACCACGGCTTTATTGCGTCACGTAGTCTCGGTAGGGCTGGCTGAAGCTAAAACTAAGTAGGTCTGAAGCCACCGCTGTTTGTTAAAGTCTGTGGCTTGGCTATCGCATTGCAGTGAACTTCGACCTATTGTTGAAAGCTTCTTAGGTCTGATTAAAATGACCTTGTTTTGTGTGCTGTCAAAATGACCGGAGGGGTGACCCATTCGGGAAAGTTGCGTGATAAGCGGTTGCCTTCGCTCCTAAAGAACTTGACCTATTGTTAACTTTTTCTATAGACTTGCAAAGGAAGGAGCATTGAAAATGCATAGGGAGACTGGGTAGGTGGCCTGTTCCGGCTTATTAGGCTTGTTCAACCAGTCAAGCTCACACCTGGAATTGAATATGCCTGGCCTCCTAAACAGCCCTCGTGGTGGATGCTCTGTTGCGGCATGACGGCTAATTGAGGGCACGGAAGCTGTTATTCTGGATGTGTCTCCATAGTAAATTTCGCACATTTGGGGTGTTGGCGGCAGACTCACGGCATGCAACCCACCTGCGTTCTCTTCAGCTTCCGGTCTTTTTTACTTGGTCATGACGCCGGACTCGGGTGGGGACAGAGGAGAGAGTGTGGTTGATGCAGTGCAAGTCTACCAACACTATAATCTACCTCATGCGCATTTCATCGTCCTTATTTCACCTTGCTGCGGAGTACATGGTGGATCTCGTCGAAAACCATGGTGGAACTGTTGTGTGTGTGTGTTTTTGTCACTGCTCCCTAAACGAGCCGCGTAATAGGTGCGCTTGACCAACATGGTGCCACTTTGGAACATGCCAAGTGTTATGGCGATTGTGCTCCCATAACAATTTCCGAACCGGGGAGCTTTGGTGGCACACTCGGAGGCAAACTTAGGTGCCAATCACTCTCTACCTTTCTTACATCACCACTCCGTTGGATCCGAGTCAGTTTGGCCGGCTCCAGCTGCGCCACCCGCGTGTGTCCGATTCCGCCTCCGGTAATTCTGACACTGGGCATGGGTAGAGGAGGGAAAATTTAGCACGGTTCAGCCTAAGTCTACTGTCACTCATAACTAACTCCGCTCGCAAATCACTGTCCCTGCACCACCACGACGTGGAGCACACGGTGAACATCGTCTAAATAGACAGTTGAACTTTCGTCTGTGTCCGATCAGGGTACAGCAAGTTATAACACCCTGTGCGTGTCACATACGTCGACCCAGCCCCTGTCTTTTTCACTCTATTATGATACTGAGCTCGAGTGCTGAAGAGAAGCGATAGTTTAGAAGATGAAATGCAAGTCCATTATCACTTAAAACTACTCCATGCGCATGTCACCGTCTCTGCACCACCACGCTGTGAGCATACGGTGGACCTCTTCGGCATCGACGGTCAAACTGTCGTGTTTGTGTTTGTAGCGTGCTTTAGCGAACATAGAACAGAAGCAGTAGCTACAAGCTCAGGTGCATGTTCGCCGATATTCTACCTCTGCACGAAGGGTAGGCTCATCAATGGACCCCGCAGCGTTCCCCGTGTTTACGCACTTTGGGTTTACTAAATGAGTCTTCTACCTTCCATCTAATCTTTCATAAGTTTCGGCACTTCCTTAGGTATCTGCATAGTCTGTTCACCCGAAGTCTTCCACTTGGCTGCGCCCTCACGAATTGAAACGCCCATGGCCTGAAGCCTTCACGCTTACTTTTCCCACTCTGCCTCAGGTACGACTGTTCCAGCGCTGACATAAATCCAATCGGCAGTATAAGCAAACAGGATCTTCGGCGGTTCATTAAATTTGCCGCCACTCACCTGCTGATCGAAAATGAGACCACAGAGGACCTAAAGGAGGGAGAAGCCTCCCGTAGGGATCTGCTGCAGAAGACCCTATTGGACATCCTCGCCGCTCCGCCCAGCGCTGAACTGCGACCCCTAAATGGTACTGCAACGTATCAGACCGATGAGCAGGAGATTGGGCTCACCTATGCCCAGCTCTCCCAACTGGGACAATTGCGCCTCTCTAGAGGGCGCAGCTGTGGTCCGCGCGAAGTGCTGGCCAAGCTCCTACAGCAGCTGCCTTCGTCCAGCTTGGATGGAGTTGACTGTGCAGACGGTGACACTAGCGTCGCCCGCAAACTATGTGACCGGGTGAAACTCTTCTTCCGCAAGTACAGTGCCAACCGACACAAGGCCACTGTTTTGCCACCGAGCTATCATACGGAGTCCTACAGTGCCGACGACAACAGGTGATTGAACCTTTACTCTCCTCGCTTGTCATCTTTGACTAAGTTTTCTCAGATGTGAACTTTCGTCGTAGCCATTGTGGTCATTTATGCTGTATTTTGTATGTAGGTTTGATCTGAGACCGTTCCTTTACCCCGTGGACTGGACTCATCAGTTCGCCAGCATGGACAGGCTCGTCCAGGAATGGGAAGCTGCTCATCCCTCACGCTAATCGTAGCTGGGCTTCTGCGATTCTCCTCGTTCACCGAGTCTTGTGGCTCTTCCGCCCAGTACCCTCTATCTCATGGATTGCTTTGTTAGCATTTTTACTTTGCCTTTTATGATTATTTTTATTGAGGTTGAACGCCTTATCCGAGACTACGATACTGGCTCCACTGTTTTCTAATGTACCTCGACGGATGATGGTTTTTGTTGCGGTTGTAACCTCCTGGGAACAGCGCTATACTATATCTACTCCAGTAAAATTAGTTGCTAGGTATATGTTAAAGAAAATCAAGCGTTACAGACAACATGGTCCCAGGGGAGTTGCTGCGTATTTCTACTAGCCTCAACAAAGTCATGTGTGCACTGCGAGCGATGCCAGTTATTTCTTCAGTGCATCTTGATCAGTCATCCAACTGTCTTCCTATAAGAGAAAGCAGTTGTTTGTTGGCGATGACCGGTCTATAATTCAAGCAGGCAGCATCCTACAGGTTTGGTTTCAACCCGCTCAACGAGGTTCTTTAAATGCGCAAAATTTACCTCCTCTAGCGCGCCCGATTACACATTAATTCAGCGTTCGCAGGGGAACATGATCTGACCTCCTTGCAGCTACAATTTTATCCTGCGCACATATGTCATGTCGAGAAGGCACGCTATCGAGGTGTGACCAGTTTCACCGAACAACTACCCATCCTCTAGGGATGCAACTTGAGGCTGTCATTTTTTGATGATCCTCAGCTTCGAGGTCGAACATCCTATAGGCAGGTTCCTATAAAGTTAATCAGCGTTAGCATCGTTTTCTGTATGGAAGCGTGCGCTGTTAAAGATCATTAAGTGGAACTGAAGGGTGATGGACGACGCCATGATTTCATTCGTTGGGACAGAATCCGCACAGTCCTTTTATGTAGTCTGTCGTCTTATTTTTGACCTCGGTATGCTGTAAAGTCTTAAATAGGTTCGCTTTTGAGTCGAAGGTATTCGGAAGTTGTAATTAAAGCTCACTCGCCACATACTCAGAATGACTGAAATGATTCTGTTGCTTGAAGAGAATTTATATGCTAGTAAACTTGAACTCCCTGCTTCCGGTTACTGCGGTCACCTGCCTGCCAGCACGGAAGGGGGCGGGAAATTCGGGGATGAAGACTTTTGATTTTCGAACTACATTTACACTACCCATTTTTCAAAATCTACTTTTTCAGCAATAAATTCTTTATCATGTTGTCCTTTACCAAAACAATCAATCTAGGGGCTTCAATGTGAGAAAAGGAGGGCGTCCTGCAGCGGAAACGTTTTTCCGGCGATGGGGGGACGGGTTGAAAACCCCGTCGATTTGGGCTGGACTGAGGACGGATTGCCCACGTCTTCCCGTGCTGGCAGGGCTGTTGGCCAATAGTAGATGGATCCTACATGGCATCAGATAACCCCGGTGCACACTTAAGTCCGCCACAATAATCGTCGATCGTCGGGAAATGCACTTTAACATGGTTGAGTCAATTCTGTAAAGGGATAAGGCGACTACTCTCCGGGCAACTGTTTTTCGGGATTGGGCGTAATTGGAAAATGTAACCTTAAAAAATACGGGGAAAGTGTCCAATCTGTCGAAGTAAACAAACGATATCTTGTTTTCGCGGCATAAGCAGTTATTGTAGCTGTGTTTATTGTCAGTTCACAAACAATGTCAAAATAAATATATGGTAAGGTATCGAACTGACAATGTAAGAGCTGTTCAAACTTGTTACTATAGTTTGTCAGTAACTGTTGTCTTTCAGGATAAAAAGCTACAGCTTCTTGAGTGATGATAGTTCAGAACGGGGAAGAGTTGGCACGAGCACACGGTGTTGTCAGTCGCCCTTCTGTTTTAGGGAACCAATATTCTACGCCAGGTAAAGGTGTGTCGGCGAACGGTTGCTCGCTGACTGCTGAATAAGTCATCCATTGCGGACTGTAGGGTCAGCACAGTTGTCTTCAAGATTAAATCTGCACATGTATTACAGGCCGCGAACGCCATCAGACGGGAAGACAGATAACGCCGAATCAGCATCCAAAATTCGTCAAATGTGTTTTGGGATTGTAAATGTATTTATTATCAGTTAACGGACGCGGTTAAAAGTAGTATATATAGATGCCCGCATGGTCGTAACTCGTGAGCTCGCAACAGATGCACCAGTGAGTCACAAGCAGAATATAGTTGTAAAAGGGGCTCCAGAAATAGCGTCAACAATTACACAAGAACGAGTTGACGCTGATATGGACTTGGATTTCGACGTCTGTCGACACGCCTGAAACCTGCATATCGGATCATGTGTCAAGCCCACGGGCTACACCATCGTCACTCGGCTTAAGTGACACTAACAATTATCGGGATTTGCATCCTAGCACCACATCGTTGCTCGACTCTGCACAAGAAAGCGATGGCCAAGAGGTTGACAATATCATAACTCAAAAGAGGCATAAGCCTACGAAAGCCAAACGGTTCACGGGTTTGCACTTAGCTTACCCAATAGCCAGTACATCAGAACCGAGTGTACCGGATACAAGTGCTCCCTCGGCCGAAACACGTGAGCTCGCAACATATGCCCCATTGAGTCGAAAGCAGAAACTAGTTGTAAAAGGGGCCCCAGAGTCAGCGTTGTCAATTGCACAAGGTATTTCGAATCGGGAAGGCTCCAACAGCTACAGAAGCAAGTTCTCGGCCACAACCTCTAAAAGTTATTTTAGAAACTGAAGCACAGGCAAAACTCTTGCTAGAGCGCAAACCATCCTATCAGAGTCTGCATTCGCAAGTTTTTTTTCAGCCGGATTACGAGTTGAAAGAGCGGAGAAAGATGAGACAGCTATTAATAGAGCTGGAGAAACGGAGAGCCAATGGTGAGACAAACTTCAAAATAAGATAGGGACAAATAGTTCAAGTCAAAAGGACATCTCTCTGGTCGAAGCCGGTAACAGTGACGGCCTAGCTGTCCCGCCACCGAAACCTAAGACATGCCCTCTTAAATTGGTCGTTTTAAATGCCAGATCACTTATTAATAAAAATGCCTCTGCTGCAGACTATGGTTTTCGTCAACCGTCCAGATATTGTTATGGTAACTGAGACATGGGAATCGGCCTGTGTAGCTGACTCTGAACTCTCTGTTCTAGGCTATGCATGCGTTCGGAACGATCGAAACAATGGCCGTGGCGGAGGAAGCTGCATCTATATAAAGCAGCCACTTGCATTTCTCCCGTTGGATTATCCACAATTCACAGCGGTGGAGGAGAGCTGCTGGCTACGCGTTGTTCTAAAAAACAAACTCCTTACTTGTTGGCTGTGTTTATCGCCCACCTAATGCCAATGCAGATTACGATCTTTGTCTCTCGCAGGCATTTCATGCCGCAGCTGACTTGAATCTTAAGTATTGCTTGATTGCAGGCGATTTTAACCTTCCTGACGTGCAATGGTTTCCACCATCCGGTCCTTCAAAGTTCGAGAACATACTTGAGACAATAGATATCGGCATGTGGGATCAGGTAGTCGATTTTCCCACTCGAGGAGCAAACATACTCGACCTAATTTTTAGTAGGGGATGCGAACCACTTTCAGTGTCATCCTTAAGCGCATTTGGGAGTTCAGACCATCTTACAGTTGTTCGTGAACAAGAACTGGAGGCGGATAAAACATTTTCCCTAAAAGTATAGTCTTTATCATGACTTTCGATCAGAAAACACGGCGGAACGACTGGCACATCTAAACGCTCTCGACTGGTCTGCATTTTTCCAATGTTTGGATGCAAATGTTTGTACCGATGCACTGTACAAAGTGCTGGATCCACTCATCCTCCACTTTGTCCCCCGTAAGAAAGTAATGCATGTCAAGGATGAAGTGTACCTTCCTCTGTCTTTCCGTCGTAGGCTGCGTAAACTCTCTCGTCGTTTGCATCGGCCAAACGACACTTCCGTTCTGCCCTTGATCACGCTGATCTTTGAGCAGGCTAAGAAGCTCTCCGAAGAAAAGCAGATAGCCGATGAGGCCCACTTCGCTGAAAATCCTTCCCTCAATGTTGCGAATCTCTTTTCGCGTACAGTAAAAGCGCAGAGGAAAACGCAACACCCCATACTTCAAGACGCTTTAGGAAACCCCATAGCTGACGCTTAGTTGACCGCCGATAGCTTCAATGCGTTCCTATCCAAAACGTTTAGTGAAAGCTCGTTCGCTGCACCTCCGGCTATCCGGGCTTAGACGGGTGCCGTACTCGAAACCATAAGTTTTACCCTCTGGGACGTGATTGTAGCCATTCGTCGTTATCGTCAATCTTATAGTCCAGGACCAGATGGCGTCCCAGTTAGCCTTCTAAAAGCTGAAGCGAATGATATCTTTCCGTCTATTCTTTGTAAGTTATTTAATTTTGCTCTTGAGAGCGAAACCTTTCCTTCGTTGTGGAAAGAATCGCACATAATGCCTATTCGCAAGCATGGCCGATCGACGTCATTCGACAACTTTAGGCCAATAAATACACTTCCCGCAGCCTCGAAGATCTGGGAGACCTTGATCAAAGAAAAGATGATGCGTCACTTGACAGAGAACAACCTGCTCAATACAGCTCAACACGGCTTTCTCGAGAAACGATCTTGTGACACCTGCCAGCTCTCTTTCTTTGATTATGTGCTGCAATCTAAAGACAGCGGTTTTGCCATTTATAGCGTCTATTTTGATTTTACCAAGGCCTTTGATCGGGTCGATCATAACCTCCTCCTTCTGAAACAGGCCTCCTTCGGCATAGGTAGCAAGCCCCCGAACTTCATATCTTCCTATTTGGATGCTCGCACACGAGTAAAAATTTCCAATGTTATCTCCAACCCCACGCATGTGAGGACTGGAGTTATACAGGGTAGTGTACTGGGTCCGCTCCTATTTTGCCTTTTTGTCAACGACGTTTCAGATTGTTTTCAGTATGGCAGACCCTTCATGTACGCTGATGATTTAAAAGTCGCTTATCGATAGAAACCGGCAGATCGCAACATCGTGCTCGAGCTGATAAAAAAGGATCTTCAGGCCTTCGCCCAGTGGTGTAGCACATGGCACCTCACCCTTTCATGGCACAAATGTTCCGTTATGGTTGTTTGCGACGATCATCAATCGGAATTAAGCATTGATGGCCACGAACTTAATGTCCCAGGAGTTATCAAGGATTTGGGCATATCCTACTCTAATAGTCTCAATTTGTCAGAGCATTGTGCCCTGATAATCTCGAAAGCACGCCGAACCACCGGATTTATCCTTAGAAATTTTAAGTCTATCAAGGTTAGAACTAGCCTTTATAATGTGTACGTGAGACCTAGTCTTGAATACTGCTCACCCCCATTCAGTCTTCTGCGCACTAGTGAACGGAAGAAAATAGAATCGGTGCAGCACTTCTTCACTAGAAGAGTTTTCACTACAGAACACCGTAACTTAGCCTGCCAACAAAGGTGCGAACTTATAAAGCTGGATCCCTTGTGGCTTCGTAGATTGCAGAAGGGTCTATTTTTACTGTTTAAACTTTTGAATGGTCAAACCTTTAATCCTCTCAGTACAATAAGGCAGCTTGAGCACTCTCGAAGCGTCAGTCATTGAGACGGATTTTTATTTCTTCCTATGGCATGCACACTTAAGTACCAGCAATTCTTTTCAGTAAATGCCATATCAATCTGGAATAAGCTGCCCAAAAGTATTCAAACCCAGCAAAGCTACCCTATGTTTAAGAGAGCTATAACTAGTTTTCTACATTCAGGACAACTTTCACGAATTTTGGATGCTGACTCGGTGGAATCTCTCTTTCACTCTGATGGCGTTCGTGGACTTTGAACCCCGCCAGGCTTCATGCTGAAGATAATGCTGCTGAAGCAGCAGCCCGCAGTCTGCTAACCCTTCAGCCGATAGCGCGCAACTTTTGCCGACAACCATTGAAGGAAGACTGAGAACACTGTGTTCTTGTGCCAAACCTCTCCATCTCGAACTAATGCAACATTTCTCCTGCTGTGTCAACTCAGCTTACAACTGTACATTTATTCCGTTTGTATCATACCTTTGAAGGAAGGTTTTTTCACTTGAAACAAACTCCGTTTCTCGCCCAGTATTGACAAAACACAAAACCTGAAACAAAACCAATACTGGCTGCAACATAGGGAGGTTGTTTTGGTTTTTTCCGGTCTTCGAGGTTTTGAAAGGCGCCCAAGAGGTGCATAACCAACTCTTTACAATTGCCTGTAAACTGGCATAATAAACATATTATTATAGTGGCGGATAAAGCTAGCAGTGCAAAAAACTCTTCAGAGATGGTATTGTTAATAGTAAGTGCTTTTCTTCGGATAAAATACTTCAGCTCATTCAATTATAGTAGTTAAGTACGGGAAAGGGTTCGCAGTTTTCTTAAGTTTTGTTTTTGTTTGTGTTGTTATAATGGGCACCGCTATGCCGTTCAAGTTGCCTCTTATAGATGTCAATGGAAGCGGACATAACAACATCCAGGGGCAGAGGTATCCAAGCTTCAACACTTGTTGTAAATGGGGAACTTTCGTGTGTCCAACCTAGTCCCAGTCACGTGTAGTTTGAACAGCGGTATGAACAGTTCAGATTTCCTTTCAGTGGATAAATAATCGGCTTTGAATGAGGCTGCAAAACGTATATAAATCGGTTAAGCTAGTTCTTCATTGAGCCCCTTCAGTTAATTTGTCAACAGTCGTACCCTTAATCCCCGTAGTACGCTGAAACAGCTCGACAATTCTCCGCACTCCAGCCCTCATGATGTCTGGCACGCATAGTTGGACATCGTCAGTTCTTTTTTAGTAAATGCCATAATAATCTGGAATAAGCTAATCAGAAGTATCAAAATTCAGCAAAGTTATCCTTTGTATAAGAGGACTGTCACTAGTTTTCTAAGTTCAGGACACCTTTCGTGAATTTTGGGTCCTGACTCAGTAGAATCTCTCTTCTGGTCTAATGGCGATTGTGGACTCTTAACCGTGTGTCAGGCTTCATTGTGAGCACAGTGGTGCTGAATATGCAGCCAGCAATCAGATAATTCTTCATCGACAACAAGCAACCATTCGCCGACACACCATTATCGGCCGCAAAATACTGAATCCATAACACCGAAGGAAGACTGACCACATCGTCCACCTGTGCCAACCCTTCCCCGCCGCAAATATCGAGCATTAAATGAGCTGTAGCATTTTCTCTTAAAAAACATTAAACAAAATACTAGGAGATTTGTTTATTACTGCCAGCTAGATCTTCGACTCCGCGGGGACCTCATACAAACCTACCGTATTGTTAGAGGCCAAGACTGCGCCCTAAAATTTGATTATTTCTTCGAATTGGCTCGGACTGACCATCTGCGAGGTCATCCTTTTAAAACTACAGAGGAAATCGTCCCGTATCGACATTCGACGAAACGCCTTCTCTCAGAGGGTCATTGGAGCGTGGAACGGACTCCCGGAAGATGTGGTCCTCTCAGATACTGTTGAAATTTTTAAACACAAACTTGATTCTCATTTGCTGAGAAACTGTGGCAGATATAATGAACAAAGTGTCAGTAGCAGCACCTTGCAACTGGCTCACACTTATCGCTGATGTTAAGCCTATATTTGTACATTTGTATTATGTACTATTGTTACGGTGGACCTATTATGCGATTTTGGTTATTTGGAATTTATATTTTTCAGCGCCAGTACGGCACTATCTATACAAAGTTAATTTCGAAAAAAATAGAAATTCAAAAAATAATTTGACTATATGTGCAAGTAGACGTAGAAAGTCGCAATAATGTCAGCAGAAATTGTCCTTTTCGGGCAACATTTAGCAATGTTTTGCAGGTAATTTTGAACTAAAAACGAAAAATTATGGCAGTTAAAAAAAACTCTTACAGTGAAAATGGAGACAGTGTTCAACGGGCCTCCATGTTCAAAAAGTG
>JAYGXS010000002.1:54594158-54620577 GCA_036362985.1 Ligula intestinalis
ACAGTGTTCAACGGGCCTCCATGTTCAAAAAGTGTGCAAGAGAAAAAAACTGCTTAGAAAGATAGTAGTAGAGCAGAAATAGGTGTGGGTGGTCTGATGAAGGTGAGTATTCAACGAAACTACAGCATTTTAGACTGAGTACTTCCACGTGGCTTCGTTTGATTCAGCGGTGGTTAATGGAAACATCTAGGTTCTCGGGGAACACGAGGCAGAGAGAATAGTTTCAAGCGGATCTTCTAAATTCCCAATGGTCCTTTCTCGGGGTCATGGAGAAAGCTGCTCGGAAAAGATGAGGAGAATAGAAGGTTAATAGAGTCAGTGTTAAGATAAATGTGCAGTTTCTGTTTGAAAGCAGACAGTCTAGTTAACGACCTAATTTCGATTGGCAAGTTATTCCAAAGAAAGCTATATCTGGAAGCAAAAAACAAAGAGCGTTTACACGAGGAAGATGCAGGAGGGGGTATAACAAGTGCCGAGTTTCTTAGGTTGTAGGGACGGCTGACGGGGGTAATGACAGAAGTCCTGGGTAAATTTGTGCAATTATTAAGCCGAAAAAGGAGACAAAAGCCTGCTTCCAATCTCCTGACCCAAAGGAACCTTAGTTTGGTTAATTGACACCTATTTGAGTAGCAAGTATTAGAAGCTGTCGGATACAGCAGTTTTCGTGTGAAATTTTTTTGAATTTGTTCAATTTTTGAACGGCTAACTTCATTCATGAGACCGAAAAAGGGGCAACAGTATTCTAAGATGGGGAGCACCAACATACGATAAAGTCTTAATTTCATTTCAGGAAGATATAAATTATAAGAGATAAAGCCGCAAATCTGTGCGGCTTTGGCTGTAATTCTATCGGCGTGAGGAGAAAGGTCTAATTTATTGGTGTAGCTTAATCCTAGGTCCTTGATACTGGAACATTCAGTCATTGGGTAACCTTGAAAAATAACAGGTTGTGGCAGCCTTTCAGGCCCAAAGCACATATATCGGCACTTAGAAGGTGAGAACTCCATCTGCCATGTTGAGCTCCACGTCGAAAGAGCGTGCAGATCAGAATGAATTTGTTCTAAGCATCTCGCGGCCGTAGAGTTAGAGAAGGAGTAAACACACTTGACATCATCTGCATAAATATAAGATTGGGAGTGTTTAACACTCAATGAGATATCATTTATGTAAAGCAAAAAGAGCAGAGGACCTAGCACGGTACCTTGAAGGACACCACTCAAAATTGCGGTAGGAGTAGAGTATGAGGATCCCACTAAAACCTTTTGTTGTCGATTTGAAAGATAAGATCTGATGAAGTCAGTAAGTGGACTACGAAATTCTATAGCCTCTAGTTTGGCTAGGAGCCTCCTGTGAGGAACTTTATCAAATGCTTTACTATGGTCAAAATAGATAACTACCACAGATAGATGATCATTACGAAGAGAAGTAAGTAGATTTAGAAAAGACATGTGGCATGTTTCACAAGATCGGTCCGGTAAAAAGCCATGCTGTGAGGAGCTGAGAATGTTATTATTTATGCAGAAATCTGTAATTTTTTGGCAATTAGTTTTTCAAAGAGTTTAGCCAGAGAGGGCGTTTTATGAACACCGCGATAATTGTGAATATCTGATCGGGAACCAGATTTAAATACGGGAATTATAATAGAAGTTTTCCAGTAGTCCGGGAAAAAGCCATTCTCAAGAAACACTCAAAATAACTTACTCAGTAAGGGTGGGAAATCTTTTAATTGTTTGATGAGTGCGTTTGGAATGTTATCAGTTCCTACCGAATGTGAATTTTTAAGATGACTTATTTCTTTTTGAATACAAGCGGGTGAGAAATTAAGGGTACTGAGGTTTGAATCACACAGCAGGGGGATTACAGGAGTGGGGCTAGTTTCGGTGGTAAAGAACTCGGCGAAAAATGAATTTAGCAATGCTGCTTTCTCCAAATCCTCTGTAACAAAATGATTGTTGCCATTGAGTAAGGGTGGAATGACTTTCTGAAGCTTAGCCGACGACCGAAGACGGAGGACTTGAGCAACTGATCTGGAAGAATTCGCATCACTTAATGCTGTGGCCTCTCTACGCCTATCTCGTGCAAGCCTTATTTTAAGCGCTAATTCAAATATTTGCGCTATTCTTAAGTGAACTGATAAAGAGCTATTAGACGTATCCTTAAGTTGTTTTTGTAATTTCTTAAGTCTATTTTGGAGAAAATGTGGCACAGTAGAAGCAGCTGAATTTGATTTAAAAATCTTAAGTGTGGGGAAGAGCCTGAATATTTTTTGTAAGGTTTTGCCATAGCTCCTGGAAGAAGTATGGATCGTTATTTGAAAATATGCTTTGCCAATCTAGGGTTCTTACGAAATCATTTACTAATTCATGGTTCACGTTACCAAAGTCGAGGTTATTGCATCGTACCTCGGCCATTTTAGAAAGAGAGACTGGAAAACAACAGTGAATTAAGGCATGGTTACTATTGAAAATATCACGATGAAAATTCATAAAAAGAGGGTGGACATCATTTGTAAAAATTAAATCTAATATGTTGTCATTTCTGGTCACTGAACTGACCAGTTGTGACATGTTTGAAAAGTTCATAGTGTCAACCAATTTCTGAAATCTTGGTGGACAGTTATTTGCATGCCAGTCAATGTCTGGCAGATTAAAATCACCTATAATTATTCTGACATCGAATTGAGTCTCTGCAAATTTTTCAAACATTTCACACAGCTGCATTACATTACTTGAGTTACTGGGAGGATTGTAGACACACCCAATTATCGTTTTTTATTGTGTGGCAGGATGACTGAAATAAGACAAAAATTTCCAGAAAATGACGAAATGCTCAGGTGATACGGGAAATGTACAAAGGATGATTTAATATAAAGAAGGCAACCACCGCCACGCTTTTCAATGCGGTCTTGTCGGTGCAAACTATAATTATCTATGGCAAGTGTCGAGTCAGAAATAAGAGAGTGTGTCCAAGATTCAGTGACACAGAGCACATCTGGATCAAGCTCAAATGCCATGAATAGGGAGCTCAAGGGCGAAAGCCTTTATCCTTTAATAAAGTGACTTATAGCTCTTTTGAACCTGCTTTTCCTGCAGTTAGATCGGTTGAGGAGGATTTCCTTCAACCTGTATGCGTTAATGGATAGACGATTTTCATCAGTGAGGGATCTCCACAGCCCCCGCTTTTCAGTCACTTCTTTCTTCAGTGTCTTAGTCAACCACAAGAGCCTGTTGTTTAGCTTCTTCTCTGAAACCAGGCAATGGTTTCTAAGGAAACTATACAAGAACGCTCGGAAACATTCCTAATCCTCGGCTATATTAACGGAGAAAGCTCATTCCCAATAAAAGTAGTTAATTACAGTCTTCGTTTGATCGAAGTCAACGCGCCAGTTTCAGTTTAAGGCTATTGAGAGAAATTGGTGTGAGCCTTTGATTACCCTATTTACATCGTAAAATATCGTACAGTGTACAGAAAAACCATTTGAGTTGCACGGATTTAGGCGGGATTATAAAATGTGATAATTGGCGTGAAAGTTTCAAGGGTGATGTAAAATCTCCCAAGGCTCCAGCTCATTTTTGAACATATATTTGTCAACACTTCTTTCAAAGCATTACAGTAATGATGATATCACAACATTTGTTGGGACAAAATTAAAGAGCTCAACCAATCTGACACGCATTATAATCCTGGTAGGCTGTTCAGGTACCGAAAACATTCAATAGTCACAGTGAAGTACGACGTGATCACTTTGACCGAGAGGGGGGAGGTAGACATTAAACCTCATGAATGCTATCCAGCGATTTCGTGTACATGTACATGTTTAGTGAGAGCTGACGGGAGGGCCAGGTCCACTTAACGTCGGTCGACCGGTAGTTCTGAATCAACTGCATATGTACACTCCAGTCAATGAGTATGGCATTGAGGTTGCCCATAATCAAGACGCCAGACCAAGAAGTTAATTTTTTTATTTGCTCTTTATAGACGACATCGGCCTCGATAGGCAGTCAAAACTCCCAGACTATGTGATTCTTGTATATTTATACTAAATCAGATAGTCTCGGCGCTGCATGTAAATTTTCAGACTTTTTCGACACAAGTGGCAACTCCTCCCCGACACACTTATAAGATTTGAAGCTAAATCTTGGTAGAATTATGAAAGTTTGGGTAAGATATTTTGCCATTAGACTTAAGCAAATGATGTGGATAAAATATACTTTTTTGCAGACATTTTATAACACTACAGACTGACATTGTTTCTGTATTGCACGCCATACACTCGAACAGGACGACCTGGGAATAAACACTGACAACACTAACTCCGATTTCCTTAAGTAATTTCCCCCAAACAAGCCACGTTATTTATATGCAAATCCACATTGTTTGTTCCAAAAGCGTCGTGTGCTTGAGATATGAAAATCAGATGTGCAACCAGGTATCAGATTCCCTCGCCGATTATCGGCTTAAGTAGTGGGTTGAGGAGTGCCCTTTACAACATTTCGGACTCGAGTCGAACGCAAATCAAATCTGACGGAACGATAATTCAAATACAAATCTTATTCGAGATTGGCATGCGATTGGGACTTGAAACAGAAACGAAGATGCGAATCTCATTTTTATCCCGAAGGACGTCCTACTAGAAAGGCTGAATTAACCACCCCATCCCATTCCGAGTAATATATAACGGTAATAAGATAACTCCTGGAGACTTATCAACGTATCTCGAGCCTATTCTGCTTAAAAACGCTATAAAAATATCATTTACAAATATAAAAATGGCTAGTAATTTCCATCTCCCTTGAATCAAATCAAGAGTATCCTATGGTTGAATTATTGATGCAGTATGCATTCCGAAAGGATAGATCAAAAAAGAAGGCTTGCCAGATAAACTGAGTTTTACTCCTCAAGTTTTAAGCTGCGTAAACCAACTAATCGTCAGAAGTAATGAGGATTGAGGGCTTGGATTATCGCAAGAGAGGGTTTGGAGCAGAGGTTACAGCGAACGGCTAAGGTCTAGAGGCTTCAATGCCCTAATTTCGCGTGGAAAATTGTTCCAGATTAATTCATATTCGCAGGCAAAAAGGAGAGCTGTTAGAAGTGGAACAAGGGGATGGTTAAATGATCATGGAGGGATGAGGATATTACAAGGTCAATCTGTCGCAAGTTGTGATGCGACAAACAGAAGGATCCCCCAAATCACAAGTCAAGCAAGATGGTGCTGGTGGACAGAAATTTACTACCGGAGGCTAGAAAGTACAAAGGCTGAGTTATGCAAGCCGAGTCATTACGCGGAATTAGGTGTTCGGTACTGTGGAGGCGAGACTGCTGGGCCGTGCGCCCAGCCAGGTGGACATGCGTGCATCTTTTAACCGGAGCTAACGTGAGCATGGAGCCGCGACAAACGGAGAGACATAGGACAAGAAGGAAATCGCGGGGCCTTATGTAGCGGTTTGCAGCCACAATGAATAGGAGTTTGGATGGTATGCGTAGACACTGAACCTGTGCAGTTTTGGAAACAAAGCCAGCGTGAGTCAGCGAGGCAGGCTCTCACAAATCTACAGTTCTGAGGGCTTAATTAGGGTTTGAATTTACTAGAAACAGGAAACAATAACTGACTTCGAGTCTTCTAAACTACATACAGTTCATGCTCGCTAACTAATATTTGTGGGGTTTATTTTGCGGGTTAACTCGGAGCACTCCAGTCCTTAAGCCAAATCCTGGGTTGTAGGAAAAGACATAACTCACCAGAACGAGCGGGCTATTATACACAGAAACCTGACTTGTTGTCTCAGATAGTATGGCCACTGACGAAGTCAGAGATAGCGTTGACTGCGGTCAGATTCATTCATCCCACTAGTAGGGGAAGAGCAAACATGTGGTACGGTTTTACTTTGACTTCCAGAAGAAAGTAAGTATGGCGTAAAATATCACCTGCCAGCGCAGGCTTTGGAGAAATTCAACCTGCAGGAGGCGATACTGCTGGTTTATTCGTGTAACTTTGACCCAAGTCCCTTATCGTGGGTCATTCTAAAAGTGGTGTATTTTGAAAGACTAGGGGTCCAGGAGTCTTGGTGGGGCGAAGAAATAATCAAACTACACTTAGATTAAGAAAACCGCATCGGCAAACTTGAGGTCCAACGCCAGAGCGTAAGCAGGTCTGCGTTGACTATATCAACGCAATTTTTGGTCGAAGCCTTAGAAAATGAGTAGAATGTATTCAAGATCATCAGCGTAGATGAAATAGTGTGAATTTTTGAGCACTGCTGAAATTTCACTTATGCTCAGAATTAAAATACGAAAGTTACAATGATAAGGTGTCTACTACAATGACTTCACTCTGGCTCGTCGGAAGGCCAAAGAACTAATTATTAAGTTGGTTTGGCAGATTTGCTTAATTTGAGTTGACCCAAGTGTGAAGAACTCTAGGCGTTTGGCGGGAGTTGAACCCGCGCATCAGAGAAAGCCTTTGCCGGAGGCTAATGCTCTACATCTAAGCTACAAACGCTCACTTCCCGCCTAGAGTTTAATCACACTTTGATCTATATTACCCGCTCAACTTTTCGCTCATATGGAAGCCACCAATACGGGCGCAAGTTGCCTGCCCAAGCAGGATTCCCTGAGCAATCATCTAGAATCCACCAGAATGACTACTAGGCTGACTTAATTATTAAGTTGGTTTGGCAGATTTGCTTATTTTAGTTGACCCAAGTGTGAAAAACTCTAGGTGTTTGGCGGGATTTGAAACCGCGCATCAGAGAAAGCCAAAAAACTATAGCAGTACTTATCCTTGACAGATGCGGCTCGCCAAGATCCTCCAGGTTAAATGGAGGCGGAGCCACTGTCTATTGTCCTGAAGATAACCAGCAGGACAGTACGACCAGTAAGCCTCACAACCAGTTTTCGCAAATAAATGCAAAAAAGTAATAAAGACGGAATAACTTGTTTAGTGCGTATAAAAATGGTTCAAGTGCCTATCGATCCCGCCTCACTAACGAAACCTCTTCAATATTTGTGTTGCCTCTATCCAATATTTGTGCTCCATTGTGTCTCATTGCTCACATCTCTCGCTTAATCCTTTACTCATTCTCTTAAATGTATTTGCTTTAGCATTAAATGGTACAGACTGTTTAAAAAAATTAAAAGAATGCCCTGACAGGTTAATAACTAAAATAACCTGTCCTAATCTGCGCAAGATTAGCAGCCAGCATTGCCTACAACATTATAATGAACCCAGTTTTTGAATAATAGTTTAAAAGTATGGTTTTTTAACCGCATAGCCTCTCACGCAAATGGGTGAACTTAGACGTCACTCTGAAAACTCCGAGATGAATCCAATACCTAGCGCTAACTTTGAGGTCTATTATTGTAACGGTCGCCATCTCGCTTGTGCATTTCTAAGGCACCTCCCTGGCCTGCCCCCTCGTCCGCTACAACGTCGTTGATTCTCTCCTTCTACTCCGTTATTGAAACACATCAGTGTGTCACCTTATCCAATCATTGTCCCAATAAAGCCTTTACTTCGTATATCATGTTCTGATCCGTGGTGTGTTGCGAACCTCTTCCAGAGAAGCATACGTTGCAGGAATAACGAATCCCTACAGGTCGCGGACCCAACAGGAGTATTTCAAAGTGATGGCAGCGATGCCCGGATCGAACGCTCCCGACTGCGAACCCATCCCACCCCTTCACCCCCGAAAATCGACAGAGATTACCCTCAATCCCCGATTTCTCTTCCTGACCTTACCGCCCATAACTTCGGACATTCCCGTTATGTACAAGAGCGCCCCGAGTGCAAACCAGATCCCATACCCAAACTGATTTACATTACACACTAGCCCATCCAACCACCGGTGCTGCGAGAGAACGACGATTTTCCGCAGTGGGTGTCGTTGTCACAACTCTATATGGACGCTAGATCCGCAGCGTTCAAAAAGGCTACCCTTAAATCCCTTCTCAGCCCGGAACTGCCTTACAAGGTCGACAGCATGGCTTCGTCCCCATATTGCGATTTATAAGATGATAATGCGGCCCTACAATGGATTGCCCAGGGCGAATCCAGTGTTGCGGCCGACCAGCAACGGTTTTTTTTGCGAGAAACCAACTGGAAGGGGAGAAGTTTTTGGACTTCTATATAGCTCTTAAACATTTAGGTTTCCGCGCCTTCCCTCCCCATGGTGATGAGGACATGACATTCAATCGTCTGATCAGTGGGATCTGCGATCAAGAACTCGCACTGATTTTCACGAGTCACCAACCCGCGGACGCCAAGGAGGCTCTCAAGTTGGATGCGACACGGCGCACCCAATTTTCGCTGGCCTTTGAACAACGCAGCGCCTTTCGGCGAATACATGGGTTGAACCGCCAGTTGTACAGGCCCCAGTACGACCGCCCCACGCCAACCCCACCTTCCACAGGCAACCACAGAGAACTCCAGCCAGTCAGCAGGACAGGGATTGCTTCTTCTGTGCTGAGTACGGCAGAGCAGCCAGAACCTGTGGACACAATCCAGGCAAGTGACCTTTACCCCGTGTCTCCCGACTTAAAACCATAAGCAGTTGTTGGTAAGATAGGGGATAGGAGAGTCAGCATACTAGTTGGCACAGGGGCAGCCGTCTCTCTGATCCACGACAGTCTTTTGTACGACACGCCTTACACGCCGTCCGAATTTCTACAAATTCAGATCCTCACCGCCAATAATTCCCCTCTAGCCCTCCGCGGCTCCGCAGGTGTACCAGTCACCATCAAAGATAGAACTATCTGACGCTGCTTCCTCATTTCCTCGGAGCTCAAATTGAATGTAATTTTGGGTTGCGACTTCCTTAAACGAAACGCCCAAGCCATAACCTTCTCCCCCACAGCTCAATTACTCATCCTCCTCGAGGACGACCCAATTACCACGGAGGTCAACAGTGTCGAAGTCTCCACAGCCCCAAATGTCGACCCCTCTTCAATCGAAGAAATAATAACAGACGATATTCATATAGCCGATCGTCGGGTCCTCTACCACGCTTTGGTGCCGTTCAGCTTCGTTTTCACATGGGCAGACCAGGCCATAGGACGGACCAACAGCGCCGAGCACCGAATAATCCCTGGCACCACTCCGCCGCAACACCTCCCGCCACGACGAGTACCGTTTCACTTCAGGGCCGAACTGGATAACTTGGTGGAGAACATGCTCTAACAAGGGATTATACAACCTTCCTCTTCCCATGGGCAGCGCCGGTAACTCTGGCTAAGAAGAAAGATAATTCTCTGCGGCTCTGTGTCGACTACAGGCGACTGAATGCAGTCACCGTCAGAGACTCCTTTCCCCTGCCTCACATGGACGATCTCCTAGCATCGATGTCCGGGAAGAAATTCTTCACAAACCTCGATCTGTCTTCAAGCTATTGGCAGATAAGAGTACACCCGGAAGATCGAGCCAAGACCACCTTTACCCTACCCGCAGGTCTATATGAGTTCAACACGTTACCCATGGGTTTTGCTAACGCGGCGGCGACTTGTCAACGGCTCATGCAAAAAAACTGCAAAATATATACCCACCTAAGTGCCTCGTGTACTTGGACGACGTTATGGTAAGGGGAGCTACTGTACCCGAACTTCTTGAGAATCTGTCAGAGGTATTGACGAGATACCAAGAGGCCGAATTTACTCTCAACCCCAAGAAGTGCAAGTTCCTTCAAACAGAAATTCGATTCCTCGGACACATCGTTAGTAGCCAAGGACTCACGACTGACCCCGACAAGGTCCAGGCCGTGACGGAATGACCACAGCCAGCAACTGGAGACGAGGTCCACTCATTCCTTGTCTTGGCAGGCTACTACAGGGCCTTCATACCGTCATATGCCCGCATCGCTTTCCCTTTTACCAGGCTCATGGGGAAGATGCGACCATTCCCGTGGACAACCCAGTGTGCAACCGCTATCGGCCACCAAAAGGAAGCCCTCACCACCGCACCCATCCTCACGTTCCCGGACCTAAGCAACAAAAGTATCCCGTTCATACTGGACACAGACACCAGTGCCCACGCGATCGGCGGAGTGCTATCCCAAACAGATGCCGAAGGTAGAGAACATGTTATCCAATACGGCAGTCGTACCCTCGATACACATGAACGCAATTATAGTGCCACACGTCGAGAGATGTTGGCTTTGGTAAACTTTACCAGGAAATTTGCGTTGTTCCTGAAAATCAAACCGTTTACCATCAGGACAGATCATTCAGCCCTTCAGTGGCTAGACAGTTTCCGTGAACCCGAAGGACAAACAGCGCCGTGGCAGTAGATGATGGCAGACTTCGAATATAACGTTGTACACCACCCTGGGAAACAACACTTCAATGCCGATGCGTTATCACGCATTCCCCACAGCTGCGCAGAGTGTCAGGATCTCGACCTAAACGTCCTGACAATGACCACCACAGCCGTAAACTGGGGCAACCTCCAGGCCAACGACCTAGATGTAGGCCTCATCCACGACAGATTCGCCCGAGGATCCATCAAACCCTCGAAAAACCAGATGTCCGGAGAAAGCCGTGAAGCACACGCCTTGTGGGCATTTTGGACTAATTTGTTCATGAGAGAACACGTACTTTATTTCCAATACGACCTTGAATCCCCAATCCACCTCGTCCTTCCTCCAGCTCACACACGCAGCGTTCTACGTGAATTACACCGGGAATTGGGCCACGCAGGGCAAGGAAAACTAGAGAAGGCGGCACGACGGAGATTCTGGACGCCCAATCTTCGACGGGATGTATCCATCGTATGTCAGGAATGTGATGTCTGGGCACGATGTAAACACCCCACATATAATCTAAGAGCACCCCTACAACAAATTACCACCGGGTACCCGAATCAACGCCTCGGAGTTGACATCGTTGGGCCCTTCCCAGAATCTCGGGAGCATAACCGATATCTCTTGGTTATGGTAGCTATTTTACTTCAAAGGACAGCAGTGGCTCCCTTGAAGGATCAGACGGCCGCCACGGTTGCAGATGCTATCATGTGCACATGAGTGGCACGCTTTGGAGTTCCCAATAGCCACCACGCTGACAAGGGTTCTAACATTGAAAGCCAATTAGTACAAGAACTCTGTGATAAACTCGGCATCCAGAAAACGAGGACCACCGCATACCACCACCTAGGCAACGGGCAAACAGAAAGGACCAATAAATCTATTCTGTCCCTACAACGCACATTCATAACCTCGGTTAACAAAGACATCTGGGATACTCTTATTCCTCATTGCCTCCTCTCCTACCGCAGCACGGTACACAAATCCACGGGATTCACACCAGCTATGCTTACTTACGGACGAGAACTCCAATTGCCCTTGGATGCCTACCTGCCTATCACTCGGCGTGAATTTCCCACCCCACCAACTTATGCCGCGCAACTTATTGAACTCCATCAAGAGTGTCAACGGCTGGCCCGTAGGCACCTACAACAAGCCTAACAGTCACAAGCCCGGTTCTACGACCGCCAGCATCATGGGTCGCCGTTCCAACCGGATGATACTGTGTGGCTACATAAAGCCAATCCATCTCTAGGACAGTCAAGCAAGTTCCACAATCCTTGACTGGGCCCGTTTTCCTTGATACAGTGTTTACCCAACAATGTAGATAGGATTCGTGGACTGGACAGTCCAACTACACTTTTGGTCCACTTTAATAGGCTTAAGGCAGGTAACCCCCCCCCCAACCCCCGACCCACCACCCCTAATCCCCAGTGAGGACATTACCGTTGACAATACCGTCGAAATTTTTTTCTCTCAACCACTGAGGACAGTGGTATTTTTGGAAAAAGAGGCTTTGTAACGGTCGCCATCTTGCTTGGGCATTTCTTAGGCACCTCCCTGGTCTGCCCCTCGTCCGCTACAACGTCGTTGATACTCCCATTCTACTCCGTTATTGAAACACATCAGTGTGTCGCCCCATCCAACCACTGTCCCAATAAAGTCTTTACTTCGTCTATCGTGTTCAGTTCAGTTCAGTTTTATTAGGGAAATATAAGTAAATACCTTTGAACTCATTCTTTGTACATAGCTATCACGCAGAACATGTGGAGTTTCCAGTAATGGAACTGCGGTAGGGGGGCAGACAGTAAAAAAACTCCTTAGGCATCATTCATGAGTTTAGTTGTCGCCTGTGAGGGAAGGGCGAAAAGAACATGTAAATCGGATTTCCTGCTGCTGAAAGTATTTGGATCATATCAGGAGGAGGCCATCGCGGTTATTCAATATCCTAATGGTCACACGGGGAGATGACTGCTGTGGTCACGGTGTCGGATATGCGCCCATCGTATGCCCATGCGAACTAGAGGATGAAACTTTAAATCAGTTATTCTAAACAAACATATTCCTGTTAAGTAGCAAGCAGTTTGTTTTTTTAACAAAAAGTTAGACTGTTATATTATTAGCTAGCTTCATTAAAGATAATGTCTTTTTCTATGCTGATCCAACTGTATCTTAAACGTGTCCACAGATGGGGACATGACAGTGTATGCGGGTAGAACATTCCATGCCTGGATTACCCTGTTAGAGAAGAAGAATTTTCGTGTTTTCAATCTTGTCCCAGTCCCACGTAGCTTGAGAGGGTGTCCGCGCAATCTTGTAGTAATGGCCAGCTCAAAAAATCGTTGGATGCTAGGCAAAAATTTTGATCCCGCAGCATGCGAAATGCCTGTATCAGGTCACCGCGCAGCTGTCTGTAATCCAGAGGAAATAAGTCAAGATTGGTCAGTCGTGTCTTGTAAGGTAGGTACGCTTGGCCTCGCACTAACTTAGTTGCCCGTCGTTGCACCCTTTCAAGGGTTTTTAGTCTTTTACTGTCCAAGGTTTCCAGGCTTGAATGACAAATTCCAGATGGGGTCACACAAGCGCGCCGAAGACCTTGCCAAAGACAACTTTATCAAACTAAACAAAGGCGCGCTTGATTAGATACAAGCTCGACATTGCGGATTTGGCAACATTCAGGCTGTGGAGTGATGGGAGAGAGTAAGTGAACCACACCCCAGATCCTTCTGGGCCTCTATTTCTGGCAACGGTGTGTTATTTAGGTTGTAAACCCTCTGATACGAAGTGTTAGTACAACTGAAATGCATTAGGTTGCATTTGACGAAATTAAATGGCAAGAGCCACTCGTGTGACCATTGCTGGAGTCGGTGCTACGAATGACCTTCCAGAGTTTTAAATCGTCGGCGAACATTGAGGTTTCGCAGTCTAATCCACTTATGCAACCAGCGATACATATAAGGAAAAGGATAGGACCTAGAACAGAACCCTGGGGGAACCCACTATCAACTGTCACCTCCACCGATCACTGATCTTCAATACATACGGCCAGTCGGAAAGTTTTTGATCCATCGCAAAAGGTTGCCTGTTACCCCTATACGTCTACGCTTGTATAGGAGACGTTGATGCAGCACAGTGTCACATGCCTTCTTGAAATCTATGAAGACTGCGTGCAGGACCGTCCTCTACGGAATCCGTGCTGTTTATCAGAAAGAAGTCGATGACACTCTAAGAATTGCATCAACTCTATTTTGATAATTCGCGCCATGATTTTGCAGCCTATCGCAGTAAGGCTTATTGTCCTGTAGTTGTTTGCGGACGCCCGACTCCCACTTTTGTGAATGGGTGAGATCCACGCTGTCTTCCAGTCGGATGGCAGTTGGCCTGTGTTTAGGGAGACCCGAAAGAGTAACTGCAGGGGTTCTGCCAAATCCACGGCTAGCTCTTTCAACAGCTTTGCAGGTATGCCGTCTGGACCTGGTGACTTCATGCCTTGGAGCTTAAGAAGTTCTTGCAGAACAGTAACTTCTGTAAGCACAACTGAGTCAATGGTTGGAACCTCCTCTGTACTAAACTTGGTAACGGTTAACTCAACCTCCCGCGTAAAAACCGACTGAAAGAACCCGGATAGATGCTCAGCCTTTGCTTTGTTCTCGCAAATTTCGGTGTCCTCATCCGTTTTTTACAACGGGATGGGGACTCTTTTTCGGGTAGATTGCCTAATGTATTTGTAGAAGACCTTCAGATTTCCTACTGCACGGTTTATTAGGTCACTCTCGAAACTTTGGCGGGTTTTTTAGTGCAAAGCATTTAACACTATTTCTTTGCGCTTTGTACTTGTTGTACGACTCGGTGGTCTTCTCTCTCCGATACCTTTGAAACAGCTATTCTTTACGGTTAACCTCCATCTTCAGCGTGTTTATTAGCTACTGGGGCCTATTTGTGGATTTCATTTTCGAGATGGGGCAGAGACTGGTGATTAGCCCGTGAAGTACAGTCTTCAACACCTTCCAATTCTCGTGGACACACCCGGGGAATGCCTCCCTCCAGTCTACGCTGCGCACTTTGGTTCTCATTTGGTTAAAGTTTCCGCGCCATATGTTGTGTCTAGCGGTCGCGCTACGATCAGGTACAGAGAAGAGTGAGTACTACCACTGTAGTACTACGTTGTCGCGTTTGCCTAGAGGAGGTAAACAATTTATGACGTCTACGCTGTCAGGCGCTTTTGACAGTACAAGATTTAGGCAGTTAGCCTGTTGCCCTTCACGCTGCCTGGTCGGAGATAAGGCGTGTTGTGATAGAAAGGCTTTTTGTACTGTGCGTAGGAGTCGGCGATCGTAACTTAATTCTGACCCTGTCGCAGAACTGAGGTTCCAGTCGATATGCGGAGCATTAAAGTCGCCTATAATCATGACATTGAATCGCACGGCAAATGCTTTAACTTCCTCAATCAGGCCACTGTCTGACTCTGGATCATTCGAAGGTGGTCGATAAACCGCCAAGATGTCAAGGGCTTGAGACCCCGCCGTTCTGACGGTGAGCCAAAGGGCCTCTTTATCGGACGTGAGCTGGTCAGTTTTGTTTGATACGTGCAGACTTTGTCTAAAATAGGTGAGAACACCCCCACCCTGACGCCCGGCTCTGTCTTTTCGGAACAGCTGAAAACCAGGGAAAGCAACTTCCCGATCGTCTATCTTTGTGGATAACCATGTTTCTGTTATACAGACCACATCTAGTTCCACTTGGTAAATACTAATCTTAAGCTCGTCTAATTTAGACAGTAGGCTTTGTGCATTGGTGTACATGCATTTTTGTTTCCTTTATCGGCTTGTTCGGGTAGTTTTTACGTTCGGGCTTAACCCTCCACCTACTGGGTCGATTGCGTGGTTATCCGGAACGGACCTGTACAAGGTGAGAACAATGGACGTTGTATCACTTAAGTGTTGTAAATAACCAAGTTTTGTTCTCCTTTGCTGTGTCGCTCCTTCATTTCTAAAACGAGTTGACGACGCTTGTCTCGTTCTGCAACTGAGAAATCCTGCTGAAAAAAACTCCCGGGTGAGAGTCTTTTATTCTAAAACGCTTAGACAGGATGAGCTTTGCTTCTTGGCTGCTTGCCATGACCACCTTTAGAGGTCTGGGACGCATCGAGCCAGTTGGGCCCTCTGACCGTTTTCCAAGGCGAAATGCCGTTACGCACTCGATTGTTACGTTGGGTCCCAGCATTTTTTTCATAAGCGCACCAAAGGGCTGGATGTCTGCGGAATGCTGGTCTATGGGAGTGGTTGCGGTTGATTCTGCCAATCCCTTTATTATAACGTTAGATTCTCTCTTAGCGACATTTTTTACGCCTACGACATTGTCGCTTACTTTCTGACTAACAGCTCTTGTGCTGCTATTTTGACGGTTATGTTTGAGACCGGAGTCTACTGGTGCAGTAGCAGCCTCTTTTTCTACTTTGGGCCTCGGGCTCGGGCTGGCCGATGTTGTTGCTTCCCGGCCATGGACTTCGGTGCGATTTCCATGCAGTTTTGCGGGGCCGGGCGCTAAAACTTCGAAGGCCTTAACACTCGTATCCTTTTTGTCGACAGCAAGCTTGTTCAAATCTGCCTTAACTGTGGCAACTTTGTCAGTTTTGGGGGCCTTCACTCCGGGTTTTGGCACGCTCTTGCCTGTTTTTGTGTGCGCCTTTACTTGAAGTATTGACGCACATGTATCTACTTTGCTGGCAGGAAGGATTTTCAAATTTATCTCAACTGCGTCTACTTGGTCAGCTTTTTGGGCCTTCACTTCAAGTGTTGGCACATTCGTGTCTTCTGTCGACGAAGCCTTTACTGTAGATGCTGGCACACTCTTATCGTTTTTGTTTTTGTCAACTGTGGGGTTATTCAAATTTTCCTCATCTGCGGCAATTTGGCCAACGTTGGAAGCCACCAACCTAAGTTATGACTCCCTTGTATCTACTTTGCTGGTAGAGAAGGTTTTCAAATTAAACTCAACTGTGTCTGCTTGGTCAGCTGTTTGGGCCTTTACTTCAACTGTTGGCACACTCGTGTCTTTTGTTGTGGACGTCTTAACTTAAGGTGCTAGCACACTCTTATCGTTTTTATCGACTGTGAAGTTATTCAAAATTTCCACAGCTGCGGCAATTTGGCCAACGTTGGAGGGCTTCACTCAATGTGTTGACGCCCTTGTGTCTACTTTGCTGGCTGGAAGGTTTTTAACATTCACCGCATTTGCGTGCAGTTCTTTCGTCCTACCAGAACGCAGTTGTGTCGGCGCAGAAATTGGGCCGAGGGCAACTTCTTGTTCCTCTCGAATCTTTATTCGTGCGGTTTTGTTGATTTTAGCCCTCGATAAAGGTGAGATCGATTCTGCATGTGGACGTTTCATCCGACTTTTGGCAACTTTAACGGTCCTGGGGCTCAAGCTTGCCTGACACTGTACACTCTGGCACGTTTGTGTATGCTTGTCCTCTGATTTGGGCGTGTCTAGACCTATTGGGTGTTGGCTGCTAGTAAGCGCCCTTAATGTTGATAAGAGCTGTGGATTGCAACTTGTTTCGTCAATTGGCCTTAACTTGTCTAGTTTAAGCAGTTCTGCAAGTATTTCTGATAGTATGTTCGTAAGACACTCTAGTCCTATTACTTTTTGCCACATCTCTTTGCAGTGATTATAACCCCCTGGGCATATTGTGTCACTAGTGTTAGTGCACGTAACTTTCGGTGGCCCTCGCAGTGCAATTGTGGTGGCCGAGGTGTCTAGACGGTCGCCCCCTGAGGCGAGCGTGTGCGGATCGATGCCACCTCTAGAGGCGACTTTTTTCCTCACGCGCGACAGTTGGGTCGTGAATGTCTGCGTTCCCCATGTGGTTGATTTTGGGTTTTGCGAGCACCGATAACCACAAAATTTGGGATGGCCTACAGTTATGTTGCACTTGTATTCTACTCTAATATCCTGGTTTAGGTTCAATGTCGAAATCTATATTGTCTATACTAGTAGAAACTATTTCGGGTTAACCAGAGCTGGAAAGACAGCAAAAATATAGGTTAGATACTTATGTAGTGCTTGTCTTCTAATCTGATATCCAAGCTGTGGGTTAAAGTAACAAATTGATAGTGTCTACGCTAGTAAAACCGGTTTGACCGCGTAAATACAAACGAGATAGTCTGATCTGTGAGTATGCAACAATTATACACAGGCAGTATATAAATAAATGCATAGCAGTATACATATTTTAGACTCAGCCTCTGCAGATATTCCTCAGTGACTCTTAAGAATTTGATTTGGACAGGTAGAGTGTGTAAACCAAGCCAATAATCCCAGCAGGATGCTCGGTTTGGAGAAAAATTCCTGGTCAAACAGCGAGGGTATTGAAGGAAATTGGACGGAGTATCGTATAACACAGTGTGCATTTTTTATTCAGTTTTACTCTGAAGACAATTGCTTTCGACGTAGAAGTTAAAATAACATTGCCTTCGTCTTGCTAAAAAAATCAAACTGCGTGGGTTCAATTCAGTTCTGCTCCGTGGTGTGTTGCGAACCTCTTCCAGAGAAGCGTACGTTCCAGGAATAACGAATCCCTACAGGTCACGGACCCGACAGGAGCATTACATTATGCCTCTCTCGTTCAATGGCTGCAAATGTTCCGGCGGCTAATTAAATAATGTCGATGGTAATGTAGTCGGCGTCTGTACGTATATACACCTGTTGCGGGTTGAGGTATTTCAGTTAATAATTTATCCTCCCTTGGCGTCAAAATTCGTGCCAAACATATACTTCTATTGTAACGATATCCAGAAAATTATCTGAGCCTGATTTTTTCTGAAGGTCTCACTTAATTTTATGTTATAACATCAAAATCTCGGCTTCGTAAATGCACGAAAGTAACTTCCGTAAAATAACTTGTCAAGAAAATGTTTGAGACAAAACAATAATTTCACATAGGCAATATCAGGTGTGACATTCACGTAGATTTGTTGGTTTTTTAAAATACCTGAATCGATTCATTTTCAAGCAGTTACATGTGACACAGCATTTAGACAATTGGGTTAATGGTGTTGATTCTTAATAGAGGATGGCTTAACTTTTCCTATTAATGGCTATCATTAATGTGTTCAACTTCTGTTCGATATCTACCGGTTTTGTTAAAAATTCAGACACGGAGAAAGTTCTTTTTACTATATTTATGAACCAAACCTGGGAAATTCATGTATTTATACTTGCGCGTGAGTTTAGCACAGCTATCGTGCAGCCTTCACATTTTAAGTTGCTTAGTACTTATACCTGAGACCGAATTCATCATTTGTGAGGTGTATTACGCTATTGAGATGGCTGACCACCTTCAAGGCCAAATCTACCATAGTGATTAATATGCCTAATTACCATGACGAGGAGTGCTGCTCTGGTCGTCTCACAATATAGCCCCTTTCTTGTCTCTCATCTTGTTGGTTGATATTTGAGTCATTGACTGGTGTTTAGTTATGTTCGCTCAAACTTGTGCCACACACCAAGGCAATAGTTGAAGGACTAGCGCTTACCATAGGCAAGTGTGCTCCGCATTTTAGCAGAACGCTGCAACGCCGCATCTGGCCTAAAGGCTGTTCCAGTGTTAGGTACTTTGGTGTATGCGATGTAGATCTGGTGGATGTGGTAATATGATTTTATTAAATGTCCACAGAGTTGTAGAGAAGACATGCATTGATAAAGACGGAACAAGTGACTTTACAGCCAAACAAAACATCCTACCGAGTATGCACGCCGATAGCGGGGACCCCAGACCAAACGCAGGTACCAGTAATAGTGTGGCGGTTTTCGACCGTATACTTACGGATAGATGCAACAAAAGTGCAAATAAATGAATGAAAATATTACCAAAGATGCGGACTATGCTGACAAGAGCCATTGCTGTTCTCTACGATAGACAGTAGAGGTAGTATTTTCCGTCACAGCAGTCCCCATATACACTCGCCGGTTATTTTTAGGAGGATCATTCTAAGATTTTTTGTGCAGGCGGGCCTCAGCAGCCGTTTTAATTGTTTCTTTGAGGTTTAACATTAGGTGCTTTAACTCAATAACCTAAAAACAACCATGACAAACAAACCCAATTAATGATGTTTCACGGTCACTATATCATCGTGCTATCATCGAGCTTTAGGGCTTTTTATAGGAAAACCGTCTTGTCAGACCTCGGCGCTCCACGTCTTGGTAGCACTATCGTTGCTGATCTGTGAATATATATTGTTCACACTCGAGAACCCGCTCATTTCCTAGCTAACATTAATTGATAGCGGTTCCACCAACTGCCATTTGTGAACGCCGACTTGACAGTAGCTAAGCTAACGGGCAACCCGCCCGTAGTATAGTGTGCACAGACACCCTAGACGAGTGGCATAATTTAAACACTGATATTCGCGATAAGAAGCTCAGCCATAACGACAGAACCACGTATACTTGAGAAAGACCGGGCAACAAATTCGAGGTTCTCGTGACCGTCTTTTTTAATACTATAAGACGCAAATACTGGTCCGCTGGCATTCCTCAAGCAAATGAGGTGTGAATAGGATTCTTGGTACCTCGCAGTGGCGACCATCTGCCAGGCTATTCGGTGCTCAGCCTAAGCAATGCTTGGTGAGAACTAGCAGCATTGAGTGAAGTCTGATGCAGATGCGCTTTCTGAATTTCTTGTGTCTTTACTCGACTACTCATACTTCTGACTAGCGTGCAGGGATTTGATCAAAACAAAGAGGTGAGTTCTAGGAAGCAGTTCAGAAAGAGGTGCGATCGCTGAAACCAAATGTTTATTGGCCTGACCCTTCGGATTCTCGAACCCTGCTATCAAAGCCAGTCGCACGTAAGGGGTTTGACCGCACACGGGACGTTGTTGCCATGTCACCACCGGTCTATGATACTTAGCAGCCACTGAATTCTTTTCCGGCAATCGTACTTCGTACGATGACTACATGTCCTTCCGCTATCTGCGACCGTGTCTAGTAATGATTTTGAGTTAAAATTCGAATCTTCATGCGAAAAACGTCTTGTCCACGCTATCAGATCTTCTCAAGAGAAAGCTTTAAAAATAAAAAAAATAAAGAGGCGATAAGGAATCAAAATTTCTACGGAAATGTCGATGTGGCAGCCCAACATCGGAATAAAAAATTTACGAACTTAGTTTTGAAAGATTGTCCGCAAAATTTCACCCTGTTTCACCAAGGTGAGGTGACTGCAACCGTCTCGAAGCAAATGATATCCTGCCAAAACTGTAAACATTTAGTGTAGTGCTCATAAATAAAAGGTATAAATTGATGATCCACAGCATTCATTGTTGATACTTACCTTTAGCTCCACAAAATATGGTGACAGGCCTACCCGCCGCCTTTAAAACACTAAGCTTGGTGATATGCATCTGATCCACATGGCTGCTTGGGACGAAAATGCACTTTTCTCTCACCCAGTAACTGTTCGTAAACCGTAGGTGTCACGTACATCACAATACATATAGACTTCAGACTATTATCTGATATCTGATTAGAAAACACAACGTACATGTAAGATGCTAAAAAATCTGTTTATCATATATAGAAATAAAAGATGACAACTAACCGCTCCAGATCAGGAGTTGCGAATAAGCATTCTAATCCTTGTGCAGGAATGAGAAACGCATGATTTTACATAACTTTTGAAATAAGAGATAAAATAGCCACATACATTACCCTGTGCAACTATATGTGGGAAAAACAAATTTACTTTAAAATGTTTCTACTAGTCTTTGTGAGCCCGCTTTAACCAACTCTGTGTCTAGGTAACAAACATTTAAACCGAATCGCTTGTTTACTAGTCGCTTCGAAGTCCAACCCCCTACCGCTGAACTCTATTTTTTCACTACCATCTTTCCGTTGCGCCTTGTGGCTCGAGAGAGGCCACCCCGGCCGCCACATCGCGCAACTTCGATCGTCACAACGACGATGTCCACCGTGTGCCTTATAACATGGCGGGTGCAGATGGGTGATTTTCATGTAAGTAGCGGACCTTAGTAACGTCCGAAGTGGCAGCAATAAAGAGGAATGGCACTTGTTCTCGGGTCCTACCGACGGTCGAACTGTCTACGACTGTCCCGGATGCTAGGTTTGATGAGAATCAAAAACGTCCGGCGAACAAACATCTTGTTCCAGTGTTCGCTTCTTCGCGTGAACTTCTTCCTTAAACCCACTTCTTTGTTTCTATCGACTGCTCGTTGCGTTTGCGAATAGAGTCTACTAGATAAGCCAGTGGCACTGTTAAGCTAGGTTTCGTTTGTGCCCTTCACTTTTCAGTGTCTGCGATGATCGACTATATACTCATATACGAAATGGATAGTTTTTGTCACTTTGATTCTGTGCAGTCATATCAGCAAAATTATTTATTTTTCAGTCCGTGGCGCTTGAAAGTCATTCATGGTTTGTTTTAACTTTTGGTCATTCTAGATCACTATCTTTTTAAACGGCCTTCAATCTCAACATTTGTGTCCATAACACTGTCACCTGAGAGGTTTTATTACCTAGTGACAGAGATGTCATCATGATTACTATTTAGACGAATTGCGGGCCAGATTGTTAAGAGGTGTGTAGAGGGTGTCTCCTGAGGATATTTCTCTTGTCTTCACTTGATTTATTTGCAAAGAACACGACGGCCTCGGGGGATCTGAATCCAAGACAGCAAGCGAAAAGCGTTAGTAAAGCCAACACCCTGGCCAATATCTACGAGGTCCTACCAGCAGTCGGGAGTTTTATCGCGCTTGAGTAAAGTTACCCACTTGCCTACTGCAGCGTATGGAATTCACCAATTCCAATACGGTGTAAGTGGACTGTCCTTTACTGTCCGGATTTCGAATCCCCTAAAGGCCACCGAGTTTTTCACAACCAAGCCAAATGAAATATTCCGATCTGCCATAAGCCACCCATAATTCTCCTGTGATTTCAATCAAATGTTTATTGAGGACATTAAACTGGTATATTGGTTATTTCATCCGTTAAGCATTGAGGTCTCAGATGCCCTTGGCCTTAATGCCCTGAAACTGGAAGTTATTTTTCAAATTGCCCCTTATCACTTATGACACGAGACGGAAGCGTGCAGTGACAAAGTTCATCTCACTGCCCAGTTCATTAGCACTACCAAACCCTCACTGCCGCATCCCCTGTTCATACTCCTTTCTTGTAGGGAAAGACGAAAGTCTGCGTATGCTTGTCGACTGCTCTTCTGAATCATTGGTGCTTGTTGAACAAAAACTGCATAGCAAGGTTGTCATTTCGTTATGTGAACAAATATTAGAGATGTGGCCTCTATAGTGCTATTTTCCTTACAGTTTCTCTTAGCGATAAGGAAGACTTGTCAATAAGTGTGTGCAAAAATCCGTAAAACTGTAAGGCTGGCCCCGTATCAAGGTTACAGGACCCCATACCTGCAGTTCTGGGTTGATTTTGCTGGCAGGTTGGATGGTGGTGTATTTATTGAAAGCTGCAACGATTCACTGACTAGCTTTTCATCTATCGAACCCTAACGATCTTCATCTAGTTTTTATAAGACTTGAACTATGTTCCCCCTCGCAATTTTCTCAATTAACTGGATTTCTCGCTTCTTTATGTGCTGTGCCGATGAGGCGAATTTCTTCAAAAGATGTTAGGTCGGTGCTATATTCCTTCTATTTCTTCACTGGAAAAGTTGCAGTCGGTTGCAAACCTATCGCTATTTCCCCCATTAGTCGATCACAGAAACGGCAGCTAGATTGTTATTATTATGAACCCGGAAACACTACCAGACCGGGTACGTTTGTGCCCCGATGGTCCTTGCAAGCACTGAAGTTATTTTCCGGCTGTACTCAACTTCTTTTTCCCTCTCTACGTGCGTTGGACACAAATTTTCACATTAATTAACTACTCTTTATGCCTTCGACAGACACATGTCCCGCCGCCCGTCCATTTTTGCACACACCCACTTTTTGATGCAACCCACTTCATAACTATTCTTTGTGCCTCTTTTCCGTACCGGCCGGGGAGAGGGGTGGGGCTAATATCCCAAAAGTTAAGGACTACTTAAAGCTACGAAACGAGCTTTTGCAAGGGACCAACAACGGTCCTTCCAGGCAGTATTCACGTGACAAAACCCAGGAAGGGCAGGAATTTGCACACGCACACAAAAGCCTTTATCGTCGAAAATCCCTATTTAAACGTTGTGTATCACCTTTACAAACAAGACAGCCTCTGACGTATTGAAACTTTATGTACTGTTTTCACCTTTGCTTCGTCAAATTCGTGCTTATCAGGGCCTGATTTTAATAAACGTTTCGGCTTTTGCCAAGCAGTTAGTTAGATCGAGTGACGACGTTAGTTGGTCTCACCTGTGTAGGTGACACGAGCCTTTCAGTGGATATAGCTGCCGACCCCTCTGAATGTCTACTCAAAAGGCGAAAAGTTGACGAAGAAGACCTCTTCCATGTTTGCGCCTTCCCTGCGAATAAATGGTCCCGTCTCACTTCTCATCGTAAGCCTTGCTTTAGTTTTGCTCGTTCCATTAAATTTCGGGCAAAATGAAATGGAATATAAATGAATAGTCTGTCGGAGCGCAGCTTTTGGACAGTATTTTCACCCACGTACCTTCGATGTTACCTTTGCTGTGTGAGGGAAACGTGTCCAAAGCGATTAAAGTATACTTTTTGGGTATATTTTGTGAACTTTATCCGTTTCAGATGGCCACATCAAAACCCAGACAGATAGTAGGCACTATTGGGCCGTTCCTACGTAATCGCTCCGAACAAATTTACGGGGAAGACGGAGTTCATGGGGCTAACGGACTAGAAAAACATTTACACCAGACGTCTAGCCCCCAAATTTATATCCGTGGTTAAAATAAGCATGACTTACAAATGCGAGCTGCTCTCACTTACCTTCAGAGCATCACGCTTCCATTATCAACTGTACGAAGAGTTACTTGATGTAAAATAGCGTCTGATAATGTAAAACGGCTTTGTTATCGTAAGATGACCCCCGAAAACAAACGCGGATTTTGTACGATCCTGGAAATGAATAGTCGTTTGTTTGCCTCTGCAATTGATACCATCTGGACTATGTTTGTAGTTAAAATCATTCACTTGCATCCCATTTAGGCCACACACACACACATACGATGTCCTAGCACTGACCGCCTACTGTGCCACCTAAGTGCGTTGCCAGACCCCGTCTGCCCAGGAGATGCAATGATCAATCCAGTGTCAACCACCGTTCCCACACCTGTAGACTCTCCCTACGAACCCGACGACTTGCAGCAGCAGCATCAACAGCAGTCAACGCAAGCAACTAGCTCTTTGACAATCTCTCCTCTCTCTCCCCGTACCCCGGATCACCATTCTGGTGTCCGACGTATTTCCTCGACGACTCACATGCGTCTGTCTCAGGGATCCGCCTCGCCAGCACACCAGGCACCCAGTACTGCATTCGCCACCGTCCCTACCACCGTCACCGTCTTCAGCGCTCCCTGCACAGTACCCCTTTCGACTGTGCCTGCCCCTCTCGGCCACAGCACTCAAAATGTTTTCTGTGACAGCACCTCTTTCCTAAATGACAATAAAGCTTATGCCTCAGGCGACAGCAGTGGTGGTGAGCAGGAGGAGGAGGGGGAAGAAGAAGACTATCTGAACGCTGTAGCTATCAAACGTCAGTGTGACGTCGATGAGGACGATGATGCCATGTTCTTTCATGAACTAGGGGCCACCGCCTCCTCCGCCGTCCCCGGTAGCATGGGCTTGCTGCCTGACTCTTGCCCCAACCAAATCTCCCCCTCCGGTTTCTACCCTTCTCGGCACAGACCACCACCACCGCCTCCCTCTTCGCGACGTCAAGAACATCTGCCCTCCCTCTTCAGCCAAGTCTCCTCGGACTATGAGGGTACCCATAGTTCTGATGTTGGGGATCAGGAACCGGACGAGGGAGAAGTCAATGGCCGGCACTTTTTCCCCGAGAGCCCGGAGGAGGAGAGGCAACTGGTTGGTGATAGTGTTGGCTGCGGTGGAGGTGGAGGCCTATACCGGCGCCTCAGCGAGGAAGCCTGCTATCTCACTTCACCCTATCCGCCAGAGATTGGTAGTACTGTGAACAGCACTGCGGCTACCACAAATCTATCCACCTCGCCCTCTCTGTCCTCGGCTCTTTCCCGGGCTGCTGTCGATGATGTCGGTACCGTTGACGGGCCGATCTCCTCCGTGGTTCCTCTGCTTCCGATACAGCCTGATGCACTATCCTCTGTCTCTACAGCCCCTGCCCTAGCCGAAACCCTTCTCGCATCGCCTCACCGAAACCTGCCCGCTCCAGCCACCACATGCTACACCGAGCGGCCCACAGACGAGTCAGTGAACGCACTCTCCCGCCTCAAAGGCGCCTCCGTAGCCGCAGCTGCTGTACAGGCTGCGGCCATGGCTGCCGCTGCCTACAACCTCAAGGCTGACCGGACAGTCGGTACTGCTGCTGCTGCTTCGGCTGCCAGCGGTGACCCGGTGGCCGCAATGCGACTAATCGAAGGCAGTGCCCGTCAGCCGCGCTTCCGGCGGACACAAAACAACCTTGCGGGTGGATTGCTCTCCGATGGTCTGCAGGACCCCAGTTCAGTTGTCCCAGCCTCCTGCGGTCATCAGCTAGGCTCTGTCGCTCTGCGTAAACTCTCGGTCGATCTCATCCGCACCTACAAGCAAATTAACGAGGTAAGCGTACTTACCTCCTATAGCCCATTTTGCACCTTGAGCTCTGAATAAATTTATGGTACTCGGGCATGCAACGCCTGTTCCCAGAACGACTAGTGGGAGAGCATGGATTTCTGTAGGAACCCTGATACGAAGAAACACGTTTCCTTCCAGGTAGGGTTTTCAGAATGGTTTTTGGTAACAGGAATAACCTTGTTTCATGGAGGGGGCAGCATCCGCCGTGACCAGCAATACTGCTTTATGACCTCCAGTAAATCCAAATACCTGCACACTTTGCGCACCTCCAACGTTTTAATTCCCTCATTTTCAATTAGAAGAAAAAATTTCACCAGCATTTGTAAGCATGTGCAGTAAATTCTCCTATTCAAAAACACGATGGGCTCTAAACCGTGGGTAACAAGGTCATGCA
>JAYGXS010000002.1:54620587-54631955 GCA_036362985.1 Ligula intestinalis
TGGTGTTAACTAATATAAAATGTCAAGTAATTAAGATAAACGATAATAACAAACGGTATAATGGCAAGGTAGTGTGTATAGTGTTAAAGAAGGGGAAAGATTGTTATGTTACTGTTAAATGGAGGGGAGCGGGACAAAACGAATACCTACGGAAGGAGGTACAAAAGTCTTAGACCATTGTTGGGGCGGCAGCGACGACAGAAGTCGTCAAGTACTTGGCACATTTCGAACTTTTCGTTTGTCGAATTTTGCATCACTAGCCAACATTTTATGTCTGCTGCCGCCGTGTAATGTCACCCGCATATATACACGGTTTACAGTCTTGTGTTGCCTGCTCATTGTGCCTGCATCTGAACAGTCACCAAGTCGTCTTTCAAGTCAGACTCTAAACTGATTGTTGGACTGATGGAAGCACCTGCTGTGTCTAAAATCAGCAAGGTGCATACTTGCAGTCACACTTTCCGTATCCGCTGCTGACTACCAAACCCTTTCTAGTTGCGTGTACTTCATGGTAGGTTGGGCGTGAGTCGCAAAGTATTCGCTAACCTCTTAAGCACAGGCTTCAGCGCTATGAACTAAGAATCTTGTGGTCGGGTCCTGCCTTACTGAGAAGTTACTCTATAATGCGATGCCTTTATCGCCAGGAATTGCGGTAATACGCGGGCAATCAGGCAACTTATCTATGGGCAACGGGGCGCGCTCGCAGATAAAAGATAATGGAGAGGTCTTTGGCGATTTCAACCGCTACATAGACCGGCTTCCGGAGCTACCAAATAAGCCGTTACAAATTATGCGGTGGTCTGGCATGGTGATTACTTCTAAAAAAATGCCATATGGAAGCAACATTGCGACAGGGCGAATGTTGTCCGTCGTAAAATCAGGTTTCAACAGCTGTCTTTCACAAACATGCAAGCTTAAGTTTGTCGGCTGGAGCGCGGTATGCGTAAGCGCCCACCCTCGAATACAGGAGACCATCTCTCCAATGAACCGCCCTACGCAACTGCTGCCAGACTACAGGGGGAAGAGGGAAGCTATGCTCTGCGGCCTTTGGTTAAACTTGCCAAATATTGATGGCGTCGAAGTCGCCGTCAGTTGGCCGTACAAAAAGCTGGAACCGGCTATTCGTAGTCGCGGTCAGTTAGCTGAAATCAACCACTTTTCTGGGTAAACACACTCTTTCGGCCGTCATTGCGCACGGTCAAGGCCAGTTGACGCTAACAGGCATACGTCGAAATGCTATGTTTTGTCTTGGAACTCTGCGGGTTGCAACTACCAGTTCTGCTGGCCTGTATTTGGGGCACGGCAGCTTTACGACGACCGATAGACCCAAACTTGTCATCTCAGGTTTTGTTGACACTGTCGCTCAATTGTTTGGAGCACAATGCCCAGCGTTGTGGAACAGTAAATGGTATAGATGTCCAGCTAAACAGGACACCAAAATAGAAACGTTCCGTCCACTTAAATTAGGTGGCCTTGCGACAGATTCCAGTAAAGGTAAATATTCCCGTGTCTTAAACCTTACAAAAAATTAAAATATATCCTCAATCATGATCTCAGCTCCTCCCCTACACCTAATCCCTACAGTTAGCACGAACCCAAACCTTAAACCTCACTTTCACTATAATCCTTAACCTAATTCCGCCGGAATTTACCGCTAAGCCATGCATATATTGTGGGTGGTTCCTGTTGCCCGTGTCCTGTTTAGGCGGCCATACCAGTCATCCTTACCCTTAAAAACTATCGCCTTTAGAGGTAGCTCTATTGAATATATTCTTAGCAGGCAATTAGCTGAGACGTCATTTCTAAAGAATGCAACAAGGTACCTCACTGTTCACTCAGTGACTAGCTGCTGTAAACTAGGGGACCCTCAGTCGTCGTGTTCATCTCCTACCTACCTACCTACCCACGACACCTCTTCTCGCTTTTCACTTTGGGGCGCTTGTTCGAAACTAGCTCGAGCTGCCTTGACCCTAGAGAGCCATGTTACTGCACTCTGCTTGCTCTCCATGCTCCTTCTCCGTAATCCCAACTCACCCGCCCCCACCGGGCATTTTCTTTTGTCAGGTCTATTACAGGAAGAAGAAACGACCGAAGGACCCTCAGCAGCAGCAGCAGCCCCAACAGTCGCAGCCAGCTGAAACGGCCACAGACGGCACAGGCCTCCTGGAAGACCCTAATCTGGCAGCCTACCCCTCACCGGAGGTCAGCACTGCACCAGTGGGCCTCTCTCCCAGCAGTAGTGGCGGTGGCTGTGTTGTGGACGGCGCTAGCTGTAGGGCAGCACTCTACCCAATGCTCTATCCCACTAGTGCGTCCACGGCAGGCCCGCTGTTGGACTTGCGTCAGCATCGAGCTCCGCTGCACAGCAATGCCGCCTTCGCCTCTCCCGCTGCCTCGCTTGGAGGTGCTGGTGGTGGTTTGTTCGCCGTCGAATCCACAGTGCCCACAATGTCACCGGTGTCGTCGTACTACCAGCTACACTACCCCACTGTGCAGCCACATCACTCGATAGCGGGTGGCAGTCAACAGCACGTGGGTGGCCTGGTACCAGCTGCTGCTGTTAGCGGTGCTAGCGGTGGCACCCTCGACCTCAACGCTTTGCGAGCACAACACCATCTCAATATGCTAACCTCCAAGATGAACCAAATGGGTAGGTAGTCTGATGCATACCGGTTTGATTTGTTTCCCCACTATTTCTGGTCCCATCCTGGGACTGACTGATCGAATTGACCCCCCACCCTCCCTTATGGACACAGTTCCGTATTTTTAAGGTAATACGAATGAAAGTCGGCATCCATCCCGCAAAAGTTAGCAGACTGTTAGCCAAGTTTGGTCTCCGCACAATGGCGACTGATTGCTTCTTATGTAAGACTTCGGTTCGCGAAAAATACAGATTCCGTTGGGTTTGCGCGGTACACCATGCTCAGAAAGAAAAGATGTGTTTGCTTCTGAACAGCTTCCTAGAAATCGTTTGTTAGCTTCTATCAGCAATCCACCACACTGGCAGCACAGTCACCCGCTCAAAACCTACATTCGCATATTTCGCCGCTATTCTGCCGTTGATGGCGACACAAAAGTAGGTCCTTTTTGAATTCCCCATGTGCTGCTTTCTGGTAGACACTCCAGTTTTGAAATTGCTTAGAAATTAATCGCCAAATGGGAAGATTGCATCTGAAGCAATTAAAAAAGCAACAATATCAATTATTTCAAAGCTCAAGTTATCTGCTGAATCTTCGACAATAAGCGTTCCTAGGACGTTTTTTCCTTTATTACTGCAATCTCATGCTTCACTGAAAGAGGCATAATTGTTCTACCAAAAACCTCTTCATCTACAACCATGAGACAAAGGTTTTACGTAACTTCCCCTTGGACGCGTCTCATTCATTTGCCATACCGCTCCAAATAGCTATTTCTCCCTGTCTAAATATCGGGCATCTGTATCTTCTCTCCCCCCTCATTCTCTGCAAAAACGTGAAGGTGCGGCAGCTCGTACAGCCGCTGAAATCCTTCTACCACAAAATAGTTGTATCCGCCCTCAACTGGATACTTCGCATGGTTGCAGATTTTATGCTGCACTGCGTCCTCACGTTACTTGTTTACCAGATGCATCCAACTGTGAGGAAGATAGCCGCATCTTTGTCTCATTTCTGACCTTGAAAAATTATTGGTGTGCGCAGCGAAGATTGAGACAGAAAGAGAGAAAAAAGGAGGAGGCCAACAACTCACTGTCACACTATCCGCGCAGACGTCACCTTGCCGAAGGTTATCATTATCCACTGCAAGCGCCACCGACTATATTTGTACAGTTATGTCGGTACCTCTAGCATTTGTGTTGGCTTAAGCGCTAACCTTTTTTAACTCTTCTCCCGATCTTAGTGCTATTTTGAAGGCCGTGGTAAGCGAAACTGCCGCTTGGCATGTGCACTTCGTTTGTGAAGGCGTATCGTATCTTTCAAAAAGCGGGGGGATGCAGATTCACACTTTTCCTTTTGAAAGCGAAGGCCGCCCGCTCGGTATTCGCAACTCCTGTCTAGGTCCTGCAAGGCAGAGGGAGTCGCAGTTGCGGTACGGGCACGTGTTCAGCAAAATCGCTATCTGGCAACTCTGTCCGCCTAGTTCGATGCAGCACATCAGTTTGGAGATAAAGTGCACACAAGAAAACGACAGTTTGACCGTCGATTCCGTATGCTCCACAGTGTGGTGCTACAGGAACAGTGACGTACGCGTGGATTAGTTTTAAGTAATAGTACACTTGCATTGCGTTTACCACGCATTCTCTCCCTCTTCCCTCGCTCGCCCGTGCCTGGTGTAAAGACAGTGAAAGAAACCTGGAGGCGGGGTCAGGTGCAACCTTCCAGCCTGACTCGGATCCCACGGACTTGGAGTACCATAAAGGCCATAGATGGCTGCTACCTTAGCCTACACCTTTACGTTTCGCCAACTTCTCCCCCCTCCCCCCTCTCCCCTGTTCGGCATTTGTTATGGGAGCGCAACCCTAGTAACGCCTTCCGTACCCTGATCCACTGCCTGTGTTGGTCCAGCGCATCTGCCACGTGGCCAATTTAGGGAGCAATACACATGCCAATATCCACTTCAAATCTGACAGCCAAAGATTTTTTGTAGTGCATCTAGTTACATATGCACTGAATTGCCAGAATCGTGGACACGTGACGTAAGGCCGAATACCAGGACTGCACGTGCTGATAAGTCACCATCAGTTCGGGTCACATTTCCACAACCACTGAGCCGACCAAATGTTTTGGGAGCTTTACCTTTCACTGCACTGGTTCTATCATGTGCCTTTGCAGGTATCGTTGTTTGACTGGACCTATTCTTTCGTAGTCCTGTATTGCGCCTTGGCAGTTAGCTAGCATTATTAAATCCACGAAGACCTAGTATGCACACCGACTGCACAAGAAACTAGCCTCAGCTATCAATCTAAGTCGGATCGGCTGACGGCTGCGTTCCAACTACCACCGCGGCTCTTACTTTAATTAGCCCCAGGTTCAGTACTATAACCTCAACCTGCGTGCTTTTTTAAACTGTGAGCATATCCTGGCACCACATGCACACAGTCCTCTTTGCCTAACCTTCCTACTGGGGAGAGAACGTAAGTCAATAGTCCTTCATCAAACAATTTGGGCACCAACGACCAACCGAGGCCGGGTTCAAATCGCAGGTCTATCCAACCCTATATTTTGCATGACTGGTCAATAGCGCAAGACATCCTTTTGCAAGTGCAGTCTCCATGGCCCTTAGCTAATAACGCCTCTAGACCAGACTCCTGTTCCCGACGAGTGCGCTGACCTTATTGGTAGGCAGCAATACGATTGTCCACCGCCGCTTTCACTCCATCAGTAGACCCTTCAATTCGATGGCCGCCTCCGTTTTTAAATGACTGGGAACCATTTCTTGCTCTCATATTCTCAGACTGGGAGAGTGAATTGTTGCCGGTACTACAAATTGCTTCATTTTAGCAGTATCGTCTCCGTAGAGCTACTGAATGCAGGGGAAATGTTTGCAATCTTGCAGCTACAGACCTGTCCTTGTCATGCCGCCTGCATTGCTCTCTGCTTTACCTGACAGAGCATGGTGTGCGCGTACGTACGAATTATCTATTTTTTTAGGCGGGGAGGAGGGAGGGTAGGCTGCTATGCAGAGTATATGTGCACAAAATCTTTTTGCACAATCTCGCTCTCCTCGGCAGCCGGACTTCATGGCGGGGTGGGGGCTATCGGATGGGAGATGATATAACCGGTGGTGGTTGGAGGCCTTCTGTCTTAACCTTTGTTCTAGGACTACATTATCCACCCCTACCCTCTCCGACTCAGCTGATGCGGGTATCGTGTAGGGGCGTCGCCAACTCGCCTCACTTGCATTTCAATGCGTCCGGAGAACGCACACAACAAAAAAATCTGTTCGTAGATTTCTATTGCATGCTTCATCTGTCCGTCGCTCCCGCAACCTCTCCTGTTTTTGCTGAGAGCAGTCCAAAATTGTTGACTTATCGTTGTTATATACGTGCCTCCCTGCAGACTATAACACTGTATGTCACATGCACCCGATCCCAATTCCGGTCTTCTCGACTCTCTCTTGAGAGAAGAGAATGCGCTAGGTGCAGCGCAAGTCTACTACTATTGCTTAAAACTGACCCACGTGCAAGTCACCGCCCGCTGAATCACGCGGTAGACATAATTGAATTCGACGGTCGAACTGCCATGTGACCGCCTGCGAGGGTACTCGGTAGGAAGCCCAATGCGACTCGCGATTGTGGACATGTACTTTGTAATCCGGATGCACCAGTTAGCGCTCCTCTTATATGGCAGCAGGGTAGCGGGACATAGGCAAAGGAACCCCCCGCTTCTCTGTAACAGGTGGCCTTGAGTAACAATAGACTTAAGGCACATATTCCATGGCGTTTCTTACCTTCTGCCTAACTGCGTGTCACCCAATTCCTTATTGCTTTGCACCGCTGTTTAAAAAAATGTATACTCGCGGCCATTACCAGTCGTCTATCCGCTTTCTTTTTATTTCAGCCTTTGCTGAACTACCTTAGTAAACTAGTAACTCTTCTACGGTGTACGTGCCAGTCCGTCAACAACATATGTTTGCTTCTACAGTAGCGTTCTAAACTTGGGCTGTCATTTTGCCACCATCACAGAGCACTTCGTCCAGACGTGGATAAATTCTGCCCTTCTGCGCCCTTAACCTCAAATGCACCGAAACTACGACCTCAGTGTTTAACTCATGTCGATTTTTTTGATACCTCAAACTACTTATCGTTGCTCTCATCATTGCCTATGTCTCTCTCTCTCTCTCCCTCCCTCTCTCTCTCTCTCTCTCAGATATCTACAATGTTGGTACCGCGGGGACAGACGACTACCAGGAGGAGCCCCTTTCGCCCCGTCCCGAGACTGGTGGAGCCTTCAGTACTGTCCCACCCAACCAACAACCAGTCAGCCTCGGAGTATCCACTGAGTATGGCGCTCGTCGGTCTATGCACCTGCCACCGCCGCCGGCGGCGCAGTCATCCGCAGCCGCGGCCACTCAGAGTCCTGCCAACTTCCCTGTTATCTTCCCTCCTCAAGCCCCCTCCTTCCCCTCCGGCACTGCCATCCTGAACCGACCCGCTGATCATCTTCACCCCCTGACCCTGATGCCCATCCTCCAGCCCAATCACCATCAGCAGCAGCAGCAAATGCCAACTGCAACCGCCATGCGCCCCGGCGTCACATACTACAACCAGGCCCTTATACAGCAGGAGGCAGCTTTGCGACAACAACAACAGCAGGAACAGCAGCAGCAGTCGCAATCCTTGCTGTTGGACAGGCGTCACCAGTATGCCTCGGCCGGCGACGTCGCCTTAGCCGGTGCCGGGGGTCATTTTGTGCGTCTCGCACCCAGTGGTACCGGCGGTTGTAGCATGCCTCTCTCCACCGCAGACCAAGGTCTTTCTATGGCCCGCGGGGCTGTGGGCACTTATGCTAACGACCTCAGTGCCTCTGACTCGCAACCGCTTTATGCAAGTGAGTAACGATTCTTGCTACATGCGTACATATGTATATTTATGACATATTCAGAGAATGACATGTGGCGAGACACTGATTAACTTCGGTTCGATGCAGTGCTTATGACCCATCTACTAGACCTCATAAATGGACTATGTGCACCACACTGGAGCGCATGCTTGTGTCTCCGGTCCCAACTGGTAGTCGGGGTTATGACTGGCAGAATAAATCCGGACCACATTGCATCAACCCGCCCGCATTTTCTGTCGTCCTTCCTCTCTGTAAGATATATATATATATATATATATATATAGTATTTGCAAATACTATACTCCAGATCAGCAACCGGTAAGACAGCTAACTCAATGGCTCAATGGTTAGGACGTCTGCCCCTGACCGGCGAGACGCGAGTTCGAAACTCGGGTGTGGCGGCAATTCCAGCGGCTACACTAGAGTTGACTGTCCGTAGCTGATGACGGCCAAAAGCCAGAAATAGCTATACTACGTTGCCTGTCTATGCCGGAATGCTAACATATCTATGATGGTCGATGAGTGTTCACTGATCAGCTGCGAAACTTACTCGTCCACCGAGATAACTTCTTCAACTTCACTGCTTAACTGGGGGCTTCGGTCGATCGTCGTTTACGAAGATACTAACGGTTGAATGTTTACTTCAGATGAATGATCTAATATGCTGCGGAACATGTGGAGCTTTGCCACGCGTGGTCCTGTCACTGTTAATCGTATGCGTCCTACTTCCGGCATGGACTACTGTTCGCCTCCTGGTTGCCCACTCGCGTAAACTACGTTAACTGCTTATTACTTCGCTCCCAGTTGCCCTCCTGAGAATGTAGTCCTCGCCGCACCCCTCGTACAGTTCATTTTTATCCGCCCTGCACGTTCTTTCCGACAGAAGTGGGAGTTGCCGTCGCCATATTAATGCATCGGCTCGCAGTATTTTTATGGTCTTCGAGTTTGCCGTAAGACTGTAGCGTGACAGTCTTCCTCTTCCCCCTGAAGTGCTACCCTAGACTGGGTTGACTTAACTCGACAAAAGTCCGCACGTGTGCAACCAGAGCCCGCCTTTTATTTCAGGAGGTTTTCTAACAGAGGCGCACAGCTCGCATAATGACAGCTTTTGGCCGGGGAACGAGACTGACCTGTAATTGCTATTCGATTACTTGGAAGTAACGAATACCACAGTGGCAGAGGTCTTTCTCACCCGGCAGAATACCTCAATAGTACCGGCAAAAAATAATCAACTTTGGTCCCCTCAAGAAGGTGCCCACCTGTAGTCTAGTTTCGAGATCTTCTGATTGGTGTCTCCTACGTCACTTCTTCCCTATGTTGGGCGAATAGTTGAGCAGTTTTCATTGGTCGTTAACTGCGAAATATTTTGTTCCAAGCCACCGGCAGGAAGGCTACTAGGGCGTGAAGGACCGAGGTTGGAATTCTCGGGAAGAGGACGGTAATGAGCTTGAATTCGGACGCCGGTTGACTAATATCGACTACGTCTATCCTATCGCCTTATTAGCTACAAGTGTTCGTGAGTTGCGGTCTGTGGTGTCACAAGTGAATGAGGTCGCTAAATCGGTCGGTTTGTGCATAAATGCTGGCAAGACCAAGGTGTTTTCAAACTGCATTTCTCGGTTGAGACTGCTGTCGAATGGACAGAGTAAGGATGATATTGTTTCCTTAATCGATTCTGCTCGTTCAGTTTTCTTAAGCCTTAAATATTGCCTATGGACATGACGTGACATCCCAAACACCACAAAGGTTCGCGTATACCGTCCATCCCTTCGTTTTGTCCTTCTCTATAGCTTTGAATGCTAGGCTATGTGCATAAAACATAGATGAACACTGCAGGTATTTGACCACCGCTACTTGAAGACCAACCTTCAAGTGAAGCTCCACTGACTTCGTCTCAAATAAGACATTCTGCACTAGCTGCGACAACCACATGGCAGGGATACCTCAAGCCATCCAAGAAAGATGGCCAATGAGGTTTAGGCATGTTCTTCGTAATTCACCTCACGAGTTCAGTGTTAATTTGCTTGATCTGTTACCGGTACCCACCTGGAGGCCTCAATAAAGGGGTCAGCTCAAAACATGAGTCGACCTATTTTGTCGGGACATCAGAATTGTCCTTGGAGCTTCGTTATTCGTCCTCCGTCGTTGACGAGAAGAATGGATTGACCTGTCTAGGCCTGCTGGCGCTGATCGTCACGTGTGGAAAGGTACAATCCTTGACATCATCGAGGTCGGCTAAATCGAGCATGCTCGTAAAGCGTAAGTAAGAGTCAAGGTCTGACACACCAAATGTCTTACATAATGCTGAAAAGCTCGATTACGGCACGGTAACATGACAATCGTAAAGTCCCATTAAGTCCATTTGCTTGCCCCCCGTAATTGCATTGGCGATAAAAAGCGCCAGGGGGGAACCTCAACCCATCCGAGCTGCTACTGCGGACCCGCCTGTCCTCACGTATGCTACCCTCAGTATTTTCATACTTCCTAAAAGGGGCCTATGAACCCGCTGCGTCGCCACAAAAACCCTCTTATGTATCGGGCATCTGCCCTGTCAGTCTTTATATACCATTGCAGATACCGTGGCTGGGCGCATGAAAGATGAACGGAGCCCGGAGGTATTTGGCCTTCGCTGCGCGAGAACCATACTTTGTCTCAAAGTAGGCAACCCATGGCCACTCCGTGATAATATCACGAGGACATGTTGGGTCATCCGAAAGAGAGATGCCTAAAACAGTTTTGGCAAGTTCTTTGTCGTCCACCTCATTGGTTTCGGTTTGGTGCCCCCTATCCAGGGCTGCTGTTCACCTGGAAGCGTGAAAGCTTAGGTCAACTCAAAATTTCCTCGATACGGTTCGTAAAGTATTTAAGTGATTAACGATTCTCGGACTTTGGTACCTGAGAAGAGATAGGATCGAGCTATCTCTATCGGCAGCCGCACATGACCACGCGTGGAGAGGTGCAGTCCACGACATTACTGAGACTGGCTATGTCAAAATGGCCATATGCTCATGTACAAAACGCTTAAAATTGTGCCTAGGTTTCCAATAATTTCCAATCAATCTCATACTGAACACGCTCACTTAATTTTGAGTATTCATAGTGACATAGTTTATGAACTGATATTGGACATTTTTTGTGAGGTTTCTTGAATTAGCGAGTTTGAATTAGCCGCGCAGATTGTGTGTTATATGTTGTCTGCCCTAACGCTTTGGCGGAGAAACCTAACCTCAGGCTGTGGTATCAAGCACACCATTTTAATGACGGCTTAGGATCGCTATGTCACACTGCTGTCACTTAGCTTTACGGTACTTCATAAGGCAGTTAGTCTGCCAGACTTCATCCGTCCGCGCTGCGATAGCCCTGTCGCGGATTAAGAAGACCATGTGGTCGCGATTCGCTTCGTTTATGTGAACGTGCCAAATTTAACGAATGTAGAGTACATCATGGTGTGGGGCGTTTGACTAATAATTTAGCCACAGCTGACCTCTAAGTTACCAATGTGGTAAGACGAGGAGTGAGGACATGGACTGAACTGAAACTGTTAGATGACCTTTGTGCTGGCGATCTGTGAATCGGTACTTGCAGTGGATCGCGTCTACTGGGCATTTTTTTCTAATACGAGCCCTTGGCGCCCAATATTAGAGCCTCTACGCACACGGGCTGTGCTCCATGTAATAGTTATATATATATATATATATATATATGAGAAGAAGAGGCGATCTCGGAAATAATGGGTATAATATCCGGACGTTTCGAAAGCGTACAGGCTTGCATCGTCGGAGGTTGGTGTTTGTACACGCCTCACAGTCTTTTATAGGTGTTACAACTGA
>JAYGXS010000002.1:54636955-54706999 GCA_036362985.1 Ligula intestinalis
ATGGAGAGCCGGCAGCCGAGCAACCTAAATTATGGCGTGCGCTACCATACATTGACGGCGTTTCTGAGGCAGTTTCCCGTCTACTAAAACCCCTGGGGATTGGCATTGCCCACCGACCAGAGGCAACAATACGACATCTCGTCATGCGGCCGAAGGAACCCCTGCCCCGAGGTGAAACCACAAACGTCGTTTACCGAATAAAATGTGATTCCTGCGCGGTCGACTATGTCGGAGAGACTGGGAAGCGGTTGCAGACCCGGATGGCAGAACACAGCAGGGCTGTAGATACGATGCAGCGACTTTCGTTGGTGGCGGAACACTGCGCAAATGTCGGACACACATTCTCCTTCCAGAATGCAGAAATTCTGGGTCGAGGAAATGACCGCGTGGTGAGGGAAACAATCGAGGCCTGGCACACGGGAACAACCTCCATTAACCGTTGTGTCTCACTTCCTACAGCCTACCAAGCCCTCCGAAAGAAACTCAATGAAGGAAAAAGTGAACACCAAATCAGACGGAACGTGAATCCGGGCCCTCGTGAGCCCATGGTGGACACACACGCAGCCGCACCACAATCGGAAGGGGTAATCACCAGCGTAGCCGCTTCATCCGCTCATTCTGCAGGTGTGACACCGGATGTACGCATTAACACAAACAGGACCACCGGAATAGGACGGCTGCTGAGATCAATGACAGTGGCACAGGCGCGAACAGCCGAATCTGACGTTAATTCGAGCCCTTGTGAGCCCATGATGGGCACACACGTAGATGGACCACAACCGGAAAGAGCAATTATCAACTTAGCCGCTGCATCCGCTCATTCTGCAGGTGGGAAACCAGATGAACGAGTGAACACAAACAGGAACACCGCTCAAGGACGGCAGCTTAGATCAATGACAGCTGCACAGGTGCGAAGAGGAGAATCCGATGGGAGACCCCTTGACTGAAACTAATCCGCCTCGATGATTGAGCATCCCTCTCATGCCCCGGCCCCCCTTCCTTTGCATTGGCTTAAACCCTATTGACTATGACTGTCACCTACTATAAATACTGTGAGGCGCGGTACAACCCCCACCTCTGATGATGGAAGCCTGTACGCTTTTGAAACGTCAGGAAAGTAAAACTATGGTTCCCGTGATCGCCTCTTCTTCTCATTTATGCCCGGGGACTCGGATTTTCGCTTCTATTGGCAATATATATATATATATATAGCAGTAAGTGGGGTATGACAGCATCTGGGGGTTACTTGATACAGAACTGTTTCGGGCTTATTAGACTTCATCAGCCAAGCATAACCTCTGGTAGGGGGGCAAGACCGGGGACCTAGCGCCAATCCCCTTTTCTACACGAAACACGGAATTGACTTTCTACACTTTCATGAATCACAACTATACGCAACATACGATCTCTGCTACGGCGTCCGCGGGAACCGACGCGCCCCATCCTCTTGGCATCGCGGGACGGGTGTTAAATCTGCGAGCTGATGCCGGATTGCGAATTGCAGGCTGGAATGTTCAAACTCTGAGGGATGACGGCGCCCAACTGTTAACAGCCAAATCCCTTTCTGAATACCGTGTTGGTGTGGCGTGTCTCTCTGAGGTCCGCCTACCTGGCACTGGCCACAAACTGCTGCAAGTACGAAGAACTGACTCTGCGTACCATCTCTACCACAGTGGTGTGTCCGACAACTCTGGACTGTATGGTGTCGCTATAGCTTTGGCCGATGAATTTCACTCGAGTCTGCTAGAGTGGGAGGCTGTCCCACCGCGGATCGCTTGGGTCCGTTTGAAAAGTGCTCCAGTCAACGTTTCCATCATCTCGGTATATGCGCCTACTCTGGCTGCTGATGGCAGCATAAAAGATGACTTCTACGGTGACCTCCAGCGAACAGTTGACCGCATCGCAAGAAGCGATCTACTCGCCATTGCCGGTGACTGGAACGCCCGACCAGGTGTGTGTAACGCTGGAACCCATCATGTGGTAGGCAAATTTACTGTCGGAGCGCAGTGTGCCAACGGTGAGCGCCTTGTCAACTTCGCATCGTCTAACCGCCTCGTTGTGTCAAGCACCCGTTTTGATCATCCGCGCCACCACCTTGTCACTTGGTACTCAAATGACGGGCATACCCAGGCCCAAATAGATCACATCCTTGTCCGAGCACGCTGGGCCAGCTCGGTCTTGGATTGTCGAGCCTACCGCGGTGCTGATACAGGAAACGCTCATGCATCGGACCATGTCCTACTGCGGGCAACCCTTCGCTTGCGTTTGAGAGCTATTCACAGACCCTCCCGACCACAGCGGATCGATGTCGCAAAGCTGAAGTCCTCTGCTGGCGACGCCTTCCACTTAGCACTCCAGAACCGTTTCGACGGCCTGTACCCTGACGCCCGAGCGGACCCAGAGCCCGCGTGGCAGTCCCTGAAGGCCGCGATGTCAGAGCTGGCATACACCCATCTGGGCAAAACCCGACGGCGACATCGCGACTGGATCACTAGACCCATGCTTGAGTTAGCTGAGGAGGCCGGCCGAGCCAGACTCACTGGCTCCCGCACTTACAGAGAGCTGCGGCGCCAAACGACAAGGGCCATCCGAGCCGATAGGAACGCCTACTGGAGCGACTTTGCCACGGAAACGGAGCGAGCAGCTACCAGAGGTGACACCCACAAGCTCTACCAACTCTTAAAGCAGGCCAGCAGAGGTTCGGGGAACACCACCGAGATTTACTGGATCGCAGCGGTGCTGTAATCACTAAGATCGATGACCGGTTAGAGAGATGGCGCGAGCATTTCTGTGACCACCTTAACCATGATCCCCCTGTGATGTCTGACCTGTCGCCCAATGCGGACGATCCCCACCATCTGTATGAGTGCAACACAGAGCCACCCAGTGTAGAGGAAGTTGTCTCCATCCTCTTGAGGCTACGCAACAACAAGGCACCTGGTGAGGATGACCTCCCGCCGGAGCTCTTTAAATGTGCACCCGAGGTTATGGGGCCCTGGCTACAACAAATATTTGCCAAGATATGGGACAGCGAAGTTGTGCCCTCTGACTGGAGAAAAACAGTGATCCTCCCCTTGTTTACAAAAGGCAACAGAGGAGCGTGCAGAAATTACAGAGGCATTAGCCTTATCGATGTAGCGGCGAAAACATTCACGTCTCTTCTTCTCAAACGTTTCCAAACTGCGAGAGACCAGCGCACCCGCCCAAACCAGAGTGGATTTCGACCAGGTCGTGGCTGCACCGACCAGATCTTCAATCTCCGCCGTGTACTGGAACTGAGATGGGGTCACCAACAACCCACTGTTCTATGCTACATCGACTTTGCTGCCGCATTTGACTCTGTTGATCGCAGTTCGCTGTGGAACATAATGAGGACGGACGGCCTACCACCTAAGCTTCTCACTCTCATGCAGGCATACTATCGTGGGACTTCCACACGGGTGAGTACGCAGAACGGTGACACGGAAGCCTTTAGCGTCAAGACAAGCGTCCGCCAAGGCTGTGCCCTTTCACCAACCCTGTTAAACTATGCAGTGGACTAGATCATGACCAAAGCACTGGATGACTTCCCGGGAGTGCAGTTTGATCGCTCGAAATGGGTGACTGACTTGGCGTATGCTGATGACACCGTCTTCTTTGGCGACAACTGTATTGCAGTTCAGCAGGCGCTGGACAAGATCAATGAGCGTGCCCGATCCATATGATAACGCCTAAACGCCACTAAGACCCAAGTCATGCTCTCCTATGTGCCCCCTACATCTGTCACTCCTATTGTTCTCGACGGCGCTCCTCTCGAAGTGGTCGACTCGTTTAGATACTTAGGCTCTTTGGTCACGGAAACGGGTTAAGGTGTCGACGAGGTTGTATCACGCGTCAACCGTGCCCGATCTGCCTTCTACCGACTGTGCGCTCCTCTATGGAATAGAAGGGAAATATCACTACGCACAAAGTCCCGTGGTTCGATCTATCCTGCTCTATGGCGGAGAGGAGAGACATGGCCTATGCGCGTTGGAGGTGTTTGACAATGACTGCCTACGCTGCATCCTTCGTCACCGTCGCGTCGACTATATTCGCTGCTACGATCTCCGCCGACGCTGTCACCTGGACGCTCTCCCTCCACTCCTGCTTCAGAGACGACTTCGGTGGTTCGCGCATGCGTCCCTGCGTGATGATGGTGAGCTGATTCGTGACCTGCTTGTGGCGACGCCTCCCCCCACCTGGCACAAACGTCGCGGCGGGCAGCTGAAAAGTTGGACAGCAACGGTCAAGCGGGATCTGTCGTCAGTTTCCAGCCCATGCGTCTATGGCCTACGCCGGTGGAACCGTGCATAATTGGCGCTCTCGTGTGAACAGGCGCAAGATCGACGCGCCTGTACGGTTGTGATTCGTGATGCAGTCAATGTCAAAACTGATGCCGGCTCAACCCGCTCGAGGTAAATGCCGTTACAAGTCAAGTCAAGTTAAGTTAGTCACTCTGTTCACTCTTATCCTCACCTGTATTCAGCCTCTGCATTATAAGGTGACCAAAAACTAGTAGAGAAAATGACCGAGGCTGTTGTGGTTCTAGTTTTCCTCCTCTCTGTCGCTATCTCCTCTCCGCCCGCAACGCCCGGGAATGTGGCCTAGGTCATCCGCTTTCTGGACAAGTGCCTCCTATATGTCATTGCTGTCAGAGTGCCTCTTCGCACAGTGAGGGATTCAAGGAGTGACGCAGGGACTATCCATGTGGTCGCTATCCCATACAGACTGGAATATGTCACGAATGGAAGCGAATATACAAGCCCCAGGTTCTCATTGCAACGAAGATGAATGTGTGATCACTGGGCCAGTACGTGTATTAGTCCGAGCCTTTAGTCTCTCATAAAATAGGCATGAGCATGCAACAACAAGGGGAACCTGTCATTTTGTTGATCAGTCCTCCTCCACCCCATTCTTTTGTGCTTAACGCCCTCCTCGCACCCTCTGAAGAGCGGCATTTTGAACAATGGGAACACTGTCCTAACCGCCGAGCGATCTTGTGGATGTTGCATACAAAATGAGATTATTTTGCGCGTTCCCAGTGGCCGGGTCGATTCTCCATAAGCAGCCACAGTTTTTTTTGCCGGCTCCCGCCTGTTGAAATATCCTCTCTGTCTCTGTTTCCCGTTCTCTTCTATGGTTTGCTCCCTTTGAAAGCCAGCGTTGATTGTGATCGCCGACAGGGCCCACCCACAGTGTGTTTGTGAGTATACAGTTGCTTACGCGCCCACGCCCTCATCAGCGCTCCGTAGCATTGTCAGTATGCCCTCATTGCTGGCCGGTACGGTTGTTTAATTTCTTTTCACGCTCCGCATCCCCAACCGGCCATACCGCCTATTCCCAGGTGCTTGCAACAGCAGCGGTGACATCTCCTGGGCGGTGGTGCCTGGGCTGACCTTTATATGCGCTTTCATACTAGTTATCTTGCTCCGGCACCTGACCTCAGAAATGTGAGGTGTTTATAATCACTGCCCTGAAATCCCTCATTGAATAGTTTGCGCCCTAAACGGGACATGTGGATAACGCACGTTGCCTGCTCCATATCGCTGACTGGACGAAACAACGCTCGTAGGTGCTTACCGACGGCCCCATTAGCACATCCTATTGCCTGGCGCGTGTAAAGTGGACTTCGGTTCAAGCTCGTCAAGCAGTTTGGTCTACTCCGTATCGCCTGGTTTATCTAGCCTTTCGGTCGCTGAAGATGTGGGATCAAGACAATATGCCTCTAGATCGGTAGATGTCTTTCATCATTGGCCCAATTGGAGCGCGTCGCAACCGATGCACTTGCTGATTTAAGCAAAAAAGTGTGAGTCCCAGGAAGCAGTTGAGAAAAGTTAGAAGTGGTTACAGGAACAAGGACTTTTTTCGCCGGTCATTTCAGGGACAGCATCGTGTAGGGGTATGCCGCTGTCTCTGATGGTGAATTCGCGCACGAATCTGAAATTTGAGACTTGTAAGGTCTTAACGCAGCGCCCCTGCCGGCTTTAATATCCCTCCCCTATTTATTTGCTAATCCTGCTTCGATCATCTGCGTGGGCTGTAGCTCTAAAGCAAGACAAAAATACATATTTCCATCATGCAACCAGGTTGCATTTATACGTACAACAAGCCGTTATCTTTGGGCCTCGTCAGCAAAGGCGTTAAGAACTCCCTATAATTTCTAGGGACCGATAAAAGGCGATTAACTGTTGTCAACGGACAAATTTGGTTGAATTGCCCCGTTTTGATTAATGTTTACCGCCCACAGGACGGTGTTTGCTGTAGCTCCTGTGTAGTTGTACTTGTGCTGGTCGCACCCGTCACAAAACGGTCATTCCGTGGAACCTGGCGTGATTGGTTTACCTGTAAAGCAATGCAGGGACTGGAGTTATCCACCCCTTTAAATGAGGCATTTTCTTCTGGCACAGAAAAGATGCCAAGGCGCCCCCCCTCCTCCCTCCCGCTGATCCTTTTGTCTTTGGCACACATCCAGGATTCTGCTCCCACTCTGCCCGAAACGCGGCAGTCTTCGGTCATGCGCATTGCTTTTTCTGGCAGATTCTATGGCAGTCGACGTAAACGGGACTGATTAAATCATCAAGGCTGCCGTTTCTTTGGACATTGACTGAAGGAGGGATGGGCGGAGAGGAAAAAAATGTGTTCAGTTGGAGGAGGAGGAGCTAGTCATGATCATTCTACGGAACGATCACTTCACTTTCAGCTATTTCCTTTTTTTGTTCACTCCTTCCTCCACCGACTGCCTTTGGTTGTCTGATACGACTACCCTTACTGCCTTTTCTCTAGTTAGGTAGCCTAATTCATTGGAGCTGCAGGCTTAAAAAATTTCAAGACAGGTCCGAATCCAATGCACACATTTGGTGCCAGGTCTTGTGTGTGGCACGCAAAGACGAACCTTTGACGTACACAGCAACAACCCTAGCTAGTGACTGTTAACCGGTGGGAAAACCGCGTGCGGCAGCATGACGTGGACAGCATCTGTGTGCCCTGCAGTAAAATGGAACTGTTCACACGCGCGTGTCACGAACAAGCGAGAGAGACAGAGGGAGAACCGCCGAAGTGTTCCTCCTTAAAACTTGAAACCCTCCGTTCTTTATAATCTCCGTTTGGCGTGAATCTGGTGCACTTACTGTTCGCGGCGCCTGCGTGTTGTCCGACTTCCAGTGTGTGTGCATCCAATGAATCACGCTTCGCCCATGCGTGCGCGCGTGTACATCGCCGTCGTGTCTACCAGGATTCGATCAGTACTTGGACTCCCCCCCTCCCTCAGTAACTTCCCTGTCTCAAAAATATCAACAGACAATTTGCAGTGTGTTTTCGATTCGAACAATAGTCGAAGTAGGGTTGCAATATTGATTGTCAGATAGCCTAATCTCAAGGTATTTCAGTTACATCATTATGCCGACTTTTGGACGAACTTCCTTCTGACAACCTGCAAAGTACAGCTCTGTTAACATGGCTACTTAAGTAGTATGACCTTTCTTATTCAATTGAAGTGTCCTTGTGCATTATATTTGCGAAAATTCCTTCTGAAAATTTCAGAAGATAAGTTGGCGAACGAACGTTACTTTTTGATAAATTCTTTTAAGGCCTTTACATTTATATGCTAAGTAACCAAATAAAATTATGCGGTTGTCAGGGTAGGCGGGAGGGGGGTATTATAGTGAAAAATCTAATCAGCGTTAGGGGGGACTGTTAGCCGAGAAAGTTGATAAGCTGCGGCCTGTTGGATTATCGGCCATGGTAACTGTGGCCCTGCAGTGAAGTTCTTTTGGACGCACGGGACCAGTCGGCGTAGCCTGATGTCGACCGCTCCTGCCGTAGCCAACATACGCTGTTCAAGGAATTTTGAATAGCTTGAGGGCACCTTGTAGATCACTCGGAAGGCCTCTCTGGCATCCACGCGATGGTCTGTGTCTATAAGTTGCGCTAGAATGGAACTGTTTATCTCCTTTATTTGCCCCTTCCTTATCAAAAACAAACGTATGTTCGCCAATGTATGCATTAAAATATATGTTATAAATAGACAGAGAGCACAAAAATACCCTTTATTGTACTCATTTGATAGCAATTTACGCCTTCTTCAACTTTTATTTCTAAGAAGAAATTGTCTTTCTGTTTTAAAAAAAAGTTGACCAATAGAGAGATTTCGTACGATTGTGAAATGTTTACTCATAATGCATTGTGTCCGTCAATTAATTAATTATGTAAGATCATCCACATCCACTGGCACACTTTATGAGAAATATGTAACCTCTCCTTCATGACATAGTGGAGTATGTGATTGCCCTTAGACGGAATGTGTGTAGCCTGCAGTCTTAAACCTTAAAAGCACGTGTTACGGCAAGTCGTGTCCGTAAATATTCGACAATTAATACGTTTCTTTAAAACCCAAAGGTACGCTTTTTTCAAGTGCCACATTTGAAGGCCTGATTTACTATCAGACGGGGATAATAGAAGGAATATTTTATATATTATTTGCAATAAAGTACATCTGAATTTAAACCGGTATCAAAATGATGAGGAAAGTTTTACTGCTTAAGTAGCCATTTTTGACGGTCAGGTGAGTTCGTGATGTCCGCAACCGTTTTTATGCCTTGCATATAACTATCTACAACAAACCCGCTTTTTACTGATTCCACTCACTCATGTCCAGCTACGCTTGAGTATTGTTCGATATTTGTAATTGCTCGAATCGGATGTTTTTGTGGTATGCCGATTTGAATGCACGCTGGGGCCTACTAGAAATCAAAAGCATTTCCCCTGCTGGTTGGAAGTGCTTCTCTTTATTGCAACAGTTGCCAACTTGCACTTAGGTTTGCACGAAGGCAACTTGATGCATCTTTTAACATTACAGATCATAGTTTCTCTTTTTATTACCCTCTTACGTTTCCTCCGTTATTTCTTCCTTCCCCCCCCCCCGCCCCCTCTCTAACCGCCATTACAGCTGGAATGGGCGGCGCAGATCAGTTCATGTCCACGGTGACGGCGCCGAACTTTAACAACGCGCCTGCTTGCATGACAATGCAGGAAGTCATGGTGGATCATCTGCAGCAGCAGCAGCAACAACAACAACAACTACAACAGCAGGCCCTCAGCTCACACCACCTGGCTACTGCTGCGTCTGCCGCTTCATCCTCTGGAGCCGGCGGCGGCAGCGGCTATGTGAACCAGGCAGTGTTTGCGGCCACAACTGCTGCCGGCGTGCGCGCGGCGGCGGCGGCGGCCTCCGGCAAGGGCGTCCAACCACCGCCTGGCACCTTTGGCGTCCTACCAGTCCCGCTTTCGGCGAAACAGCAGCAGCAGCAGCAGCAGCAGCAGCATCGTCTCGTCAACATTGCGGCTACTGCTCAACAGCCGCCCCCTCTTCCACAACCGCAGCAACAACCACCGGCACAGCAGCAGCAGCAGCATCACGTGGATCCGCAGCATACGGATGCTAACTACGACTATATTATTCGGCCCGGTGAGGTGTGGATGAATAGGTACTACATCAACAGCCTCATTGGAAAAGGCTCATTTGGACAGGCAAGTTCCCTCTACAACATCCTACTTGACGCTCTTTCATGTAACCTTAATGGAGAGTTCTTGCCGTACTCTAATCAGTCGCTGGTGGCCGGTCTGGTTCTACTTACATGGACGGTATTGGAAAATTTATACGGTTCTACAATTGAAGGAATTTAGAAGAGCATACTTATTACGCTTACAAACAATATCTCCAAGCTTAGAGGCGGCACGCTAATGTTAGTTTGCGTGGGAATCAGATGGGGAATTCAAAAAAAATAATCAGGGACTTTGGGGGAACAAGAAGGGCGTAATTAACCAAATGGGAGACAATCAACTACAGGATAAACAGAAGGTAGTTGTCGAATGTAAAAATGTCATATAAATGACTTTAACGTTAATGCCAAAGTTGTAGACGGTAAGTGAAAGTGTCTAATGTTACAAGGAGGCAAACAGTTATGTTACTATTAAATGGATGGAAGTGAGACCAACAAGAAGTCATACATGGAAACGCACAGTTAACATTTCGCGATGAACAGAGCGTAGTCAGAACCGCTGCCACCACCACCTCAATCTCGCATAGCATCTGCTTCAGTCTTACGAGGACTAATAACATGGACCCAGGCTACATGTGCGCTGATCTCACCGGCTTTCTATGCGCAAATATTTCCATTAACTGTTATCCTACCACTATTGACTACGTCACAGAAGGTTAAGTGGCTGCCTTAATTGTGAATAGGCGCAGATGCTGCAAAGTCCAGCGCCAAAGTTACTTAGCATGTACTGCACAAGGAATCTCTTATCGCATTCGGAATGGAATATCGGAGGGCAGACTTTCAGCTCTCAAATTAAACTCGATCGAGCAGCATAGACTCTAGCGACAGTGCTTAGACTGCCTGACTCATTAGAGTTAGTGACTTTCGTGACTCACCCCCCCCCCCCCCTCCCTAGACATGAATATTCACCATCCGTCGCTTTGCAGTCACTAACAAGCAACATCTAACAATCATCCGCCACTAGTGCTTACTCACCCCACATAACCTTCAGCAGCTACTAGACTTCCTCTGCCCGCTTTTTCCATCCATCTCAATATTTACCTGCAATCTTTTTGACATTCGATGTAATATCTACAAAACCCAGGCTCTTGCCTTCTACTCACATTGCTGTGTTGTGTACCGCATCTCGACTGCGACTGTTTCATCTAGTCCATTTTCGCCTTACTGTTGTTTTTTTTCTCTCCTTCGGTTCTCTTTTTTGTGACTGCACAGTCTACTTTCAGGACTCTTTATTGGCTTCGGGACCTTTTTTGTAAAATTTTTCAAAATTCCCACCACACATAAAAGTACAATTAGCGTTGTTACGTAGGAAGAATCGCTTAGGTTGTTTTTTATCAGCGATCTTTACGACGCTGCTGCTCCATGGAAATGGAGACTTCCGACGAGGGCACCTACCGCATCGTGGCCTTCATCTACTCATTGCACACGCTTGTATACCGCATTTTGGACCTCCAGTTTGGACACTCATAGTCCTTTTCCCCCTCCCCACCCCCTCAGGTCATGAAAGCACGTGACTTTCTGGCAAACGAGGACGTTGCAGTGAAGATTATCAAGAACAAGCGTGCCTTCACCAATCAAGCACAGGTGGAAATACGTCTTTTAAGGAAGATGAACAGGCTTCAGGATGCCCTCGGGGACAACGCCTCCGGAGGCAACTACATCGGTATGTCGTCTCATTGGTCTGTTTTTAACCAATGTTGAATTCTTGTTGTATTTATGCTCTTTTTCAACTTCCCACGTGCCATCTCACACCCTAAAAATGCACATCCTTGCACAAGGTGCAGATGCAGATACTTGCGTCACAGACTACTACTTCTCCTGTCTCTTGTATATCTTCCTCTTAGCGAGAAGAGTTTGGTGTGCGGAAGGTACATTTAACCACCCCTTCGAAAGTGCCAATTGACAGTCACTATCGGGGCCGTGCCGGGCTGCTAGTAGAAGACAGGTAGCAGCAAGGTAGGAAGAAGATGAGGAGCGAAAGCCTCTTAAAAATTTAAATTTAAGTTACCAGTTCTTCAAGAAACCAGAGCCGACTGCTCTTTAGTGGCATTTCTTAAACTAGTTACTGCTGTAAAGGACGAGGGGTTTGACAAATGCACCCTGACAAATGTTTTTTGCCGTGACAGTAAAAGTAATAGCTCCAAACCAGGGATTGTTATAAGCTCTTGTGAAGAGGTCAGGTACGTTAGGAGGGCCTAACAGATAGCTAGCAGGCAGCGAGCATGCAACAAACAGCCGCGCTCACAGCAGGCTATCGATCGGCCTACAGGCGGCAAATGCTTAGTGTCAGGCAATCAATCAATGATTTAAAATTCAACTTGCCGTCAGCTGTGAGTGGCTACCCACTCCTGCCACTTCCTACGCCAGAGGAGAAACTAATTGGCTCGATGGACATCGTTTACACACGTTTGTTGCTCTGAATATGTTGTACCTATTAGACTCAAAGACTTCTGCTGTTGCGCTCTTCTTGTCATGTTCTTCCTTGGGGGACTCACACAAGGCGTAATTGGGCGGTGGCACCTCGGCCTTGACTACCGTTACAACAAGGTACTTTTACACGAAAATACTCTTTGAAAGGGAAGGAACACTCGCCGATCGCTAACGGAACTCATTTGTCCCATTCGGCTTTGGGGCTCACTCTGGAGCCTCGCTAGCAGCAGCAGCAGCTATACGGCGACTAGAAACGCAGGCAGCTGAAAATTGCCGGCAAAGATAAAGTACACCGGAATGGCCATTGCTGGCTCATTAGCTGTCATCAGATAGTCATAGCCCACTGGCTTTGTGGTTGCCGGTGCTCATTCTACCCCGGAAGGAGGGTCTTCATTAAATCGTGTCCACCCGTCCTAATAAAATCATCCAGCAGTCAGAGCAAGCCCTCAATTTTGCACCTCCGAGTATTTGGTGCACAGCTTTTAGTATCCGTCAAGTCATGCCAAACGCGGCAGACACTTTTAAGGTCATAAAGTGCTGACTGCTGTGCACGTTGGTTCACAGGGCTGTTCTTTCTATCCCCTTCTTGACCGTGGCTTAGTACACTAGCGCTTGGATCATGTCCTGTGCATGGCCTTCACTCCTTCACAGATAGCAGTTTGTTGTTTTGCACTTCCTCTGTGTGCGTGCGCACGGGCGGACGGGCGGGTGCCTTATTTGTCATCTCGGCGTCCCGCGGAGGGACAAAAAAGTGATTTGAAGACAGTAGTCGGACAATTGGCGCAGGGGCCTTTAAACCGAACTGGAAATGTGTGCTGCTGCTGCTGCTGAATCGTCACTGTCACCGGTAACGTGTGCCGAAGACTTGGCGTGAAACTGCCCGCGGGGCAGGCTAACCGGGTTCCTGTTGTTTGATTCTGGTCCTACAGGGAGGCCATTGCAGCACCGCCTAACGTCACAGTGGCTGCTGGGTTATATGGTACACAGCGCTGGCTAGCTCAAGCTCCTTTTAATTGTCTTTTCTACGCCTAGGCCTTTCGTAACTAGTGCCTTCTCATCGAGTGGAAAGCCTGTTGTCAACCATTTCAGGTTGCATGCAGTCCTTGCTGTAGGTAAAGTTAGAATTCGGCTACGCTTCTTGTGATTTGGACTTAAACCCACCGACAGGCTTCTTCTTCTGATTACAAACCATTTACTGTTTATGCACGTATCATAAGGCACTCCATCTACTGGGTTGCTGCTCACGCATTCCTGGAAGGATGTGGAGCGGTAAACTGGCGGTGGGGGCATTCCCTTTTGTATGTGCGTACCTGTGTACATTGCGGGGCTGTTGTTGTTGCCTGTCCCACCAGTATGTGTGTGCCCGTGTATGCGAGCATTGTCACTGATGTGTGTGTCCGTGTTTGAACTCCATCTACCTCCATTACTGTAATTTCCACTTAATTTATTATCAAATCGGTCAGTTAGTTAACATTTAAAGCACTTTTATGACAATGACTCTCCTGCGCTCCTGCTAGTGCTTATTTTTAACGTGAAAAGGTTCACGCACGAGTACAAAGCGTAAACCATGTGTTCGGTAAGGGGGGAAAATAAGGCTGTCCCATCGCCCATGTTGTACCTAGTGCAGAATTTGATTGAGAAGAAATTCCTTACGTAAAAGCCGTGTCGGGTGATTGATTGCTCAGTTTAGGATTGGGTGAGAATCTGCCCCGTTAACTACCTTGCCATCCGGTGACGCTCCTGTTACTGAGTGTGGGCCCAAACCAGCCCCTAAGTGTCCTGCCATACCCCGTCTAAAAGACGGCCTTCCTGGCCGGGGTTAGACGGCTCTTGAAAAAAAGTGATTTCGTTGAGCAAAGCAGTATACCCTCGCCGCCCCCACGGGGATTCCTGCTATCGAAACACGTTTAGAGAACAGGAGAACTGAAATGACTTTCTCTGGCTTATTATTCGTCATCAGCCAGCCATATCCCACCCCGGATGTTGTGTCGCCCGAGGCTCCAGCTCCTTGACCTGTTGGCTAGAAGTTCAACGCTCGAACCCAACTGCGCCACGCGCCTGTCGCCGGTTTGGATTGGGAATTATTCGCCGACTGCCTATGCAGTGATGCACCAACAGATGCGGTGCCTCATAGTCAACCCGACGGATTAGCTTGAGGCACTGCTATAATCCACGGGCTCTCCCTCCCACTTTCTATGGGTTGTGTCGATTAGTACACTTTTTGAGCTGAATAGTACACACTTCTCGATATTTATTGTAAACTGCGCTGCATTTGCCACCCAGTGCCTATGAGAGAGTTTTCTTTGCTAGATTGGAGAGGAGCTGGCAACCCCCGTAGATTTTACGCAACGCTCGTGTAGCTAATAAAGAATAGGTGTATCCATTGATTTTGTCATGCGATCCAGTGAGAAGTAGCAGTTTCTCTCACATTTTTCGCTGCTCTAGGCAAATTTCCGCAACTTTTCGTTTTTTCCCAACTCTGTGTTGCCAGCAGTAGTTTTTTTTTCGTGGTTAGCATCTTTGCGCCTTGAACTGGTAGCTTTTCAAGAACTTTAACTGTTGTGCGCTCTGTGTGTGTGCACGTCGCGCGCGCTGTAGTACGCGCTTGCGTGTTCTGCGGAGTGGAGCGCATTTAATCCCGCCGGGGGCAGACGCCTATTGGTCAGGATGGATTATCTGGCCGCATTCGATATGATGCGAGGATAACCTCACCCCCACCCCCCAACGGAGTACAGGTGATCTTGCGCTTCATGGCCGTGTCCCAACACTAACTTTAATCCCAATGTCGACCGTAATCCTAATTTTAGCGCCTGCCCTACCCTCCACCCCGGACTGTAGCGTCAATTCTAACCGTACCTAAACCCCTAATAATTTACCCGGAAAGTAGCGCGAAACGGCCTCTATTACGGGTAATTCCTGTTCCTATATCCTGCCATGTAAGCAATAGCTACGCTCCCCTTCTTAGTCCCGGCACCGACCAGGCCTTCCGAGATTATTTGTCAGGTTTCTGGAGAACCTGCTCTGAATTCGCACTTCGAAGCCTGCCTGTGAAGACTCTGGTAGATGAACTCTTAGTAGGGACAACTCATATGGCCTCTAAACAGAACACGAGAGCAGAAACCGGCCACATACTGGTTTCCATACCAGGGAAAATAAGTTTGGGCTTAAGGTTGGGATATGAATTTAGTTTATCACTCGGGCGGGGCGTTCGTATTTCTCGTATCCTGATTAGCCGGCCATATGTCTGATCCTTACCCGTGGTGCATTAAGCGCAGGACCACTTTTATTGCTGGGTGGGCGTGTTCCTTTTCCCGTGTCTTGTTTAGGGCGCCATATGAGTAATCATTACCACACCCTTTTATCGATTGTGCGGTGCTAGAACCCATGCTTGCAGTGTAAATGTAGATAGGACAGCTATCCTAATGGGTACTGCTAAGATAACTTTTCGGCGCGTCTAATGTCCTGCTACCATGGCAATCTCTCCCCCCCTCGCATAAATACCGTGGGGCGTTCTACGATCGCCATCCAATGGCGAATGACCTTAGACGCCCCGATACCGGGCACGAGCGCTGTCTGTCCACTGCAAGTCATTGATGACAGTCTTACTTGGCTGTCGGCCGTAAAAGCTCGCCCGGATGAATTTTAGGACGCGTGTAAGCTCATTCCCATCTTTTATGCATGTTGCAAAAATGGAATGTATGTCAGCCATTGATACAATCATAGGAATATATTACTAGAATATACTATCCGCTGTTCTTGGTAACTATGAATACTAGAATTAGCGGTCTTAGCAGTGGCATATTACCTCTAGCAGCAGTATCCTAGCCCAAATTTAGAAAAATGTGACACAACTTTTTGTGAACAGAGGTGAGAAGGCCTCAAACATGTATTTACTCGACATAGCATAAACCTAGATTCACACTCTTTTGAAATAAATGGGGTATGAGCCACAGCAATGGCTTTAATCAGCGTCACCTCTGATAAATGGTGGCGTCTGTGTTAGTAGCAGTACTACTACACATTTTGGTGAAATTTCGGGTTTATGAGCCTAGTGCTGGCATCAGTCAAAGTCACTTCTGACTAATAATACAGCCAAAAATAGTACCAACAATACTACCACTCAGCTATACCCCTAGTTAGTATTATTACAAATAGCAGCAGCAGTAGCAAATCCTGGGCTTGTTTTCCTTGAGTCTGGTTTGACACCTTTTGAAGGCGTGTGAGGGTAAATTGCGCGATAGTGGCAGCGCAGAAGTCGGCTGCCACTTAAAACTAAGTAGGCGGTGTTCTGGCCTGCATTGGTAAAAGCGGCCTGTGCCCGATTCCTGCTCGGCCATCTATACTTTTGTCTTTTCATCGGTTCAAGCGGGAAGAGGATTTAGAGTGAGGTGGTCAGCTGCGTATCTATTACACTTAAATCTTGTCTCTGTCTCCAGTCACCGTCCCTGCTCTTAAGCACATAGTGGATTTCATCGAAATCGATGGTTGAAATATCACATCACCCGTTGTCCTAGAGCATTTTAGTCGGACTGACATTTATCTTACCTGAAGGCTGTAGCTTTGGATCTTTTTGTTGCAGTACACTCCTTGAATGTTGTATGGCGATGGCAAAGCCATTGCTGCACTTTTGTGGCTTGATGGTGCGCAAGCCCTTTATCATTCATCGCCTCTGTGTGCGACATTCTATGCCACTCTGTGGGACTGGGCGAGTCTATGGTTTGCCTCGCGTTCGCACTTTAGTGCAGTCTTCCCGATTTATATGAGGAAAGGCGGTGGTAGAACGATTACCAGGGGGATTTTTGGGTAGGGGCGGCGGCAGTTGGTTTGACTCGCTCGCCGTCTGCTACCACCGGCAAGGTTGGTTGATTTTTATGTTCGTCAGGCGGGCCGCGGTAACGGAGACTAAGGCCAACCCCGGAATACTTCCTGTAGACGAATCAGCACATCCCACTTTCCTCGTGAGTGCGACCTGTTTAGAATCATCCCCAGTCACCAAAAGTCGGGACTTGCGAGGGTGGCCAGCTGATGGGCTAACCTGGCCCTCCATTAGAAGTTGGCTTACATTCTCAGTGCCTTGCTGATACAGTCTTCCTAAGACCTCTCGCCCTTGTGAGACCCGATACCGTGCGTTGCACTTGTTAGCGACTTCGCGTTACATGGGCCATGCCTGTTTCCGGCCGCCTTTTCCTTGTCCTGTCATCTGTACTTGTAGGAATGGTGAGGGTGGTAGGCCTGTTTCCTTAAGAACAAATTCTCCTTCAATGCATAACTCTGATCCCATCCCAGGTAGTGATAGGCTTCGTTTACTGTGGAGCAGCTGGTCTATCGGATGTCCTCCAGCTTGCAGCCCCGCGACTGCAGGTCTTTGCACTGCGTGGGAACAGCCTGTTTGGCCTTGAATCCGACCTTTTTTCATTTCGTTTATAGAGGCTTTCATTTGCTTCAGTGACCTGACTGTCGGTGGATACTTAAAGGGCCATTAATGCGGAGTGACTATCCCGGCGCATCTGACATTGGACCAGCTCGTTGAGGCCTGCACATTATAGACTGTTTTCTACGTCCTGCCTGCTATTATAAGAGCGTACTAGAGTGCACGAAAATGGACGTTTTACTCAACTCCTGGTCGATTTTGTGTTGTTGTGACTGTCAGAAGGGGATTCCGTTTGTAGCCTCTGGGTCTATACTCGCCGCAATAAAACACGAAGCGTGCCTTGAAGGTGACCTGATCAGTCGCTCACGAAAGGCGAAAAACCTTGTCTGCAAAATACATGGTTTGTTTCCACGGCTTGGACGGACCATTCCACGAACTTGCCTGTTCAACGGAATGTTTCATATGCATGCAGGCTCCTCTAGTAATTCTGGTCCTCGATGAAAGCAGAATGCAGATTGCCTGGTCCTGTGTTATGCAAGACCTAGGAATAGGTCTATATGGTATAGGAGTTGTTTTCCGGGACACATCAATAAGCGCCACGGTCGTTTGCTCCAAGTTTAGTGAGTCATGGCACCTCCGATCGGAATTTTCTCAGCATCTAAGAGGATATGAATCGCCATAAACAGCAGAACGCTTCATTTTGTTCGCACTCATTTCAGGAAACCTCGAGAGTATCAAAGTGGTATAACCAACCGGACCGCCAGTCACCCCTTGGTTTGAGATCTGGCTTGTAGTCATACTTTATACTCGCAAAACGGTTTTAACTACAATATAGAATTTTTGGTCCATTCTCTCATGTATCCTGCATTTTGATACTTTGATCACCTGCCTCAAATTCTGCGTAATGACTGCACTACCCTTCCACCCACCTCGTTTGGGTTCCTCGGCCGAAGTAAATCGGACTCTCTGCACGGATCGTCCAGAACAAGGGGCGGACTAACGCTGATCAATACGCGCGCAAAGTGCCCCACGTCAAACGCCCGACTTTCCATCGTCTGGTGAACATTAGGCCCTTGATGTTTCTCCTCTAATCCCCGATCGCATCTTTTGCCTCTGGATCTGGCTGTGCCGCAAATGCGATGGGCCGAAAGCAGGCTTGCACTGGCTCACAGCATGTGTTAATTTGGCTGCTTTCAGTCAATTTATCTCCACAACTGCCGTATATAGGCGCGTTGTGGTGAACATCTAGCCGTAGACCTATCGCGGGTTGTAAGACTTTTAAGGTTAATTGGGTTAACGCTAACGGTTGCGATCTTCCATACCCAGTGCCCTAGGAGATAGGAGAGAGAGAGAAGTCATGATAAGGCCAGAGTAGTAGGCAAAATATATTCTTTACAGAATGAATTTGAGAAGAGGCGGCAGGAAATTGACTACCAGACACCCGTACAACCGCAAGCCAGCGGACGGCGTCTGAACTGAGGTCTGCTCGACAGTCGTCAAATTAGGTCTTGTATGTGTCGGTCTGTGATTGGCTATGGCAGAGACCTAACACACCGAGCACTTCCGAGACGCACTTCCTGTTGAGCCAGTCACTACAGACCGGAATGCCACATTCGCCACCGTATCCAATCCAGTCAGTAGCTGATTACAAAGCTCGATCAAGCTCGACTAGTGTATGAGAGAAACAGAGAGAGAGAGAACCTAACCCCGGGGCCTCCAATCTTACCACATTTCAGTGTATTCCTCACTGTAATTTATCAGATGCGCTTGAACATATCACGACTTGCCGGAGATCGCAGCTTGGAAGTTTGTCAATTGACGGAACGACCCTTTCCTGTGAGAGGAAGACAGCCAGGCTGCAATGACACACCCACTCCCTTCGAATCCGAGCCGCCTGCTACAGGCTATTGTGGATATCAGACAGCGTTTAGCACACGAACACAAACTGCTCATTTGTCTTTTGCATTACAGAGTGTGTTAGATAGTACGTAGGGCTGCCTTTCTGCGAACTAATTCATGCACCAGTGGCTTTACTTGTGCTTACGTCATGGTGCGGCCTAAGTGCGAGACGTAGTCGACCGCGCGTCTACAATAAACGGCGTCATAGATGAACACAAGTAGTACTCTTCCATGTTTATAAAGTTGCCCGTCTGTTGCACTCCGGTATTCGGGCGAAACCTTCTCTTGCATAATCTCGTCGAAATTCGGCCCTGACCGCTCTGAGAGCCGGTCTTCACTTATTCTATCTCTGGCCTTTTCAAGAGCCTTCAGGATTCCGCTTGAGCTCTGGCTGATGCCAATGACAGGGGTGCTCATTCATCATGCGTTTGCCTGCGCACGGCGCAAGCCATCGAATCGGTAATGATGGACGCTCTGCTGATAGGTGCAGGCTCTGGCATGCATGTACACGCACACACGAGTGCTGGTGAGTTGTGCAACTTTGCCGTCACCGCTGGCGCGCCCGCTCGCGCTTTTCTCCATATCCGGCTCTTTCACGTTACGGCCTGGCTTTTATGCAAATGCTGCCTGTGCCGTACACTCGATGACGTCTCCAACCCTCGGCTGTGGCCCGGTGCTGACTGTAATACTTAGTCGATGTCTGACGCATTCAGTCGCCAATTTTAATGGATGCTTCCACGCAGAAAAATGCCGCTGGGAGGCTGCAAGGGACAATTAGCACAACTCAATTTCAGGTGAAAACGCGCCGAATTTGGTGCGAGATTCTTCTCGCTCTGCTAGTAAAACCACCATAGGAGAGGCATCATTTTCCGGATTGTATGCACGTTTTATAAAGACTACTGATACTCATGCAAACCCGATAGGTCACACCTTAGTGATTTTATGTAAAAAGTGGTGGAGCATGTTTAGCGGTAGCAGGTTTTCGCGTGAATCTTGATCCAAATCCGTTTTCACTAGGCTTATAGGCTGCCACAGTCACATGCCACATATAATCTTGGTAAAGATCACGCGCATACACAGTAATTTGACCGTTACCGAGCGAAGAGGTGCGCACAACCGTGGCCTACGCGCAATAATTTGTTTATAGTTAAGTTGATTTACGTTGCATCTGCCGCACACTCTCTTTCCCGACACTATTTGGCGGATGAAAGGCGACCGGAGGTGGTCTGGGCGCAGTCGTGAGCCGAATGCAACAGTCCATTTTTTGTGTGTCTCACTGCACGTGCCCAGCCTCGTTGCCGTAGGGTTAACACAAACCCCACTGCAATACTGACCACGATAAGCAGAAGACCAACGCCTGCCATCAGCTGGTGACCCCAAAAATACCAATTTTTTTAAGCAATCGTGATGGACTCAAGCTGATTTATGCCCGAGAAGAATTTCTGAGCGTCGGTACCGCCGTGTTTGCCCTCATAAGCGCCCCTCTCAACTACTTTATTAACGATTACGTTTTCCGTGATAGCTAACCTGGATCGGATCGGCACATTCTCGCACAAGACTTGTCATGCGACACAACGACTCTTACAAAAAAATTATCTGCACCGTTGGATGTTTATCTAATAGTTGGCGTGTATATTTATGCGGCCTGAACTCATGTGCTCGTCTGATATTTTTGTGACAAGAGTAAGTACGTCGGGAAAACAGAAGGTATAGCTCTCCAGACCAGAAGTCATCAGCCACCACCGTTCTTCATAATTGGTGTTAATACATTATCAGGACGGCGTACTTAATCACGCACAAGTGGGTGATCAAGCACTGCTTCTAGTGACAGAAGCAATGACCCAAATTCCGGAATAATTATCATGAAATTATGATCATTATTTGACCCAGATGTGACCGATCAGGCAATCCTCGCACCAAATACGACCTTTGGCGATGAACGTGAGAGCTGCTCGTTTTTCTAGGTTTGTGTTAGCATTGCAATTTCACCCTATGTTTATTGCACCCTTTGTGCTTCCGTTATCCTGCGTCTGTGGCTGTCATGGATGTATTCGTACATGCACTAGAAACGCAGACCAGGGGGGTTCCTGCTCCAACGATCGCGTCTCTTTCCTGCTTGGCCTTTTAGGCGTCCTCTTAAATGTGCGAAATTTACACCAAATTAAAAGTCAAGTCATTTACATGCGTGCGTATGTGTGTGTGTTATCTGGACTTACTGCACCTCACTCATCTTCCTTGCCCTATACACAGTGCCTCCGTTGTACGTGAATTTTGCTACGGAAACTTCCGCTGACTTTTTTGAATCTTTGTGTGCGCCTATTAGTCCTTCACGAGGTCGCCAACAGCACATGACTTTATCTTCGGGCTCTTTGTCGCCCGCAATTTACATGATCAGTTTTTGTCTAGCGATTACTTTGAATCCGGGATTCTAGTTAGCCGACGTGATCTAAAAGTTCAGTCCTGGTCTGCAGTTCAGAGGTTAGCTAGGTAAATTCTCGGCTGATAGTTATAACATCCACCCTTAGATCATTTTGACTGGGGAAAAAAGACTAGGGTGACCACTAACTACCCTACAGAAGTGCGTGTACGGAACTTTGCCGATCTTGTATGGGCAACATGGGAAGCAGACGACACCTTATCGATCTCATATGCATATTTCTTTGATTTGGTACATCGACCTCAAGGTGAATAACAGGCGAAATTGCCTTCAGCTGTGCAATCGCACTGACGGATGTGGCTAGTCCGTCGCTGAGAGCAAAAATCAATTTCACGGTAACCGAAGCTGCTGGAGCATCAGATGCTTATTCTAGAATATTTATTCGAAACGCGAAGCAACTTAATCTCCTTAGCCAGCTGCCGTGTCTCCCTCCTCTTCAAGTGCTTCCTGTAACTTGCATTATCACTTGCATTGACAATTCTTGCTTCTCTCGAGTTATTTGCCTACCTTGAATCTCGGAAGCTAGTTTGTTTTGAATTTGGCTAGTCAGCTGTCCATTTCCTCCCCAATAGTCGTAGCAACAACGCTTGTCACTTTGATCATACAGGAATGAGTAATGCAGAGATTTTGGACAGATTTTAATAATTCATTTGACTTTGTTGTGGAAAACTCGGCGGCCACAATGCGATTTGAAGCCACACCAGCAAGGGGATGGCTTTAGTAGAGCCATTGCTCTAGTCAATTGAACTACTAGGTACCCACCGGGAACCGTGAGTTCAAACACACTCGCCTAAATTTATCCGCCTAGCCTACTGCAACGTATAGAATCCACCAGATGACTATCAGGCGCAAATAACTCAAAGATAGTTGGTCAACGGGATTGTTTAACTCTGTCAAAGCCCTCTACTAAGCAATCGTAGGCTCTGGCCAAGCCGCACCTCGCATTTGCGGCACCAATCTGGTCTCCGACGATGAGCTTTTCCAGCCTGCGCCGCCTCCATTCAGCACAGAACGCTGCTCTCCGCACGATCATGGGTGGCTGTGAAATGTCGCCTATAGATCCTCTTTATGCAGAGGCTTCTGTCCTGCCGGTTGCCCATCACAACACTCTCCTTAGCCAGCAGTTCTGGTGGAGTTGTTCGCAACCCGGCCATCCCAATCATCACCGTTGCGACGCTGCTGAGCCCAGCCGCAACGTCCGGCCGTCTGTTCAAGCTCTCCACAAGGAAACTGTTGCCTCGTCTCTTTCGTATCTACCCGTTGATAGCTCTGCCGCCAAGACGCAGAATAGAAACGAGGTTACCGTTCACCAGTCATTTTGGGTGGCTATCCACCGATTGCGGCCTCAGAACAACATCTACCGAGGGTCACTTGCTGTATTCTGGCTCAACTGCGCAGTGGCTACTCAATAGTCCTCTGCCAGTATCAACATCGGCTTGACCCGTCTACAGCCGACTGCGGCGTCTCGCCGCATGACTGCCGTCATCTGTTCGCCTGCAGTTCTCGGCCAGGCGCCCGCCTAACTCCCGCGGACCTTTGGCTCAAGCCGGTCGAGGTCTCGGCTTTTCTCCGTCTCCCAAGTACTCCCAGTTTGGATTCCGGTGGAGATTCGTGATTTAACAATGGGCTACGGCACAAACACTAAACAAACGTGCCTGGTAGTAATCTGGGGGGGGGGTTCTAGTTTGATTGCATAGGAAATCCTGCTTTGGCAGTCGGCTGACTGGTGGAGCCCCTATGTTGCAGTAAGCTGGAAGGGTAACTTAACCCAAATGTGAGTAAAGTCACAGCTACCGGTGGGGTCACGTTGCTGAGGTGGCTTTCCTGTTGGCTATGCTTAAGCCTTTCTCTTGTTGTCGTGGGTTTTAATCCCATCCCATCAGCTATTTCAGCGGACTTTTTTCTCTGTTACTTGTCCCAACCGTTTGGTTTCAGGGCTTACTCAATGTCTCTGGAGGTCCAAAATGGTAATTCCCCTCACTCTGAAATACTTGTAGCAAAATCTCTGTCAACTGAACTCCTCTGCTGACACTGGAATTGTTTCCCCGTCATATAGGCGCCTCATACAACCCCTAGCGGCGTAGTTTGCCTGCGGTGTTGGCCGCTTAAGTGACTTCTCAAAGGCACTGCGAAGGAAAGTGAAAATATTTGGACTACTAGCATGACAGTGGTTTTGAGAGCACTCCTCCCAGCAGACTTGTACTGCTTCTAGGTCACTGGCGTTTTTCCTCCTAGTTGTACATCAGATGGGGGAGATAAATAAAAAGATCGCTTGACTGGTTGGAATGTCGGTTGCATGCCTCGTACTTCCCCACTGTGCTGCTGGTTTTAGGCTTTTGGCGCCTCGCATCATTTTCTCCATGCTGATCAGCGAGTGCCGTCTATTCACAATTTCACAGCAGAAATAGAATAATTTTTTCGGCCGCAACAACCGTTATGCCTTGGACAAAATTGTTGGGGAGAATGTGGAGTAACTGTCACCTTATGTGGGGGCTAACACAGTCTTTACTTCTAGGGAATAAGGCTTAATTGTTACTCTCCTCTGTTAGTATAGCCAACGTGCAAGCTACCTGAGCTACCTGACTCCACTGGCGGTGAAAACACATACGGGCATACACATGTCTACATACAGAGTACACCAATTGTGATAAAGTAAGTTGACTGCCAAAGTAGGATATCATAAACAATTACTCTAGAACCTCTCTGCTCCCAGATGACTACCAGACACGTTTGCTTAGTAGAGGGCTTTGGCAGAGTTAAATAATCCCTTTGATGAAACTACCTTTCTCTCTTTCTCCATCTATCTATCTACCTCTGTAAAGCTACTCACCGTCTAATCTGACCTGAAAAGTACTCGAACGTTAGTTCTGGTTAATTCCCTTCTTGCAGCTTTGAATCCTTATTTGAAAGTATCCTTGCAAGCTCCTGCAGTAATCCCACGAAAGACGTGTCTAAAATGTGCTCTACAGCAGTTCCGAAGTCTTTCAGTCATTGTTGCCACTTTACTGCTCACTAACTCTGCATTGAAACTTTCGAATTTACCAAATAGGCCTTCACCGCCGCACAAAGAAAGACGCTTTCGGGGTCTCTGTTTATTCTAAAGGCTTGTGTTGGCTCTCGTGGTCAACGCTATGTGAATTCCCACGGATCGTGATCTAGTCAATACTCTAAACAGAAATGTCGGTGGGAATTGCTGTGGGCAAATTTTGCAGTTTGAATATTAGGTACGGCGTCGTGGATTCCACCCTTCACGCTACACACAGAGCTTACTAGACCTTCTCCCTTTTCGCTCTCCCCTTTTTTCTGTGCTGTTTGTTATGACTAAGCTTTTGTGTTCGTCAGCCTGAAAACAGCGTGATCCGTCGGAGTGATTTTGAGTGGCACAACACTTGTGTCAGCTGAGTCACACTGGGACTAAAAGCCCGCCTTGGAGGTTTTTGATTTTGTCTAGTGTATGTGACTGATCGTAGGCAACTTACTTTTCGTGTGAAGACCTTCTTTTCTTAAGATTAATGGAGCAAAGGCAGGGTATGTCAAACAAGTTGAACCGGAGTTAAACCAATTTTACATCTTTTTCATTCAGACATAAAGGCTGGCGCTGGTGAACCTTCTGAAGACCTTGACTGCGGTATGGTGGTAGCTTACCTTCAGCACCGCTTGTGGCCTAATCAGGTTCGCATTTAATAGTGATCAAGGGTACTCATAAGCCTTGGGTTTTTCGTCGACTCATTGTCCTTTTATTTCCTCTCTACTGGCTTCTTCGAATTTTTCACTCACTAGTACCTCGCTAGAATGGATAACTTTTACTGCTGCTCCAAGGAAAATGTAACCGTTGGCTTTTTTGTCAGGAATGTTCTCCCCTTTCTTCCTTAGAAAATTTTGTCCCTCTTTGTGCTAAGCTCGAGTCCAATAGACGGATTAAAGGCTCCCGGCACGATAATCTTAGATGGAAATAGAAGATCTCTGGGGAGAACGATGCCTAAGTTACCTTTGTTTTAAAGTCTTGTCCCTCGACCACGCCTGGGATTCAGGACTAAATGGGGCGTATTTATGCCTCCTTCCAATTCAGTTAACTTGCAGGTTTCAGTCTGACTCTACCACTGGGAGGCCGGTCGTCCTTTATATTTTTCAGAAGTGATGAGCCACGATGATCGAGTTATTCACTGGCCGGTCCTTGGTTCGGATATCATTTTGACCTCTCTAAACCTCACGCCTCCACCGATATCACTCTAATCCTTACAAGCTCATGAGGCCCACGATGAGATGCTCTTATCCGCCCGCCTTGTCGCGGCAACTGTATCGTTTGTCGTGGAAGTTAGTATAGTGTTATAGGGGTTGGCCTGTCATCTAGTTCTACCTATATGGAAACCGATACCGCTATGATCACGTTAGGTAAATTGTCTCATAAGACATTACCCGAAATTCTAAAATCTGTCCTCGGTTAGAAAATCGCAATTGAATAAGGTTGTAGTTTTCATGGTCGGGTACGGGTTTCAGTACCCACGAGCGACAGTCTTTTCTCCTAAAACCCACAAATGACATTCCATTTTGAATTATGTGCCATGTCTTAGGAATTTTTTCACTGTCTGCTCTTCTTGCTCAGTTACACTGCTGGCTCGTGTTAACTGCCCACCACATGTGAGTGTGTTACTTAAAACAAGCTAGTAGTCGCCTACAATTATGCATAGGGCTTATTTGAAATGTTCGGCTGTGTCGATGCATTTCTTAGATAGTATGTACCAATAGGGAGTTCAAAGGCGCTTACCTGTATTCCCTTGAATAAACTTGACTGGACTTGACCTTCATTTCCCCGCACTACAGGTGTTTACGCGCTAGATTCCACGGAAGGGGGTAGCTATTCCCCTGCCCTAACTTAAGTCCCATCTGGGAGGCTAGCCATTCTATTCCTAGCCTCCTCCTCCTCACCCCCTTTCTTCCCTGGAATTTATTGCAAGGCTACCTGCCTTACTCGAATGGTCCGTAGAACTATGGCGTACCATGCAGTATGACTCCAAGATATTTCAGTCACACTAGGATGCGCTTTTCATCTGAGAGAGGATGCATTCCTCTATCCTATTCCGAGGTTATCGTATAGAACTCCTAAAATGTTGTAGGAGATTTTCATCTTGTCGCATACTTCGTAAGCAGCCCTTATAAACGGACAGATACGGTGCTGCATGAAGAAAACATAATTTACTATAAAATGGTTACATGAATGGATGATTGCGTGCAAGCTATCGATGGGAAATACCTTTGGAGTTATTTGGGTAGCAAACGCCCGAAAAAATTCAAATTGCTTGCGTAGGCGCCCTGAAGGAGACACGCATTCAAAAGCTGACATCCTGGCGTAACTTACCCGGCATTATAAGTATAACGTTACAACACCATCCAACTAATCCTCGTGGACCAGAGTGAGGTTTCAAAATTACAGTCAACGTTCCATCTACTGCACCTCTCACCGTCCCCCTTCATTGCTATGAGCGTGAAATTAGTCGTTGAGGTAGCACGCGTCTTCTCCTAACTTGCTTTCACTGGTGTTACCATGACCCTCTAGCCGTCCGAAATGTCAGGCAATTAAGAACTTGATCCTTACTTTTTTAGTACCTTTGCGTACTCTTTTTGTGTGACTTTTATAGTCCGCTAAATAGGGAATCCTTATTGAAGTGGTTTCATTTCAAATTTCAGGGGAAATTAGAGTAACCCTGAGGTACATTAGAGTTGGTGCTAATTGTAGGGTAAGGCTGCGGTTGTGGTTAAAATTAAAGCTACGGTTTGCGTTTAGACACGGGATGATTTTCTCTTCCTGCTCAATTATGTGCAGGGCCACCTCTATTACTTGGACGGGGTGTTCTTCTTTCAGTCTCATACGTAGTCTGCTATGTAAGTAATCCTTGCCTTTTTGACTCCTTGCAGTCCCATATTTGGTCTCCGCCGGTGTGCTCCTCCTGGTTGTTTTTGGTAATCAATGAACCTTGAGGGGGGGGGGGGGGGGTTTCCAATGCAACCGTCTTGTCATTTCCTCACCGCATTCACTCCTCTACTCTGGCTACTGTTACTTTACGCCGCAGTCTGACATCCCGTGACCCGAACGCCTACAATAATTAACTGGACTGCTGATGCATGAGGACAAGAGGGAGAGAGAGAGAGAGAACAATGACGCACCTAATTAACTGTTGTTTTTACCCTGGGGGGAGTTGAAGCTCATCGTTTTTTTTTTCTGACTCCCACAACCTACGTTTTCATAGAATTTTGCTACTGCTGGACCATTTATTGGTTTTTTTTTGAAGAAAGAATTTCCGCGAATGTCTCCGTTTCAGGTTTGCATTTGGACTGTCAAACGATATTAACGTATTCTGAGGTGGATTGTTTACCTTAAGTTCTATCTGTCACGGCCTTTTTACTACAATTCCCGTAAGGTGTTCCTGTTGTGCTGACCTCAAGGGTGCGCGTGAAATGGCTTAAACAAATGTCTCCCGCTTTTCTAAACTTCAAAAAAGGTTAATTGATTGCTTTCCGGTCGATCGGGCATGGGTGTGTGCCAATGTTTGTCAAATTCTCGTAGAATGTCTCCGTTGTGCTGTCCTTCAAATGCACCAGCGTAGGCGTGAAAGTAATGTTTGTTTCATGGTTTGTATCCGATAAATATATAGTCTTTTAATTTGACTCACATTTGAATAACTCGGCGGCCTAGCAATCAGTCTAGAGTCCACCAGACAACTGCGAGGCTGGCGGGATAAATCGATGCAGGTGTGACGCAACTTCTGGCTCCCGGTGAGGACCTCAAAGCTTAGTTGCCTAAAGCTTTGGCTGTACCGTAGCCTTCCCCATGTTTACGCGAGTTAGAATCCTACCGAGGCCGCACTGTTTTTCACAAGCTGATTAAATCTTCCAAAACTCTTACCACTGTACTCTGGAAGAAGGCCTTGAATTCTCACTTTACGGGCACGCAAATAATGGTACGTGCTTCTAATAAGACGGGGTGAGAACTACTGGAGGCCTGGGTGTCCGACTCCAACTCCATCAACAGGCATCCAGATGTATCGCCCTGGTATTTTGCCCTCCGTGTGCGCGACCAAGAAGCACGGCCAAGTTCGTGTTTAGGCACGCACGGTGCCATGCCAAGGACGCGCGCAGAGAAGATTCAACGAAAGGGTGTGAACATGGACCAATGCTACCCCCCCCCCTCTTCACCCCCATTTACTCGTATCTAGCCTACAAAAATTGCAAACACTTGCTATTTTCTCTGAGGATGGCCTCCTGTGTGAAGCCCATAGATCAGATTACAACAATTGCTGTTCCAGTGTGCACGATTTTTTCTTCAAAATCTTTTGATTCTACTCTTTGTTTGACAGCTGCAGCATATTATTGCTTTAGTGTTAACTACCAAGCCTGATGTACTTTGGTGCTGTTTGCCCTTTTATGACCCTTTCCTCTCTTCCTCACTCACAGTTCGCCTTCTGACTCACTTCACCTTTCGGGGACACCTTTGCCTGGTGTTCGAGCTGCTCTCCTACAACCTCTACGACCTCCTGCGTAACACCAATTTCCGGGGCGTGTCTCTGCACTTGACCCGCAAGTTCACCCAGCAGCTCTGCTCCGCTCTGGAGTTCCTCTCCCGGCCCGACCTCCAGATCATCCACTGTGATCTCAAACCGGAAAACATTCTCTTGGTGAATCCGAAGCGTTCAGCCATCAAGCTGGTGGACTTTGGCAGCTCCTGCCACGTCAACGAGAAGGTATACCAGTACATTCAGTCACGCTTCTACCGCTCACCCGACGTCCTCCTCGGCCTGGACTACACCATGAGCATCGATATCTGGTCTCTCGGTTGCATCCTCGTGGAACTGCACACCGGCGAACCCCTCTTCGCCGGACAGAATGAGGTATGTACTTTCTGCTTCCTTGTTCTCCCACTGCGCTTTCCAGACTGCGCTTATTGAAGCAGGCTCTCGTATTTGAAAAGCCGTACCCTCCTTCTGACTGGTTTCCAGCGTGCGGTAGCATTTGCGTGCACACTAAATTGTTCCCTTACTCCCGCAGCTGATTTACTGCTGTTGGAACGCAAATCAGCCTGCCTTTGTGTTGCCTGCTATATGCGCAGGACCTTGTTTATTATCGGTTTTTGGCGGTCGTTTGCATTCTTTTGGAGAAAAACTTCAGCTGCCAGTGTAAGTGCCTTGACTCCAAGCAGTGATTCACCTAGAACAAAGAAGTCTGGGCCTCTCCAGAGAAAGTGGTCAGTCTAAGGATATACCGAGACCAAGCGCTTTCCAACCGGACAAATTATAATTGATATATTTTTCCGTAAATGGGGAGAGGAGATGTTCGCAGGGTTTTCTTTTGTTTATAAAGACATCTAGGCATCGTCTGAGGGTTTGGCATATATTGGACATCCGTCTTGTCAGTTCTCGGTCGTTATGAACGCTGCACTGTAAAGGTAGAAACGTAAACTGAGATTGATTATTCAAATTAGGTCCCTAGACTTTTCCTCGGACAAAGCAGCTTTAGTTTAGCATGTCAATATAGCTAGCACCTTGAGTATTCTTGTCAACAGAGAGAATTGAGACTTGAATGTCCACCTGTGGCTTATCTGCTGTTCTCACCAAGGCAAGCCTTACGCCAAACAGGTGCCTACAATGTACACCCAACTCATTATTATCTCGGGAATATTAAGGCCAAACACTACCGCGTGCGCTAAGAACTTACGTCCTGGGAAGAAACAGATGCAATCACTGGGATGAGAACCTACCTCCTGCCGATTGCGATCAATGTCTGACCTAATTACGACCATCTGGCGTCCAATCCCATGTCTCCAACCACAGAAATTGTATGTAAGCCTTCTTCGCATCCCGCTCAAACCCCGACTTTACCGTCTCACAGGAGGCTGTCAACGGGGAGACCGCACTGCTTATCGCGACGGGGAGGTTGTTCCTTGCCCCATTTTTGTTGGTGTAGCCAGGTCCGCTGTGCTTACCTACACGCTAGCCTTATTCATTGTGTTCGTTAGGGTTACTATGGTCGCACATGCATTTGTTGCCCTAATCACAAATGCTAGTTTGGATGACTTTGGCGTCTACGAAATTAGTCTTGTCTTTTCGCGAAGATTTCGCGTAGACTAATTTCTCGATCCGGTCCAGTATATTGGTGTAACCATAATCCATGCAGCCTTATTTAATGATGCGCAATCCTCCTCGTGTCGTACTGCCGCTTCGGTTTGAAACTTCGTCAGTAACCGATGCGCCAGTGCCTTCTCAAACAGAACTAAGAATAATGCTACTACATGCTTTAAGAGTGTATTCGTAGGACTGTCTTATTCGCACTTTGCTGTCACTGAAGATTGTTCCAGTATTCTCTACTGGTAGATTTCCCGTGTACTAAGTCCTTACTGATCTCGGTAGTCATACCGTTTTCTCGCCACTGTTTCCGTCAGTCATAATAGGATTTCTCTGACTAAAATGCACTGCCAATCGGCTTGCCGTTGCCCCTTGGAGTTGGCAGACTCCTGGAATGCACCCTTGTCATGGCAATCGAGGTTTTTATTCGGTGCTCGACTTCGCATGCAATGCGTGCCTGATTTCCAGACGGCTTACTGTCATGTCGTCTGCATAGTCGAAAATACTGGCAGCTGTTATGCACTTAGGTCCAGCAACCGCCTCGTCGTGTGGACATCGTGGCGATTTTCGGCTATTGATCAATGATTTTTTTAACCGAGCACTGACTGCAGGCCTGTTAAATCGATAGGTTGCTGCGCTCGCACACTGTCATCTCCGTCAGGCCGAGCAAACACTCGTAGTCGTCTGCCATGGCCTTGTTTTCCCTTTATTTCGCCAATACGACGATTGTTTTGGTCATTTCGCAGCCAGGCCTTTTAATATTAAAAAAGTAAGGTGTCTGAGCTCGTAGGTCTTGCAGAAAATGCAGAGAGGCGACGAGGTTGCTGCATCTCCCTCCCTCCCCCTCCCCTCCACCTCACATTCAACAATTTCCCGAAAAACAGAAAAACATAGCGCATCTGAAATACATAGAGTAGGATCTCGAGCGTGAAGAAGTTACGCAGCTGCAATTAATATAAAATAGAACTGCAGTAGAGCCCAGAGTGACCAGCAGTCTCATCTACGAACATTTTAGGTAACAAGCGAGCCAATCGCAGAACTTTTTGTTCCAATTGATGAGCTTCTGTTCGGTTAAAGAGTTGTCAGTGTCTGTGTGTGTGTGTCCGCCGTTGAATCTTGTGCCTAGAGTGTTGACCCTCGGTAGCCTGCATTCAATCGATGAACTGTTTCGCAAGACGAGCGTTTCCTAGGGCAAAGTAGGTGTCAGAAAAAATTAAACTCATTAACCCAGGTTCCACTATACTGTTTGACAGAAGTTCTTGTGTAAGACTAGATTTAAATGCAATTAGAACTCTTCTACTGGAGGTGCAAGACTCGTAAACGCTAAGTTTTACTTCAGAAAAGGGCAAAAGCCGTTTAAGGAGGGCACCTCAGATACCCTTAGTCCCGGAATGTTATCCTATGGAAACGGTGATTATAGGGTTTTGGGGCTAAGGAAAAGATATAGGTAGTGAAGGAAGTTGGTAGAAGTAAGTGTAAAGTGAAAAAGTGTAGTCGAATTTGTTTCCCGCGGCCGCTGAGATTAGGTTGTCCCGCATGTTAATTAAGGGTGTGCGCGGCGCTTCGTGCTGCGGACTTTACTAATCTGGCTCCAAGACGGTAAGTTGAAGTAGATGACATCCTAACAATCATTTTTATTTTTCACGAATTTTGAAAATCCTGCATTTTAATACTCAGGTTTTTACGCAATTCGTTAAAAGATAACACTGGTTAGGAAAATCTGCAATAATGCATATAGCAGTTGTTAAAGTGTATTTCATTGCCTATCCTTATTCTCCGCCCGTTAGAAATCGTTAACCTCCTTAGGACAAAATGCTGTGAATAGGGGTATCTGAGGTGCACTACTTAAGCTTCTGTTGCCGAGAAAAGGACTGGCACTGTTGAGGTCTCGGACCTTACCGGATGTCTCTAATGTACACGAGTCTGCTGCAATTCCGACAGAAAACCGTCACACTAAATGTGGGAAAAGGGAAGTAATCGAGTGATTCGCAAACGCGTAAATGTACTCACTCGGTCGGACTCATAAGTTTTTTGAGTGGGAAGAAGAAGACTTGTTATGCGTTTCCCAGCCAAATTTTCCCCAAACTCTCCGAAGTTTTCACTGTGCTGGTCAGCAAACTACTGGCGGTTATGACATCGCCATTTTTAGTTCATTCAGTTTCAACGTCAAGCAGGCCCCATATTAGCACTTGTTTTTTTAATTTTCAACCCTCGGGGCAAGCTCTTTAGCGGTTTGCCGCTCTTCTGACCTGCTCTTTGGCGCTTGACTTGAACATCAAAGTCCCACCGGCACCCTCTGTTGAACGTCTAGCGTTTTTATTGAAGCGCAGAGGACTTCGACTGTTGTTGATATTTGACAGTTATTTCTGCTGTTTGAATAGGAAATCGCCCCGCCGAATCCGATCAAAATTTGCAGTTCTTGACCCTTTGAGCTTAAAAATCATAGCGCGTTAGACAGTGATCGCGTGGATCGGCCTGGCTTACCGGTAGATTTTTGTGTTTTCCGCTTTGAAGTCGCCGTCAGTCTCTGTTTCACATCAGTATAGAATTCTGAAATTGTGCCGAACGATAGACTGAGAGCCTACTTGATAGTGAATAGTATACACCCTACCGAGATACGGAGTGATTTTCTGAATAAGTGATCCGCCAAATTAGTGCCAGTCACGTAAAGAAGGAGAAGTTCTGTCGTGCAGTGTGAAAGTATTATTTTTTCGTCATACCCAACAGTCAGCTACAAGTCCTGGCGCTTCTATCTATTGTTCATAACCCTGTTTATATACTGCATCAAACTCTATCACACATCAGCATAACCTTTCCGCTATGCCCCCATGCTGTTTTAGCTGGCTCAAATGCTGAAAATCATCGAGGTCCTGGGACCGTTGCCTCCTCACGTGCTTGAACAAAGTCGCCGTTGGCCTGTATTTTTCGAACGTGAGCCCAATGGCAGCTTCATTCCCAAGTATCAGGCGGCAAAGGAGAATCATGCCAAGGTAGGTGTTTCCATTTTACGTTATTCTGCTAGTCTGCTTTGCTTACATACTGTTCAGGGTCCTTTTTAGTCATGTTTTGTCTCTCCGTCAATCTGTGGATCAGAGTTAAGCTACTCCCGTATTTTCTCTCTTGCTTTAATTGATTAAGTATAATCTGTTCCGCTCGAAGTAAGCTGAAGGGCGGTTGTCTGTCACCAGTTGCAGTCGTCTTAATCAATACCTGGGATTGCTATGTACGCTGCATTGTTTCCCCGCATGTCGATATGGCTTCGAGTGGCACTTAAAGTTGAATCATCATCATCTGTGGACGCAGCCCGGTGTGTCTAGAACCATTAGGAGTCAATAAGGGAAGTGTCAGCTAGTTGTGAATCGGGCTGGCTAGGAGCTTGTTATCGGAACACGCCGTCCTTTTTTATTCTCCTGTCGGGAGGTAAAATCTTCTGATTTTGTCAACAGTGGATGATTTTTTGGACCAAATGGTCCAAAGCACACCGAAGACGTCCTGAATATGGGCAGGCTCTTAATCGTGCTTCTTTCTAGGTAATGATTAACTGCGACTCTCAATTGCCAGTACGGTATTCTCAGGGTCCTCCGGTCTGTGCAGTAGTTTCTCTTCCAAAGCAAAAGAACGTTTTTTCTCTAGCACGCGTTGCTGGGCTCCTATAGAATCATACAGTCATTTGATTGCCAATACAAGCTAGCATGCAAATCTTAGGAAGTAATTCAGAAGAGGAAAATGTGATCGCGAATTGCCAAACACGCGGTAGCCGTGTGGAGAAATGGTGTCCATAGTCAAGTTGAGGCTCATTCGACAAGACCCGGTCACATGTTCGCATTTGATGAGGCTCAAATTCGCACCAGGGGACAATCGCGTGAGTTGCGAATTAATTGAGTCATGGCTCATGGGCCCCCGGTCTATAAACAGTTGCAACAACCGGTCCAACCCATATTCGGTGCTGAGGCTCCGTTTGGTCAAAGCACTTCGTCACTTGGGGAACGCACAGCCCACTGCGTCGTCTAACGTCAACACGGGGGAACCAGTTGGCCGAGCAATCATCACTTCCACTTCCACCGCGTGTGATGAAAGTTCAGCAGGTCACAGCCCGCACGCCGGCCATCAAGTAGCGCACGTGTGGGCTATTATTCTCGATGAGGGGGAGGCATTAATTGTCATAAGTGTGTAGTACCATATTGACTGCATCCCATAAATACTGCAACTCCCTGTGCGTGAAGTACCCGTTTCTGCTACTGTCTCTGCTGAAGGATCCGCGACGGATTTCGAAACGTCAGCTGATCATATCAGAAGCTCATATATTCTTATTCTTCTTCTCAATCACTTGCTTGTTCACTAAACTGATCATGGTGTCGCTTCCTTATAACTATCAAAAAACGAACTATCTCCACCATATATTGTAGCACAACCGTCTCTATAGGCGTTTTTGTAAATTTTCTTGGACAAAACATTTCTGTCTAACGCTCTTGGCACTGTGAATCGCGATGGACTCTGAAAAATTTTGCAGAAATCCTGCTGTTCTGAGCAGTTAATGTACATGGTGCGTCAGCTTTGCAACGGACTGATGGTGCGCGTCACAGACAATGTGACTGTCTCAGCATCATTTGCGTTCCCGCTCCCACCCCCCTTTAGTCTCATTTTCTTAGCTACGCCGATGGCAACCTATCCTGATGAGCATCCTACGATCAACATAAGTTTCGTCAGTCGCCTCACCTGTCACGAGCCTTCGACTATGCCCGCCACGATCAGCTCCTGCAGGACTTGATCTCTCTGAACGTACCGACTGGCCTGGTCCGATGGTTGATGGCTTACATCCGAGGCCGTCACGATCGTGTCCTTTTCCGGGGCGCTCTCTCTAAGCCCCGTAAGCAGAACTGCAGCGTCCTTCAAGGCCTTGTGCTCAGCCCAACGCTCTTTAAAATCTACATGCGAGAGCTCCCACTCCCCCGGGCACCTGTGCAAGTGATATCCTACGCGGACGATGTTACGTTCTTTTGCCGGCACCATGACATCGATCAGGCTGCACAGCTCCTCACGGAGTTCATGCCTGTTGTCGAAAACTTCCTCACCCAGCGCGGAATGACGATCTCGGCAGCCAAATCGTCCGTCACTGTTTTCACGCTTGATCCGAAGGAGTTAAATCGTCGCCCGTTCATCACCGTCAATGGGGCGTCCTTACCGCTCGTCCGCAAGTCCAAACTCCTTAGCGTGCGTTTTGATCCGCTTTTCACGTTCGCAGACCATGCCAGGGAGACCGCAAGCAAAGTAAGCCGCTGCACCAAGGTCCTCAAGGCTCTATCAGGCACATCCTGGGGCTGCGCGAAAGAGACTTTGTCGACTGCTATCAAGGCGCTGGCCAAGCCGCACCTCACTTATGCGGCATCAATCTGGTCTTCTACGATAAGCTCTTCTAGCTTCCGCTGCCTCCAGTCAGCACAGAACGCTGCCCTCCGCACGATCACGGGTTGCTATAAAATTTCGCCTATATATCATCTTCATGCAGAGGCTTCTGTCCTGCCGGTCGCCGATCGTAACACTCTCCTTAGCCAGCAGTTCTGGTGGAGCTGTTCGCAACCCGGCCATCCCATTCATCACCGTTGCGACGCTGCTGAGCCCAGCCGCAACGTCCGGCCGTCTGTTCGAGCTCTCCACAAGGAAACTGTTGCCTCGTCTCTTTCGGATCTACCCGTTGATAGCTCTGCCGCCAAGACACAGAATAGAAACGAGGTTACCGTCCACCAGTCATTTTGGGTGGCTATCCACCGATTGCGGCCTCAGAACAACATCTACCGAGGGTTACTTGCTGTACCCTGGTTCAACTGCGCAGTGGCTACTCAATAGTCCTCTGCCAGTATCAACATCGGCTTGACCCGTCCACACCCGACTGCGGCGTCTCGCCACATGACTGCCGTCATCTGTTCGCCTGCAGTTCTCGGCCAGGCGCCCGCCTAACTCCCGCGGACCTTTGACTCAAGCCGGTCGAGGTCTCGGCTTTTCTCCGTCTCCGAACTACGCCCAGTTTGAATTCCGGCGGAGATTCGTGATCCAACAATGGGCTACGACACACACTCGCGTCATCGTCAACGCCACCCTATAGATCCGACGTGACCTATCCATCGCCACCAAGATCCGTGTGTGCCATGCATCCGTCCGGTCAGTCCTCCTTTACGTTTGTGAATGCTGGGCTTTATGATTTAAAACTGGAGGTATTTAACCATCTTTCGTGTGAAGTACACCGACTCCGTCTCAAATGCGGCAGTATGCTTTCACTGCGCCAATATTGCGAGGATGTCTCAGGCTATCCAAGAAATACTTTTGTGTTGGTTTGGGCACGCTCTCGGTTGTCTGCCTCACGAACCCAGTTTTAACGCCCTCGATTCGTTGCCGATGCCCACCTTTAAACGTTGAAGAGGGGGTCAGGCCAAAATCTAGATCGACTCATTTTGACAAGGCATGGAATCAGGGAACTTCATCGTGTACACATCGGCTATCTCTGAAGAATATTAAAGTTGAAATGAAACCGATGTCCTGCAACAGATCGGAATCCTCTGTATTCATTTCATGCTGAGACAACCGCAACTACAATTGTGCGGCCGCCTCATGAGAATGCATAAGAAACGTATGCCCAAGCGAAATTTTCTGTGGCGATGTCGTCAAAGGGTACTCGGTAATAACGAGGATGGAAAAATACGCTCTACTAACATCTTGAAGAATTGTTCTCAGCACCTAAAAATCGACCCAGACATCTCGAAAACTTATTCTAGGTAGGTAGAATCGACCCAGGTGTCAGTAAATTCACGGTGCAAGGCGTGGCGTCGCAGCCCAAATCGGTAGAGCGTTGGCTGCGTAAGGGCCTTCTCTGTTGTGCGAGTTTGACTTCCGCCGATACCGACAGTGCTTTCACACTGGGGCAACTAAAATTAAGCAAATTTGCTAAAACTCTTTAACAGCTTAGTCAGCCTGATAGTCATTCTGGTGGACTCTATATTATTGCTTAGGAAATCCTGCTTTGGCAGTCAGCTTGTTCCGTAATGGCGGATTCCATACGAGCAGTAAGTTGGGCGGGCAAAATCGATCCAAGTGTAATTAAATGCACGACGCAAGGTGTGGTGCCGTAGCTCAAATCGGTAGAGCGTTGGCTGCGTAAGGGCCTTCCCTGTGGATGCCGCGATTTTTTCCCAACTGGGTCAACTAAAATACCCTAGAATTGACTGGCCTGGAGAAACACTGTGAAGACGAGTAAAAAAATATGCAAGAAACCAACCAGGCCGTGGAGGCCACAAACAAAAAAGTGACTGGAAAGTTGCAAGTGCCTCTGATCTCCCGCACTGATCAAATCCAATCCCCTCCGGCATGCTCATGTTGTTAGTAAACATTTTACGTATCGTTTGGCTCGTTGGACACCTCTGGACCCGATGCAACCACAACTGCCTGACCTCTCCACCGGCGGCCTCTGCAAACGCCCACACCGATACCTTTGCACCAGCCCCCACGACAACCACCATAGTCCTGATGCCCTGTGGCCTCCGCAGTCGACCCACACAACCGCACCGACGGTTACCACCGGTGAGAACATGCTCGATGCTTTACTTAACTCTCCAACATCGCCTCCCAACAATGTAGGCCCTGAGATGTGGCGCACACAGTGAACCTCGTCGAAATCGGTGGTCATACATTGACATCTGCCTGTCTGCCTACACTACCAGCTGCTACTGCCTTAAAAAGCCTCTGTCGAGACTCCTGGTAGAGTGGAACAGATTAGTTCCGTTAGCGGTCGAATGAACGTTTATCAATGATTGTAAATATCCCTCGACCGAATCCGGCAAGACAAAGAGTTCGTGGGTCAATGGTTAGGGCGTTTAAGTCTGATCAAAAAGATCGCGCGTTCGAGGCTCGGGTAGGACACCTCTTGGGTCTGGGTGTGACTGGCTGACGACGGCTAATAAGCTAGAAATGGCCATTCCAATCTTCCTCGTCTTTGCCGGCAATATTAATCCGTACTTGCGTACTGGTTGTGTGGTAGCGGAAGTATTTAAATGCCCAGTGATTCACTGAAATCCTGTGCTCAGGCAGCTAAAGTTGGACACTAGCTAGCCGGGCATAAACAGCATTGTGCTCTTGGTATTTTTATTTGCCCTTCATTATTGAAGAACCACGCGATAGCCTGGATGAGCTCCGATGCAAAAGAGAAGGCTACTTTCCTGTCGAAATGTGTACTTTTCGTGTTCTCGTCTACAAGTAAACTGCTGGTTACTTAAATGGTTACTTATATTATTATTATTATTACTATTATTATTATTATTACGTTTGTGACTTTATTTGCTTATTCTCCTACCTACGCATTCAGCTCCTGTTGATATCTGTACGCTGAACAACCTTCTCGACTTTATTTCCTCTTGTCTGTCATAACATGAAGTGTTGTTGGAGCATTATTTTGGAAAATACTAATTATGGGGCCGTCGCTGTTGCTTTTTTATGAAGAGGTGCCGTCACTTTGACTTTCCAGCACCGCAATTTTTGTCTGGGCGTAGCATGTAGTCTTATTGTCCATTTTTAGGTAACATTTAAGGCACCAGGTACCCGCAAGCTGTCCGACATTCTCGGCGTAAACAGTGGTGGACCGATGGGTCGCCGCCTGCAAGAGGTCGGCCACTCTCCTGCTGACTATGCAATCTTCATGGACCTCGTCCTGCAAATGCTCACCTACGACCCCGACAAGCGCATTCGACCCACAAAGGCCCTGGCGCATCCCTTTCTCCGGCGGACTCCCCTAGTGGGCGCCCCGGTCCCGGCGCAGTCCACCCTCCTGCAACAGCAGCAGCAGCAGGCCACGCTCGCCTCCGTGATAGCCGCTACTGGCACGTCCTCAACGGCCTCCAACCGATACGCCAATAGTCTCGTCTACACCATGTCTGGCTCGACCGCACTTAATCTGGTCCATGCTCGACAGCCTATAAATCAGCTCATCGGCGTGCCTGGCGAACACATAGGCAATGGTATGTGTGTGTGCGTATGCTTTATGTAGCAATCACCTTCCCCCCTCTTCTTCTGGCTTCGGTTTCTCGCCAGAGTGCGGAAAGCGTGAGTGAGGCAAATGCATCGCAAGTTTGCTTCACTGTAGACCAAATGTTACTTGCAGGTCCTCACAGTCTATGATGGTTAGGCTTTTGGTCTGTGTATATGTGACCTCCGGTACAGTAATGACACTTTGACCATCGTTAGCTGTGCTGTCTCTACCGTGTGCCCCACAGCATAGCAGATGAGGGAAGGACGGTGACTTGCACGTAAATTCTTTTATAGTGGTTGTAGACTTGCAAAGCAGCTACCTCACCCGTCTGAACCCGTTGCTAAGACAAAGTTAAAAAATCAAAGGCGGGACTAAGCGAAGTGACGGTAACAGCTCCAAACGCTCCGTATGCGCCTATCACACGCACGCCTAGTCTGCGCACGACTGACCAACGTTTCACACAACAAGGTGAAAAGGATCCTAATTTTGTGGGAATATCCTGAAGGCCATATTTAGTAGGAGTCACTGCAGCCTTACTCTGCCCTGAAAGGTCCGAGTTATGTTGTCAGTTGGCAGCCTTCCAAGCCACCGCTATTAGTTCACTGTTATAGCTGTGTGAGATTGTTTATACTAGGACATATCTGCTGTGTTCGATGCGGACGCAGTCTCCAGAGTCGATATCAGTCTTCCCTTTCTCAGGCTTCAATCCAATGTCCGAGCTGGTCAGCCTTCTGTCATTGTGTATGTTACTTATCGAAACCGGCGAGGTGAGGAGTTGATAGGACATTGGTTAGAGCGTTGGGCTTCAGACTGACAGTCAGGGGTTCGAGCCTCTGGGGTCACCAGCCCTTGAGTTCAGCATGCTTGGTTGATGATCCCTAAAAAGCCAGAAGTGACCATTCTAGTCTCCCTTATGTTTGTTAGTTATTTATTTTTGCTTATAATACATATAACACATACTTTATCAAAGCATGGATCGGTCAACTTGGCACAATTTTGTTGACAATTAAATAAATTTCTTATCTTCTGTTACCTGACCATATATCGACTGTCTACAAAGGTCGTATGTTTGTGTAACTGAACCTACTTGCAGTCCACTGCGGGAAATTATGTATTCAGAGTTAACCGAGAGCACTGCAGGCAGGGACTCGGGAGGCCTACCTCTTTTCTCCCTAGGTGTGCTGCTGAGCAGACAGGAATCTAGTCCTTGCTTTGCCTTCCCAATTGGTTATATTCGTCTGTGAATGTTGGCCATGCCAAGCTCGAACAGGTTTTTTGCGCGCAAAAAACTGGCTTCCTCAACCGCATAGCGGTTGTATCTGCTGTTGCTGGCAAACTGATCCGGGGACTTCGGGTAGTTTGGTGGGACCTTGAAGGTTTCTTTAGAGTCCAAACGATGTCCGGCGTCAACTATGTGGGCAAGAATGGTGCTGTTGAGGATCCTGCCTTCACCTTTGCTCAGCCATGCCTGGAGGTACTCCCGTATTCTTTTTAAGGCTCGTGCGACCGATATAACCTGCCCCACAAGAGCAGGTAAATCAGTAGCTACATATGGAAGTGCTCTGAGCTGGTAGCTTTTCCACATAAATGTAATGACCCGATGAGAAAGCCTACGTATGCTCGCCAACTACTCTTCTAAATTCTTTGATGGGAAATTTTGAAACTTAAAAACTATCCTTGTGTTGTTTTCCGCCGCTGTGTTCAAATGCCCTGACCACCATGCCCTCTGAATCAACCCCTCTCTCTTTCTGTAGCTGTAATGTGCCAACGCCGTTGGATGAGTCAGGATGCTCGCCTCGCCGGTGACGCAGGTCCTCCGCCTCCTCAGTTCATGCCAGCGCTGATTGGTCTGATGGAATCTCCGCCCTCCTCCTCAGCCGCCTCCTCCGTCTTTCTGTCCTGTGGCGTCGGCGCCGGCAGCGCCGCCACCACTTACCATCCCAATCACCACCAACAGCAGCCACCGCAGGCGCTCCCGCTTACGCCGCAGTCCGTGGCAGCCGCCGCCGCTGCTGCCTCCTACCATCGACAGCTCCTCCAGCCCTTTCCCTACAGTCCCGGGGCGCCGCCACCCGGCGCCGGTGGCGGCGGCTCGTTGGACCATCCCCACATCCCCAGCCCCTACGAGCCCGCTCTTTTACCCCGGAGCGGCTACCGCTACCAACCGCGCAGTCCTGCTCAACTTGAAAACTCCCTTACCTCCTCCATTATTTCACCGCAACTCCATGTGAACAACGGTGGCGGTGGGGGTGTCCAGCTCTGGCGTTAGTAACTTGCACACACACACACATACACACACGAACTTGTGTTCTCCTGCTCCGCTTGCGTTTGCTTCTAGCCTGTGGCCCTACAGCCCACCTCTTGTATTGTACAGTTACTGTTTCATTTTTTTTCTGGTTTCCCTAGTCATCTCAAGTTTCGCCGGAATCTCTTCTCCCTCTGCCACGCTGTTGGTGGGAGGATATGGGAGAGGAGGCCTGTTTGATCAAAAAGGCGCGCAACTGTCGTAGTGATAGCGTTTCCCCGCGCCCTCTTTACTGTGATATGAATGTTTTTCTTCTGGTGTTGCCTCCTTACCGGCGGGTGACCGTGCGCGTGAGGAAGGGAAGAATGTCCTGCCCCTGCCCCCCCCCCTCCTGTGTTTCACCGTGATAACGAAGCTCTATGCTGCCCAACACCCACCACCACCCTCCCACACCTGGTAGACCACATTCCCATGTCATGGCGAATTCACCTTCCCTGAAATGAGATGAGAGAAAGAAACACTGATTTCCTCCTGTCTTGCCCCCGCTCACCTTCCTCTCCTCTGTGAATCGAGTTGGATAGTTTATTTCCAGTTTTTTGCTGTGTACGCACACTCTGAATTGATTCATTAGATCTCTCCTACGCTCTGCTTTGAAAATTTTGTCTTGTTTGCCTCTGCCTCCACCGCCACGGTTACTACCTCCATTTTTCTACGAGAGTTGCTCGGGCCTTGGCAGAGGAAGCTATTTAGTGATGTGCCACTCGTGTGTGCAACCGTGCTTCTTTTTGCTTACGCCAATTCCAGCCTCCTCCTCCTCCTTCATCTCCTTTGAGGTCAACCTAGGGGGGAGAGGGGTGGCTGTACCTTTCAAACGCCTTTTTCGTAGCCTCTCATGACACCCCTGTTGGATTCTGGGTGTTTTTAATTTCAATTAGCGTCGTCAGAAGTCCTTTTGTACTCCCTCTGATTCCGACCTTCCGGATTATTTTCGTATCGAGGGAAGGCTTGTTCGAGTGCACTGTACATATGTGGGTTTTGAGCACTGTAAGAGTTTTGTAGCCCATCGTAGATGGCTGATTATGCAAATTGATTATGTTAAATCAGATTGATTAACATCCGTGTTGGCGAAACTTGCTCATAGAGGCCGCCAATTCTAGCGATGAACAAAAGTGTTACTGAATACGCCAACCGATGGCATGACCAAGGCCTTTCCACAAAATTTACCCGGCATCTCGGCCTCATAACCTTACAGCAAGTCTCGACAACTTCTAGTGTTGGTGGCGATAACCGTACCTTGTATGTGTTCATTCTACGATAGCTGTTGGAATTAATAGTCCGTGCATGCGGTCAAATATCTGTAGTCTGGCTGCTTTGGGTGTGACTTCCAGACAGATGTAAATTATCGGGAGGCACCTATTCGGGTCTTTTTTATGCGCTGCTTAATGTGCGGAACAATTTTTCTCGTCCCTTTTATTCTGGGGACGAATGTTCCGGAAATCTGCTGCGAGCGCTATACTAATGACTCTTCACAATTCATATTGCTCGTCGTGGGTAAATGCAATCGGATATCTAAAGTTTTGGTGTTTGATTATGTGTCGGATGTATGTGGTTTCACTTCTTCTGGACTGATAATAAACACGGGGATTTATTTCATGTTAGCAGATTTCTGGGAGTGTTTTTTGCATTCCGTTGACTGTTCGGACTTGAAGTGCCTGATAAATTATACATATTTTGCAAAGTGTGCTACTCACATTTTACAAATAGCCATGTTTGTAGCCATAAATATTTGACGTTCTCGAGTAGTTTGGCTAGAACCGAACAACCTATTTAGCGTTGGCCGCCCGTCGTACGCCAGCGCGGTTCAGTAAGGTCCAATTCTTATACCTGCAGCGAATTATTCAGTGGAGTTGAGTTTGACTCCTTCCTGGAACTGTCGCGAGTCATCACGTGAAACAAAGCTCCGTAAAATATATGTCTGCGACCTATTTTACGGCCTAACCGGCACAACAAAACAAAAATACAAAAACAAGACGTTATATAGACAATAAAAGTGAACATGCGATTTCTAGGAAACAGTTCAGAAGAAGGTACGATCACTGGATCAAGTTTTATTTTCCCGAAGTTTCAGATCCTGGCGAGAATCCTTGATCATAGGTAATCGTAGGATGGTCTGAGCCGTGCGGAGAAAGGGTTTATACATGCACATATTGCACGATATTTACTTATCGCAGCAGACATACGCGTGCGTACTATAATTATCAACTGCTGGCGACACCGTCTGGGGTCTTAGTTCGTGAGGTGATGACTTGACACTTCGCGTTCGACTCATTAATGGCCCCGATTTTCTTGCCCGTGTTGGATGCGGGCTTGATAATTGCGCGACAATTATGCTCGCTGTCGCCAGAGTTGTTTCTGGCCCCGGTCCTTCCCACGTGACTGATTCTCTTGCTCCGACAATATCTCAGTACGCAATATGGGAACGCCAAATCATCGAGCTTGTTGATGGGTTAGAGGGCTGAGGACCATGACGCGAGCAGCTCGTGGTTCACGCGTTTGTCACTTCATGCGAGGATTTCAGCCTCACTAAACTTGGAAAGATTGCCGGGTCCCGCCGAGTGAGCTGCAACCTCACCGACGCTGTGTGCTCGGCGAATTGCATCCGGAGTAATCTCCTGGTTTCTCCGACGTAGTTTCTTTGTCCACAACTGCACCAGATACGGTAAACGACTCTTGCCGTGGCAATGGTGCTTCCAGTCTCCTGACCCGGCACCTGATGGTTGTTTCGGGCCTATGCGCAACTCCAGGTGCGTTGACCAGGCTGCTGACCGCTTCCGGTACACTCTTCACGTACTGCGGCGCAATTATTGTTTTTGCTAAAACACATGATATTTGTTTAGAGCAGGACACTCACTGCTGTATGGTAGGCTGTGTTTTTGGAAGTACTGACTCGTCTCTGTAAGTTTAGTATTGGCATGCCGATTTTTAGGCTTGTGATTAAACTTTTTCAACATCTGTCTCGAAAGTCATACAAGAGTTTTTTGCTGCACTGAAAACGTTAGGCCCTCTCTTTTAGTTTTCGTAGCTGTAGATGTCAGTAGTTTTTTCATACCTACAATCTCAACTACAAACAGGTGTATTTAAAAAGATACAACTTGTTCTTCAGTTTTCCTACCTCCGGTGCGCAGCGATTTTATTTCGGAAGTCCCTTGTTACGGATGTGCCATATAGTACTTTCTTCATTACCGCTTTTAAATTCAATCCTTTATTACTGGAGCAGTCAGTAGAATCTTTTTGTTTGGTTTGTGGAAGTTATTGTTTTTGGGAATTTGTATATGGAAAAAGGTCAGAAGCGCTTTCTAATTACTATATAACTTCAAATAAATCCCCTATTAGTCATGTCGAAATTAAAGTTGCAACTATATCCATCCGATAATTCTAAACACCAATTGATTAGCTGTTACATTCAGAAGGTGCTTATTAAATGTAACCGAACAAAAAGACCTTAGAATCATCATAGGTATAGATAAGGGACTATTTGTGAGAATATACGGAACCGTCATACGTTCGCAACTGGAATATGGAATCCAAGCATGGCGACTGAAAAATTCTACGGTGCTGTAAGGGACGATGAAAGTCATGAAATGCCTAACTACTTTATTCTAAAATTGACGATTTGGTGCGTTGAATCTATTTCCTCTTGAGTACAGGTGCATCGGAAGAGATCTCAGACTAACCTGTCGGATTGTGAGGAAACGGGACTGTATCCTGCACTCTGATGAGTCCTTCTCATTGGCCACAACATCTTACCTGCACGGGAATTTTCAGACTCTGCGGGTACGTATCCCATCTGGATGTTTCTCGGTGTCTGGCGAGATCTTCTCGGGGATGTTATAATGCCGGACATTTTGGATATATTCAAATCTAGACGTGATGTATATTTACGTGAAAGGTACCGTCTATCCGGAGAGGAAGGCTCGGTTACAACATACCGGCACTTTGATGATATCTACAGATAGCGCTATCATCTATTATTTGATCTATGTTATCCGTGCTCCTATTTGACTATGTGACAAACATATTATATCAATGTTAATATTTTACTTCCTATTTTATCGTAACATTCCTGCTTTTAGCTGGATATTTTCTAAGTTTTTAATAGGGGCTTCAAAGGCAATACCTATTATCCCAAATATACTGCACCATATAGTGTAACCTCTGTTAACGAGTTTTGTCTGTTCAAACACCGAGCTCGTCACGTGAAACGTCCGCTTTTGGAAACGTAGCCAATCAAACTGTATCAGTTCACTGATTGGCTGCAGGCGACCAGGACCCCACGCCCCGGGAGCACGACTCAACCGCGGATACAGGCACACGCATGTACCGTGAACTCGTTAACTTAGCGGAACCTCGTCAACCGAAAATGATTTCATGCGAGTGGCTTGCTCGTTACCTGAAATTCTCGTAGATGGTGATGCACGACACCCAAGACTCCACTCTAATTGTTTTCGAGTCGAAAACATATTTCGGAGTGTTATAACATTTTGGATTTGATGTACTTATTCCCCCTTCATGTTCGTTTTGGAGCCGTGCTGTTAACTCAGCCTTACACAGCCGCAGTCATGATCGCAGAAGTTTGTTACACTTGGGACCTAAAATCAAGGAAATAGCAGTAGCCGGCGATCGCCACGACAGTTGGCGTACGCTGAGCAGTTGAGAGAATTCTCAGATGCACTTAAAGCTGTTATAATGATTGAATCTGCGAAAGCACCTTCCGCTTGATTGCTCAATTAGCTTAGCCATTGACAGTTACTATTTGTTCTTTAATCCACGTTTATTACGATGCAGTCGGCTTCAGAGTAATTGAATCGATGTAGTGACTTTCATCAAGCGGGTTACCAATTTTGGCAAAGCCTGAAGCCGCCGCAACCTTATTTGTAGAATTTTCGGTAGGTCCACTGCACCAGATGACTGGTGCCAATGTAGATAACGGGTTGATCGTTAACTAGGTAATTGAGTTTGGAGGCTACTGTAAGCTCTTTAGGTGCCTTCAATAATTCTAATTCTAACTAATTTCTAGTAATCCTCAAATGCATTTCACACAAACCGTCTTCCCAGCAAGCCATCACCTACACAATATCGGAGCTAAGCAGTGAAAATACGCTCAATGAAGATGGCCATCCTGATCGGTAAAGCATGTAAGCTCTGGTGATCTAGTCGCAGGCGATGATACATAATCGTTAGAGTTAAGATTAATCTACATAATCAAGGCTTTGTCATTCTGTCGCCTGCCCAGATAAGGCACGTCAGACGAGACGAGCGGACCAACCAGATATTAACCTTATCGGCATCGCATACAAAAGTTTTTTTAGCCCCATTCTATGATAATTTCGAAGTTCGTTATGGAAGAACGAAATGCAGTAGTCGCCGGTTATCAAGCCCACGGTTAATAGGCCCAGCCGCGTATTAAGCCCAAATCAGCTTGGGACGGAATTTTACATAGCAAAATCCGCCGGCTAATAAGCCCAGTTTGCCAACAGGAAAGTGTGAGATTCTCATCTCTCTGCGTGCGCAACGTGGTCTACAGGCATCAGATTTCAGAAAATTTGACGATTTCTGGTGCCTGGAGAAGGACATAAATGAATACTTGCGAGTTAAGTTTCCTCCAAAACAACTGATACCAGCCCACTTTTTTAAACTTGTCGCAAATCATTTTCGCTTTTGTTATTACGTAAAATACGGACAAAAAGCATCCTTTTCTTATACGTAATAAATCTCTACATATAATACAGTACGTATGTAATGTAAAGTGCCTATCCTGCGTTTGCTAATTAAGAACTATTAATCTCTGTTTATTGCGCCCGCCGCTTAGTAAGTCCAATTTGGTCTGGGCCCGAGGTGGGCTTAATAGCCGGTGACTACTGTACAATCAAATGATATGCCTTAGCGTTTGAACCCATCTCAGAGCGGATTGCCACAGCCCGCTTCAAAGGCAACATTGCAACACCCCAATCGGCAGTTGCTAACATGGTATTCAAACGATGGTCGAACGGCAAACCAGATAAACTACATCTTAGTAAGCTCAAGGTGGACCACCTCAGTATCCGACAGCCAATCGTTTCGAGGTGCGGAAGTTGGGTCGGATCACGTTCTTGTCCGTGCCCGCTTTAAGCTCCGTTTGTCGAATCGAAGTAAGAAACTGCCCCCAAAACGTGTCAACGTTATGGCACTATCACACACAGAAACCCGTGTAGCGTTCAACGAAAGTCTCACTGCACGGATCCGAGGTCAATCCACTGTTCGCATCAAACCTCCAGATGACGTCGCTAATGAAACTTCGCCCGATACTCGGTGGCCACACTTGAGAGATGCGCTACAAAGAGCGATGAATTCGAGCTTGCAACAACAAATAGTACAGAGGAATGACTGGATCTCCACAACCACCCTCCATCTATCGGCACAAGCTAGAATCGCTCGGTTGTCAAACTCAAAGAACTACCGCTCATTGAGACGCCAAACTACGCGATGAGCAAGATGCGACCGTCAGAACCATTGGACCGAGTTAGTTGGCTCCATAGAATCAGCTTCAGACTCTGGTAACTTCCACCAGCTCTATTACCTTTTACGTAAAGCATCAGGCAAATCTAAACTGCCTTGCACTACCGTTCGGGATAACTCGGGTAAAGTGATTACTGATATGGCTGGCAAAATCGATCGATGGCGAGAGCACTTTAGCGAGCTACTGGATCCGCCTATATGTTCACCTGCGAACCTACAGCTATCAACTTGAATTCTATACGCTAGTGACTGCAAGCCACCTACGAGATTTGAAGTGGAATCGGTATTACAACGATTAAAAGTTCGGAAGGCAGCGGGTGAAGATGGTATCCCAGCAGAAGCCTACAAAACTAATTGTCCTGCTCTGACGGAATAACTACATCGACTTTACTCGACTATATGGACTACCGAAGTCATCCCGACTGACCGGTCACTGTCCATTGTTTTACCGATACCGAAGCGCAGTGACAGGACATTATGCTCAAACTACCGCGGCATCAGCCTCATAGACATAGCCGCCAAAGTGTTTGCGACCATCCTTCTCCGTAGATTTTCGACTGAGCGCAATCTTCGTACTCGTCCTGACCAAGGAGGATTTCGTCCAGGTAGAGGATGTATTGATCAGATCTTCATTCTACACCGCATACTAGAGCACAGTCATCAAAACCAACAGATCCCCACCGCCTGTTTTATCGACTTCAAAACCGCCTTTAATTCTATCGACAGAGAAGCTTTATGGCAAGTCTTGCTTGCTGACGGTCTCCCACCAAAGTTGTTCAATCTAATCAAAGCTTACTATGGAACAACATCAGCCCGAGTAAGAAACCTTGGTGAAGAGTCAACTTCTTTCCCTCTGGGTGCCCTCTTTCTCCTGTTCTCTTCAACTTTTTGATCGACTGCGTAATGCATCAGTCAATTTTACCTGACAGTGGAGGTGAAATCAGCTCTGAATTCAGAGTACCTGACCTGGAATATGCCGATGACATTGTCGTACTCGGTAAAACTCCTCAATCACTACAGCCAATGTTAGACCGAATCACCGGCTTCGCTGCAACTGTTGGTCTGACAATTAATGTACGCAAGACGAAGCTCCTGACTACGTATCTGGGCGCAGCACAACCACTGTTTAACAGCGATCAACCCATTGAAGAAGTTAGCTGCTTCCGATATTTGGGCTCGAATATGCTAGTCAATGGACAGGCCAAAGACGAAATCAAGAACCGAATCGCGCAGGCTAGAAATTCATTTAGGCTGCTAGCCAGACCAATCTGGTCTCGCTCAGACATCAGTTTACGTACTAAGCTGCTAATATTCAAAGCGTCAATCAGACCGGTTTTAGTATATGCCTCTGATACATGGTCAGTGAGAAAGGCAGACATCCTATCACTCGAAGTCTTTGACCGTTGGTGTTATCGACGTCTCTTAAGAGTCTTCTGGCAGGATCGAACCTCCAATGTTGAGCTATACCGCAGATGTTTCAAACTACAAAGTCTAGCATCGTACATCCAGCATCGCCGATTGCAATTGTTTGGCCATCTCCTGCGCAAACCATCGACGGACCTCTGCAGATTGGTCGTGAACCCTTCTCGTAGTGCAAACTGGAGATACCGACAAGGCGGTCAACTGAAGACATGGCTCAGCACCGTTAGGTCGGACGTTGAACGGATGGGCCTCGTAACCGTTTACGGCTTGCGACATTGGAACAAACAATGGGTTAACATCTGTGAAGAGCTCGCCTCTGACCGTCGCCAATGGGCCGCCGCTATTCGTGACATCCGTGAAGCCGATTCATGCAAAAACAGGAGCTTATCGGATCAAGTAAGTATCAAGTAGTAGTACTTAAAACCCTGCGATATGCGCTCTGGCAATCAAAACTTCGTCCTAATTATTATCATTTCCGTCTGTACAAAATACACTCTTCCTCTTACTCTGGCCTTTCCATGACTTCTCTCTTATCTCCTAGGGATCCTGGCCTGGAAGATCACAACCGTTAGCGTTAACTTGTAGCGAGTCGTGCCTGGCTGACTAGCTCGCGTCGAAGTGCACTTTCCCAAACGCTCACCGATGTGCTTTCTCGACGTCTTGATCAGCCAATCATAGTTCTCGCATCTATGAGGCGACGAATGAGGAGCTTGCACGCGTGCCCGACGCAAGTTGCCTCTCTGCCCAAAAATCTCCAGGCCGACCTAGCCAATGAAAGATCTCCCTCTCTCTGTCTTCTGGCCCGACTACTCTCAGACGGGACTTGGGACCCGGTCAACCCACTGATCGGACTCTCATCTATTCTCCTCTTCCGTTGTGTACACAATAAACTCTTCCTACTAATCTGGCCTTAACGGACTTCTGCACTAAGTAGCCATGGTTTGAAGATCGCAGTTGCACGGTTAGACTCACTTAACCCCCTGCGATAAGACTTAAGTAGCTATCACCACTCCTCGAATGAGCTAGTAGCCGATTTTACATTCAACCACAGCGCACTGCATTGTCTATTGCGTGGAATCGGTTTGATAAGTTTTGTTCTTAGAGCAGTGTCATTTGCCAGAATTGAGTATTGTTTTGACAGAACTCCGTAATTGAGTGATTTAGATTATTGCTCGTGTCAGGTAGAATAACTTTTGCAGAAGTTTATTTCCTGCAAGCGAAGTTGGGAAAAGTCCCGTCAGACCTTCGCTGTACGAGGACATCACGAAACAGCGGCTGAGAAAGCTAAACAGCCCGTCTTCGTTTGCCACACAAAACTTGAACCATGCGCGTTTGATCAGGTTTGTACAGAAACAAGAAAGAGATGGCTTTGTAGCCTAATCTTCTGTTGTGAGAGGACCGTTTTGCTCCGTTGGTTGATATCTTTCCAAATTATAGCTGGTGCCTTTTAAAGTACATCAGCTTGTTTGCAGTGAGTGACTTGCTGAGTTGCCCTGGGGCTAGATTCCGCAGTGTTGCCCTATCTTTCTTTCTTTAAATCATATGGAACATCGAATTATTTTACTTAATGCATAGTCGTGGAACTTCATGTTTTGTGGAGCATTCTGGGAAGCACCTGAATGTATTTTATTAAATAATCAGTGCAGGTTTTCTTTAAGAGGAGGAGGGATCGTGTTAATGTCCAAAGTTTATAATAGGCAGTTTTATTACGTACTGTTGTCTAAAGCTTAGATCTGGATTTTTTGTTTTTATTGTACGTGCTTGCCAATTATAAACACAATTCGGTAATTACTGCTTGCTTCGGCTGGCTCAGAACTGTAGAACTATGATACCTTCTTGTATTTTTATTAAATTCTTATCCATAAACCTGTGAGAGATTTTATCACTTACCAAAGTAGAAGATTTTGTTCCGTCTTCAAAAATTTGCTGCGCCTTATTAAGCTCCTGTTGTGTGGGTTCCCTTACCAAAAGCTTTTTGCTTAGGGGATGATTCGGAATGAAGAATGGTTCGTCTGAAAAATTATTACGCTGAAATTTCAGAGAGACTCGTCAAACCACCAATTTTCAAAACTTCAGCTGAAAAAAAAATCGAACAGAAATTCAAATTACTCGCTGAGCTAGTCGGCCTCAAGCTCTTCGATTATTTTCTATGTTGTCCCGACCTTTTGGCAGATGTTTGCGCAGGTTGCCGGTTGCTTGAATTATCAATTGCCTCATAGAAAGACGTTTGGAACTCTGCAGGGCTTATTGACCTCAGCAATGGTCGCATTCGAAAAACAGCAATTGGATAATCATTGGCATATTTTAAGTGGACTTAGGAAGAAAAACTAAGGTAGTATCTATTGGTAAAGGAGACATATGGTCAAACACTGGGACAAAATTTATTTTTTCCTGTTCCAGTGTTCGACCATATGTCTCCTTTACCAATAGAATTTCCTGGAATACGAGTATTCTCTCGCATTCGTAAGGTAGTATCTCATGTGTTGGAAGTGTTTATGGCAGATCCAAGTCCAAAGCAAGTCATAACTTATGAGCTGTTGGAAATATTTTTCCAGCATCGGCTTCTGCAATTCATAATTTTTTTGTTTTCTTAACACGTTTATCAGGATCCAGTTCCTTCAAATTATGCAGATTATTGTGCCAGCTTATCCTATTCTGATGTTTGTTACATCCAGTAGGAAATGTCAAATTGTATAATCTGGAAGCAAGACGGGCATTTTTTAACACAATGGCATAATTTAATCAATATTAAACAACCACTTTTGACGAAATTCCAAAGAAGGCATGCTGATCCTCTGATCTGCATATGGCTTTTTACTTTAGCTCTCGCTTTTCCTTTCTCTATCCTAGTTTCCGAGTGATCTTTTTCAGATATTAGCCTGTGTGAAATGAACCTTAATCTTACTACTTTCGCGTTGATTTTCTGAAAATTTTAATGTATTCTGTAATCACTGACTCCTTATCTATGCCAGGAAACTGCAGACCTGCTTTGTATTCCATTTTTACAGAATTGTCCAATTTTTGAATTGGCCAAGTAAGTGTTCGGGGATTTGGTGAATGGCTAGAAACCGCAGCAGAATCGTCGACTTGTAAGAATTTGATGTGTTTAATCATTGCCTGTAACAAAAACATGGATCTAGGTCGTAATTTAAACAGTCTGAACATTGATTTGAGCCGAATAAACGTCCGCATAAACGCATAGGCATTGGTTTACCTAAATATCTTGCTGGTTGGTTAGAATCTGCTAGGAGCATTGAGCGTACTTTCTGCCTAGGGGAAAAATACAACAAAATGTAACTGCCAAATGATTGAGTTTATTCAGAGTATGCAACAGACCATTCAGCTTCATATACGGAGGAAGGTTAGTTTTGCAGGCAAACATTGAAATTCATGCGTCACAAACTGCAATATAACAATTACCAGAAAGTGGATTGCCTTTTTCTGGTATTCAGAGGACAACTTTTTCCAGTTGTAACCGACACCGCAGAGCAATTCACTGGGCTCAATACTGAATTATTTTGCGAACTGTGACGTTTTCTGCAACAGTATTTACACAATTCTATTTAAAAAAATTTAGCACTAATCAACATAAATCAATTTTCTTTTATTAGCAATTCAACTTTGTTTACCATTACTGCACAATGGTCTTCTGTACACAGCCTAACAAATTATGGCTGCTTGTAGAAAAGTCGCATCTAGGAAAGTCCAGCATATATTTCTGAAACTTAAGCCAATTCGCAGCCTGTGTTTGTTTTCTTCTGCCAGAAATTTTTTTTCGTTTTGCATTTGGGTTAAGAAGCACGCACCAAAAATGATGAGAACATTTGACTTCTCGAAAAAATATTGACTAGCTCCGCTCAGCAAGTTGTCCTATGTTTCGGATTTTTAATGTCAACAATTGCAGTCAAAATCGAGAATGACACAAATCCCTTCAGCGACTAATCTTACTAAGGGTCAAACACTAATCTGAACTGTTTCTGATTAGGAAGGATTACTTAAGTGGGACTGTGATATTAAATATCGTGGAGTCATACCTCAAAGTATTTCAGCAACAACAGAATTCCAGCTTTCGCCGGCACGTTTATGTTCCGCTGCCTGTCAGTTCTGCACTCGGTGAAAAATGACCAGTTTTACTGTTTCTTCTACCCATTTGGACGCAAATGACGTCTACAATATCAACTGAATTTGTCCACTTTACACTTCAACTACATTTGTGGGAGCCTGACTCGCTGACTCACGCTGGCTTTGTTGCCAAAAGTGGCACAAGTTCAGTGTCTACGCGCGTCAAGTCAACGCCTACGCACTCTGTCTGCCAACAGCTACGAGAGGCCCCACGATTTCCTACTTGTCCTATGCTCCCCCGCTTGTCGCGGCTCAGTGCGCACGTTAGCTCCAGCCAATAGATGCGCGCATGTGCACCTGGCTGAGTGCACGGCCCAGACGTCTCGGATCCACAGCACCGAACACACGATTTGGCGTACTGACTCGGCGTGCATAACTCCGCCTGTGTACTCTATTTTCCGGCGGTAAAACTTATTTCCTCCTACACCGTCTTGCTTGACTTGTGATTTGGGGGAACCTTCTGCTTGTCGACATCACAACTTGCGACACATTTGTCCACTTCAAACTAAAGTCTACAAATTTCCTTTACTGCCTATCCTATTTCCCCACCACTATAATGCCTATAACAATCGCTCCCATAAAACAAAATGTTGTTGAGGTGCGCTCAAAGGTCGAGTACTTTTCGGTTTAAAAAGACTGCAATTACGAGGTTTTTTAAGATTGTACAATATCCATGTAAATAACACGCAATCCAGGCGTTTAGTAATGCTCCCAATTAATTTTAAAGTAAAGTTTTATGAGTCCAAAATGGTATCTTTTTAATGCCACAGATGATTATATGTTGTCTATTACAGGAAGCATAAAGCTTCTCAACCGAAAACCCTAAACGCAACTACATCAGCGGATCAGCAGAAAAATATTTTTCAGGAACAGAGCATCATTCCCTAAAACTTTAATGTAGCCTTTCTTATAGCATAAAATTTAAAGAAAACATACTCCGTCGACAAAAGAGTACAAAAATAGATATTGTAAGCCTATCGCAGGGGGTTAAGTGAGTCTAACCGTGCAACTGCGATCTTCAGAACATGGTAACTTAGTGCAGGAGCGAAGTCAGTGGAGGCCAGAGTAGATGGAAGAATGTATTGTGTACACAATGGAATGGAGAATATATGAGAGTGGCTTGACTCGGGAGAGCCCGTACGCTCAGGAGATCGACCGGATCCGAAGTAACTGTTTGGGAAAACTCGGAATAGTCGACAGAGAGAGGGAGAGCTTTCATTGGCTAGGTCGGCCTGGAGATTTTGGGCAGAGAGGCAACATGCGTCGGGCACGCGTGCAAGCTCCCCATTCGTAGCCTCATAGATGCGAGAACTATGATTGGCTGATCGAGATGGCGAGAAAGCACATCAGTGAGCGTTTGGGAAAGTGCACTTTGACGCGAGCTAGTCAGCCAGGTACGACTCGCTACAAGCCCCTTGTTATATAAGGAATTCTTTAATATATAGGAGCATTGACCCTAAGAGAAAATGCCTTCTGCATTAGTCGTCATTTTTTAACCAGCATGGTTTTTTGTAGGCGGCCCCAAAGACGTGTCTTAAATAGCCGACATACTGGCCCATTGGAAATATTTGGGCCTATGCTGCACACAAATCGCCATTGTAATATCCCACCTAAGTAACCCTTCTACTCGAAAATGCATTAAAAATTTTTCTTCAACTTTTCATGAAATAGGTTAATAGTTGTATTTAAGGTGTTGTAGTGGGGATTAGCGCCACTGTGGGAATCCGTGATCGCTGACTGATCACACCAAGGCTGCAGTCACGCTGACTGCCCGCATCCTGTCTGGTGCGACCTACTTACACGCCCAGTCTTGACTGCGTCGACACCGTGGCGTAACCTCGCGCGGTCCAACCAATGACCTTCAAGGCTGCAACCAAGGGTGGCCGCTCGAATGTCTGCCCCCAGGCATCACTCCGGACCTAGCCACCTCGCAGCTGGACGTGCGGTCCGCTAGTCAAGACTTTCTACTAGCTATCCTCCTTTCCGTCTGGACAGAATACACTCTTTCCACTTTCCCATGCCTCCCCTCCCCTCCTAAGGAACCGGGCCTAGAAGATCGCAGCCATTAAACCTTTTTAGCCTTAACACCTCGATAGTGTCACTTATCAGCTCTAAAATTGTATTTTTGACTGAGAATGCCTATGTTGTGCATAATCTGACTTGAATATAGTCTTGCAATTCAGACAGTTTATGACTCTATCCACCATATAAAAATGTTTAAAAAATATGGAATTCCTGAATAAAATGTGCACAGAGAGCATTCTTCTATCGGATAAAATTTGTTCAGCTTGCATCTGTGGAAATAATTTGTTTTGGCTAGGGCCCCATTAACCAACTGATAGAGCTAACGATCGCTATTTCTTTCAGCAACAAAAATATAAAATGAAGTGTCGCTTTAAATTCGTTACCCTTATTTAATTCGTATTCATAATGATCTACTAATGAAACATTGCCGTCGAAAAAAGTACACGTCGAAAGCGAAGGCCTGTGAGGCTGAGGCTCTGGATCATATAGAAGATGTATTCTGATGACCCTTCTGTTTTGATGTTGCTTTGGAGAATATTTCACATATTGTTTTCCATGCCATACTCTTTTTAAATCTAAATGCAAGAAGAAAACGTTGATTTTCTTCTGATACATTTACGCAGCAAAGTGTCGCGGAACCAGTTCTTGATAGTTCTACTTAAAAGTTGTCCTCGTCATAGCAGAGGCCTAATTTTATCTTTGTAAGGACATCACAAACTGGCCGTATAAACATAAGACTATTTACCCAATGACAAGTGCGATACCTGCTTTTATAAGCCGAAAAGTAATTGTCTACATAGTCATGTTAGTGTATGCTTGTGGGGCCTACCCATATTTTAGGGCAACAGAAAACAGCCTAGATCTACTAATCAAATTTTCCTTATCCGCAAGAGTGCACACTTTCTTCAACAACAAAATGCACGATTAGGCGCACATGGCCTAATTGGATTTGAGTGGCAAGACAGAAGATATTCAGGCATGTACAAGCTACTTGGGTAAATCTGTTTTACTCAGGTTGACATCTTATTAATTATTTACTAAAGTTAGCAATTGTTTGAGCACATAAAAATACCTAATTCCTCGTTTAATGTTAATAAGGGAACGTAGAACCCTATTTGATTAGAAAAATCGGTGAGACACAGGATCAGAAACTCCGGTTAGGATAGGGACACCGGAGAATCTACACATCCTGGCCTTCGCAGTCCTCCTAGTCGATGCCGTCATGTCAGCCTGTATCACTAGCCGCTGTGCGGCTGCTGGTGGGCCTCGAGAGTGAGCCCCGAGGCAGAACGCGATGGGTTAGTCTCATTACCGATTGGTGGACATCAATCTATTAACAACAGTATTCCAGATCGAAACCGATTCGACAACTAGCCCATGGTTCTATAGCGACCTCTTATTCTAAGCCATACTTTGCTCACATGCCTGTGGGGCATGACCCGAGTGTCTAGCTTTCGTGCCTAGCAGTCCGTGCGCGCTAGACGATGTCAAACCTCCGATTAAGGTTACCAAAGTGTCCGGTCAACTGGCTAACTACTTCCCAAGGCCCAGTCACAAAAGGACCTTAAGGTGGTGATTGTATATTATCAGACGCTCCCGGAGCACGTGACCTACTGCCTCTTGCAGACCTCCAGACCTGCCGAATACACCGACCGGAATGCGACTCTGGACTCCGGCCCACTCATGGCTGGAGTACACTCGTCTGGGATTCACTGATCCATTACTTATATTCTACTCTTTCTACACTTCAGTAAATTATCCTTAACATTCTGGCCTTCCAAGCCGTATCATATTTACTAGCTCATAACCGTTGGGATACGTTCTATTTCCTATTATCCGGCCGGACCACATCGTATCCCACAGCTCTATAGTTAGAACTTTAGGCAGGGGCAAATAAGGCAATAGTGACCATTCCAGTCTGTCTGACATTTGTTTGTAAGTCTCTGGAATTTCACTCAAAATCACCAGTTTAACCGGGAAGTTCCTAATCCCCGGGTATGCCGAGACAGAGTTTTCTATATGTCAAGTTGAACTTCTAAATGAAATGCTCAAACTCTCTTCCCCAACTTTTTGGACTTGGGTCATATTTATTCGTCAGTTCTGCCACTACCTGTGCCATTCATTTTTAAGAGTGTGCACTACTCTATGAAACCGTGTATATGTGCTGGAGAAGTCCACCGGCATTCTACCTTGTCGTTTTTAGATCGCTATTCTTGATAGTCTACTCAACGTGAAGTAGATGATTGCAGACATTTTAGGTGTGTCTCTCGGAGCCACAAGTATTTGATTTCTTCACATTTTGAAGCATTTTTGGCTTTCATACCTCCGTTATCTTCTCTGAGCGTGTGGGTCTATTCTATCTAGTCCTAATCGATCTGGATGCACTCTGTCTGGTCGGACAGTAGATGAAAATTGAAAAGTTCAGGCATCAGTAAATTTTAGATCAGCCGAGGTAACGGAAATGGGTGAGGAATTTGGATTTTCAGACCAAACAATAACCAGACTAACTTTACTGCTTTTTTCATGCACTTTACGCCACCGCGCTGTAGTCACGGGCTTTGGGGACGATGACTCAACTCCAACCCGGAAATGACTCATTAGCGAGCAGACTGTGTGGGCTAGTTTGGCAGAAGATTATCAGGTGAATACTGATGAGCTGGATATCTAAAGGTATTTGCAGGCCATCGGAATGTCAAGGATAGGGGTTTCCAATACCTCAACTGCCTAGAAGCTGTAAGTCACAGGCATAACAACTCACCCTCAAGGCAGATAAAAACTCTATCAGCAGGCATCTAGCCCCTCCTGCGGCCCATAAGTCATGCGTCATTACATTACGACGACAGTTCGACCCCCGTTTTCGTCGATGTCCACCACGAGCTTCGACAAACTGAAATGAAGCGTGGTGACTCAAGCTGGATTATCATGAAGGTAGACTCGCTGGATCTACCACAGTCACGCACCTGTATCCGGTTTCAAGACAATAGCCGAGAAGACAGGAGATGAAGGAGGGCGCAGGTGGCTGATGCGGCCGAGGCCGCCACCAAGTGTGCCACCAGGCTCAGAACGGGCAGTTTAGTACGATAAGCATGGTGCCACCAGCCAAATTGATGTTGCGATTGCACAGACGAGGTCTTGTTAGCTACTGCCGCCAACACGCCGCCCGCAACTTCGCTAGACGCTATCGCGCTGGTGTTAAGGCTAAGAAGGTTAACCCTAACAGCTACGATCTTCCAGGCCCATGGTTCCTTTAAATGAGGAGAGAAGACAGTGGGAAGCGGTATTGTAAGGAATAACGTATTTTGCAGAAGGATAGGAGAACAGAATGGAAATATTGTTGACTCTCGGATGACCGCAGTCCGGCTGCCAGGGCGTCAATTCCGGAGTGACGTGGGTATCAGAAATCGCCGCAGTGTCGGTGCATGCTTTGTTACAGCGGCCAATGACAGAACTGATGTCTAGACTAGCGTTGGCGCGCGACCTTGAGGTGGCTGGCAAGCGTGAGCGCACGGTCACGATGAGGCGTATGTGCGCGTCGGTCAAGGACAGTTAGCGCCTAGCCCCAGGAGGCAGTGTGCGCGCAGGCAGGCTAAAGGCGTCATGCGTCAGTGGCTGGTCTTGGGTTCCAAGTGGCTGCAAAAGGCCACTACAACGCCGCCAGCCGCTATTCACTACTCTAGATCAGAGAGAGCCGATACAATTAACCGGAAAACCACGTACACGCCCTGTAATCCCAGTGGGAGCGTAACACATGCACCGACAGGGAATCAGATCCCAGAAAACTGCAAGCGCATACTAGGGACCGTGGTTTGCTGAAGCGTAGCATTGCATACGCACACAATCCTTAAATCTCAGAAGGGTGAGGAAACAGCCCTGCACCTAGCCTAGTCCATCATCGTTCAGAGACGTCGTAAACATGCAGTCATCGATTGAGAGGTACTACCTATATTCATTAGCCACTTCACACGCCGCACACACTTGGCTTATGATGCGTTCGCTAAATGCGTCAATTGGCAGATCTAAGAGGTTAAGAAGCTGCAGGTGATCATTGTAAAGCAGGTTGCGCACGAGATGCACACACCGACCTTTAGAAATCTGAGCGGACACGATCTTGTGGTGAACCCACCCGAAGGAAACGCCGACTTACAAGCAATATCCATCAAGGTGACGAAGCTTAACGCCAGTGGCGAAAATCCCTCAAAATGCAGAGACAGCGTAAGAGGAAATAAATCGACCAGTCTATGGCCAAGTAGTTCGATCAGTCAGTTAGATTTTTGAGCAATATTTGTCATTAAATTCTTTAAGTATGGAGAGTTTAGCAAGCTCTCAGAAATGTCAGCGAGAATACAAATCTCGTTAACTGAAAAAGTTCAGTTTCTCCGATTATCACTGCGGAACTATCACCTCAGCAAATCCAAGTGAAAACTGTTCCAACATGACACAGAATCTTTAAGTTTGTCGAATGTTTGCCCACGCCTGGTCATAGATCGAATGAGCTTGGTTTCAGAGGCAAAAGTTAAAGGTTGGTATCTTTGTCCATAGAAGATTAAGACATGCATGGTGGATGCATTGCTGTCTATGGTGTACGATAGAATGAAGTCATGTACTTTTGCCTGACGAATCACAATTCACTTGGAGATAGCTAGGTAGATATAAAACATTTTGGAGAAAAATCGACTGAAAGCCTACGACGAAAATCTAACCATATGATTGTCTTGAGTGCCCGGGATCTTAATGCGGACAGATTACATAGGATTACTGTTTATTCTGCACCGAGATGTTAGAGAATACCTCTGGATAATGATGAAACAGCCATTCTATCTTCAACGGCTATAAATAAATCTGTTTATAGGATACGAATGTGGCTCCTTACCGAATGAGAATATGGAGGTTTATAAGACCGACAAAATACGAAATCCTCCTTAGCCGACGTCATCATTCGACTTAAATCCAACCGAGTACATGCAAAGCGGTGAAACAACCAGGCAAGATTCCTGTGCGACTTAAAATAACAGAAAATGTTTTGATTCTAGCTTAAAGCAAAAATATCCATTTTATTTATCGAATAACCCATCGAAGGCATGACATGCGGAAATGTCGGACAGCGGCATCCAGCAGTTTACACGAAAAATGTTAAATTGAAATGTGCCGGAGCGTAGGTATATAATAATTATGAACGTTGCATTGGTATATATTTCGCTCTGGAGTTTTGTTTTTAAAATAATAGGCAATTTTTCCTTCCGGTGTGCACACTTGGAGGTACAGGTTGGACCAAATTTGAATGAAAGGCATGCGTATATAAATCTGACAGTCTTTCCTAGCCATTCATATTTCTTGTTAATGCTTCTCGAGGGCCTTTATATGCTTTCGCTGAGCAAATTGACTTAGACAGTTTACAATGTCAGAAACAACTTGTGATAGCTCAGGTCACGGTAACATCGAGAATCGTATAAGTGTGGGCGGTAATAATCCAGGGTCGCTAGGGGACCCCCGCTACAGACACCATAGCCAGACACGCGTCCGTTAAATTGCGCGCCGGAGTTCGAAAGCCAGGACGATATAGCAGGCCTGTCATTGGTTGAGAGAGCTGGAGCTATCAGTCCTTTCTGCTCTTCGCTAGCGCTCCTCCAATCAGCATGCAGAAACGGTCCTATAACCTGGACTCTGAACGCTGGTTGGCTTGAAGCATAAATGACCTGATCGGCTGTAGCGCGTAGCGGAGCGCAGTAGTGTTCGTGTGCGGTGTAGTGCAGCGCAGCGGGTTTCAGCGGCTTTTGCAGCTTGCCCGTCTGTCTCTGTGCTTTCAATGCCCGCTGTTCCGTCTGCTCATTATCTATGGACCTCAGGTCCTACGCACATCTTAAGGGGCGTGTGGCTCCTGTACATTCGAAGAGGAAATTTTCCTGCACAGTATGCTTGCCGGAGTAACAAATGTGAGTGCTGCATTTATTTAAACTACCTCTCTACGACAGCCGTTTTGGCATGTTTTGTCCACCGCTCGCTGAAACATACATAGTTGAGTCAACTGTATTGGATTTCTTTGAGGTTAGTATGGCACCATCAAGGGATAGTGATCCCCAGAGCAGCCGACCTACTGCGTTCACTGGATAAGTTATTTTGGGGTAATACTGCCGTATTTGAGTTTTTCCACTACCCAATTAGATTCGTCCACTTCCTCATTGCCTGTGTTTCCTTGGACGAGCTTGGACTATCTTCCTACCCATCCTTTGCACTGTACGAGCCCATTTGTCCACTTAGGGTACGAGTTTTCTGTTTTTACCTACCTACGTGAGTCCTGTTGTTAATAACTTATCATCCAACAGCCCTCCATGTCCCTGAGACCCTAGAGTTGCCTGGTTTTTGACCTTCGGGCAACTCTGATGTCCCGGGTTATGAGGAACTGTCAAACGTCGTATTGTCCTTGTCATGATATCATGCTACTGTTTATCTTTTTTAGCGTCTTCAGGTGACCTTCACTACCACTTTTATTGTTATTTCTATCATTTCCCTTTATTTTTTGAAATACATATAGTGATAGGGCAATACTGGCTACTACTTAAAATCCACAATTCCACAAGAACATATGTAGGCTAGATTTCTAGGTCCTCCTTAGTTTTTGACAAATCCCCATTCGATGTCAGATCCATGCATAAAAAGTACCTTTATTACTTGGACGTAAACCTTAGTGACAAGCAGGCCGGCATAGGGTCATTGCTTCGGTTGAGAGTTAGGAAAGTAGTAAACTCGTTGCCTTTTCGAGGTTTTCGCATGTTATCTGAACTCAGGCCTCTCAATTTATCTAATTGCTGTCAATCTTGGTTAGTACTTCTAAGGTCTACTTAAGATTGCTTCGCTTCTTTGGTTTATGAAAGATTATAGGAGGTTAATGAGAATTTTCTCAATGTTTACGTGCCTTAACAGCATAAATAAGTGATCGTGTTCCATTAATTTAATTGGATTTTGCCTACGTTTTCTAGGTCCATAGTCTGACATGCAAAGACCGGCAAAACTCTGTTCGTATGGCTACTACAATGCGACTACAAGTATTACCATTGTAGTACCGCACTCAACGTACTACAATGTTGTAATAGATACTCCACCTGCAAATGGAAATTTGCTAGCCCCACACGAAGATCTGATTATGTCCATATTACAGTAAACCTTAAAACGATGGATGCCTCTCTTGAGGATATTTTTGCAAGAATTGCGTGTTTCAGTTTTAAGCTTTGGTCGCTGCAAATGCCGGTCTGCTCTTCCCCATCCTGCGCGTTGTATTGGTTCTTAAATCCTCCCGCCACACTGTGAAATACTTACAGGTCACACCGTCCGAGAGCCGCTGGTCTGACAGCGCCAACCTACTCGCTTCTTTACCGGACCTAACATAAACGTCTCGTAAGGAAGCCCATTTTAGCACCTTAGCTATGGAATTAGACGATTTGCTTCTATACTAAATGTAGTTCCCAGTGGCCAGCTAAAGTAGACAACTGGTCGTTTACGTAGGCGAATTGAATTCAAGTCTTTTAGCCACAGAAAGAGAAAAATTGGGGAGAGGAGTGTGTGGGTCCGCTTAACCACCCAACAGAACTATTTCGGCACGTCCATCTGATGTTTGACTTTCGCGCTCTAAATTAAAATAAGGTGACAATTCACAAATTTTTTACGAATAGTGTTTACTTGGTATGCACTATCTCACTCACTATTTATTTCATGTTGCTTGCTCGAGGTTAGAGCTACTTTTGGGTTCGGCCTTGTCATTGACTTCCGGGACATAAAAATGCTTAGGCACAAGGACAACATAAGACGACATGCTATATCTAGGGTCAAATTCCGCTCTTCGCTGGACTAGATCGATAATGTCATGGATACAAGCACTATGTTTTAATGTTCAGTATCCTTATTTTGCAAGTAATTAATGTCACAGTATTTGTCTTTTCGGCACACTATCTGGGTTGGCTTCCCCGAAGTTTTTTTTTCAAAACAGGCCTGGACAGCTGAACGCATTGGAGCCAATAAATTTTGTAGCCACTTATCCACTGCGAACTGTCGCTGATGAAAAAGAAGCGCACAGAAGTTAATATTTACACAGAAAATCAATACATTACAGCAAGGCTATTCTTCGCGGCACGGAAAATAATCAATGTTAACGATAACTAAAAACCGCAATATAGGGAAGAAAAAGGGGAATCACAGCATACAAAGGGTAGTGAATAAATCTCGGACCTGAAGAATACAAGGGCGACTTGAGGTTAACGATGTGGTCCAGCTGTCTGCGTAGGCCAGGTTTCGCCTGCCGTCTGCAGGCTGCGTCTAGGTAGCGCCATATCCGAGTTGTTCGTTGCCAATCAGGCACTCAAATGGCTGATTAGGGGGTCAACATAGGGACCGCTATCTAGGAAATGTTTCGTGATGGAAGAGCGAAGTATTTTATTTTGCTGTTTTATAAGCCATTAAGGCAAATGTTCATTTGTCCTGGCTACCAATTGCCTTTGCGTGGCTGACACCGACTCCAGAAGACGATAGTATACATGCGAATTCATAAGCACAATTTAGGAAGGCGTCTTTTGCTCGTTTAAGTGAACTAGTAGAACTTTTGAATATGGGTTCCAATGCACTGGACGTCCTTTCAATGATACACCACAACCGTCGCTTGATGATATTTTAAATGGCATCACCCATAGAGAGTAAGGATTTCATAACGGTATTTTTCGTAACTGACTGATCCGGTAATATTGGCCATAAGGAATTTCTGTACTTTTTGAAAAAGCATGCTGGGTATCCACAATTAGCAATGGTTGATTTGGACTGGACGATTTATGCATTTAGCTTCTCAATAAACCGAATGTTTAATATGCATAGCTAACTACTACTAACCTACTACTACTACTAACTACTACTAACCACTATATGCATAGCTGACTACTATATATGTTTTAGAAGGTCGGATTTACTTTGCTATATCATAGTAACGGGAAGAAAACGCTTGCCTGTTAATCATAACATTCACAAAACGGCATACACACACTTGTTTTATTATAATGGTTGCTATTCAACTAGCTTTTTTTTGCAAGTTTTCTTTTTGTTTACTTTTATAGTATCATTCTCAATCCTTTTGCCCTAAGAAGGATAAATTTGGCGGACATTAATTCATTTTTATTGTTTTCTTACACTCATTTAGCTGTTTTTCTGTTGTGATGCCCCATCCGTAAAATCTTTGTTTCAATCATTCCCGTTTTACATGATCCTGGGGTTAGCGGTGGCTTAGGAGTCTGAAATAGCCAATCGTTGCCCCCTTGTATTGGCACAAAGTTCATGAAATGTAAATATTCGCATTTCTGGCCGAATAACGGGACGCCTGGAAAAGAGGGTACCTGAACATATACTGGACTGGCTAAGCGAAGGTTAAGTGATATCTATCTCGAGTTCTATTCATGCACACCTTGTCGAAACAAATTACCTACTCGATCCTAACGAAACATTTAAGGTTGTCTACAGGACGATAGCCAACCTCCATAAGGGCCTACGCCAACGGGCTCTAGGAACAGCCGAGGTAGTGGCTGTGCGGTTAGCGAATTCGATGCTGTACTGTCAGAAGACGCTAATACAGACAATCTCGCTTCCATGGCCGACGCGAGCTGGCCATTGCATGTTGCCCCTACGCCTTTGTAGCAGTTGTTTACTCCGTGCATTTGGCAGTGGTTTTCACTCCACATACTCGACCCATGACCAATACTCGCAGCCCAGCCTATTTTCCCCCTTCCCCCAGTCCAGTGACCTCCACATGTCGATCTTCTCATGCGGGTGGTTTGAAAGCGATGAGTTGTAATCACAAAAAGTTGCAATTGTATAGGCCCAATGATGAACTGCCCAAAACATGTCTGGTAAATAGACGTTTCGGAGTATTCTTGTGGCGACCCGATCACCCTATTGAACCAACTTCCTGGCTAAACATGAGCGCGATCAAGAGGGATTGCTTATAGCACTGCTCCTTTTCGGACGCACACTATTAATAGAAATCAAAACTTCGGTGCCTTCGTTATTATCAACAGTCATTAATATGTCATCCCCATTTATTCTACACAATGCTGTCATGTTCAATTTCGCTGAACTCCTTTCTCCTAGCTGGTTCCAATAAATTCTGCTGTTGATGCCTGATTCAAATTCATATCGGAGAAAAAACGTGTTAAATGTTTCTTCTCGCATTGAAGGCTGCTTTAGACTTCGTTTTATGGAAGTTGCGACTTCAGGGATCGGCAAAAACGTCGCACTTCTTACTGTATCAGAAGTGAATATTATTTATCAACTAAGCACATCGATAAAATATCTAAATAAACAGAATTGGTCGTAGTTATGGCTGGAAAGCGTGTTTTATCGGACATTATCTCATCACTGATCTCTACTTCTACCTGGGGAACACCAACTATTCACTTGGCCGGCTGGCGCGCTTAGTGACGGACTTGAAATAAAAGGACCCCCGATTCGATATGTTTACCGAGGGTAGAAGTTTTCTCACTTTTTGAAAGGCCGTATTCCCAATATTCAAGGACGATCGTTTTTATGTAGAGTTTGGAAAGTCCCGTAGGCGAGGATACAGAAGGCGCAACTGGGACAGGAAAAATAATAAATTTTAATCCCAAAGTTTCGCACCGAATCTTGATGGAACTATTATCGGGCTGCGTCATTTTGTTTGTTGCACGTTCTCATTGTTGTTTGTGGTCTTATATATTTTCTAAGGAAATGGTATCAACATGTCTTTTTTTCCTCCCATGTGTTCGATGGTAAGGAATTTTGCTCAAGCGTCGGATGCATAAGCTTGTTTAATTTTAAGAAACCTAACAGAAAATTCCATGGTCCACTTTTAAGAATCAACTACATGGAAAATTGTTATTACACTTGTCTGATATTATACAGAGCCAGCTTCTCTTCCTAGTTTTTGTGGAATACTATTTTCGCGTTGCAAAGAATTTACATGACTTTAGTGCATTAATAGGTAGGGAAGATATGTAAGTAAGTAAGGGATGATATGTATGGCTGCCTTAACAGGACATGGGTGGTCTTGTGATACATTTTGAGGAGGGATAAATATTCCCGTGGCTTAATACTAAAATAAAACTGAACTGCAACCTCAACCTCAACCCTAGCCCTTTCCTAAACCACCCAGTTAAAACGAGCCCACACCTTCACTCTTAAAATCATCCTGACGCTAATACCAACTTTGTCCTTAATCCCAACCCTAAATGTAACCCCCACCCTAATCTTAAACCTACTTTCCCCAAAGTTTGAGGCAAAATTATATGAAGTGTGGATGGTTTCTGTGCCCGTATCCTGTTTAGGTCGCCATGCAATCTTTCTTTTCCCACCGATCCTTGTCGTGTCCCTAACTATGGGGAATTTCAGTTCGTTTTTTTTGTTTTCCTTGAATAATAGGGGCAATGCCTTAAAATTAATTACATCACAAACCTTGGGCTGCGTACCAATACGCCAATCACGTCCCATTTTAGGCTTAAAAATTGTTACATGTTCTGTTTGCTTGGACAATACTGTTATTCGCCTCAAGAATCTGGCGGCATTTGCGTAACCTCGCTTGCCAATCTCGAATGAACAAACGGGTCATTCTCTTGCCGTGTTTAAACAGTGAGTCTCACCGTCTCCGTGTTCAGCGGGGCTTTGTATCTCACACCCCTCGGCAACACGTTATTGTCAAGAAACCTGTGCAGAAACCGGATCTGATAATAGGTTGAGGCCTCACGAAGGGTCAACGTTTTTCATCGTCGGGCTGATCGAAGCGCATCACGCCCAAATGAATTGCCAATACAATTACTTCCTAGTACTCGCATGTTCGCTTGTATTGGCAAACTCAACTTTCTCCAGTACGCCTGATTTAGTGCACTATCGTGCGACCGAGGCATTAAGTATACTTCTAGGAATTATCGACTTAATCGATTACTCACCGGCATGTACGTGCGGTACTGAAAAGCGCGCCTTCACTCACGGGACCTTGACCACATTCTTGTGATCACGATCTACGGTACGGCGTATGCGCGTGTTCGAGCCTGGTGCATAGTACATTTAGCATGCGCTTCACATGCGCTTGTGGAGACACGTCACCAGCAGAAAGGGCATCGACTGCAGTACTTTCTGGCCTAAACTGACAGTGTCACCGACATGCGCAACTTCATAAAGTGCAGTTAAGCATTCTGTCATGACACCTTTTTTCGTTTACACACCTTATGTGTGACTGTCAGTTGTGCACTGAAGTGACCATGAGGCCTTCACTTCTCATTGCAAAGCTCTCCTACTCCCAGAAGGGCCCACTTAGGTGGTCGGGCTGTCATTAACGTAACGACTCATAATAAACTGGGTGGAATGAGGGGGCACAGATGTGACCTAGTTAAGAGACTGATTTGTATGCATAACGTAGTCTGTCTCTCCAACCCTCCCCCCCCCCCGGGAAATTCATTTTGCGCGACCTCTTAAGGAACAGTTAACCAGAAACCATAGGTAGGTTTATTTTAATGCTATATAAGAGTGTAGGTTCTATTCACTGTTAAATGTGTTGGTTTAGTTCCCCCCCCTGCAATTCTTTGGTACGGATGACTTGTGTGGTCACCTAAACAGGACACCAGAATAGGACTGCTTGCTTTCTTAAAACGGGTGGCCTTGCGACACATTTCAGGAAAGGCGAATATTCCTTACACCGTAACACTAATTCTCACATAAAACTAAATTTGAACATAACTCACGAATTTAATTTAGTTGGTTTAGGTTAGCTTAACTAAACTGAACATAAACTAAACTTTACTCGAAAGCCGAACCCTATGGTGAACACGAACCCAAACGTTAACCCTTAGCGTAATCCTGACCCTAACCTTAACCGCAACCCTAAACCTAATCCTACACTTACTTTTAACGCTCACCTTAGCCCTAAACCTAATTTCCCTGGACTTTGGTGCATAGTCACACGTATTGCGGGCGTTTTCTGTCCCTGTGTATTATTTAGACAGCCATAAAAGTCAGCTTGATCCAATCCTTTTGCAGACAAGTCGAGTCAAGGTCATGCCGAGAGGTCGTCAGGCGGGGCACACACGAATAGGGACTCCTTCCCCCATAATACAGGTGACCTCGCGCTAAATTCCAATGAGATGAGGGTTAGGTTTAAGGCATGGGGATGGGTATCTTTTTCTGGAATTAAGCGCAAAACCTCCCGCGTCGTACCGGTATGTTTCCTGGGATTTTGACGAGGTACGTTTCTGTCATCCTCTTATCAGTGGGTAGTGTAGACAAGAACTCGTGCTCAGTGTTTTTGCAGCGAGAGAAGGCATCCAAAGGCTAATTCCTTCATCGCAGTGGACATATTGAGGCACCGATGATCTGAAAATGACCATTTAAGTAGATAAATGACGATTCTCTCGTCCGAAAGCAGTGGAATGTAGTTTTTTTCTTGAGAGATTTTGCCTGGACAATTTCTGTTACTACACGACTTTCATACCTAACCAGATGGATATCACTTTGCCTCGAATCTACCTGAAAGTGAACTCCGGCTAAATCAGAATCGTGCTTAACGGATTCACGCAGCAAAGAATGAACCTCCTCTAAATTAGTTATTAAGGGCGCACGGTGGCTGACTGCATTGTCTACCTCACTTCGTTTGGGCTGCCGAAGAATCAATATCTGTAGGATATACTGTTGCATATATATAGTGTATATGAGAAGAAGAGATGATCACGGGAACCATAGTTTTTCTTTCCTGACGTACAATGATGTTATACCATACTTCCGCATGGATACTAGCTGAAAGCCCAGACACGTGTTTCGCCGATGTTTCTGCTACTGCATGATACAGCAA
>JAYGXS010000002.1:54707399-54729549 GCA_036362985.1 Ligula intestinalis
CGAATAGGCTTACGAACTAAACAAAGTTCATGTGGTGGTCAGAGGTCCCCAACGGGTGACCGCCTGCCAGGCCGATTCCGGCCAAGTCATAATAGCAGTAAGTGGGGTATGACAGCCTATTCGATCGGTGTTCGCACATTCCTCAGTGAATATATATATATATATATACTGTAGCATATACTGTTGCGCCGACTAGGGAAGAATCGTTGGCTTCGACGCAAAATTCAGCTGCAGAAGAGGGTTTGTGCGCAATAGGCCGCAAGGACAGCTGCCTGGCATAACTGCCTGTTGTACAAACACTCTAAATTTTCTGTATACCGGAGTTTATGAAAGATTAGGTGGGGGGAGGTTTGGAGTGGAGTAGAGACTGTTGTCTCTGAACACAACAATGATACTGACTGCCCTCGGGCCTTGGGAAAAAAATGTGTCTCATCATCCTCTAGTCTTCAGATTGTCATCTATCGTGTCACCGGTGTTTTCCTGCCTTATGGTAGGCTACTCATAAAACCAGGTCAGGGTGACGAGGTGGGGGAAGTGTGGTAGAGGCAGCGCACGTCTATCACCACTATAATCTCATACACGCGTATGTCCGCGCGCTGCCAGGCATGCGGTGGACATCGTTGGACCCGAAGGTCAAACTGTCGTATTGACGAAAAAAACTCAACCACGGACTGCTAGCTCAGATTCGACCCTCGAGATTATACTGCCTGACATTTCTTGAAATTTTAAAGAGAGAAGAAAAACTTGGACAGGTGTCTGTGCTACAGCTTCCGGCATTGCTTAAGTCTGCTGCGTGTGCGAAAGTTTCCCTTCTAATTTTAAGCCCTGATTTTACGTTATTATCCGCCCACAGAGGTTCCAGTTGATAGTGTATGATGATTTGCCTGTAGTTATTAGTCGAGGAGAAATCCAGCGTTTGTAACATTAGCCAATTGGGGGCTTGTTTGATATGACACTCAGTGTCTTCTCTTCGAACTCTATTTTCTTTACTCCTTTTTTAGCTTTTGTATACAACCCACCGTCTATTCGCCCGGAGCTGGGCTTTGTGTGGTTCAGACACCCATAAAAAGAGTGCCTGTCTTGCTTATGCTGCGTAATCTTACCCATATCAGCTTTTTTATATTGTGATTAGTCGCACTTTCTAGAAATCCTCAGCTTTCCGACGTTATATCTACAGTGTTTCGTCCCTTGCGGTGTTAGGATTGCACGGTCTTTGACTTTACCGCCATTAGATGTACAAAGATGGGGCACTATTAAAATGCACTGTCCGCAAACCAAAATATTCAAGAAGAGCTGCGGCGAGAGGCCACAGTGGCAGTACTGAGGTCAACGCTTTTAACAAATGAAATGGCTTTCGCGACTTGCATTTTTTAAATTGTTGCCGCTTCCCATTGGTAACGCACGCTTAAAATGCCTTTGAGTTGTAAATGCTCACAGTGATGCAGCTCTTCTCAACGTCCTGCCGATACTTCCGCTTTATTTGATTGGCTGCAGACGACAGTCAAGGCCTCACAACAAACACAAATTCACGGGTACAGCTGGCGTGCAGACATTGCTGGTGACTGGCGCGTGACGCAGCCTTTGTGCAAGTCATTTTCCCGCATTAAAGCTGTTGTTGTTTATTCCGTCTTCCTTGACTTGTAGTTTGGGGAACCTTCTATTGTCAACACCAACAGAGACTTCAAAAAAAGAACCGACTTTCGTGACTTGAACTGTTTTAATTGTTACCTTTTCTTCTTGATACCCGACGTTTTAACTGCCACCGATTTGGGAAAGTTTAGAGTAAAGAAGCTCTCATCAGCGTCCTACCGAGTTAGGTTCATCTGCCTTCACTGCAAATATTTCCAGGCGTCCTGACCTTTGGCCCGATCGATTGTGTGCACTGACCGCGACGCAGATGCTTTCCAATAGCGAACCCAAATAAACGAGACTAAAATGGCAGTGGCCACAATGGCCGGCAAAGCTACGCAACTTGTTTCCATCTGTCCCAGATGGCTTGATCCTAAATCCATATTTATCGGCCTTCGTTCGGCACAGATCCTCAAGATCACTTACGCACTATTGCTATGAAGGCCACGTTAGGATCAATCCATGGCAGTCTGACTAGGGTCATGTTATCCGGTTTGTTGACAACCAAACAAGACAAGACTGCTACCTAATTGTAATAAATCCAAACGTGTCAGATTAATTGTACTTAGGAATGCGCTAAATTAGTCAGGCTTCTCTAGGGTCGGCTTTTCGGTTTCGCCCCTCGTCCATGACCTACTGGTCTGTCTGAGCCAGTCTGTCGACCGAGGGCAAGATTGGGTGCAATGATGGACGCGGCAAATAGCCTTCGTCTGTCACAATCTACGGACGCGTGAACACAGACCAGCTTGACAGTTCGCTCGTCGTTTGCAAAAGTTGGCAAGCATTACCGGAGGTTTCGTATTAGGGATGGATGGCCGCAGTGTCTGCGCTTATTACCGGCAAAGTCAGTGAGATGATTGTGTGCAGGGGACGGCAGGAGTTTGGATAGCCTAGTGGTTGCTGTCCAGCTTGCGCATATGTCCTAATAGACAGACGCGGCAATAAAACGCGCGATTGCAGTGTGGCGCAAGGAACGCAAAAATGACGGGTTTTGTCCGGGACCCCGCTGACTATTTTTTTGCAGTCGCATTGCTGTAGATTTTCAAATATGCGAATGATTTAAATATGCTAAAGCAATCATGATGCAGAGACTCCGTGTCTACATTGCTGTTAGGAGTACTTTTAGTTGTGTGCCCTGTGAATGGGGTGCGTGGTAGATGAGCTGGATCAGGCATTTTCCGGGTTGCACTCCCATAACAAATTCCAAACGGGGGGAGAGAGAGGGCGTTGATGGCACGCGTTTGTGCAGGCACCAGCAACCTGTGGCCTGCATGGTGCTCCAGTTGCGTGAGATCTGAGAAAGGCCTGATAACGGCCCAGGACACACCTTCTACCTGCGCCTGAACCCGCCTTTGGTCTTATGAACTCTGTCTTGACACTGAGCTATAGCTGGTGAAAAAAGAGCGAACGCAGTAGAGGCGACACAATTCTTCTATCACTAATCTGTAGTTACTTCAGTTCCGGTGACATACCAGGCATGAGATCACGTAATCACAACTCTCGACTACCTTCTGTGCAGAATTAAGTTTTCCTACCACTCCGGCCTCCGACTTCGTCTTTTTCCCACAAGGAATCGGGCCTGAAGATTGTAGGGGCAAGAGTTTGCCTATTAACAACGCCCCTGCGATAAATCCACGCGTTAGTCTCCGTCCCTCTACCGCCAGGCTGTGGACCATACGGTGGACATCGAAATCGATGGTCGAACTGTAGTAGTAGTAGTATTAGTAGTAGCAATGCTCGATCGTGCAAGAGTTGGGTTAGTCGTTTGGGCCGAATGCATCCGAAAAATCCAATCGAGAAATTCAATCGTCCTTGAAAATTGGAACATATGGACGGATCTGGGCAGTGCTGACGCTGGTTTACAGCATTTCCTTGTTGCATGCTTGTCGCTCCGCCATAGTTTCCTCCATTCCATTAGCTTTGAAGACAGCTGCTTCAGTCTTGGCGGCAGTTCGTCATGGCCACTCGTTCCCTGAAGACGTTTCCAATGTTTGGGTCAATTGAAAGACGGTTGGACGAAGTCTTTGTATAATTTTTTATCTACCCTGTACTTAGCACCAGCCCCATAGCAGATGTTTTGTAAAGCGTTCGTTAACGGTCCTTAAGGGGGGTGGCCGCTCTACCCTGCGGGATTTATCGCCGCTAATACACTTCCCAGCTTTAACGGCGGCTACTACACACTAAAACAGCGGTACACAGTTATACATGGAATACATTTCCCATATTCGTGTCTTTTGTCCCCCGCCTCGACAGCGTTCCTCTCGGCTTATTGTGGCTCTTAAGGTTCAGCAGCCAACTACCTATATTGCTTAGTCCGGCATCCTTGTTCAAAACCAGCTGCCTCAGCATCATTCACTAACACAGTCGGAGCTTTCAGATGCGCTGACATGCAGAGACTTGACCGACTTCGACTCGGACATCCACCAACACGTGCGTCCAGGTAGTTGCGGCTGCCCAAGCACCACTATAACACGCCCATTTTTCCCCACCCTCGGCCGACGCAGCTCATACCACCAGGCACGACACCCTTCAGATAATGTCTCACGTATCACTTGGAAAGCACCTAAACGCGCTCCACGATTCTACTTAAGCAATTACCACGACTGTCTCATGCTCTCTCAGGCCAGTCAACACTAGCCCTGGCTTCGCCAGTGGCCACTGCCGCCTGAGACAACAACATAGGGTCCTGTGCACGCCAGGCACCGCCATTCGTGATTGGTTTTTACCGTTCTACACATTCTTCTAGCGATCTGGACTCGGAGTCCGGACAAAATTGAAGCTTTTCGTTGGCGCACTCGTTGGCTGCATTGCGTCGGTCTCTCTCTTATCAACGTTCTACTTCACGCTAAACGCTGGCAAAACACACCAGAAACCATTTATCTACCGTTCACCTGTACCTCGACCACGCCTTGCATAGTAACTCAAGCAAAAAATTTTCCTGCTGAAAATTTAAATTGGCAAACGTATGTTTTCAGTCAGTCATCATCAGGCCGCTACATGGCACTGAATTCTTGAACTATGTAGATTGTTTATATGGTTCGCGGAGAAACTATTAGTCATACTTTTCGTTCCCATGCCACTTGCATGAGGGAGTCTTTCTTTTCTGCAGTTGCAACGGTAGGCGTTATATCACGCTCCCTAGTTTTGCGGAGGGCGAAACTCTCTGGATAGTCGTTTCCCTCTGAGTCGTTCTCCAGCTGCTGGAGCTCTGCTTGCACACTTTCGGGAGAACAGATGCGTGGCCCTCCTGCCACCAATGCCTTAGCTGCATTTTGTTTTAAATTAAGGTGGATACAACTTTTAGAGAAGAAGACGACTCGGTCGCTGGGACAATACTTTTATTTGCCTGACGTTTCGATATCCGTCACGTATTCGTCATCAGACTGGTAAAATCAGACTGTTATGATTCAAGTTCTGTCCCGTCTAAGTTTGCTTTCGGAATAACCTGCGTTGGATAGGACCATCCCTCTGTCTGTATGCAAGGACATCGAAGAATGCGATTGTGTTGTTCGCCTCACTTTCTGCCCTACACAATAAGTACACCCTATCAACTATTCGTGTTGACGGCTCCAATAGTCTAGTCACTTGCCACGCAATCTACTCGACCTCTTTGTTCTGGGTCTGAGGGACAGGACTGCAGCCGACCACCAATGTGGCGCAAAACAAGCCGCCGCCTGTTGAAGTTCATCTTAATTTACTTTGAATGTTACCACACGCGCTTAACTCCAGCCTGATCGGTTGTCTTGCCCAGCTGCAGCATAGAGGCATATAAAGCCAAACAGTCGTGGACGCCTTTATTTCTCGTGCTATAATGCGAGTGGACAAAAACACAGGACCGGCAAACACGCTCCCTCTAATCTGCGTAAGCAGCGGAATACCCACTCTCTCTCTCTCTATCTATCTCTCCGAGGAGTGACGTCACACCGTAGGCATACGTCCCCAGCGGTCACAGGTGCCTAAGGCAGAAACTCAGACTTTTTCTTTGCAGAATTACTTCCTTAGTCTAGTGTCTTAAATTCTTTCTTTCTGATGAGGACCTAGCCCGGTGGTTATGATTTTTGAGTCACACCCATTAGCTTAGCATCCAGAGACCTGCCCACCCTCTGCCTAACTTAGTCATTGGAGAAGGTGAATATACACGTAGTGGTAGCGTGCTTGCGTGATGACTGGCTGGGCCAATAGTTTGAACTAATGTAATCGAAAATCCCCAAACGGAAATGCCACGCCCGGACCCACTTCAAGCATTTACCAGGCATTGTAGACGAGGTTTGCTGACAACAATCTCGCTGCTCATGGTACGTAGACGTAGTTTAGCGTGAATAGGATCTCATAATCGAACCACATGATGATCGGGGCGTAGCGTGATGCACTGAAGTCAATAAAACATTACTTGTTCTAAAAGAGTAGGTGGGTTCATCCATTAGTCATTGAAGTGAAGGGTTCTGGCATTCTTTCGGGTGGGGCGGCTCGAATGCTCCGCAGGGCTTTTCGCAGGGCCACGAATAAGTTGCTCACAGCCTATGTGCTGAGTCCTGTGATTCTGTACCGTTGACCACCCAAATAGTGATAGAGCCCAGTGTGAGATGAAATAAGTGTCATCGCTGGAACAAAAACTTTGTTGGCCTGACGGTTATAGTGCATGCTCGAACTCATCATCAAAGAAAGCTTCAGATACGAGTTCGAGCATGAATCCGAAATAACTTTCTTGTTCCAGCGAGCACGCCTTCATCCTCTCAACTGCGTTCACAGAACCCAATTTATTAAGATGTTTCCAAATCTATTTCAAATCGTTCGCGAAAACGAATAATTTCGTTAACACCTATATTTTGGCTACTTTAGTGGCTTCCGGATGATCGCTTGTCCTGTTATACTGCACTCGTTTTTAATGAACCTGGAAGTAATCTTCCTTGATAGCTCTGATATTATGCTTCTTTAAAAACTGATTAAAACTAACGCTAACAATAAGCGTGTCTATAGTGGCACGCAAGGGCCATTTTCCCTCCACGTAACGCCAGACATGACGGCCCGTGATGGCAAGCCTCGACGTACCTTTTAGACTACTGCTCACTTCGCGAGAGGCCGCATTTAGTAAGCTGACCTCAACCCGTCTGGTCACTGGCTCTGAAGGCCAACTTACAAGGACCTCAATGCGGCGACTCTCGTCCGACCGGCGCTTCAGATGCAACCCGTTAACCCGCGGACGTGCGATCGTCTCAGAGGCAAATCTATAGGAGTTAAGGCTAAAACGGTTAACCTTAACAGCTACAATCTTCCAGGCCCGTTTCCTTAGGAGATGGGAGAAGTCTTGGGAAGGCAGAGTAGATGGAACAGTGTATTGTTTACAGAAGGGTTAAGGGGAAAGTTGCCAATAGGCCATGGGACAGGGCGGCGTCGCCGACCGCGACGCGCCTGAGCGGAATCCCAAGTCACCGGCCACAGCCACCAACTTGAGGTCTTGTGTGAGTGGGCCTGTGATTGGTTGCCTTGCGCGAGATTAAGCCGTGTGTGTCAGTAAATAGCCCTGGTCCTTGAGCGATAGACAGGCCAGGGGTCGGCCATAACGGTAACCGCAGCGTTGGCGTGATGAGTCAATGGTGGCGTTAAGGTCCACTTAAAAATCTCCTCACGCCGTCTGTACAGAATAAACTCTCACTACCACCCTGGCCTTCCCATGACTTATCTCCCCCTAAGAAACCGGGCCCGGAAATCGTTGTGACAAGGGTTAATCTTATTAACCGGACTTCGTCTATATGTCCGGGGAGCGTTGGTTTCGTCAACCTCGATACTAGACAGTTTACAGCTTTTATATCGGAGCATAAAAATGCACAGCTATTTTCGTTCAAGAGAATACCATTTACCATCTCTCAGAGCTGCAGAAGATCCTTATTTCCTCTCCCCTCGGATCCGTTTCCTATACTTTCAATAATGGTTAAACTAATTATCCGGTGCATTTTAGGGGAGTGCGCCAGGGCCACCTGGCGAACCAATAAAGGGTTTGAGCTATCAAACCTTATGTCCTACTCAAGCCTCAATTTATTTATACTGATAATTTTTATGAGTTCGACTAAGCCGAAGAAGGAATTGAAGCACTCGTCGAATAATTCAACAAAGTACACCTGAGAATGCGAAGCACTTTCATCCATGTGAATGAAATAGCGTTCGTCTTTGATCAATGTTAACCCATCTTTTCCTCCAGCAACTAACTGCATGCTTTGGTGTTGACATTATGGTGAGGGGCCAACAGCTAAATTCTTTCCCCAGTTGATTTACTTCTGTCTGGGATTTAAACAAGGCATTCTCTCTAATCACAGTGCAAGTCATCTCGGGAGCATTTTGTTGACCGATACTTCTCACACGCAGTCCCTCCTCATGTCCTGTGCCCGCAGATAAGACTCAAATTGTGTTGCCATGGTGCATGCCGTGGTAAGTGCATCGTCATACAATGCAATATAACTCGAAGTTTATGTGCCTAAAACTAAGTGATGACAAGTTCAGCACAGATTCAGTGGACGTAATTAAGAGTACTGAACCACCACACATGACTGACTCATCGTTTCTAGGGTAGCTGCCCATTTTCCCACTTAATGCTGTATCTGTGTTCACACGAGTACCTGTAAAGGAAACGGTCTACTACCAACGGAGGCATACCTGTGTGTCCCTGGCCCTTGTTGAACTAAGCAAGAAAAAAATTGACTATCGGGACGATCAGTGCATGCATCGTCACCTTCGGACCACTACAGGTGTACAACATCCGGGGAAACGAAAAAAGTGCGGTGGTAAATGCGCAGTTTATTAGCGTTTCACCGCTTGCATAGGTGGGAGGGGGGAGGTTGCAGGAATGCGTCATAGGCCGGGCTTGAGGTCGTGCTGCAGTCAGTTGGAGTCAACGCATCATCAGTGCAGACAGACATTCGCAACGTCATGGCAAACACCACGTAGGAACCAGAAATGCAGAGCGGCAAAGAAATTGGATTAGTTTGATTCAGATGTAAGTTGTCAGCTCTGTCACTTCGACAGATAACTAAACAGAACTTACTTAGTAAAGCAAGCCCTCTCTAGACCTTGCTAAGACTTTCGAATCTTCACTCTATCACAAGCTAACGTAACCGAAAAAGACAAGGGAGACTAAAATGCCTATTTCTGGCTTCTTAGTCGTCGTCAGTTAGCCAAACCGCACAGCAGATTGTGCATTACGCAAAACCCGAACGCTGGACCTGTTGTTTAGAAGTCCAACACTCAGCACATTGAGCAAAGGCCTGGTTTTCTTGCTGGTTTAGCTCGGGAATATTGACACTCCTTGATTCTCAGTCACCCTGGACAAGTAGATGTTTAAGTTTCATCGCAGACTTTTCACTGATTGTTCTCCAAAATATGTTATATATACCTAGCTGTCTCCAAGTATATTGTGATTCGTCAGTCAAAAGTACATGACTTCATTCTAGCGTACACCATAGACAGCAATGCATCCACCATTCACGTCTTAACGTTTGGCTCTAAAACCGAATTAATTCGATCACTGACCAGGCGTGCGCAGACATTCTACAAACTGAAAGATTCTGTATAATTTTTGAACAGTTTTCGCTTGGATTTGCTGAGGTGATAGTTCCGCAGTGATAATCGGAGAAACTAAACTTTCTCAGCTGACGAGTATTGTATTCTTGCTGACATTTCTGAGAGCTTGTTTAACTCTCCATACTTAAAGAATTTAATGACAAATATTGCTCAAAAATCAAACTGACTGATCGAACTACTTGGCCATAGACTGGTCGATTTATTTCCTCTTACGCTGTCTCTGCATTTTGAGGGATTTTTGCCGCTGGCGTTAAGCTTCGTCACCTTGATGGATATTGCTTGTAAGTCGGCGTTTCCTTCGGGTGGGTTCACCACAAGATCGTGTCCGCTCAAATTTCTAAAGTTCGGTGTGTGCATCTCATGCGCAACCTGCTTTACAATGATCACCTGCAGCTTGTTTCCTTCTTAGATCTACGAACTGAGGCATTTACCGGACACACCATCAGCCAAGTGTGTGCAGCGTGTGAAGTGGCCGATGAGTATGAGGGATCACTCTCAATCGATAACTGACTGTTTACCACGTCTCTGAAGCGTGGAGGCCTAGGCTAAGTGCAGGGCTGTTTTCTCACCCTTCTGAAATTTAAGGATTATGTGCATATGTAATGCCACGCTTAAGCAAAACGCGGCCCTTGAAGCCTGGCATCCGCTGGCAGTTTCCTTGGATCTGATTGCATTTCTCTGTATGCGCTTGTGCCCCCACTGGGATTACAGGCTGTGTACATGGTTGTCCGGCTGAATGTTGCTGCTCTCCTTGGTCCAACGGAGTGAATAGTGGCTGGTGGCGCCTAGCGAAGTTGCGGGCGGCGCGATGGTGGCTTTCATGCTCTCCTCTGTGTAGTCTTTGGCACCATGCTTATCGTACTAAACTGCCCGTTCTGAGCCTGGTGGCACACTTGGTGGCGGCCTCGGCCGCATCAGCCACCTGCGCCCTCCTTCATCTCCTGTCTTCTCGGCTATTGTCTTGACACCGGATACAGGTGCGTGACTGTGGTAGATCCAGCGAGTCTACCTTAATTATAATCCAACTTGAGTCACCGCGTTTCCCTTCAGCTTGTTGAAGCTGGTGGTGGACATCGACGAAAACGGGGGTCAAACTGTCTCCGCAATGTAATGACGCATGACTTATGGGCCGCAGGAGGGGCTAGATGCCTGCTGATAGAGTTTTTATCTGCCTTGAGGGTGAGTTGTTATGCCTGTGGGGTGCCTCAGCCAACATTGGTCATTTTTTTGGATTTCAAAAATTGTGGCCAGCTACCCAATATAAACTTCAAGCTGGAATTCTGAGTCTAAACTCCAAGATGCTACCTTGCTCTCACGTAGGAGGGTGTACAAATTTCGTCAATTTTTTTCAAAGTTGTTGCAGTCCTCATCATGGCCACATGTTTGGTAGACAAATATCGGGTTTCGGTAAGGAGCACTCTGAAATTAGGCTGCTTCACTCGATGGCACATTGTCGCGTGGGGTTGATGAGCAACGCCTACACGGGCGGGTTTTAACCATCGATAAACTGCTTGGGAGACTTATTTCATGTAGAAAACGCCTTTTCGGGTTGCTGTCGTTTTGGTTTTCGTCTATTTAGCCAGTGCTTGCTTAGTTGGATAAATAGCTTGGAAATGCAATAGCTCGGAAGAGATCGTGAAGGTTTAGTGAGTCGTTGCCTGCCCGAGGTCTGGCATTCCTGTCGTGGCCTCAATCCGTCTAGACCTCAAGGTCATGGCGGCCGCCAAACTTACTGGCGCGCGAGGGACAGGACACGCAAGTTAATTTTCTACCCACACGCTGTCCAACCAATCACAGGCCGACCTAGCCAATGAACGCGCTCTCTCTCTGTCTAGTGGTCTGACTGCTCTCAAACTGGCACTTGGGACCCGGTCAATCTCCTGGGTGGTCATGTTCTCCCAAGTCAGACTTCTTACATCTATTCTACGTTTCCTTGTGTACACAGTCAACTATTCCTTCTACTCTGGCCTTCCCAAGACTTCTACCATCTCCTAAGGAACCGGGCCTGGAAGACTGTAGCTGTTAGGGTTAACCATAGAGTGTGGGTGCAAATATGTTTGTAAGACAGAAGGTGATTGCTGCTAAAGTGAAACATCTGGTTTGTGCTAGGAGCTTTTATGAATATTGCAGTTTGGAGTAGTCCACTCGCACACCGGCTAACCAGAACCATTTGAGCCACCGACCCTTTCTTGGCCTATAAAAACGCGGAGAGAAGGAAAGAAGATAAATGGATCAGCCTAGGGCGGATCAGCTTGGCCAGTTATTGGGAAATGAGCTCCGTGTTGCATTTCACGCTTTTAGATTGGAAAGCTCCTCGCAACGTCAGCGAAAAGGCATTTTTGATCAGGTGAGAAAAGTAAGTTTTTGAAATTATTACTCTGGAACGCGAACCAAAGCAGTTTCTTGTGTTTACAAGGCCACTTTAGCCCTGTGCACTTCAAAATATTATCCAGCTGCAAATTTCACCCTGCAGGTTATTAATAAATACAAAGGAATCACTTCCCTCGACAGCCGTACCCGCTCAGGCCGCTACCATCTCAAAAAGGCTTCAGAGGTGAAATTCTATACCCTGGGCCATAATTGGTAACGACAATTCGATCGTCACGAACGATGACGTCCACCGGTGCCTGGCAGGCGCAGGAACGGTGAATTACGCATGCATTAATGTACAGTGACGGACACAATCGCTGCTCACCCTTCTGAGCCATTTGGCAAAACCAACTCAGAACGACTGGGCCTAGACCCTATCTTCAGAAGACCGGGGAAACCAGGGGTCTGGGAATTTTAGTTAGTACCTGGGCTGTTAGTATGGTAAGTTGCAACATCAATTTGTACTATTACAGTCTGCCCGTTCGCAACAAGTACATATTGCGCTGTCACTGACATGTTTTAGCCCAAATATACACCAACAGTTTCGGTCTATGCCTATAGACCTCAAATATAATGATGTTTACCACGAACCGAAATGAATTTATAAGGCAATTAAGAAGCTGAAGTTTGAAAACCGGTATGTCAAACAGAAAGCAGACAGGGAAATCTGGGTAGCTCCCTGATAATCTGGACCCCTCGCAGTGGTGTCAAGCGGCGGCAGAATACCGGCGAAGCACGTGTCTGGGTCTTTCAGCTGGTACCCGGGCTGTTATTGTGGTAAGAAACAGCATCAACCTAGCTTCAGTCGACAACACAAGTCAGTTCAAGTACCCACAGAGCCCATTAGCTCAGTTCTCTTTAGTTGCTTTAATCCCTTTTACTGTTAAAATCTAACAGAACTGACTACATACTACAACTCATTATTACCTATCGGTGGTACCTCTTTCGACTTATTCGGATTGCAATTGGAAAAGAAAAATTGGTATCCCTGTTTATTTCAGCGAAATCATCTTTTTGGGATGGCAGGGCAACAGCATTTAAGGCTATTGCGGTTATCCCAAAGTGCATGGAACAGGGGTTCTCATTGTTTTTACTTTGGACTGTGAGTGCTTTGGAAGTTTGGTCTTACTTATCTTCAGATAACACATGTCAAAATCGCTAGCTTAATATCCAGGCATCCATGAAGTGCACATTTTTTACAATTAACGGCCTACAGACTTGAGCCAAACATTTCTGACAAGCCGCCGACGGCGTTTTGACACTGTATATGACTTTTATAACAGGTAAGAAAGAAGTTAGGTGGCTTTGAGTATTTACTGGACGGGCCGATAGTTATATTCTTTGTGGCATATTGACAAGGGTACACTAGGGAGGCGTATATATCACTAAACCCGACTGAATTATTAATTTCTGGGATTATTTTGTTTTGGAATTAAGTAGGGGATCTCAGCATGTCACTGGAGCTAAATTTCCAGCAATTATCCTATTGATGTAAGGCTTAATCTTCTAAGTATCGATAGGTAGGGCAGCGTTTATAATGTCACGCAAATTTGATCGTAGGCGTGATTTTGACTGCGACTTTTGAGTGCTGTAACTCAAACCTTACAACGTTAAGGGCAGAGACTTTTTATTTGATTGCAGGTATCTTGTCATACTCTCTCTAGCAATAGCTGAAATGACATGATATAGGGTCAGAAGACCTCTATTAAGCAACGAATCCATCAGGTCTTTTAGATGTAGATATCAGAGTTCAACGTTTGTTCTCCTCCCTCACATACTTTTGATGTTAAAATGGGGATAATTTAGGACTTAGTAGAATTGATTCATCTTCACTACATTCTCGCAGTAAAAAAATATTCCTGAGTAGTATTAACATTAGGAACGCTAGATCAACCTTACATTATACTGCCATCAGTGCAGTTGCAATATTCGTTTGCCCGACAGGATTGTGAAAAGCACAATCAGGGCACAATGCAGAACCGGCCGCCAAGACGGCAAAAGATCGTCCGCTATGATGTTTTCGGTCTTCTCCTGTTTACCGGGACTTGGTCTAATACTTGCTGTGGTTAGAACACACTGAATCCTGAACCACAACAGATGCGTGGTCAGTCTTTCCTTTCGATTGGTCGTCTAGGGAAACAAACTTCCCCACAACTAGGCCCCAGAGACTTGATTACAGTTTTTCTGATTTACTGAAGTTGTAGAAAGTTCAGAGACCGACGGAACCCTACGAATGCCCGCAAGAAAGTTCTTCTGTCATTTTTAGGAATTTAAGGTTGTGCCTGTCATGAGGGTACTGTTGATTCCACCCGAATTAGCGAGAATTAGCGAGGCCTCTTCTCGGGCAACACAAGATCAGTGAAATCTCGAAAGACTTCACGATTTAAACATGCGGATATTGGCTTCGTACCTATCGGTGGCCAAAGGACTTTGGAAGGCTCTTTAATCTAGAGTATGCCACATAGAAATTGGGAGCACTTAAAAAAACAAGTCCCATTTTAATTCAGATATAAAACTGTTTAAGCACAGAATCCAAAGGATTCCTCACAGATCAGCTTCCAATCCGGTATTAACCCCCCATTAATTTCGTTAGCAAGGAAGTTAATGAAAGAACGCTAGTTCTGCAACTGAAATAGGTGTAGCATTATTTGGGAGATAAACGAAAAAAATCACCTAAGGCCCAATTCCGGTAGGGACAATGTGGTGTTGTAATGGGGACATAAGCATTTAAGTTCTCTTTTTCGGTCCTTTTTCATGCTAACCCAGCTGATGGTTGTCCTTGTTACGTCCGGAAGCGCAGCTAAATGAGCGTGGGAAGAGCGAAAATCGATAAAAGTTTCGTTTGGCTGCGCAATCGATTTCATTAGTTTTGTGCTGAGGGGAAATCACCATGGTTTTTGTCGAAACTTCCAAAACACAGCGCAAATTGGTATTTGTTGTAGGCATTTGGCGTTTTCCTGTTATAACGCTTCAAATGTAGTATTTTCAGATAAATGGATTGTTGCGGGGGGCAACGATTAGCATAGAGGATTGCATGCTTAGCTGCCCTTCATTAAAATCAAGTTTTTTGAAATGACAATTCCAAATTCGAATTAAGTATAAAGGGTTGAAGGCCGTTTTGATTAAACCAGATGTTTTACGTTCTACTTAACCAGAGTCTAATTTCAACGCCATTTTTCCAGTAGTTCATGCGTGCCTCGTGAACTAAACTGGCCATTTCTCTCTAAGTTATATCTCTACAGAAGATAAGCAACAAATAATTCAGCGGAACTCGCGGCACATCCATTTATCATATACTAGCATTTTTTACAAAAAATAGTTTTTATGACCAAATATGAAGTGTTTGCATTCATATACACTTCAGGACGTTTTATAAATGTAGTGACTATATCCGCCTTGTGGATTACTGTAGCACTAAGAGCCCTATCATATTCACAGTCACTGATTTTTAGTAATGTAGCATAAAATGCTGATTTTACAAAAAATGTGTTTCCGGCTGGTACGAGACTTTTTGTTGGCAGCATGTGTTACTTTTGATGCTGAAATGGATTAGGCGGGAAGGGTATGGATACTTAGATGCTATTTTTGGTTTATTTTCTCGTTGAAAGTCCATCGTACGTGAATTCCACATAATGCCACCAGACACTGGAAGCAGGACGACCCACATTTACAATAACATTGCATCTTTGATCAAGAAGCAGGCCATGATCAAAAGAGTTAGGAGAAACCTAACTTCGCAAACAGGTCTCCTTGGGCGATTACCGGATGTGGACGAAACCAGTGGCTTTCAAAAGTTCTGAAATTAATGATGATGATGATGATGATGATGATGATCATCATCATCATCATCATTATCATCATCATCACCACCATCATCATCATCTTCTTCTTCTTCCTCCTCCTTCCTCTTCTTCGTCTTCTTCTTCTTCTTCTTCTTCTTCTTCTTCTTCTTCTTCTTCCTCTTCTTTCCCTCCTCTTCCACCCTCTTCCTCCTGCTCCACCCTTCCTCTCCCCCATCTTCGTCATGCGACTTATATTACAATTGCCCTCTCCGCAGATCTTCTACCTACCATTTTCGTGGGATTTCCTCCTTTTTTATGTCCTTCTTTCACTTTTTCTGCGGATTCTCTTTCTTTGCGTGTTTTTGTTATCCGGCCCACTCCTACACCTCTCGAAAGCATGCTATGAGGCTGTCTGTCTGCAGATAAAAAAGAGCATTAGCTGGCCAGCGAATTATCTAGCCTTCTAGACTCGGGAAGAAGATAAATACTCTGTTACTATTTTTGTCTTAGACCAGTTGGAATAGATGAGTAGGTAAGAACAAACCAACTCAGGGTTATCTAGCCATGCCCTCTTAAAGACTACCACGCTATGAACGAAGGAAAAAGGTAAGTCGAGGGAACGCTAGGAGGAAAATAAATCACCAAAAATAGGAAAAATGAAACGATAGTGGATGGAATATACGAAGTAAGCAAGGACAGAGAGAGGAAGAGGGTACATGGTGCATGAAAACTGACTCAGCTGAAAGACTAATCTTAGACGTTGACCATGAAGAATAGGCATGAGAAGGAAAGGATATTATTAAGTTAACTTGAAGTGAGGTAGAAAAAAATGTATTAACACATAACTCAAACCGAAAACGCAAGGTAGTTAAATCAAATCTTGTTAAGAGCCAGTCATCGGCTGTGAGCTCGAAACGATCGAAGTATGGTGTAGTGGCTTTACGTGAGAGGAGGTTATGTGACTTTTCAATGAACTTTTCACTGGAGAGTGAAAATCTGTATTCGAGAGAGTAACCTAGAATAAAGGCAGGAAAGTCCGATCACAGAAAATAAACATGAATATTTGTCTTGTCATTTAGACTCGTGCCTGAGACCGTCGTCAAAAGGTTACCGTATATACACAGCTTTGGTTCTGTTCAGTGAATGAGTCGTTGGTCATCCAATTTGCAAATACCTTATTCTTCCTTTTAATTCTGTATCACTTTAAAGGGCACATTTTTCGCCATTGCATACTGCACTGCGACCGACCTATGAAGCTACTGTGATTTATGATGGCAGTGGGTTGGTCTGCGCGCTTTTTCCGACTAGGCTTCATCCCATGCTGGCATAAAAGTGCACAAGTCGCAAACGTGAATTATTATGCCTGCCTGTCTACACAGCAGGCGGCACATGTATCGAGGCCTTATCTCACCAGTTCGCCGCCTGAAGCATCTGGAAAATAGTGCATATATTGTCGAATAAAGGTCTCCTTTCAAGGTCGTTTCCAAACATTATCCAATAACGTGTGCATTTTAGCGAGATAAATATCTTTGGGGGCATTTTTCCTCTCAAATGTTACCGTAATAGGCGACGCGTTTTTCCTCCTCCTTTTTGTATAGGGCTTTAGCTGTTCAGCTAGGCAATCGATGCTGCGATCCCACGCACAGAACACATCACGATAAGCTGATTCCAATACCCTGGACATGACGGATTCGACTCTGTACGTCGTCCAGTGAAAAGCTACAATAGGAACAAGATGCCTGCTTTTGATAATCGTAATCTAAACTAGTTGGAGTGAAGCGGGTAACCTTTGTTCATCAACTTAAACGAAAGGTGACAACTACAAGTTTACATAAATGCGAAGTAACTTGAATTAGTCCAGGAAGTTGTGTAAAAATGAGAGTACGACAAAGTTGTCAATAAATACATATTAAGGCAAATGTTCGCATTCCAGGAATGCGTTTTTTTGAGAAGAAGAAGTCTTATCGAGCACCAGAATCCTGATTTTATGGGTCTGAGCTTTCGGGCTCCTGCAGGAGTCAATCGTCAGAGATTGGAAAACAACAACAAAGTGGGTGGCTAGTTCGGGCGTGTGTATAAAGCAACTAAAATGTAAACGTGTAGAAAATAAATAATTGTGTGGTTTGACCGCCGACTCGCAAGTGCTGACTATGTCAGTCTGTGCTCGTGGGCGAGATCGGCGTATTAGATGGGAATATTTACAGAAATAACATCGTCAACGAAAACAAACAACATTTATAGGGGAAACTGTCGAATTAAAGTCATAGGGGAGGGATGGGGGAGGGGGAGTGGGGTAAGAGGACCAATTAATCACCGGTGCCGTGAGATGCCTACGCAGGGCAACATATGCGGGCGCCAACTCAATACATCGGTTAACTGAGTTCTCATCTGATGCCCAGACTTCAATCAGTTCTCGGCCCGTCTTGCTGCCAGCGTGGGCAATTATCTTCGCGGCTGCGAAGTTGAATTTGTGACCAATAAAATCAGGATTCCGGTGCTCGATAAGACTTATTCTCAAAATACATACACATGACAAAGGGCTACTACTGAGCTTTCCTATCACTTTCCAGTCAATCATGATTATTTTTCATTACACATAACAGTGAAGTCATTTGTGTTAACGCATACACGCTTTAGGTTATAGCAACACAGAGGTGCGATTAAGGATCAGGACATGTATGCATAATGCACTGCTGAACTGCAAGTCGAACATATTACTTCTGGCGTACAAGCAACTTAAAAATTGAAGTCAAATGGGGGGATATTTGTTGAAAGCAGGGCGTTTTTAAAACTAAAGGGGCAAAGTGTGTTTTGTGGGTTTATATCCGACAGACGGATTGCTTGCAAAGGCTAAACTTGATTCGGCGTAAAATAGTTTTCAAATAATAACGTACCAAATGTTTTTAAAAAGAGTTTCGAGTAGGCAAACAAGATGACAGTACATTATTCCTCGCTTGATTCCTTGTTTGTATCAGCATTCCTTATTACATATTCAGTCAGTTTTACTGTTACATTCCCAGCATCACCAATAATCGAACATCTGCGAGCTGTGCGAAGCGCATCGCGCCCGAATGAATAATCGGTCATCTCCACAAGCGATCAACTGCAACCACGCGAACAAATATGAGCCTGCTCGAACACGACTGACCGCACGGCCATAGATGAGTTAAAAATTAAATGTCACTTCGCCCACGCAGGTCTCCAGTTCTCTGCCAACGTCCAGTCTGAGAGACAGCTAGGACGCGTTAAGCCCCAAGGTGGCGCAGTAGACGGGCGAGCCCCCTCACGTCAAGCTGGACTACACAGGTGTACATTGGAGGCGTGATTGGAGACAAAGTACCTCCGGGCGGCAGATGAGGGAGAATGACTTGTATGACCGCATAAACTGAACACGGGCATAGACCAGCCACGCCCACTTAAAAAAGGTGGCCTTGCGACAAATTTCACTAAGGTTAAACATGACGGTGTTTGAACCCTAACATAGAACTAACCCATACCCCAAAGTTTAATGCGAATTCTTCCATTTGAGAATAGCATTCACGAACGGACGGGATATAGACTCTCTGTTCTGTGTATAAGGGTTCTGAAATGGAGTTGAAACGTGATTTACTGACGGTGGCTAATAGGACAGATCGCGATTCCACTCTTGGTCGTAATGCGTCCCGATTATTGGTTAATTAGTGAAGGCGACTTGTATGGCCACCTAAACTGGACACGGAGAATCGGAACGCCACGTCCACTTAAAATAGTTGGCATTGCGATAAAATGCAGGAATAATAATTAATCCGATGTCTTAGCCCGAACACTAACCCTTAAATAAAACCAAACTATAACACTAATCGTAACCCTAACTCTAGCCCTACCCTAAATCTAAACCTTAAAGTTAGTACCAACACAACAATTTACATTCACTAACGCAATTTTGACCTTAACCTCAACCGTAAACGTACCCTGAATTTAGCCCTAACCTAAATCCTTGACCTAATTTCCTCGGCATTTGGCGCACAACTACAAGTAGTGTGGGTGGTACCTGACTCTGTGTAATGTGTAGGCGGCCATACAAGTCATCCTTACCGATAAGGGTTTGAGTCATCGAGACGCCTACTCGTTATTTCAACAAAAAAACATTTTCCTCGCAACAAAAAGTTAAGATTGTTCCTGTTTCCGCTTGTAATGGCTGCTCTAAGATAACGCTTACAGTTTACTGCACAACAGACAACTAGGATGGCTATGTCTTTGAAAAAATGCGTTTCTTCGTGTTGTTTTCGTGGCGTTCTCACGTGCCGTTTTAGGGAGCTAAATAGCCACACCATGGCCGTACGTAGGGGAACTGAATTCCGCAGAAGGCTGCCACACTAACATCACTTTTTACTGCTCTTTCAAAGAGCTTTGCAATTCTCGAGGGCATGTGTAGCGCGGCATATCGCCCAATGTAGTTTGTTCATCAAGGTGTCAGAACCTCAGGTTATGTTCAACTTTTTACTTTCCAGCACCAATCCTCATGGAGACAAGTATATTCCTTATTTCACAAGTTAGGGGGTGGAGAAACTTGGATGTCAGTTCACATTCACATCCGAAAAACAGACAGAATAATCTGTATCTCACAAACCAGTGCGAAGATGCGTAGCCCGTGAATGGTTTTTTTAATACCTGGGAAAGGATAACTTAAACAACACGCTACAAAAGGAAACGGGTATGCTACCGTAAAAATGGATGTGTACATCAAAAGATTGTTATTCTCAGGACGAGCTCGTGTTTACTACACGGTCTATTTACTTTTATAGGTCTTTTTTTCTTTGCATGCAGGCAGCCTCCAAGTAACGCAGTAGCCGAATTGTTACTGTGCGAACGAGTATTCGGAAGACTGCTTTGGGCCAAGATAAGGTCCAATATTAAGGAGGTGCTTAAAGAAAAAGTAGCAGACATTTGATTTTCTGACTTTAGATGCCATTTAGGCAAGTACTCAAGTAATCTTGCCGTCAGCTGTCTTTGCATTCACCCAATATATTATTTAGATTATTCTGAAAATACTTACCGACATCGTGACTCGTTCTTAAACATTTAATTTAACTGTTACTTTTGCAGTTTTACTGAAAACTGTGCATGATATGTACTCCGAAATAATTCTCCTTTCGGTTTTTGAGAATATGAATTTGAAAAATCTAAGCCATTGGTAACAAATATTATCAAAAAAGAAATACGTTTACGCTTCTTGTATAGTCCAAACTCGGTTGTAATGCTTCAAAAGCAGCCAGATATGTCAACGGGACATATGGGGAAAGATCCACAAGTGATCGGATAGTAAGAACGTGGTTTCAAAAATTCTGTAGCGACCATCAGAGCGTTAGGGATGAAGAAGGCAGAGGACGGCAATGCACTTTTCACACTGAACTTGTGGGATAGGAAGTAGTCTATCCAGTAATCTAAGATATAATTCTCCCAACAGTTAAAAACTAGTAAATAAGAACAAAAGTTGTGGGCAACTAAAATAAATGTGCCTATTTAGCGTCTTATTTAAAGTTGTGTCAAGTTACTTACAAATCATGTATAACTGAGTACAACAAAAAGCTCTTGAATGTCACTGCAAACTTTCGAATGCAATTGTGAAAGAAAGCCCATATCAAAGTGGCATATAAATTTCCCAGCCACTTTGTGCCAGTATTTCAACGATGTCCAAGCGTCTTATGCAAGCTGGTTAGATGCAACCGGGTCCTGCATGAACTTCGTGCAAAGTAATGGGTTTGGAGTTTTTAAATATATTCTGCGAAATTTTAATGGTCCCCTTCTTGTTTAAAAAGTGACGTGTAACGACACGTGCGTGCTATTTTTTATAATCATGGACGATCAGGATAATGCCTTGAGCGTGAGGAAGCACCCGAATGTTTCCTGAACCCGGAGTTGCATCACTTACATCAGTAATGACAGTCTAGGGGGTATACTTTTGGTTTTGTCCATTACATCTTTCTCTGGACTGCTGGGATTATCACAGCAGGGGCTTACTGCAAGCAAATCGAAGAAATGCATGTTCAGGTGGGAAAAATTATATGAACATAACTGAATTAGCATAGCCCAGTGCTGTGTAGCGACCCCTTACTCTCAGGCATGCTTTCCTCGGACGCCGCGGGACAAGGTCACTCTATGTCTGTGTTCGCAAGACGCCATAGTCAAAGCCGGCACTCAAGGTCGGGACTAGTCTCGTCTCACTAGCCAACCAGTGCACGAGATGCGGGATATTTGTTTACGCTCATTCACTTCCAGAGTCGACGACTCACTGTTCGGTTGCAGACTCTCTGGACTCCGGCTCATTCATGGCTGGCCTGCACTCGTCTGGAAGTCACTTTCCTAGTGCTTACATACTACGCTTGTTCCTACCTTCGTAAATTCTCCCTGACACTATGGCATTCCACGCCTTATACTATCCACTAACTTGAACATGTTGGGATACGTTCTCTTGTCTATTTTCCGGCTGGACCACATCGTATCCCACAGCTGCTTCACGACAACGCATGGCCACATGTCGGCCATATTTTCCCCATCTCTCACGCCATGACTATAATTTTTATAAGCACTCTAGCCATTCTTTTAAGCAACAAATCTCTCAAGAGCAAAACGAAATTGGAAGCGGGGTTCAAAGAAGTAATAGTAAGAAAGCCAGCTGATTTTTATTGACTAGGCATGAATGATCTGGTTCATCAATGGCGGGAATGCACAGATCTAACAAAAAGCTGTTAGCAGCTCCCGAGAGTAAACTTGAACATGAACGCACCTCCTTTTTTTATAGTGTTTTCAAGGAAAGG
>JAYGXS010000002.1:54732549-54764179 GCA_036362985.1 Ligula intestinalis
GTTGAATAACGGTCTCGGGGGTTTAGTTGTTCCTACCGAAGAACGGTCCTGTAACGCAGATGTTTGTTACCATTCGGTTGCATGACTCGAATGTCGACGTCTCTCCCTACCGTAAATCAAGCAGCTTAAATAAATAAGGAGGCTGGGAAGGGCACCACAACTTTGTCAACGTAAATGCGAGTTATTCTCAATATTTGCTAGCATTTTTTAGACGCCATTGCAAAATATCCCCCAGTGGAAGACGTTAAGATGACATATGATTGCCTATTTTTGACTTTGGACATCAAATAACATATGTGTCATCGGAGGTAGGGAACTTTTACCATGATTTCCGCAGCTACTCGTTTTTTACACTAAAAAGAATTAAAACGATGCCCAGATTTGTAATACCGACCACTTCAAACCTACCGCATAATACTATGTCAAATGATAAGATTATCTAAGAGCGCAAGTAGTCATTATGTTACGCTGTACTACGGAAGACCCCTATTTCTTCGACAGATTAAAAGACCTCACGTTAAAAGATGGTGGTAAGAATTTCCTTAATTACTGCAAGTGGTTGGGGGACAAAATTTCAACAACTTTACACATTCCCGTGTTATAACTCCAGGCCTAAGCCTAACTTTAACTGTAATATACCTGGAATTTAACGGAAGACCAGCCATATTGTTGAGAGGAGATTCATAAACCCGTGTATGGAAAACCTCGATGTCCGCTCAAAGAGGCTGTGCTGCTCTTCCCAAAACGGAAACGGAGTTACACTGGCGCATGGCAAGCCTGAGGGGGTGAGTGAGGTTGCACTGAGACCACAGTAATTCTCAGCTTGTGACAGGCATTAGCTGAGGATGCATAGAATGTCAACGATTGCGTCCACTCCCACCAAACTTCCTGACTGAGCGAGACTGATGAGTTCCGTTAGCGGTCAACCAGTGGAAATATCCCTTGACCTAAACGGGCGAGACGACGACCTCGTGGCTCAATGATTGGGGCGTTTGACTCTCATCAAAAATGGTCGCGAGTTCGAGGCTCGGTTGGAACCTCACTTGGGTGTAGTTATGGCTGGCTGATGACGAAGAATAAGCCATAAGTAGTCATTCCAACCTCCCTTACCTTCACCGACAACACTATCTGTCTACTACCAGCTGTTACGACTGTCAGGGCTTCTATCAAGGCCCAAGGCAGAGCGGGACAGACGAGTTCCCTTAGCGGTCAGGTGCACTTTCATCAACGAGCATCTTGACGTTGCCCTACTGTAGAAACGGAAGGGAAGGAGAAGGGCAGCAGGCAGGCAGACGCTATGAAAAACTTTATGTTATAAGCTTCATCACGCGCTAGTCACCACTACGCTCTCGAGACGATTATCTCACCGGTAGCGATGATCGAGCTTTTAAGGAAATAATAGGTGCAGTCTGGTGCATGGGATGCAACTTGTAATGGTCATTTGTAGCGCCACGACAAGTTGTTTGTGTCAGTTTTATAAAGATTATATACGCAAATATGCTGTCATTCCGCAGCAAACGCTGAAGCAAACTGCAACACATATGGAGGCACGCTGGGTAAGCAACACGAAAGCGACAGCAAGCGGGAGCAACGCAGAGAACTAGTGCGAGAGAAAACAGGAGTTTTGGCAGACTCGCACAGAATCTAGTCTGTACACGTACGAGTAAATCTGTGGCTTCACTTCATAAAAAACAAAGGAAAATGAGAATTCTGTCATGTGTACTTTCCTTTAAGACTGCCACTGTTCCTACTTCCGAAGCAAGTGCATTGTAGTGGGTCGTTGCCTACTCGTTGTCTGGTTTTCTTCTCGTGATCTCAATCTGTCTGGACCTCAAGGTCGTTGCGACTGCTGCGAGATACAGGCCACGCACGATGTCCATCAACGGTGTCGAGCCATACGCTATCCACCCACACACTGTCCAACCGCACGGAGTCCAATCAATAACAGGCCGACCTAGCCAATGGATCCACTCTCTCTGTCTCCCGGCATTAACGGTTCTTAAATCTGACTTGGAATTGCGCCTCGCGCGCGGCGGTCGTGACGACGCCGGCCTCACGGTCGGACGCCTTGAAAGACCAATTGGCAAACTTTCTCCTAACTCTTCTGTAAACGATACACTGCTCCGTTTACACTGCCTTCCCAAGACTTCTACAATATCCTAAGATACCAGGCCTCGAAGATTGTAGGTGTTAGGCTTAAACGTCTTAGCCTTAACATCTATAGCACTGTCCTGACCTAAAGTAAAGCTGAGGTGGCTTGAAGATGCAATCGGTCAAAGGGCTGAATGGATACTGTGGCTGTGACTTCGAACTTCAAGTATTTATTTGACACTTTCGGCACACATCTGAGGTACGTCATGCGTCAGTCCTACGGCAGGCATTATTTGGGTCAATTTGAAGTGAACCCTGGAACTTGTGTTTGTTTACACGGCATACTACACTAGCCACACCCTGCGGCATATTACACAGAATAACATAAGTGAGTAATACTGCTTCATATAAGTGTGACGCCTGTTCGATGGGCGGCCTAACCAGCATGGAGACTGTAGCTGAATCGTTTAGTTTTGTGTGGTACTATCGGCAGCGTAGGCCGTTGAAGGGTGTGTACAGTCGAAGCAGTTAGCCTGATTATGCTTTCACAATCTAGACTACTTATTTGCGAAAGCTCTAGTCAATTATTTCGATCGCGAAGCTGTTTTTGGGTAACCATAGTAAGTGGAAACAGCGACTGCTCTCTGACAGCCTCTGAGGACTACAGATGACAAAGCCCTTTCAGAAGAGCTGGCGTAAAGGACTGAAAGGAAAACATTTTGAAATCTAGTACAACGTTCATACGGGGCGAAGGGGTTTCGAATGAGTATGCCCTAAAAGTACTATTTGGGTGGGCTTTAGTTTGGATTACTGACTCTTTTGACTCCAATGTGATAATATGAGTGTTTCACCGCTTCTTACTGAAGGAACCAGCATTCTGTATTTTTAGTCAACAGCGATGAAAACAATCAGTAACGGCAACAGTGATTGCGACAAAAAGTAGGTCGCTCCTTAGAGCGGGAACATTTATGGTTTTTGGCAGGCGGGGCTACTAATTAGTTTAAGCCGGCTAAGACCAAAAATCCTCAGAAGCACTTAGTGAATAAAAGAAAAGATTTTCAGAACCAGGGCGGCAAACTAGTCTTTGGAGGAAAACCCGAAGCTTCGAATTCTGTTCTTACTCCTATAAAGTATGAGCTACTCGTTCCGTAAAGCGGGGCATTTTCAAGAGGAACTACACTGCACAGATGAAAGGAAACTTTGCATGGAATACATCATAACTAGGGTAAATGTGCACTTTATTTTACGCAATTTTGATTCCTTGCTTAGCTACTTAATAAAAAAATCGTGCTTTAGCATCAAATTCTCACACGATCAAATTCAGTAATCAAGCCGAATCTGATCCAAAACAGCGGAGGTAGACTTCACAGCGCGGAAATGTTTCTTAAACTAGCAATGTAGATAAAAGGCGGCAGCGCTTACGGATAGTTAGAGAAGGAGGGCTAAATTAAGGTTGCTTTTTACTGTGAAAAATTATTCACATCTCTTCCAGACACATCTCTAACTGCTGAATATTGTAGTTGTTTGAATATATTGAAAAATGATAACGGGAACCCAGCAGGCTAATTCAATCCGTTTTTAATCCCAGAACTTCGTGAGAATTTAGCTTACCTATGTAGCATTGCCAGATTTGGTAGTCTATACGCAGGTAGTTGGATTATTTATAGAATGTAGTCGTTTAGCAACTGCATCTTGCAAATGCTTAAATTCCCGCGTACGATCGCACTTATTCCTCCGAGATCCTACTTTCGTGCACATGACTTAAAGAAGACTCGGACACATTCACTAAGTGCAAAGGACATATTTTTGTTCAAAATCATTGATTTTTAGATGCATTCTTTATATTCTTTACACAGTTTTATCCTCCTCTTCAGAACTGAGACTTTGTCAATGGTCCACAGAGAATCCCCGAACAGTTGTTCTTCAGCGCTGACTAGTCTTTCTGTGATATTCAATTGACCCAACTCTGAAAAATGCGTGGCCTCGGTGCGATTCGATTCCATATCAGCAGGGAAGGCTTTAATGCAGCCAACGCTAATTAAGTATGACTAGTAGTCATTCTGGTGGATTCTATATGGACGTGTAGGAAATCCTATCTGGACAGTCAGCTTACTGTATCCGTATTGGTAGATTCCATACATGCAGTAGGCTGGGCGGGTAGATCGACCCAAGTGTTATTGAAGTTCAAGGCTCTCGGCGTGCCTCGTAGCTCCATTGGTAGAGCGTTGGCTGTACTAAAGCCTTTCCTGATGATGTGGGTTCGAACCCCATCGAGGACACGATTTTTTTCACAGTTGGCTCAACTGAATTATTCGAATCTGCCGACTCCCTTTCCTCACTCCCTTTCTGTGATAGTTTAACTTGACGTAGAGCTGCTGATCTACCCCAAATAAATGCAACATTTGTACAAAGTCATAGTATCTGCTAAGTCAGAGGTATTATGTCGGAGTTCATACCACCTCCTTGCAGAGTTCCACCGAAAATCAATCAGGACCAATTTTCTTCCTTCATACCTTCCTTTTGCTATCTGAAAATAAGTTACAGGTGTCCAATAACGATACTTGTTAAATGTGAGCGAGCAGTCATAATACACCTGGTTTAACCACAAGCATGTCGACTTCTAGTAACAAAAGTGAAGTAGACATCGTTGCAATCAAACGGACTGCCTTTAAGTCTTGTTGCTTTACTGGGATATCACAGGAAATTGAGTCCGCCGCTTGAGGAAGCATTCATAACTGTGCGATTGCAAAAAGCCAAATACAAGAGTAACTATTGGTCATGTGATTTCATGGTGAATAATCGAACGCCTTTGGCTCTGAACGATAAATGCTTATTGCATAACAAAACAGACCGTGCTAGGAATTGTTAATACAGATGGCTTCACTTGCGTCAAGCAGCTGCCGTTCACTTTTGTGCGAAAATAGAAATAGCCTTGACTTATTCCGGTCCGGACTCTTGAACGTGACTACTGCTAACGATTCCATGCCACCGTACGTTTAGACTGGCAATAAAGACCATATCGTTTGACAATGGGACGGAGCCACAGTTCGACCCTTCTGGATATGCCAGCCACGACGACGCCCACATCAAACTCAGGGCTTTAAAATCCAAACTTTACTATTCCTCCAACTTCTTCGGTGGTCTTTGACCCATCCGGAACCTATTCAATAAACTTTTTTTTTCGAGAGAACGCAATGTGCCTTTTATCTCATGCCTATTATCTTGTAAGCGCTGAACTAGGCGACAGGCGGAGGAAGGAGTACGTTTCAGACACCGTTTCCAACTCCCCCGCTGTGCATTTGCGCCGCCCTGCAATGTTCTTTAGAGCTACATCTGGCTCGTGCTCGTCATAGGCATTGCATCACCAAGTTAAGCGAATGGCCACTTCTGTTTGGCTCAGAGTGCTGGCGTTAGTACCTCGCGCACGGGGACGTGCACTGCGTGCATCATCCGTCGCCTCCGCCGTGCCGATTGGCGTGACAAACACACGCCACAGCCGCGCGGCTATACGATTGATGAGACGGCAACCAGCGCTCGACCCTGGATTTGGCTGCATCGCGTGGGCGTGGAATGACCTTGGCGTGGCGAATACGCTTGACATAGGCGCCTGGAGGTGCCTCAAAATAACTACCATTCACACAAAGGCACTTACAAGGTCGTAGTGGCGCAGACTGTGGCCACGGCTGCTGATTTTAAAAGCCTTTCCCAGGCTACGACAACACCTGCTTGACTGGGAGTACTGACGCAAGAAGAAATAGAGCCTAAATGACTAAGCCGTTAGGAATTTGTGATATATTTCTGTAGAAACAGCTAGTTTTGACATGGCATGGTTTCAAACGCGTATATGCCTTTTGACGCAGGTATAGCCGTTAGGGCGAAATGCCGTATCTACACAACCAAATTGGTAAAGAAGCGAACATCGTAATATTGGGAAAATGAAGAGAAAGTGCATGCTATTCTGTAGAATTATTACGTTATAGTTGTCCTTCCTGCCCCAGGTTAAACGAGGCTTTAATGACGTAAATGAGGCTATAAACTACACAACTGAAGAACAACCAAAACTTTTAGCGTCGACTGTGTACTAACCTTGCACGTGCTGTCGTGGTTTCGAACCCCAAAGAGGCCGCCAAGTCACTTGCAAATCGTTCGGATGAATAATGAAAATTTGCAAAAAACGCCGATACTGATTATGTAAAGCTGAGCTGATCGGAATGTGCTCCATTTCTAGGTGTACTATACGTAAAGAAGGTGTCGTCAGTAACCTGACACTTTGTGTCAAGACTAGCAGAGCTTTTAAACCGAGGATGTAATTCTGTATAAGTCGCCAGCCGTTATGGGCGTGGTCAAGCACCTTTATCACAACAATTGGGTGGGTCTTCAAAGAAAGTAAGGTCTAGGTCTAATTAGTTAACAAAAGTAAGGGTTTGGCTTTCCCCATTTCATGAAAATGGCTCCAAGTGCAGTCTCGTGCATTTTCCTCAAGGTTTCGCTCTGCCTTATGACATCCAGTAGAGAGCAGTTTAGGTAGAAGGCTAAAATAAGAAGGAATTTCACGCCTGCACGCATAAAATATCGTTAGATGACAATTTTGAAGGACGACTATTCCAACTTTGATTTGAACTACGGATAGGCTGTGAGCAAAAAAACACATTTTGCGGCGTAGCAGACTTCTGAGGTGAAGCAGTTCGTAATGCTCCTTTCTAGACGTACTCAGAAAAATTAAGAGGTTGAACTGAGAAAACAATCTCGGTACAGGATTTCTCGATCTCGAAAAATCTACTGTTTTTCCCTCGGTGTCTCCAGTTGCACTAGAGAGTTTGTTACTGCCTTTTTGACCGCGCTCCTGCAAATATTTTGTTATGAACACTGTACAAAGATGAACTTGTCTACTTTACAGTCAATCTGTGACGTTTCCCGAAACTCACTGTAGGTCATAAGCAGTATTTCGTGGAAACTCTGTGCTAGAGTTGTCGTGTTTATCAAAAGGTAGGGCTTTCTTGTGAAACCGCCTTAAATGAAATTCGCCCCACCTAAGTGATTTACTGAAATCGGGGTATAAGGAATTAAAGGGGTGAGGTAAACCAGGGGCCGTTTGAGTGCAGGAAAGTGAAAAAAAATAGAAAGACATTTAAGATACTTGCAATTTTTTACTATATTGAAACTATCGGTGAAAGAAAGCCTGCAGGCCAATAAAGCTAATACGGCAAATCTATAAGTTAATAAAGGGAAGCCTGTAGACCAAGAAAATTATTATACTGCCAATGCAAGCGAACATGCGAGTCCCAGTAAGTAATTGAGAATAAGACAACTCGATCGCTGAAACACACATTCAAATTTGCTGAGGCCGAAATTCTCGCAAGAGGTGACAATCGGGGGAGCCGAGAATTACTTGAGTCATGGTTCACGGGCCCCCAATCCATCTACAAGTGCGATGATTTGCCCAATCCAGATTCAGTCCTGAGACTCAATTTTGCCAAAGCAAGTCGCCGCTTGGGGAACGGACAGGCCACCGCCTCATCCTATACCAGTACCGGAGAGCCAGATGACCGGGCAATCATCACGCCCGAGTCCACCACGCGTGATGAAAGGTCAGCAGGTCAGAGTCCGCATGCCGTTCAACAGACTTTCAACACTCAAGAAGGCAATTACGGTTAATTGTCTTCGCATATTTGCAGATATTACTGTAATTACTGCAAACTCCTGTGCGTGTGCTACCGTATCTGCTATTGCTCTCTGATTATGTTTCTGATGACGAATCCACGACGGATATCGAAACGTCAGGCGAATAAAAGTATTGTCCCAGCGATCGAGTCGTCTTCTTCGCCTCACAAAAACCTTGCCATGTAAAATTTAGTAATTAAAACCGTATCTGAACGTTTGGTGAATTTAACTCTCCAAAAGCTGTTCTGTAGTATGGCATTCAAGTTTCCTTCTTGGCAAGACTCTGGAATAGGAACTCTTATATTCTGGAGCCTAGTACTCAGTGCAAACGAGATTAGCGTTAGTATTGGTTGCTGAACGTTCACCGATCGCTAGCGGAACTCACTCGCCACGTTTTGCCTTAGGACTCACTCCCGAGCCCCGCTGTCAGTCGCACAGTGACTAGTAATGAAGACAGATTAACATAGCTTTAGAGTTGTGGCCAGGGCTGGGGTTTGAGTTTAGGATTAGTGTTAGGCTTAAGGTCATGATCCGGAAATAATAACCTTCCTGGAATTTTGTGCTTGGCCAGTTGTGTGACCGGGAGGCTAGGCATTCCGTTTGACGTGCCTCGCCGTCTTTCCGTTCAAAAAGTAACGGTCGAGATTCCAGCGAACGACGAGCCTTCTTCCTCTTCTTCTTCTTCTTCTTCTTCTTCCTCCTCCTCTTCTTCTTCTTTTCCTATACATACACATTGAATGCGAACACACCTCAATTTAATTATCAACCTGCCATTGCAATGAGCTACCAATTATATTTCTCAGCCATCTAACGTTATTACAGTGAACACGCAAACTCACCGGGCTGATTGCAAGTACTGATTTACTTTGACATAACAACGATTGTGAAAGTGAGTGTGCAATCTCGATCGGAGTCAAAGACAGTGTCCCAAAAAAATGTATAAACATTTTACATTATTGCAAAATTGGTGTTTATCATAATTTTAGCATTTCAAAAATTCAAAATTATTTACCAGTATCATTTTATTGAATGTTCTCAAACTGACATCCATTTTGATCATGGTACTGCTGAAAACGCGATGCACTGGAATCGCACACACTATGAAACACTTTCATTGGTATTTGGGTGCATTCATGCCCAATAGCTTCTATCAGTTCAGCTACTGTTGCAAAAGTTATTCTGAAAAAAAAGCAATTCAATTATACTTGGACATATTTTTTTCATTTGTGAAATAATAAAATTAAAATAAACACCAAGTTTACAGTTATTAAAAATTTGTATACATTTTTTGGGACACCCTGTATAATTGAGGGCCAATGCCTACTGAATTTTGGCTGAGAACACGGTTTTCAAGACAGACACAACTTATATAAACATTCGAATTAACCACCATCGGCTGCAGCGAAAATCTGCGTACAAAGGCAGAAAGTCGGCACTTCTCTTAACATGAAATATGCTGGTGTACACAAAGCCTAGAGCCCTCTGTTCAAGGGAAATGACTATACTGTTTTCGACTGAACTGAGTAGTGCTCAATTAGCATTTTTCTCCAAGACTAGGGCCACTTCTGACAAGTTTGGCTCCGAGGGTGTAAGTTCCAGTCTGCTCATTAATATCAGACGTAATACCTTACCCTGTAAGATTATCAGCAAAAAGATGGAAATTTAGCTAAAATTTCAGTAGCATTTTGTAGACCTCGAATGAATGGAAAAATTGCATGATGCTTTGGTTACATCGAAACTAGGCTATTTAATAATTATCCGAGTATCTTCACTTTACCATTCCTAGGAAACAGGTATTAACATCGAAGTTTATAAAAATGAAAAATGAAGCTATAAGCGTGCTACGGTTTTAGTGAATTCCTGTTGAATTTCCAGTCAACATCCTATAAAGACCATTCTCTTAAGAAATTGTCTGATGAGGCTGACTATCCCGTTGTTACGAATTATGGAGAGTCCTAACAAAGGGCCTTATCGGCGGAATATTACTGCACTTAGTTCATTTATAGGTCAAACGACTTCGATTGTAAATAGGTAAAATCAATAATAAACCTTGTCATAGCAGTTCCACAAAGGTCATAGCTTGTCTTCAATTTCAAATCATGCAGGTTTGAAGGTCCCTTTCCTACCTGTACACCCGCTAGCAAAAGTTGTGCAGTAGTTCCCGCATGGTGTTACCAACGAAAAATTCGGCCGGGATTTCACAAGACAGCTGTGAAAAAGTTTTTGATATTCACCACTCGGTTGGCACGAAAATAATATGTTTTACTGTTAGAAAAGGGAAGAGATAGCATTTTATCCAGCAAAAATCTTCAACAACTTTATCGATGGTGGCTACGAATCTAAAGTTGTCCTTTACAACCTGTTTCGTGATGAAACCACTGTAAACAACGCACAAACCGGCGGGACTAGATATTTAAACCCAAGTCAACTGTTTCGAGGCAGAGCAAAGTTCACAGTTGTACCGCAGACCCAGCAAGTACTTGATGTGGCTTTAGTTTCGATACAAGTGAAGGTGGAGCGTGTTTTAAGCCAAAACTAGGGGAGGTCGACGAACGTCAACCCACGCTATTCCGACACTTCTATCTGCATCCCAAAGGCACAGGCACCTGGTCTAACTGTTACGAATATATGCATGGTTTGACCTTGAGGAGGCTAAATTGAATCTAAGGCTCTGGATTTTTACTAGCTGAGTGTTGGCTTGTGCCTGACTTTTCACGCTATGCAAATTTACCCAGTCACCACAGTCTGTATGCCTTTGGACCACGGACTGCTCACTGTCATGTTATTATTAATGGAATCTCCAACTCGGACAGAGGGATCAAATGGCGCGCATGTTTGGCGTCCTGTGATCAGGTTACATCGTGTGTAGAGATAACATTAAAGTGATAAGTGTCTTCGCGAGTACCTCATATTTATCTGACATGCCGAAAATTATAATACCGATAAAAGTAATAGTGTTAAAAGTTTTCTCAAGATGAAGTGAGAAGTTCATAAGCACAACATAGACCTAAGGCGATTTGGTTTATAACTTGAGGATTTTTATTTGTATGTTTTGAAGCGTTCCCTCGGTGAGGATGACTTATTTGACCGCCTACATAGGACACGAGAACCAGACCAACCCATACTACATGTAGATTTGCGCCAAATTTTGGGGAAATTAAGGTTAGGATTACGGTGAGGATTTGGTCTAAGGTTGGGATGAAGGCAAGAGCTGGGTTTAGGGTAAAGGTTTGGTTTGGTTTTGTGTTAGCTGTAGGGTTACGTTTAAGATTAAGGTGACAAATTAGTTTTATGTTGGGGTTAAGACACAGGAATTCTTAACTTTCCTACAATTTATCGTGAAGTCTCTTATTTTGAGTGAGCTGGGCCTTTCTATTCCCCTGTCCTGTTTACACGGCCATACAAGTCATCCTTACAATCCCTTCTTCCAGGTAGGCACAAGACGCCAGTAAAGTATACTTGGCACAAAACTTACGGTATAAGGGACAGCAGTTAAACTTTAGGCATCGCGTAACTAATTGGGTGGATTTACTCATTATCATCCTCTGTAATATTTTTCCACCAGTCCACAAGATCACAAAACCAGCAACCTAAGACCCCAACCTTTAGCTTTACCCTGAACACTTACCCAAACGGGAACCTTCATCCTATTACCTAACACTTAACCCGCACATTAACCCTGACAATAACTTTACACTTAACTCCGAGCCTAAACTGGAAGTTAATCATGAACATGACACTTACACTAGAACTAACCGCTAACTCCAGCCCTAATACATAAATCTAACTCCAATAACTAGCCCTTGTATATGACCCTGACCCAGAATAAAACCAGAGTAGTCTCTAGGGCTGGTCAGAATCATATTTCTAACTGACCAAATTTCTCATCCTTTACCTTGAATGAAGCTGAGAAGGTAGCTATCCATTTATTTGGTCGGTGCTAACGATTTCTCAAACAGAAACGAGAGCGTTACTTGCATAAACGTGCTTTTTGCATAAAGGTCACAACTGGACTTGTGTAATTGCTAATTCAACTTGGGTGAACGATTTGATATGGCAACTTTTTTTACTTTCTGCGTGGAAGCGCAGAGAAATGTCATAAAGTCGTTTTTTTATGTACCACAAAAGACACTGGGGTTGGTGGTGAGGTAGGCGTCCAAATTCTTAACTTCAGTCGCATGAATAGTTAAGGCGGAATAGGTCATATTATTCATTTATTGAATCAACGATAATCAATAATCAGTTAGCCCGAAGGAAAATGAAAACCATCGGGTATACCTGTGAAATGGGTAAAGGTGTACCGAAGGGGTTTTTATTTTAGTTTGCAGATTTTTGGCAGTCCTTAGCCATACTTGTATTTATCCACAACTTTGTCGGAATTTTGTTTGTACAAAACTTTCTACACTGATTCTTTTCATTACGCCTTTCTGTAACTTGCATTGATCCCTTTTTGTTAACTTTGGTAGACGAATTGTAACGCGCAATCCTTCACCTGGTTTCAATTACGTTATCACTAACGGACATCTTACTCCTATTGTGGTTCTTCACTAGACGGCGTAGGGAGTTGATTTGGTCATATCCAGGGTATCGGGCTCGGCTTTTCTTGACGTGTTCTTAGCGTGGGCTCGCATCATCGATCGTTTACTCGCGCTAAGGATTCTTCACACACAACAATGAGAAATGTCCCATTCCTCTTTCTGTGCCTCTTTAAATAAATAAATGAACATTTTTAGCGGTAGCATGTTTGCCGAAGAAAAAATGCCCCTAAAAGCTCCTACGCGGGTAACCTATTGTGCAAATGACTCCTACGTTTTGGCTCGTATTCATCTGCTGTAGCGCTGCTTCCAGAAAAATAAAAGAGGGGCCAAATTCCGAAATTGGAACTTTAAAAGCATTTTCTACAAAAAAATAACCAACTGCTTTATTTAACACTGAAGTAGATTCTAGCCAGACTCTTTTGCTAAGAAAGACAAAAATTAAGCTGTACTTTGTTCTACTAGATTTTCAAGGTCTGCAGGCGTCCATTTGCCGGAATTTATTGCGTTTTTTAAGAGAAATTTTTTATTTTATTTTATTCTTCTCGAATGTAATCTTTCCCCATAGTGCGTTAACCTCAGTGGCCCTAGATATTTATTGATTGCTGGAACAGAGAACTCCTATGATATTTTTTCTGGCTAGGAAGACGATCCCAGCAACAGGTCTTTCTCTTCGAGAGGACCGTTTGAGAAGAAGAAGAAGAAGAAGAAGAAGAAGAAGCAACATCCCTTCTCAACTTAAATAAGCTAACGCTGTCCGAAGCAGCGGATCTCACCATATGCTTTAAAGCTCAAAATTTAAAGAGCTAGTTCCTAGACAACCAGAATGGGCCTCCTCTTTGATCAGGAGCCCACGGAAATATCGTAGCCACAGAGAACGGATATTTCAGGTAGTGGAAGGGAATGAGCGGAGATGTAGGTAATGGAGATAAGGTTTTTCTTTTGTCTCATAGGTCGACTACGAGTTGGGTGTCAGTAGTTGACAGCCAGGCTGAAGACGGCCCAGTTAGCGTCAAAATACTCGTACGCTATGGCACTGTAGCTGACATCTTCCTGGACACCAGAGTTATTACGGCTGATGGGGGCATCTAGAAAGGCAATCTGTCTGTTGTTGTTCTCCTCTTCTGTCGGTATGCGGGCGTCCGGCAAGCAGAAGTAAAAATGCCTTTGCAGTCCTTCTGCAGCCCGATGACCTCCTTAATCATGAGGCTACAGACGAGGTCACTCGGAACACAGGACCTTGGGCCAGACGCAAACTAACGCGCGGCCCCTCACTGCCAGCGAACGCATGCTTAGTGTCTTCCCCATCCTGGCCTCAATCTACAGTGACTTGATCCCAATCCATCCAATGATATTCCCGCGTTAGTAGACAAGCCTCATTTAGTAGATTGGCTTCAATCCGTCTGGACACAGACCTCAAACATCCAACAACTATTATCCAATCCTTCTGTTCACAGTAAACTCTTCATACCACTCTGGCCTTCCCATGATTTCTCTCTTCTCTTCAGAAACAGGGCTTGTAAGATCGTAGCCGTTAGGGTTAACCTTATTAGCCTTAACAGCCCTCGATTATATTTCCAAGTCAATACTTTGTTCCCTTCGATTATGAACACAAAGGTATCATATGCGTGCCGAAAGCAGACTTGTGATCTGTGGTGTTGAAAGATCGGTGACTCCAGTCCTGGCTGGAGCGCTTCGACTTGGTATGCCCCAAAATCAGTGAACCCATTGGTTTGCCTTTTATGTTCTCGCAGATTGTTCTTTAAGAAAGTAACTAGGCAGCAAAAATAGAACCTCGGCAGTTGGAGGATTTGGGCGTGTCCATGGCAATTCACCGTTTCATCGCATTTGCTATGCAGAAGTACTTTAATGGTCTCTACTGCCAAATCATAGGACTTAGGAATAAATGAAGACGTCACACAAAAGGATGCTATGACTTCATTTGACAAAAGAGTCATCCTTAATAATTATTTACCATACCGACAGCAATAGCTAAAGGCCAGACACGTATGTCGCTGATATTCTGCCGCTGCATGTTACAGCTACGAGGGATCCAGTCAATCTGTAAGTGCCCCACAGCGTCCTTTGTGTGCTCTTTGGTAGATATCCAGTTTTTTAAATATAGTTTTTTAATCTCCCTAGAGATGTATTTCTAACTTGGAGTATATCAGTATATTCGAAGGTTAAGAAGCACAAATCGGTGTCGTTGCTGGCAATATTCTCAGACCAACTCGATATGAATATTTGAGCCGAAGTCCATCAGCTACTGCGGGATAACCGTGTAATATTCACAAGCTGCCAACATGCAGTAGTAGTATAACTTAATTATTAGACAAAATGAAAACACAGATACTAGCTAAAGACACTGGAATATACCGATCTAGTCAAACTTGAAGATTATATTTTGGAGGGAAACTAAAACGCTACAAGGAACTTTCCACTTTAAATTCGCCCAAAGAATTTTGATGAAGAATCTTTTGTGATGTCTGCGTGAGCAGTCATGAGGCTGAGACGCCGAAAAAAACAACGCATTCGCTCTTTGGTTGAATCGACGGCCAATCAGGTGCACATCCTTTTTACCCGTAAGAAGGGATCAAGGTCATTTCTTGAGCTCCCATTGTGCGCTGGTTGATCGGCAACTTTACAAGTCAGGTGTTCTTTACTAAAAGAGCTGTGCAGCGCGTCGTTCCCTTCTTCAGGTAGACAATTCTGCGCAGCCAAGCTCCCTATCCCGGCCGCCTCGAACTACTTGATTGGTGGGCTTGATAGGTGTTGTGATTCCAACTCCATAGTCCGGTATAAGTTAATTTGGTCGTATATCTTAGATAGCCTTAGCCTCTAGTCCTGTGGTTACTTTTTTTTTATTTCAGTTTTTAGTTTATTTGTTCAATTTTAGCTTTAGTTCAGTTTATTTTTTAGTTCAGACAAGTAACGCTAACGTTAGATAAGTATAATTCAATAACTACTATAAAGTGAACTAAGCTAAGTAACCTTGCCTCAACTAAACTAAAAACTAAACTACAACTAAAATTAGGGTAATAAACTAAATAATAAACTTAAAACCTAACAAAACTATTACAATCGGTCCCATGAGACAGATTTCTGGGGCTAGGTGTATCTAAGGTGGGTGACCAAATAAAGGTTTACATGCCGTTCTCCAAATGAGCTGAACCATTGTTGTGAAGACAAGAGCAAGGCTCATATTGATTCCTGGTGTGACTACTTAGGGCCTCACTGGGTTTGTGTGATACCTGAACTGCTGCAGTAGATGAAGGTACCACACGACGTCGGCCGCGGTGCCCAGTTTAACCGCTAATAATGCTGAATCAAACCGGTAAGTGGAACAAGGAAATAGGAAGATGGTGCGATCAACTTAGTTTGTAGCCAAGCGCTAATTTTATCAGTATAAACAATCACAAATTTAATAATTATTTCAGCATGCCAATAGCCGCTTAGGAAGATTCAAACTGGTGGAATAACTCTGTTCTCCTCTAAGATGACGGTCGAACTGCAGGAAATATGCTTAGGTTCGGCTTTTAAAACATTCCGCTTTGGGGATAGATTCAGACAACTTAATTGAAAGCTTGCACCGGTGGATTCCCGGATCTGATCGTGTGCAGCCCTCCAAGACAGACAATTAGATTTTATTAATGTTTGAGCTCATTGCTATATCGCCCGTGTTCCTGACTTTGGCATGCGAGTGGCATACAATTGGGGTTGTGTCAAAACGTAGGAGCGTCCGCAGACATCAGCTCCCCGCTAAAAAATTTCTAAGTAGGTTTGCTCTAACATACTTACGAACCTCGTCGTTTGCCAAAGTCAGTTTTAGTGACCTGCATGCATGCCTCCGAGTTATAAAACTTCCTCGAATAAACAGCTTATCTTAAAATCCATAGAAGGGTTAAATCTGACAACGCAGAAAAGTCTTCTTTCCCTTTCACTTGAAAGGACCTTTCCAAAAAACTTAATTCCACCGTACTGACATAGTCCACCAAGTCAGTCGTCTCATTAAATACGCCAGCATAGAAATCGTAATCCTGTGTACATTATAAATTTTCCCTGCACACAAATGTTACGTTGGACGTTAACAAGGTCCCAATTTTTTAAATCTTCTGATTAATCATAAAATTGGCAATTAGCCCAAGTGAAAAAAATCGCCAAAGCCCAGCTAAAATAGTCCTCGGCTTTTTGTGAAATTAAGTGGATAGGACCAGGGACTTAAGCCATTTACTCACTCGACGGCGATTAAAAATTAAAGTTAAAAGGTTAGCCAGCGTGTGCCTACGCACGCTGACATCCAGCGAAAGGAGACCTTCATCCAGTCCAAGAAACCCTGACTATGGAAGGCCTCTAGGTTTATCATGCGAGGGGGGGTGCAGTATTACGCTTATTGCGGCATAATCCTCCATATCCGCGTTTGGTTAGACATGTTAGTTCATTTTAATGGATATCACAGTGAACAGACGGGTGCGGCCTTCGACGGCGAATCTTTTTTATCCAAATCTATAGCTTAAACAGGAACAGTCCCCGGACTTACAGGAATCAATTCGCAGAAAGATGGGAGTCTGCTCGGCATGGATGCACAATTCCCCCAACAAGGAGCGACCAGAGCTCTACCGTATTTTGTGCCTGAACAATTTTTAAAAATTTTAATTAGGCGGTCGGTATAAATGACATGTACATGTACTGCATGCTGGATTTTATTTTAAATACCCGTTGTACTGCCGGCTGCAGCTTTTCCCCACCCTCTTTTAAGTAAACAGGAGACTCGAGGCATTTAAAAAAATCTAAAATTTCAGCAGTGCGACTGGCAGAACACGAACACGGCCGACTAGATAAGCAAAAATTTTCCTGTGAATTTACTGCGCTTGGTCATATTTGAGTTTTTACTGTTTACCCTATTTTCGTGAATTATTCCAATAAGTGTATCAAGACAGGCCGCTGTCTGCCAAGAATGGCTTCATTGGGTACCAATTCTGGCTTGAGTCATGCTCCAAACGTTCTTCAGAGAGTATCCAGGCAAAGAGGGCGAAGTTCAGTAGGGTATTTACGAGCAAGTGATATATCGGAGCGGCGGCGAGAAAAAAATGTCCACCTGTCAACCCGCCTAAGGCGATAGATGCACTGTCACAGCAAAAAATGAAAAGGCTCTGACATGTGGGCTGCCACCTAGCACATTCCGACTACCACGGCAGTCCTCGCGACTGCCCTGCCTGTAGGCTCTACTGGATCACAATTCCATCCTGAGGAGAGGTGGTTGGACCTTTCGCTAGCATGACCTTGAGAAAACAGCCTTGGCCGTCAAGGCCAGGCTTAGTCTGGTCAGGACTGGTCGATTTACGTCACTCTGTGTGACTCATCGCCAGCCGCCATACGGACACATGCGCAGATTGGGCGCGAATGCAGCTGCAGGCGCGGGTGGCTCACGCACGCAGCCTTCGCATTTATCGCGCCCGCACGCACACGGCCATCCAGGTGCTCGCTCGTTGGCGTGCTATGTATGCTGCACGAGCAGCTGCGCTCGTGTCTGCAAAGTGGAGTGTTGTGTAGCGCTACCTGTCACCGAGGCGGGGCGGCGTGGAGTAAAGAGTGAACTTTGTCAAATTTTTCGCTGTAGGTAGGTGTTCGTGTGCGAGCGTGTGTGTGTGTGCGTGAAAGGGACTTGGTTGCCCTCCTTTTTGAGACTATAAACGTAGCAAACATCCGCGGCGGCTTGGGCCGTGTGAAGTACAGGCGGACGCAAATTCTTAGATCGATTATTCAATTCTGGAAAATAATTTGACATCTCGGTGTCCCAATTACTCACACCACCTGTCTACTTTCCTTGTTGGCTTGCTGACTTGAAGTCCACTCGGAGCGCTGACCATTTGAGCCTAACTTCCCAAACTACGAGCGGGCTTTTTTTCTGGGATTTCAGTAGTTTGTCTTCAATAGGCACTTTTATTCCTGGTCGCCTGTGTTCTTGGGCGTCTTAGTGTGGGTGGGCGACTGGGTTCTGGTTGGTGTGTGAAATTTCACGGAATCTTAAGGTGAATGCGTTATCTCCACACACGAGACTGGTAGACATCAGTAGACGCTAGGTTCTATGAAGTTTGCTGATATTGCCAGACAACTGTTGAGGAACGCGCATTTAATCTACCTCAAATGTCCGAATCCGGTCATAAAAGCATCTAAGTTGATAACCGCGTTTTCACTGTCGTTATTGGGAGCTTATAAGTTCTCCCGGTTTTAAAAATCGAATAACTTACAAATCATGCAAGCGCTTTATTGGCTCAATTTCTAACCGGTTGGGCCACAAAACGTATCAGCGAGAGCCATTGCCATTATTAATTTGACTCAGTAAATTTAAACTGTTTTGTGACATTGATTAATATCGCTTTAATGCATCACGGAAGTGAGCCGGTGATGTTGAGGACGAAAACTGTCATCGGCAGTTCTGGTTTATGGGCCTATACTCTAGTCCCAGATAAACATAACTACAGTCTCTCCTTGAGATAATTGGTCACAAAGCCTGACCTAATTCGAAGTTGCATCCATTTTTGTTGCAATGTCCAATGGGGGGGGGGGGTTGAGCGGAGACAAGGTCAATTTCTTTTCTTCCCCCCTGATGGCTCCTAAAGTATTCATTATTCAACATAAAAACCCAGGGATTTCATGAAAATATGGTACACAGTTTGCCGATAGAAGCGAATGGGCAACTTCCAGGAAGCAGTTGAGAAGTAGATGTGATCGCTGGAATACGAAGTTTATTTGCCTGATGATGTTTCCACAATTTGTTACTGTTCTCATACTCCGTACCGAAACATGGTCTGATCAGGAACCCTAGTCAAGTGGGAAGGATCGGGTCCAGCAAAAACTTCGATGACAACGAACATAATTCTCGCGTAATTATTAAGCCCGCATCCAACACGGAGGACGGAATCGCGGCTCACCGCCAAGCCATCACCGCACCAATTACGACCCCCCAGCGACGGTTACTGAAGCTGATAATTATATTGCGCATGTGGTCGCGTGGCCACTATACTGCATGATATGTGCATATATCACCCTAATCTTTGCATGAATCACACTATTCTACGGTTGCCTCTGATGAAATATTCTCGACAGAATCCGGAACGTCGGGCAAATAAACTTCGCGTTCCATCGATCGCATCACCCACTTCTGATAGACAATTTCTTCTTTCGGACGTTTTTTTGGATTTGAGTACGTAAACGAAAATATGTGAAACGCCGATAGGAAAAGTAATTAGTTGCAATGGCTTGAGTAACAAAAAGGAAAGAATTGTACAGAAGCCTATATATGGGTAGAAACCTGCACATGTAGTCCTGAAGTGTGACGGAAACGGATATCACTGAGAAATGACAAAACAAACGAAGAACAGAATGCAAACTGTGGGTTTGGCCAGATTGATTCATATTACCCGGTCTCACGTTCCCCACAAAAAGTTGTCAGTCGTTGATGAAAAATAAGAACGGATACTTCGGTTATATTTATCTGTTATACTGCTACCGGGATCGCCCTCCATCGATTGTCATGGTATGCCCAAGTTTGCATGAGACTGGTGGTAATAAGTCACAAGTAATAATGACGGCTACGTCGGAAATGAACCCTCAGTCCACATTATTGTTTGGCAATTCCGCTAGCATAGTCTACTACGGTCTAGCGGAAATGGAAGGGATAGTTTGCGCCATATAATCAGCTATAATATGAAACCTGTACACGGGGTTAGTCCAAGAGAGGCTTTGAGAACTGGTTAAGAGGTTCAGAAGTGCAATGGAACGGAAGGGAAACCAAGTATGACAATCAGCATTTTATGAAAAGAGGCATAAATGGGTAAGGTAAATTCAGGCTATGATATTTATGACGCTTAGCGTAGTTATTGTAAGCTGGATGACTTAAGATTCATTTATCATCACGATGTGTCCGATTAGCGCTGCGATGGAAGCCTGCAAAACGCTTGAATGTCGGAGGCTCTGTAGCAGTTCTAGCATCGGCGTCACTATCGCCGAGTCTTGGTTCCTTCGCCCGCCAAGTGTACGGTCGCGCCAACTTTCTGAATCATGACTGCTCGCCCCTCGCTCCTTGTCGAACCACCTTAATTTTCCGCTTCTCGGTCGGGCGATGCCTCGCCTAGCCTTTGGCCAAGAGAGCTTTACGCTACTGTGCTCCTTTTCCTGATTGGCTGTAGGACATGTCTCACAATCCTGTAAGCCGCGCGCACGGGCACAGGATAGACAAAAACTGCTTGAGGCCACTGCGTGCAACACCTCTGCTGTTGAGCCCTTTTGTTAGTTCTTTTCTTACAGTACCCTATCCAACCTAATCGGTCTTACCTGACTTTTGACTTGAGGGAACTGTAGCGACTTTGTACTTCTTAGACATGCTTTTCTCGGACGCCGCGGGACAGGTCATATCTGGCATGACCACCACGCCTGCGCAAGAGACGGTATTTAAACTCCCGTTCAAGGTCACCATCAGTCTAGCTCGCTGGCCAAACATTTCTCAAGGCCAATCCAAAAAGGCCCATGGTGCAGGAATTGAATGCGATCAGACACTCCAGGAGCAAGCGACCTACTGCCTGTTGCAGACCTCTAGACCCGGCGACTACACCGACCGGAATGTGACTCTGGACTCCGGCCCATTCATGGCTGGAGTACACTAGTCTGGGATTCACTTACTCATTACTTATATTCTACCCATTCAAGACTTCATTGAATTACCCATAACACTCTGGCCTTTCATATCAACTAGATATCAACTGTTGGGATACGTTATATCATCTATTACCTGGCCGGACCACATCATATTCCACATTTTTGACCCCAACCTTCACTTAACTCTACCTTGTTGACCCCGACGCTCACTTAACTCTACAGAACCTTTTTATAGACGACGATCACTCCTTTCGACAGCTCCGAACACATAAGTCCGAGCTTGTTCTGTAGAACGATGGGTGGTCGGGCAGAATGGTCATACATTAAGTCCTCGGTCCATAGGGCTGCTGGAAGAAGTCTTGGATTGACACAGCGAGGCCACAGTGACTGGATCACCTCAAATCCTTCACGGTTGCTAAAACAGCCAGCTCAGTCTGATTTCACTCAAGAATCTGCCTCCCTCTGCCTCCTCAATAGTTTGACTGCGTCAGTTAGAGATGACCGTAGAACAAAAGGGCAGAAGCTGTGACCTTCATGGCGCAAGTCCAAAGCTGTGGTGCAACTCAGAAACACTGCGGTAATGGTAGGCTTGTTGCAATGCGTGAATTTCTTAGAATATGCATGAAGGTTTCACTGCTGACCAGTTGGCCAAGGAGCAGTGCCAATCTGAAGACTTCCAACACCTTCTCAGGTGTGGTGCCCAACCTATAACTCCGTCGTCGCCCTCTGCAGCGGACTTATGTCACTCTTGGCGTCTACAATATCTTGCGGTCGTCACAAGGGAGAAACCATCGGTGCAATACAGTGGCTGCTCAACCGCAGCGCGGCCGAAGAGATCGGCAAAGTCGACAACAATAGAGGAGAATATCCGAGTTTCAGGAAGCAGTTCAGAAGAAGAAGAAGAAGAAATAGCGAGCACTGGAACAAGAGGTTTATTTTCCTGACGTTACGGATTCCCTCTGCACATTCCTCAGACTGTTGTACTTTTACCTATGATTAAGGATTCCCGAGGGAATCCGAAACGTCAGGACAATAAACCTCTTGTTCCAGTGATCACTTCTTCATTTCTTCTTCTTCTTCTTCTTCTTCTTCTTCTTTCTTCTTCTTCTTCTTCTTCTTCTTCTTCTTCCAAAGTCTACAACACTTGGCGCACTGGTTTCATGAAGCAAATGAGCAAACTTGGGAAGACTAGGTTGTGCCTGATGACTGCGGCTCAATTATTCCTCAGTATCGCCACCTCTAGACCGTATCAGAGTATAGATGATTCAATGAAGAGAGTCTGTCAAGTCAAATTATGGGCTGGACGTGGATGCTCCGAGTAGATATTAACGTTGGAGTACGGTCTTTAATTCCGTGATAATTAGCTATATCCTGGACTCTGTGGAAGCTTTCGATCAAGTTTATTTGAGTGTATGCGGCAGCAAATGAATTAAGAGGGTGGTTGAACGAACATGCTCGCTACAAGTGCGGCGTGCTATCGCTCTGCAAGATTTGGTTCACAACAATCTTCTCAGGCCGTTAGATATTCTTCTTTTTACGATCAGATTAACTGATTTAGTTTTCCTGTTAAACTACCCCATAAACTTTATCCGCAAAAGGGCCTCACACGAGTTAAATTATGGACGCATTCGCTAATGAAGCCGGTTTATCTGCGAACTCTAGGAAAACTACGGTATTCTCGAACTGCAGCCCTTACCAGGAGAAAGCGTACGTAGGCTTTCGATAAATTCTGGTCGGGCCAGTACGCTTATATAGGAATAGAGTACACGTTAAAACGTGCTCGTCTTTTCGTACGAGTGAGTATTAGGAATAGGGGGGGGGGGGGGGGGGGGGATAAGAGAAGGCTGGTTAAGAGAGGAGGGTTTGGTGAAGCCAGGCTAAGGTTGGGGGGGGGCTGAGAGACTCAAACAAAGCGCGGACGAGTGCATGTTCCCAAGTGACTGTGGGCCACGCCAGACGCGTGTGCACACAACGCCGGCTTCATCACTCTGATGGCCGTCGCTTATTCTGTTGCTAGCAGGCGCTGACCCAGGGACTTTGGATAGTTTGGTGGGACGTGATAGATCATCCGGGATGCTTCGTTGGGGCCCACACGATGTTCGGAATCAATCATGTGCGCCAGAATAGAGTTGTTTATGCTCCTGACTTCACCTTTTCTCAGCCATGCCTCAGGGCGAAGCTTCTGCCAGATGGACAAGTTAAAGACGACGCAAGTTCGTTATCTGTGCTGGTTGCAGAGTTTTCGTCATCTTTCCAAATCAACCAGGAACTCAAAGCTACATCTTTATCACCCCCAAAACCCCGCGTCAGCCGGCTATCCACCTGCTCATTTGTTAATGTCCGTTACTGATGTACGGTATGCGTGAAAGATGAAAGAAAAGAAAAAATGGTTGACTACTGGGGCCTGTGAATCATCTTTTGCGTGAATTGCAGCGACGCTAATCCAAAGAAAACACCCCATGCTTGCTGCGATAACTTCGCGAAGATATCTAAGACAATCGAAGAAAGACGGTTGTGGGGAGGTTTGGATATGTCATTGGATGTCCGCCTCATAAGTTCAGTTTTGTTGCCTTCGACCTTTCGTCGTGGAGGTCAAATTTCAACTTGACTCGACACAGTTAGCCACGACATGGCGATGGTTACTGGACCTTCTGCATTCGGTCGCTATTTCTGGATCGAGCTTCCTAGATCCGCTGCCACAGATTGTCTTACCTGAAGAGGTATGATTTGCGAAACCATCGTTGAGGACAAGATTAGGCATGATCTTACCCTTACAAAAGACTAGTAAGTAAGCAAATGAAAGCCATCGAATTTTTAATTACCGTTGGTGGATAAGCATAAATTAAATATGGTAGAGAAGGACTATTTGCAGCAGAGTTTGGTCTTGAACACTGATTCAGAACCTGCCCATATATAAATATGTTGATCGGAATTACCAGAAAACCGCTACCAAGAATCTGCGCACACAATAATCATAGTAGTAAAATTTTTACCGTGTTCACATTAATGGCGCTATAAAAGTTAAAATTGGTTTCTCTGTTATACAACTTTAACAGAGGCATAATGTGAAAAACTCATCATTCTTTATTCTTCTACACCAGTGCTGCAGTATAATCGGTAGTCTGGCGAAGCTCTCTGTGGTGTCGGGCAACTCTAGCCAAAATATTTTTTTGTTAATTGTGGGGAAAAATTTCATTGGAACTAATAGACGCAATAATCATCTAACATGTTGGGCGGGGGCCTAATTTAAAATGTGGACGGTGTTTTCAAATACTTAACTAACCGTGGGTAGCATTCACCATGGCAACATATGCTTCAGCTGTCTAGGTTTTTCGTTGCAAATTTGGCGAAAGTCATGCTCGCCGAACGAGCAGCAAACAGGACGCAAATCAACCCTTGGCCAGAAGCGCGGAGCGTAACGAAAAGTTTTGCCTGAAGTTCCCAGTCTCAAAAACTTGCGTTTTTGATCTGACCGCCAGCCGATTTCTGCGAACACCAGTTAACTTTGCTGGCGCTGATGTCTACAAAACACTAAATATTTTTTTTTTCGAAGCGCCAAAAAGCCATAAAACTTGCCAGCAAGGCTGGGTTGCAGTCGAAAATTAGACACGCAGCCATCAGCGACTGTGGTGGTGCTTGTGGCAGAGGCAGCGGCAGTAGAATTAGTAATAGTAGTAGATTAAACCCTCATACTGTCAATAATAATGCGTTTACAGTTTTAAGTATGGAAACCCATTTATACCCATAGTGTACCACAAATTCAAAATGCACAATAAAGGTTAAGGGTAACTTGCATTGCTGCCTAAGCAGGACCTGTGAAGAGAAACGCCCCGCCCACCTAAAATAAGTGACATTGTGATAAATTTCAGGAAGGGTAAATATTCACATGTCTTTACACCAACTCAAAAATAAAACGTTGCCTTAACCTTAACTCTAACCCTACCGTAAACACAATGCTACATTTAACACAAACCCAAACCATAACCCTTAACATAATCCTGGCTCTAGTCCAAACTCTGGCCTCTACCCAACTTTAAACCTAAAACTAACCCTCACCTTATCCGTATACTCGATGGTCGCGGACTTTTGCGCACAGTCACATGTACTGTGGGCGGTTCCTGTTCCCATGTCCTGATTAGACGGCCACAGGAGTCATCCTTGCCGAATAAAGCCCAGAAAGGCTAGCTTTCGGGTCTAGGCTATGGAATGGGGCCAACAATATATCATTGTAACAACTAGGTACATTTTTCATAACATCATAGGACTTCACCGATTATACCTGGGTTTTAAGCCTCGCGGACGCTTTTACTCTAGAGCAACGACAGAGCAAAGTTAAGACAGACTGATTCAGAGAACTCAGCTAGAACTGCGCTTTTTTAGTAAAAGTTGCTCAAAACGAGCAGACCTAGATCTTGATCGGCAGCGAAATAGACTACGATTATGCCTTGAAAAATCTGTGAATGCACTCCTAAGGATTCATATTAACTGAAAGAATCGAAGTAAGTCTGCCCAACATTATGTTAAGTTCAACACTTAGACTCGTTGCTCAAGTTTCCATAAAAAAGTAGCTACGTGCCTTATCTTAACCACGCTTAATTCGGTAAAATTATTTTAAAGGGCAATTTTTTAATCATTTCCAATATAGTTTATCGTATGTAAGCTAGAACTGAACAGCCTTCCTCCACGCACTACCCTATGGCTAAATGGTACCAAAGGCCGACTTTTCTTCAGCACATCTTAAAAATCCCCAGAAAGGCCTCCTAACGGGTAAACCATTCGCAGTACAATCGCAATTTTGGAAGGTAGGAAGGCCTTGGTACATCAGGCTGCTATGTCAGTGCTGTTTTATGGTGGATTTCCAAACGAACCTAAAGGATCACAAAAATAACAAATGGTTTCAGTGCTCGGTCAGTCTCCTCCAGCCTTATTCGGACAGTTTTTCGCTCTTCATTCGTAACTTTACGTTTATCCAACAAGATTGAGAAAGGGTAGCTACCGTGTCTCAGGTCAGATAGCAAAAAATGCCTAAACTTCCATTGTGATTCGTAGACGAGAATCGATTTCTGGCCTAATTAGCATGCGAGATGTATTACAGGTTTAGGTTTATTGAGCCATTGTACTTATTAGTTTTAAGTAACGTTTTTAAAATAACTTTACGTAGCAGTGCAATTCCACAGCATACAGGCCGCCAAACTTTGCGCACTCAGTTGGTATACACCGAGGTGCAACTAGTTATGAATTTGCGCAAATGAAGCTATTGGATTTGATCGGGAAAAACTGTCAAGGAAAGTCGTTTCACTTGGTGGGTATGGAAGTTTTCTAGGACCCTGAGCGTGACCTCAGCACGACAGTGGCATAACCTCCGTGTCAACAACTTGAGGAAAAATAAGTTACCCGCAAAAGTCTTTATTTGGGTTTTAAGCTGGTGTTTGGAGTATCCATGGGAGACCCGTATTCTGAATGGCTTTTTTGCTCTACAGTTAAGTCTCCGCGAAGGTTTCTCATTTTAGAAATCTGAGAAGATCCATAACCACTAGAGTTACAGTGCATCGGGTAATTAGGTGTTTGAGGCAAGAACTGTCAATCAATGTGCAACTTACAACCCCGAAAAATGAAATGTTTGTCACTTATTGACCCCCTTTGGATCAAAGCCGAAGCGAATTTCATTTGCAGCCATCGTCAACTAAATGAGTGATGTTAGTAAACTGCTTAAAAACTGATAAGAACCTATCTTTTGGTTTTACTCTTTGCTGCCAATGAAAATAAGTCGGGAAGCGGAAATAATTTCAGTTTTCAATGGCAGAAAATATCCGAGTTCCAGGAAGCAGTTCCGAAGAAGAAGGGGCGATCACTGGAACAAGAGTTTTATTGTCCTGATGTTTCGGATTCCGTCGGGAATCCTTAGTCATAGGTAATCGTAAACAAGTCTGATACATGCGCAGATAAGGGGTGATACATGCACAGATTGCACGGTATTTATAGTTCACAGCGATCATCCACATGCGTACTATAATTGTCAGTTCCTATAGCCACCGCTTGAGGTCTTAATTGGTGCGGTGATTGCTCATCAATTGCCACAGCGTTCTTGTCCGCGTCGGATGCGGGTTTGATAACTCTGCGACAATTATGGCCGCTGTCGTCAGAGTTGTTGTTGCGCCCAGTCCTTCCAACGTTACTGATTCTCTTGCTCAGGAAATTTCGCAGTACACCGCATGGGAACGCCAGATCATTGCGCTTGTTGATGGACTGGGGGCCTGAGAACCATGACTCGAGCAGCTCGCGGCTCACGCCGTTGTCCCCTCTTGCGAGGATTTCAGCCTCGTCAAACTTGAAAATATGGCTGGGTCTCGTTGAGTGAGCTGCAACCTGGGAGTTGGTGTCTTTATTCTCTTCACCGCCGCTGCATGCCCGGCCATTCGCGTCCAGAGTAATCTACTGGTTTCTCCGACGTAGTTGCTGTGTCCACAATTACACCAGATCCGGTAAACGACTCCAGCCGTTTCCTGCCGTGGCAGTGGGTCTTTCGGCCTCATGACCCGGCGCCTGATGGTTGCTTCCGGCCTGTGTGCAATTCCAACTCCAAGTGGGGTGAGTAGACGACTGACCACTTCCGATACATTCTTCACGTACGGAAGTGCTCGCCAAACGTTTGGACCAGCTGGACGTGGCTTCTTCCCTCGTTTGCGTATGCACTGGTTGACAAAGTTGTGCCGGTAACCATTCGCACTCAGTACCCGTCGAACATATTGTAATTCAGCAATTTTGTCTTCCACTTCGTATAGCTTGTGTGGACGCGAGCGTGGAAATCACCAAAGACAATCAACTTGTCCACCTCCGGCACAATTGCCAGAGGGGCATACAGATCCTCGTAGGACTTGTTTTTTGCTTTGTCGTAGCTTGTCCATGGGGGATAGCGAAGGCGCTGACGATGGTGGCAAATTATGCTCGTCACAAAAGCAGGCGGAGGCTCATTGGGTGATCATTGATGTCTGTTACAGACAGGGCAAATATCTCACAAAATCGGTCCGGTCGGTCGCTCCAAAAGAAGATGTAACCGTAACCACCCTCCTCCAGTTGCCCATGGTTGAAGAAACTGGTTTTGCTAAGTGTGGCCATGTCCACCTTGTAGCGCGCCAGTTCAAGAGCGTTTGGGGTTCTCAACCGTTCTGTTCGGCTGCCCCGGATTATCCAAAAGGAAGCGTACAGTGCAGACTGCTGTTGTAAGCTGGCTTCCCCCAGCGTTCCGGAATGTTCGACTGGGTGGATCGGGACGGGGACGTGAGAAGTTTTTGTTTCGTTTGTTTTTTTTTCGATTGCAAGTATAGCAGTCTGCATGCCATGGTCCAGTGGCAAAAATCGCGAAATCAGCATTATTATAGACAGCCTTTTCTAGTTTTTTTCCCCGCGAGGGGGTATGCAGTGCTCTCCCTAGATATCGCTGTTTAGTCGTCCCTGACTGCTACCAAACTCCATTATGGGTCCCAGTTATTGGATTTAGTGAAAGAACGAGAAGAAGCAGGTGCGATCACTGAGACGACAATTTTATTCGCCTGACTTTCCGAAATCTGTTGCGGATCCATCATCAGAGACAACAGCCGAAACGGGTTCCACAAGAAGATACTAGGGCCTCATTTTTCGGGATGCGTGCCTCTTTACTTTGTCTTAAATTTTGACACGCCTAGAGAAAAAAAATACTGCTTTACATGGCAGACTGCCTAGGTTGACATGGCGGCTGGACAGATAAAAATTGTTTGTGCAACTAGAAACAGCAATTTAATTTTACTAAGGACGGTTCTTAGGACTGAAAATTTCACCAACTGTTCTTTGCTGCTGGGGGCGGTCCCATTGCAGTTTATGTAATGTTCAGTGATATCTGTTGTTGGAAAGGTGGATTGTCAGTTCCTGAATGTTATTTGGTCTTGAGCGGCGGTGTCATTTGTCCCCGAACGTTCAGTTTTGGACTAAGTCTAGTGTGTTCATTTAAGGCTAAACATGTTTGCTCACCTTCGCCATCCGGTAGCTTCTCCTGTCTGCTTTGCGTAATAGTTCTTCAGAGTTTTCCTGCACAGTAGCAGTGAGACCTATTAAATCGCCTTCTAATATATGCTTAGTTTATTAGCAGCTGATTGGCAGGAGCGATTGCACGTTAACCTCATAAGCATCTCGTCGTGAAACTAAACAGGGGTTTGGATTCTGCGCTAATTTCTAAAAATAGTGGGTCATTAATTTGCAGTTTCCTGCTCCCCGGACGTAGCATAGTTAGTTCCTTCTTGTACACTTAAGTCACCGATAATAATTCGTATTTGTGTTTAATGCACAAGGGTAGCATTTAGAAAAGGTATATGTGAGTACGGTGTTCGACAGAAGATGTGCATGGCGGCGCATCTAGCGGATGATAGGGTAGTGATAGCAGGTGAATTGGACGCGGTTGGTATATATTATAGGTCATAACACTGATTTGCGGGTCCTGTTACGATGTTAACATTGTTGATTAATCGATAAGGGCGTTTAAAGGGTTATTCAAATCGGCCAAATCCCCCTACTAGTTAATTGTGCCTGATGGTCATCTGGATTCTAGCTCGATTGCTTAAGAAATGCTGTTTTGGCGGTCAACTTACTTTATCAGACTTGGTGGATTCCATAAGTGGCAGTGGGCTAGGCGAGGAACTTGAACCAAGTGTGATTAAACGTACGGTAAATCCGAGACAGCTGTGGCCGTACGTTGAGAGGCGGCTCCGGTCGCGCAGTCATCTGTACTCGCTTCCACCTCTGATCTTCTTACCTTGGTCGTGACACCGAGCCAAAGTGGAGTGAAGAAGAGGATGCGTTAGATGAAGCGCAAGTCTATACTCAGTAAAATCTTGTAGTGGCTTACTAGAGTTGATGCCTACAAAACAGATAAAAGATGTTAAAAACAATGCAAAGCAAATCATAGAAAATAGCGACTAAACAACTACAAACTACGGCGATCAAAAAAATAATTAAAAATTGTAGAAACGATCATGCGGGAAATTGTGATACACATTGATAAAAATCTCGGTAGCCTTCTTCAGCAGTAGCCGGAGCTCCACTTGCACAGAAGGTATACTTGGCTAAATTTTATAACCAAACGCGCTCTTCTAGCAATTTTTGTCAAAAAAATAGCACAGTGAGAAGAGAGTGCTGAAATTTGTTAGGTCGTGATTAGCGCTTGTTGACTTTAGACACTCAGAGCAGTCACGCCGGAAATAATTTCGCGCGAAACGGGAGTTGCGGAGAATGTTTATTCACTTAAACAAAAACGTGCATGCATTCAAACACATTTAAGTTTAAAATGTACAGCTAGAAAGGAAAAAGTATAAGGACCTACAATCTTATTGATTGACAAGTCACCGTTCATGTAACAGCTCGCTGTAGTGCAAATAGCGAACCTTGTCGAAATCGATGGTTGAATTGTCATCGATAAATGCACGCTTTTCCACCATAGTTAATAGTCTCAATCGCAGTCCCATAGGACAACAGCCCCTTGGCCTAAAAATACAGGCTCCTATCTCAGGTCAAAATGTTAGCTTTCCAGAATCTCGCTGTCTGGAATTGTTTCCGACCAATTCACTGTCAATATTCTTCGGATGCGGTCGAGGTCAAAATCATCAGGTCTTCTGAAGATGAGTTGGACCCAAACAAGACAGCTTTTATCCCGACATACGATAACCATGCTGCGCAAAATCCGCGTATTCCATACGATGTATGACACATGGAGGATTTGGGTATCACACATAGGCGAAGGCTGCACGTTTTAACACTGAACTCGCCTTATCCAAACAGCAGGCTTAGACGACCCGTTGATACACGGGAGAGTGAGGAGAGAGTGAAGCCAATTTTAAGTACACCGTCATCCTGATAATATAATGACGAGGCCCACGGGGCTTTAAATATAAAATTAATTTAGGCACTCAGCGCACATTTGTCCTTATAATAAATATGCCGCTCTTTTAAATTATCACGCTGCATTAAAAGTTTTGGCTTTGAAAGCTTCTATTAAACTAGGTAAATCTGTTTGGCTGCAGTGCCTCCACCTCTGCATTATCTCCGTAGAACCACACATTTTCATGAAACCTGGTCTATCTGGCGCTAATCAGGCGTATGTATAATAAATAGACGAACTCTTAAGATGTGTAAATCGCAGTGTGAAACCCCGCGTCCGGTCATAGTGATCCTGCCTTGAACTCGGGCCCATGTTGGGGGAGGACGAGTGAGTGCGGATAAGGTCATGGAGGTATGGTCTCACTGTAAGCTAATTCCCACGCAAGTCACCCTCCGGGGTCCGCCACATCAGGTGACACACGATGGACAGTGCTATTGGCCATGTTCAAACTATCAGTTGCAGGATGTGGCATACTCACGTTTAAATTGATGGGAATTCTACTACCGTGGTTGTAGTCGACTTTGCCGTGGATTTTGTAATTGTAATTGTAGCGGTAGAGATGGAGGTGGATTCTGGAACAAGATGACAATTTTCAGTATTGATAGTGTATTGCATCCAGGAATATTGAAAGAGGCTAAATCTTACATGGAATGTCTGTTGACAGCGCGGGCACGATGGAAAGAACTGGGAAATTAAATCGCTGGTCCATAGTGGATGACAGTATCCAGCCTACTTACATATATATATATATATATATATATATATATATATATATATATATATA
>JAYGXS010000002.1:54765261-54790249 GCA_036362985.1 Ligula intestinalis
TATGGAACAAAGGTGCTCATCCGATCTATCTGGTAAGGGCACATACTTGTCCCGGAAGTGCCTTGAGGCTCGTACTTGAGCAATATCAGGCTTGTCGCTGAGATTGGGTATGACTGGCTGATGACGGCTAACAAGCCAGAAATGGCCATTCCGGTCTCACTTGTCTTTGTCGGATCAACTCCATATAGATATATATATATATCAAGATAGTGAGGGAGCCCGGCTTCGCCTTGGCTTCCTTACCCATTGTTGTCCCTCATGTAGGAAAAGGTATTGCAGGAGGGACGGTCATAATAAAGTGGGGTATTAATAGGAACCGTAAGGAAGTGGATGATACAACCATCAGGCCAACACTTCATGGTAAACAACATTCTTCGAAATCCCGTTAGTTGCCCAGACGCATAAATTCCGTTTTGAACCAACTCGAGGTATGGCAACGTAGAGTTGGCCGTGGAATAAGCACAATTCTTCAAGGTGAAGTCCAGCCACCTTGAAGGTTTGACCTCGGAACGTGTTGATGGACAAAGCAAAGAAAACCTTCATGGGAAACTGCAGTCGCCGGAAATTGAAGGTGGTATCGGACGGGATGATAGGAATGCGGGAAGGGTAAACAACCTCCCCTTTCGCACAACCGGTTATAATGGTGGCCTCTATTAGGTAGCTCATCAGACGCTTGACAGTCAGCCTAGTGCCACTGCATATCGGTGGTGCGTCCAGATTTCTCATGAGCATAATCGGCGAGCCAAATTTCAGAATCAGTTTATGGGGGGGGAAGCCAGATATTTTCAAAATGTTCTGGAATTCGATTGGGTAATAAACGCAATCTGTGGGATCAACTGTTGTATCGTAGGATTTGTACATATTTTTTCACACCTGGCAGAAGGTGGATTAGGCACTCGCTAATGGCATTGATGAATTTGTTTGTTGGGAGCCAGAATTCCGCGTTCGCAGAGCAAATCAGCGTCAGATAAATTGGTTTGGAGGTTAGGAAAAAACTTTTTCTCTTAGGTTTCCAGCACTGCTCACCAAATTTGCAAAAAAGAAAGGGGGATGCGTCCGGTTTCATCGGTTTTGATTTTACCTTCACCAATCTTCAAGGTATTAGTGGAGAACTCGCCAGACTCATGGTCAGCATTGAGATGCACTCTCATATTGGTTGTGAGTTCCAATGACTTTACCGTAGAACATAGCGGTGAATATTTTAGGCAGTAATTTACCTGCTCACCTCTGGAACCCCTTTGAATAACAGGTAAAGTCTGACGAAAATCGCCAGACAAACCGTTGTGATGCCACCAAACAAAGCGGTGTTTTCTGTGACATCACGCAGAGTTCTGTCCAGCGCTTCCAATGCATTTCTGTTTGCCATTTTGCACTCGTCCCAAATTATTGCTGAGCATCGCTTCAGGAATGCAGCTGAACCACTGCCTCTGCTTATCTGGCATGTAGCGGTACCATCGTCAGCTAACCTAAGAGGAAGCTTGAAGGTATTGTGAGCAGTTCTGCCGCCGGGAAGCAACTTCGCTGCAATACCAGCCGATGCAACAACTAAAACAATTTTGCCGTCTTTGCGCCGTTCGGCCAGGGGCAACTTGAGAAAGAAAGGTTTGCCAGTTCCACCAGGAGCATCGAAAAAGGAAAACGTGATCACCATTACTGAAGCCAGAGACACCGTCAAGAATAGTGTTGAACGCATGCAATTGTTCGACCAGTAACCTTGGTTAGTTCAGAGCAACGTAGGCTGCCAGCTCGGTAATATTGCAGGAAAGCTCACGTTGCAGTTCAGTGGGGAGCTGATTTCCAACGCTCCTGTCAAGCAGAAGAATTCCGTGTGTATGAACTTGCTCACCACGCACGCCAACCAAGATGTCCTCAATGGAAATGAGGACCATGTTGAAGATGGCAGAATTAAATTCGATGCGAGCATCGCCATTTTCGCAACTGCAGCTGAAACCGGTAGTCTTCAGACATATCATTTCTGAACAGGCCGCAAAGGCAAGCCAACTCAAAACTCCTAATCAACAAAGCAAGGAGGCACCGTAGTTGGTTTGGAGTGTTAGTAATAACAGCCTCAGCAATGGTATTCTCCCAATGATTGTCATTTTCAAGTAAACCACGTACCACGCAGGCTTCTTTGTAAGTTGAACACGAAGAAACATCCACCATTCTGAGATCTTCAAAATATGTTGGTGTTCAGCTTACCACATGGACCCTGCACCATCTGCGTTTTGACTGTTTCAAACAGAACAGAGCCAGCCGCCAGGTCGGCCAACTCTGCACATACGAATTTTTCAAGATCAGAATAATGCAATTTTTCCTGCAGCCAGACCAAAATGTGCGTGTGGCAATCCTCTATTTTGCCAGTCGACAGTGTACATATGGCACCGAAACTCACCGAATATTTTAAATTTAGTGATGAGTTTCACCATGGTTTTCAACTTCAGTTGAAATACCCGCGCCGACAAATCATGGCGATCCTTGGCCATTTGACCGGGGAACAGTTCAGCAGCAATTTCAGGCCAATATGGGTTGCAGGTGAATGTAATAAATAGATCTGGGCATACAAAACGTCTGACGGAACCCAAACCATCTTGAATTTTCTCATGCATATAGCGAGGTGACCTAGTGTAGCTTGAGGGTAAGATGAGAAGTTGACAGCGACCAATATTACTCCCGTCATTAAGGACATAATCTCTTAGGTATATGTAATTATCCGCATGAAGCTCTTTCTGAGAATGGTTTTTTCGGCTTTTGGTGGTAATTGAGTCAAAAGCAACAAACAATGTGATAAGTATGGTTGAGTTCAATAAACTACATAGGAATATTCTTAGAAATGGTTGAATTTATTATTTTGTTTGACTCTTGCATTAGTTTTTGTTTCAACTCTCTTGACGCAAGCCGCAAAACAAACCGTCACTGTAAATTCAAGTCATGGATACTTAAGTGTTTAATGCCCAGAGGCAGCGGATTTAGCCCTTGCTGCGTCGGCGGCGGGGGGGAGGGGGATAGTGGTTCGTGTGGCCGTGGCCGCATGTGGGTCAACGTGGAAGTAGGCAAATGTTGTTAAAGTTATCGAGTCTGTCTGAAAAACAGCTGATACGAAGCGTAGGATAGACAGCTCGCAAATGCGATTGCCAACAGCGGCGGACAGGCACGCGTCAGTGGCCTTTTGCGAACTTTGCTATCAGGCGAAAAAACCTGTGACTCTTGACACCAGCCAATCAAAAACGGTATAGGAACCGCACGAAGCTACAAGATCTCTTTTATTACGTATACAGATTAAACGTCATCAACTAGTGAGCACCTAGTAGGCACTACCAAAACAAACGAATTTGATTCAATTCCGTAGGATCTTCCACAAATGTGACATTATATTAATGGGAATCCGTGCGTAGAACACTTAGATTTTCCGGGATCGTTGTGCTATAAAAGATAGCGTGTCCAAAATAAAACAAAAAAATAAGCCCTAGTTATGACAGATGTTTAAAAAGCAAACTGCCAGCTTTCCCTGTGACAAGTTTTTCACGAATTTTTTGAGCATAGAACTTCAGGGAAAAATCACATGCTCATAATTTAAGGCTTTATTGTGAGTCCCTTTGATTCGAATAAAATACGCTGATATCCTACGCCCTACACAGGACAAATCACGCGCCAGTCATGCACTAGTCGCATCTCTTCCAATATTTGGTACGCAAATGGCAGCTATTTGGAGTTTAATTTGGCTGCTGAGAAAGAAGCACGATGTTGGTGTTCGCCAAGCGCCAAAATAAATCCCCGTGTTTAGGAGCAATGAATTATAGATAGTTAATACTGTCCATAAATAAATATGACCAAAAAAAACAAATTAAATGTCAAATAGCAACTGCTGTTGTTTCCTAAGCAGGTTCATATTTTCTGGGTGTTAAACAAGCATTCTGTTAAGCAAAGTTGGCCCCCATATGTCGAAGCTAACTCCGGTCGCAGGTTGTTTGACCGGTCACCCGCCAAAGGGTGATATGGTTGCTATCACGAGGAAGTCACTTGGCATAAAAAGTGGTTCTAAACACGCACAATGCGGAGTTTTTTTGTATGAGGTCACCTGGGAGTTTTTATGACTCAAGTGAAAAAGCGCTGTCAGGTTAAAGTATTTCATAGAGTATACTGCAATATACTCAATTGAATAAACTATTTTTTACTAGGTTAGCTACATATCTTTCCGTTTATTTGATGCGACTGTGGTCTTAAGTGTTCCAGTCTTCAGGTTTGCTTTGCAAACTGTACTAACAGTCACATAAACGTTTCGCAGAACTTAGCAAAGCTGTTTTTATGGAATGGTACGAAAGCCCGCTTGAAAAGTTACAAAGTTAAAAATAATGTTTATTTCTGCAAAGCACATCTTCGGTAGACTTGATTACTTTGTAGCAGTCTAACAATGGATCAAGTATAGTCATGGCCCACAAGCTCAAGTTTTTCTGAGCATCCACCTCTTGTCTTAGTATGCCATTTATTTGGCACAGCCTGCGGTTTGAATATATGTTTCTTATGACTCGAGAAATGATGCGTTTGTGCGCACTGAATGCTAAGGACCCAGAATGAAACCATTACTGAAATCAGCTTAGGTTTTCTCATGTGTTTATCGGCAGCTTGATAATGGACTACACGCAACTGGTAGTTTTTACCACCAGGCATAACGACATTGCAATTCAATAATCTGATGCGGTCATAGCCATAGATAATGGACAGAATAGGGCTAAGTACGGAGTCTTGAGAAAAATTCACGTCAGTCGCCACCTCCTCCGACTGTTAGTCCAGAACAAGGAAGACTTGACACCAGTCCGTCGAGAAATTCCGAATCCATTCCAGGAGCTTACGCCTAACGCCAGTTACTCTGAGATTGTACAAAAGATATCGCTCTTGAATGCGTTCTTCAGGTCGATCTAGATTGAATGAGCCGTACTGTCTCCATAAGCTGCCGGAGTTCAGCGTTCCACACATGGCCTCGAAGAATCCTACAGGCCTGTATGTTCAATTTATATACACTAAACAGGTAAAAAACTACGTTCAGACAGCCTAGCATCCCATGAATGAGTGGCAGGACCTCTACCATCTTCCTAAATTTGCCATGGGCTCTTTCGATACGTTTATATTCCTTCTTGGATTACAATGCGAAGGCTGATAAGCATAAACCTCATAATCCTTAAAGAATGCGTCATAAGTCCTCCCATATTCGTTTTATCAATTTGTGTAGAACTCTGTCTCAGGGTGAATAGCACTTATTACCTCCGTTAATATGCCTTTAGACTTTGTGGCGTCATTAAATTGTGGTCATTTATATGTTTAATTAAAAACTGCGGTCGTTTTGATCCCCAGTACCTGACTTTGTCTGCCTAGTAATAAGATATTATACAACCCGACTAATTCTTAAGGCTTTTTTAAAAAATTATGGTAATGCGCATTACGCTCTCCCAAATTTAGCTGTAAAGTTGACTCAAATAAGTAGAAGAAATATCAAATCAACAGTTAATCTTAAATTCCAGATGCTCATGTCAATTTATTTCACGTACAGAGTACAGGCTATCCTCTTGATTGTACGAACTAAAAATAGAACAAATAATTGCAATGCCTGCCGCTGAACCGGTTCTGCTCACTTACTGTCCGGCAACCTATTTAAAGAGGGCACGTTGTTTTTCCCTACATCCGGCGCATTGGACGACGGATCGGCCTGAGTCGTTCCATTTTTACTAATGACGCACCAGTAGGAATATAAGAGGATCTCAATACAAGCCTTCTGTAAATCGAAACGTGCATTCCTAGCAATAAGTTCTGCTAAAAAGAAAGCAACTTACGACCCTTCGCACCGGATCGTTACCCTGCATTCTATTCTGACAGAGTATTTAAGAGGGAACTTTGAGCCATCAGCGGTTATTACTTCTTCCACGATTCAGTAGACTTAAAGTATGCAGCAGTCTTCCGTCTTTCGAATTACAGTTTTGTGAATCGAAGCATTATTTGAATTTAAAAGCCGAAAACTTTACATCACTTCATGGAGTAATTAGGATATATACGATGGGTTGCCCTAACTACATGGATAGTGCAGCATTGTCTATATTGAACCTTAAAGCAAAGCCTCTGTTCTAAACGCTTCTTAAAACGAGCTGTTCCACCGCCTTTTTTAATTACTTTATTCCGGAAGGTAGGTTTTGTCATGTATATCTTATTATTACGATTCAACGCTCAATCTATGTTTTATTTATTTTAAGAAAAGAGAATTAACTTGCAAGCCTCACAATGTTTTTTCTATGTTCATAAAGAGGGCTTACTTTGCCGCTCCAGAATTTGCTTTGGGGCGTGTGATTTTTTTGTCTTTATTTGTGGTGCATTTCCTGAAGCCTCATTTCACGAGCTTTCTCGAATTTTCTGAAGGAAACTTTATTACTCTTCTTAAATTATATTCAGGCAAATAAATATCGTTTTTTTGGGGCAAATTCAACCTTCCAGACCGCTGCCAAAATTTTACTAATGAGTTAGGCACCACAGGGGTGCCAAAGTTACTTGAACAGAGGAACAGTGAATTGTGTTGCCGACTCCGTTTTAGACGAAGCTTACTTAAGCAAGGATTAACTTTTCGGCCAGTCAGGGATCATCAGTCGTGGATCGTGCTTGTCTGGACAAGAAAGTTGTCTTACCTGTCCTATCCGGGATTTATTGCTTAATGTAGGAAAAGTAACGTATACCAAACGGACATAGGAGATCCCTTAGAACGTTATTATCGATTTTGGAGGTCGATTCTCACGAAGCTCGTATTTAAACTACTATTTTGTTGTCATGGCCCAATCATGCAATACCCTTACTTTAATGGTCATTATGGCATCACGCCTATTTGTATATCATTGACATTTCTAAAGCATCCTCAGTGACAGCAAGATGGAAGCAGGAGCAAGAGCGATGGCTCAAGCCCCAGGTGGCTCTGGCCGAGGACCTATTAGCCGTTCCTCTGCACCCACTGTCCAACGTTCACTGTATCACGAAGAAATTGCTTATGTGATTAGTTAAATTTTTCCTGCGGTATGCGTTATATTCCTTGATCCGAGTAAGAATTAGTTAGTCTATGGTCGTTATTCGGGTGTAATTCATAGTGAAACACATTATTAAGCCAAGCAGCAAAACTTGGCCTAACAGAAACATCCTTTTCTGTTCTTAGGCAGTTGATCAAACCGAAAACGTAAACTTTTTATCGTCACGTTTCCAAGTATAGTATGGTTAATTGTTTACACAGGTTATTTTTCAATTTTGGAAAACTTGCCGCAGGATTAAACCTTAAATTAATTCCCTTCTTATTACTGAAACCGAAAATACCAGTATGCGGTCTTTATTGATAAATCTGTCAACACCCTCTTGTGCTCAGATTATTAGGTTTTTGAAATGTTAACCCTTATACCTATTTTCAGCTCTTAAAATGCCTGCCGACAAATCAGTTTCGATCAAGTCGTTTGTGTCTGCAACGCCATTATGTACCCTGCACAGTATCATGCTGAATTAATTGTTCCTATTAGATAACTTTCGTGATCTAGAGAGTTTTATTACTCGAACCGCTCGTTGCAGATTTTACTCGTTTGGCAATCCTAAGGTGTCATCGGGCAACTGTTGGAGACTTGCGTGTGGTTAAATTTTCTAAGGAAACTCATGCCTGGTGCCTGAAAATGTGATTACGATCCATTCTTCTGCGTGCACGGAAACAGATGCTCTTCGGAAACTACCAATAGTGTGTGGGAGGTCAATACAGACCCGAATATTCTATCACAAACCGATACTTGGCATAGAATGCTGGAATGTAAAACATTTCTCAGACCATTGCACACAGTCTGATGTCGCGCAGCCTTCCTTAGTATGGCCGGAATGTTTGTTACTTGCTCGAAGTTCGAATCCCAACTAAAGCTCTCTGGAAATCGAAATCTTGCGAGTCAGTTCTCAGCGCACTTTATCACAGGGGCAAATGCGACTCTAACCACAAACGTGTCTTCTGTCCCACGAGAATCACTCAAAAATCGGGAAGCGTATGCAAGCCCGAAGGGCTACTTTGCTAGCTGCATCATCCTTTTTCCCTGCGCGTCATCACCACTTGTTGGCCATAGTGGTAAAGCAACCTTCTTGCATATAGAAGGACTGAATGAATGCTTCCATGATGTGTTCTGCTTACTGTTGTAGGGAACTGAGCTAGTCGAGCTGAGCCAGCTGCTTTTGGGCTTCGTTTTCGACGCGTTAATTGTCAAGTGATGTTGTGCTTCGTTCAACAGAATCTGCTGTTTGTCCTCAATACTCGTTGCCGCAAAAGTGTTCGCCTGATATTTAAGCATTGGTCACACGGGCAGGCAAGCTGACTACTTTCTAGTCACAGCACGGTTTCATAGCTGCTTTCATAGTATGGCGCCAAAGCTAGCAAACTTTGTGCGCCAGTCCTGGTTCTTGTTTGCAGACGCCTACAAATCTTACATTTGCAAGCAAAAGTTCGTGCAAGACGCCTTTTTGCCGAATAGTTTGTTACAGCTTGCTACAGTTGAGCCTATTAGCACAGATGCTCGGTTTTTTTTCGGCAGACTGAGTCAGAGGGTAGGTAGCAGGAAATGGTCATACTTGAATTCCTTAGTCCTCAAGGTTGCTGAGAACAGTTTAGCGTGTACATAGTGACGTCGCAGTAGCCGGGTCAATCCAAAGACGACGGTTGGAGGCCAACGCAGCTCGAGTTACGTGTGTTGAATAAAATTAGTCCCTCTAGTTCCGCAGATTAGTGATAGAGCCACTTAGAGACGACCACAAAAACAAAGCAGAAGTTGTTACCTCCACGAAGCAAGCCTTAAACGTTGCTGACACTAGGAAACACTGAGAAGTCATTGGTAGACCCCTTGCATTGTGTGACTTCGAATATGAATGAGGGCTTAATCGCTGACAAGGTGCGGTACCGATCTAAACACTTTGGGTATCTTGTCGACTGTAGTAACTAACTCATAACTGCCTCGTGGCCCTGTGCAGCGGAGTTTTGTCCTGTGGCTCAGTATGAAACCGCCAGTGCAATAAAGTGGCCGTTCTACAAAAATGCGGTCGGAAAGGTCGGCACTTAGTCTACAAGTTATGTGCTAAACTTAGTCCTGGTTTCATGAAGAAAGTTGATAAACCCGGGGTGGTAAGCTCCTGCCTGGTGGCTGGGGCTCAACAATTCTTTGACGTCGTCATTTTCAGACGGTATCAGATTATACATGATTCGAGGAAGAGATCCTGTCAAGCCGAATTTCGAGTTGTACGTGTATGCTCCAAGGACATGTAAATGTTGCAGTACTGTCTTGAATTTCACAATCGCCTCCATTTTTGGCTTCTTTGCAGCTTCCGACCCTGTCTGTGGTTGATAATGGAATTGGATAATTTGCCGGTCAAAATGATGGTTGTGACCAAAGTGCTAACTTCACACCACAACTCGAGTTCTTGTTTTCAGCAATATTGGCTGAGTGTTCATCCTTGCTTTTGACGATGTCAGGATATTAGTGTTAATAGCGAGCCCATTACTGTAGACATACGTGCGTGGGGATGAATTAGAAAATCATTGGGTTTTAATATCAGTCTACTCTGTAAGCCAGCTTAATTTTTATTCCTGGCACCATTTTATTCGCCCTGGTCGCGTCACAATTTTTTTTCCGGCCAACTCTGCATCCCATCAACCAACTTGAGGGTGGCTCGAGGGCGCACTGTTTACTGTTGTATGTACCTTCGGAGAATTCCTTTGATTATGATTTTTTGTTTATCGACCGCCAAACCTAAGCCAAGACATCCTTGCATGTGTGTCATATGAATTCAGACAGTGGCACTTTAGTATTTTCAAATAAGTTTATCCCCGTCCATTTTAATACTTCCCATGAAGTACTACCGACAATAAAAGTAGACAAAAGAATATTTCTGACTCATTTGCCCTTGACAACCATCCATACGCTGTTCATAGCCTAGTAAAAGCTAAGGTTTTAACCAGGATCTATTAGTTAAGTCATTTAATTTCGTAATGTCCTGGATATCCTAGGTCCAATAAAAAAGGTTGTTATCAATACAGAGCTCCAGGGCAGGATGTTAACGCGTCTTCTTTTCTAAAAGCGGAACAGAACACTGAACACAAACTTTCTGTACTTACTTTCTTTCTCCATCCGTCGATAGGAAACCGTGGTTCAATTTTCCATTGGTAGTGTCCGCCATTGGTGCTTGTCCCGATCTCTTTACGCAAAATGATAATAACCCACGATGCACAGTAGTCTAGTTTCCGATTGAATAGGCGAAGACTTGCACCCGACTGGCGTCCTTTGTATATAATTTATAAAGTAAATCTAAGATGCTTTTTCATTTCAGTAGACTGTGAACCCTTAATTAAATATTTTCCTATGAAGACGTCAGTACGTATCTTTAGTTTGGATTAATGGTGCTTATCAGCCACTGCAGCTTACAGCGATTGCTGTTTCTAAGCAATGTAATCGTTACTGTTTTGAGTAGTTCACCCTCTCCCCTCTTTTTTAACTTAGTGCACAATAGCAGAGTTAAGAGTAGGAAATTGACCATATGTTCATTTTCTCCCGATGTTCGGGTTACATCCTATAGAGTCATGCAACTGCGTGATGTTTCTTTCTTGATCGCATGGTCCGCCTGAAGTAAACATGCGGGCAAGATGTTTTGTGAGTGGGGATTTTGAGATCCGGAAATTGGCAAGTTTGGGAGTATTTAAGTTCTACAGCCTTCAAGCTGTCGCGTTCGTACCGAATTTCTTCTTCTGAGGAAAGCAGATGCTAATGGAATCATGCTATTTCGAACTACTGAAATGGTGCAGTTCGATTGCTCCGCGGCGGCTGTTTGCCATCATATGACGCGTACATACCGTTGCGACCTTTCCAGGATATCTCATTTATCGAACTACCACAAGCATACTCCTTCCTACCAAAATACTTTTCCCAAACCGGTTTTCCAGTAATTTTTGCCAATTCAAAACATTTTGCCTTTATGAATCTCCTTTTGAAATCCGTTCAATTCCTACATCACCAAGGTGACAGTAGGGGAAGTTGCTGTGCTTTGAAGGTAACCCTGGTGATTACTGTCCGCTAACCTGGCATTCCAAGATCTACCTTCTGCGTTTCCAGTTCACCGCCTTATTTAATCTCTTTTAAATCTTCATGAGCTTTCCTGTGCGCCCAGTAGATAAACTTACGTTATACCTGACATCTGCCCGTTTTGTTCTTTTTTTTAATCAAACTTCAGTCAGTCCTGAAATGGCAGGCCGCCAGGCCATGTACAAGTTGGTGCTTTTGGGAGAGTCCGCCGTGGGCAAGTCGAGTATCGTCCTGCGATTTGTAAAATCCCAGTTTTATGAGTATCAGGAAGCTACCATAGGAGGTAGGTTAGCTCTACAAACCTTCTCACCCTCCGCCCCTTTTTAGCTGCGTACCTGACACAATCCCTGGTGGTCGGAGACCCACAAGTTACAGTAAAGTTCGAGATTTGGGACACCGCAGGTAAAAAAACAGTTACTTCCTAAGAGGTCTTTTTGTCACAAATGCTTTTTTGCAGCCTTCCTTCCACTTTTCCTGCGTCCATCGGCCTAGGAAAGTTAACTTCTAGTGCCTGGGTGCTGATCCTGCGCCCTGATGCTAAACCATAAACTGTTTTCCAAAGCCTAGCCGCTCGTGTCTTTTGCACTGATACCAATCGGTTATTTTCCATACTGTACAAAGTTATGGAGCTGTATTGTTTAAAGGCTATCTGCCACATCAGTCGTAAGTCTTCTTGAAAGAACCGAGGGAGATAGATCGCTTGCTGAAAGCTTCAAGATCACTAGGCAATCTCCTCAGCCATGACTGGTAGTTCATCATGGGAGTCTTGTCTTATGCAGTACATCGAGAGTACTTTGAGGGTTAACGTTGCGTTGGATGACCCTCGCTTCCTTACACACACACACGAATGCATAGATCATCCGTTTAAGTTCCCTGTCCTATCTCCATCTCATTTCGTCTTTCCTGTACAGGCCAAGAACGTTATCACAGTCTGGCGCCAATGTACTACCGTGGAGCACAGGCAGCAGTCGTCGTTTACGACATCACCAATGTCCAGAGCTACAACCGTGCAATGGAATGGGTCACCGAACTGCGCGATCGGGCTCCAGGTGTGAAGGTCATTGCTCTAGCTGGCAATAAGTGTGATCTCCATCAGCAGCGTCTCGTGTCCACACAGGTACCCGTTTCCTCCCTCTGTGTCATCCTCTGGCTACGCCAATCTTGAATGCCTTGTATGGGTTTTTAGCTCTACATTTCATTAACCTCTGTTCAGTCCTTTTCGGGATCGTCATTGTTTCCGCTGGTTGTAACTGCAGTCAAAATTAATTTTTCTTCGGTCTTCCCATACTGTAGTATAAGGCGAGTTATTGACTAATGTCTGTTTGTAAATAAAGTGGTTGACATGGTTACTTTGCGGCGGAGTTCACGTCAAGCTCCTTTATCTTCCCTATCATCCTCATCCCCACCACCACCAAGTAGCCAATTAGTGTCTGATTAGTGGTACTATCCTATTGTGAATTCTCTTATTGGATTCGATGGATTTTGAGGCGCTTATTGGTCAATTTGATCTCCTTTTAGGACGCAGAAGCGTACGCTCAAGAGCACGGTCTTCTGTTTATGGAGACTTCCGCGAAAACGGCGACGAACGTGATGCAACTCTTCACTGCGATCGGTAGGAACATGAATCCTTTACATCCTTCTTTCAATTTATGGAAACCTTGTTATATTTATTTCCCTTGTCGGGAATACCCAACTTACTATGATGGCTACACAAGAAGGCCTTCACAAAAACGCATACACACACCGTAGCATCATGAAAACTACCCCACGGAAAACACAGACAGCTATCGATAGACGAGGAATTCCGGTTACCGACTAGAGGGTATCGCCCTTCTCCTTATAGTCAGCCCAAACGACGACACCTGCTGAACGCACCGAATTAATACATTCGTATATGCATAATTATGTCCTCTCATTTGTCTCTGTCTCGACTGCTTACTGGGCTAGAAATGGCAGTCTGTAGTTTAAGCTGAAGTGGAAAACTTGGGCGCGTGATTCTTGTACACAAGAGAGATAAGGCTTGTGCGCCTGTCTCTACCAAGTAATCACGCGAATACGCGCCAGCCTGTCGCAGTGGCCACGGCCTGCGCACTGTTTCGGGTTGCAGATAGCAACAGCGAACGCGCATTAAGCATTTCAATCTCACACAGGCGCGCTCGACAGACGCAGCCAGGCCAGCTAGCCAGGTTTTTTTTTCTGCTGGTGGCTAATATAGCAAAAAGGGGTAGTACCGTGCTTGTTGATCGATGATGTCTGAGGCAGGAATTGTTTGGGTACCGCTCTGGTAACCTTTCTTCACCTGACTGTCGGCTGCCTCCCGTCCACTTTTTTTGTAATTCAAAGTTTCCACTGAGCCGGAATCCAAGTCTAGATTCAGCTCCACTGGGTGCCCTAATTCAACTCTTTACAGTTTACACAGAGTCATTCCCTCGTTGTAAGATTGGAGCGTTTAATTTGATGTTCGGCGGTGGTAACTGTCGACCGTCTAGTGATGGTGTATTTATCGCCCTTATTGAGTTGTGACAAATTTTGCTGTTTGGCAGGGAGCCATCTCAGCCTAATGGCAGAGTAAGTCTTCTTTTAGCGGTTGAATTGCACATCCTCGCGTTACTCTTGATCGCAATCTGTCATGGTGTACGCGAAAAATATTTTTTTAAATATCTTGAAACGCGCCAAAATTGGGTTTGAACGTAACTTGTTTGTTTCTATCCTAAGATGATCTATATACTGGGTCATCAGGTCGATATTTTGCCGATAAATGTCCTTCACTTATATGCGGTTGCTTCCCGTTACGACCTAAGCATATGCAGAGCGTTCATGACCGAAGCTCATTACCAACAGCCAAACTTCCATGTTTTACGGAGCATCACTGGTTATTTTGTCAAGGTCATCTTTCTTTGCACTTTCGCGCGTCCCTAGACTACACGATCACCCGTTTCTCTGACTACAAAACAGAAACGGAGCACTTTAAAAAAAGCTTGAATAAGCATCCCCTAGGAAGCTTACATGGATCATACGATCGCAGCTAGGTCCTCGAAGACCCTTTCAAAGGGTCAGTGGATTTTTTTCTAAAGAACCGAAAGACAGCCTTCAATTTCCTTGCAGGCTTGGGGTCCATTTTGCTAATGCAAACCTTACAGAAGATAGAAAAATAGAAACATAAAATCCCTGAGAGACTGGATTTATTCTTCAGTACCCTCCTATGGAATAAGAGAAGTCATTGAAGACCCAGAAGACACATGCTGACATTCAGCCTCCCCGCGAACAACGGGGTTTCCCCGGAGATTTGGAACAAAAAGAACTACACCGAGAAGATCCTGTCATTGTTTACTATGAATCTGTCCGCAAACCTCTTACCACGGTCGCAACCAGAACCCAGTTTTAGCGTTGAAGCGTCTTAGAGAACCCACAAAATTGTTCAGAGATATGCAGATAGTATTGCCGGCCAAGACAAGGGAGATTTGAATGGCCATTTCTGGCCTATTAGCCGTCTTCAGCCAGTCATATCCACACGAGTGTCAATAGCCCCTAGCCTATACCGGCTAGACAACGAGCTCGTGGCTCAATGGTAAGGACGTTATCCTCTAATCAAAGAGATTGCGAGTTCGAGGCTCGACTGGGGCACCACTTGGGTCTGGGTATGACTAGCTGATGACGGCTAATAAGCCAGATATAGCCATTTCAGTCTCCATTCCCTTTGCCGGCGCTATTTTGAGTTATTAAGCGTTAGTAAGTGCGATGCCACATGTCCATCGTCCTGTGGAGGATAGAAATTTGCGTTTGCCAGAAATGGCCTTCCATGCGCAGGCGTATAAGATACTCATCATCTTTGCAATTAATTACTTCCGTAGGTTTCTATGCCTCGATTCCTTTCGTGAGCATTTTTTGCCCAATTGTGTTTATACCTTGAAGGCAGAGTGATTACCGTTCCCATGGTTGCACGTGGTGACTTGTAACTGTATACGTTCTCCCTCTGCTCGCGGATAGGCCTGCTGGTTATTTTTGTCCTATTTTATGCACTTTTTAGCGGAAGCTTTGCCATACAATGAACAACCCGCAGCCGACGTTGGTGCTCAACGCCTCGGTGAAGCCCCGGGCCGCAGCAACTCGTCGGGCTGTTGCAAGTAAATGTACCCAAGCACAAACCCATACTAGGCCGATTTCCGCCTTCCAGACCTCTCGCTCTCGTATCAAGCTCGGAGTTCCTTTCAGGCGGGTCTTTTGCCCGCCCCGTCGCCCAGCTCTCACTTTTGCACCCCGCTTCTCAGCCGGTACTGTAGAATGCCTCGCAACTACCCCGCAAATATGCATACACCTCTTCATGCCCTTACCACGTTTCCAGCATGCCTCCCCCCTCTCGCCCCACCTTCCAGTTTACTTGAGTGCAGCAGCCCACCTACTTCTAGTCTTCAGGTGCACACGCACGCCGGTATGCCCGCGGTCTCGCCACTTCATTGTGCGCTGCGGGCGCATGTTCCAACCAACACACTCCGTACATACACACCAGCCTGGTCTGCCATCCCTCATCGATAACCTCTGATTATTATGCTCCTTCCTGCAAGCCCCTCCCCCCATTTGACTCACTCGAATCAGCCCCTTCGCCCGCGGTTCCCCTGTATCTTTTATCTCGTCCTATTTTTCTTTCTCAACGCGAATCACGGGGCTGTAGGCCTTCGATATCTTCCTACGTGCGTGTTTGTGCAGTCGTTCGCTTTGTTTGTGTATGAAGGTGCGTAGGGTCTCCTTGCGAACTCCTTCGCCTGCCCCATCTCCGACTGGCTACTTGAGCTGCTCAGCAATATCTCTCCGCCCCCATAGTGGTTTACGTTTGCGTTACTTCTGTCATCGCCTTCGGCACACTTTTCCGGCCTGCCAGCGGAAGCCCACGGACGCTGGTCCTCGCCTTTCTCGACTATTCCCCTGTACATTACGTATACATATATATAAATCACCTCGCTCTCTCTATATATGCATACATCTATCATGTTTTCGGAATTTCTTTTCTCTCCTCTTGCCCGTTCGATCTCTCGTGTCCTTTTCTCTCTTTCCACTCCCCCCTGTTTTGTTTGATTGATTTTTGTCCAACTTCAAGTGCATTTGCACCCACGCCTTCAAAGGTGTGTCTGTGTGCAGATAAAATACCGTGGCCTATGTGGCCTGCAAGAACGCAACTCTGCCTCGACGGTTCACTTGATAGGAAGGTTAGCACCAAGTTTGCTTCTGCCGCTGCATTGTGACCCTCGCATAATTTTTTCTCCGCACAACTGATTGGATCAGAGGACTCTAGCTTTCGGCGGTCGCAGATTTAATAGACTCTGATTTTAATGACGTATGTAGTTCCACTCGCCGTTCGTGTCTCGTTCATCTGTGTACAATTTCCTAACAGTCCGTTCGTTTTTCGAGGCCTGATTTCTGATAACCTCAAAGGGCGTTGTGGGTGCGCGAACACTGTCGGACAAGACAAACCCACTCGACCCAAGTAGTGACTCGGACCTGGTCGGTCATAGAGCTTAATTCTTTACTAGTTTGCACAATCTCGATGTCAGCGAAAATGTGCAATAGTAAAAAGCACTGAGGGTTGGCGTCTGCCGATGTGGTCCGATTGCAGGTGCGAGTACGAAAATTCCGCTTCTTTTCGATAGTGACAATGAAAGTGGGAATGATGGTTCTTTGAATCATTCGCGTTCGTCAGCCAACCGATCACGGCGTGAGTCCGTGACTTGATGTTCTATCCACGGAACCCCTAGGTGGCTGGTTGACGATGAAACGTGTTGCGGGAGTGGGAATGCTGGCCTTCGATACCTTACAATAGCTATCGATTTTTTATTAAGTTGGTTTGGCAGATTTGCTTAATTTGAGTTGACAAGTTTTGCCATGGAGGATAATCACGCTTCCAACTTAGTCAGTTAAGTCATTTAAACAGGACTCGACTGTTTGCGGACGTATTTCATATTTCACTGGTAAAACCAAATAACCAAACGTATATTCGCCCTAAAAAAATCTTGACCTGCAAGTGAACAGCTTCGCTATCGTGGAAGGCTGACCTGGTCTCAGGAATTGTCCCCTCCTTCCCCTGTCGTAGATGAAAGCAAAATTGGTCTGTATTTACCATAAACTTGCGCCGTACTTGCCACACTCGTCTCTTGCTCAGCTGGGCGTTTGGGCAGAAGACATGAAGCGACATCGAGCGTGGTGGTTGACGAATCCAAACAACCAGTCTACGCAAACCACATTGCAGGTCTGTGGACTATGTACCATGTTATCACAGAAACAAGAGACAGCTTGGAACCGAATTGAGTAGGAATGTCTTAGAGGCCAACTTAAAAAAGAGCCACTAAAGCTTGCGTACATCTTTAAGGAGCCGAAGTTATCCTGTCTGTTGGCAGCCTTCCAAGCCACTTCTTTTAGCGCAACGTGGTACTTGAGTGGCGCGTCAGGTAGTGGGGGTATATGCAATGAGTGTTGTGGAAACGCAGTCTCCAGAGTCGACCGCACTCGTTTCTCTCCCAGCCAGACACCAGTCCATCATCCGAATTGGTCAGTCATTAAATACGGAGATATTGGAAGCAAGTGGCTGGTAAAGCTCACCAGCCCGTCTACCCATTACACACACGACCTGGCATAGACACAACACATCGGGCTTTCACACAAAAGAGCTGGGTTGCTCGGGTATCACATGCGTTACCGGGGCACAGAGGCCACACGGACAGAGAGCTAATGAACACATTTACGGGGGAAGACATGGGACGGAGCCGTATGCGGCGATTGGGCTGGTTGGGAGATGTGTGGGATCGAGTTTGTTCAGCGGTGGTTAATCGCATATTTTCGTGGAGGCTCATGGTTGAGTCTGCCCCTGCGGTAGTTAAGTTTGCGCGAACATTGCGGGTTCAGCTCATCCCCGTTTGCTTTTTGACCTAAGTACTCAAGAAATGAAGTTGTAGAATCCAACTTAAGATGGATTAAGGCGCATTGCCAGGTTGGACTCGTTCAAGGATTTATTTATCCCTTCAGATTTTGCTATGCTGGACAGCTGGCAAGCGTGACAACGGAATACTAATAGATGCGAGTTCCAGGAAGAAGTCACCACGTAAGAGACAGGATCGTTGGCACATGCATTTTATTACCCTGACGTTTCGGACTCTCAGTCGAATCCATCATCAGAGAGAAGATAAGCTATGGATAGTGGTCTGCACAAGTGTTGCAGTGTTTAGAAAATGCAGTTACCATGCAATTGCGTACTATTTATTAGCTCCCGAATACGTTGGGGACTATTCAGCTTTTCAGAAATTATTTTCTAACTCAGTGTAGATCAGTGTATTCAAGGGTCCAGAGGCATAGACTGACACTGTGTAAATAATTTGGTCGAAGTCCATCAGCCACGGCGGGCTTACCGCGTAATATTTACAAGCTGCTCTCAGGCAGTTGCACTCGGTGCGGTAATTGTCTGACTGGTGAAGTGATGCAGTTGCCATGGGTCTGTGTGTCTGACACGATTTCCGGCGTCCATATTTGGCGCAGGTGGATGCATCTGGTGCGATAATTGCCGGCCATCAAGCTGCTAACGGCCGGGCTATTTCGCACGCCGACACTTGTACCAGGGCCGGGGGCCATCCGTGCGTTCTCTCATGCTGGGTTCGAAGGAGAGTCCTTAGGCTCAAACAGCTATTGTTTTATGGATCACGGCAACGGAATACCAATGAATCAGATCAGATATCGAAGTTTGCTCGAGTGTACTATAAAAGTCACCTGTTTCGGTTTCTCTGCATGCGTTTTTTTATTAATGCAGACGTTTATGACCATCTTCTAATGAGTCGTGCTTTTTGCGCTCACCCCTGAGTAACTGGGTTTCGTACATTTTGCTGGCTGTAGATCTCCCGTGTCCCTGAATTATGACCTTGTCAGAGTTATGATTCATGCAATACAGTAGTCGCCGGTTATTAAGCCCACGGTTAATAGGCCCAGCCACCTATTAAGCCCAATTTGGTCTGGGCCCGAGGTGGGCTTAATAATCGGCGAGTACTGTACCACACTATCCTTACGAACCCCCAACGTAATATCGTCTCACCCAGTCATAAACTTCTGTGACATTGTGGGTGGATGCTGCCATTCGATCTAATCTTGCGCTCATTTTGAACCCCCTGTGATTGTAATATCCCTGAAGGTCTGACACTCGAACGGTATCAAAGGATACTGTGGAGACTGCTGGTTTCCACCCCCCACCCCCCCAATAGAACTGTAAGTGCGTCTTCTTTCCTGCCTGCATGCAGCTGCCATGTATTTTGCTCTAGACAATGATGCCTGGCTCTTGACAGGCCTGTAGTGGGCGTTAGCGCCTCTGTTGAAACCCGACAAGGCCGCAATCACCCTGACTGCCTGCACCCTGTCCGTTTCTCGCTCAGTGCCCTGCGCAACCTACTAACATACGCAGTCTCGGCTACGCCCACACTGCGGCTTAATCTCGCGCGGTGCAACCAATCACGGGTCGACTCACACAAGACCCCAAGGTGGTGGCTGCCGCCTAGGGACACTTAAGATTCCGTCCCGAGCGGGACGGTCGCGTCAGGCAGCGTCGTTGGCGGACGTGACGACGCCGCGCTCTCAAACGGCCCTCACGGTTGAACGCCATGCCAGACCGATTGGCAACTTCCTACTAAATCTTGTGTACACAATACATTCTTCCTACTACTCTGGCCTTCCCAAGACTTCTCCCATCTCCTAAGGAACCTGGTTGGAAGATCGCAGTCCTTAGGGTTAAGCTCTTCTTAGCCTTAGCTCCTTTGCTCGATAGGCCTCCACATTGCGTACTGGATGAGCAGCAGCACGGTTTTCATGCACTTCTGGTCGCCCTAAATCACGTACTTCTGCTAGCGCTTGCTACCGGCCGCGTTCGCATTATCATCTAGTCAACGGAGTCCACCCGTATTCTGACTAAGTAGCGCACTCTCACACTTGACCCCCTCTAGAGGAACCCTCAACTGAATCAAAAACTTGGCACAAACTATCACAAGGAGTTACCTTTAAAAGGACAGGATCCTCGTTCACCAGGGGGGGGGGGCAAATACGTCATTTTCCTCATATGTTGTGGTTTCATATCAACCTTTTTTGCAGCCTTTCAGTGAGTCAGTCAAGACAGGTCCTCCTCCTAATGCCACTGAGGGGGCGCCCTCGGAATGATAAGAAATAGGAAATTGTGTAGGTATTCAAACTTTGTGGTATAGTTGATCAGAGATTTATTCAGTAGTATTGGTGCCGGCGATTGAAGTACAAGGAGGCGATTTAATGCCGGCTCAGACCCTTTAGTTGACGGCCAGTATCCCGAAGAACGTGCCCCCACTCCGCAATTTCTCCGCATTCACAGGCAATTCGCCGCTCCAAATTGGTTGAGAACGGTTGATGGTGGAAAATGCGTGTGGGGGATAAACGGAAACTGGAGGTTTTTAGTTATCGGTGTTTCAGAACCGTCATCCGTGTTAACTAATCTAATTCTGCATCGCATAAGATGCCCACTTATGAACAACTCGGCGACGTCGATAGGATTCGAACCCACGCCAGCGAGGAGAGGGTTTTCGTACAGCCGGAAGTCGGGAGTTTAATAAACTCGGTTCAGTCTACCCGCCCAGCATACTGCCCCGAATTCTGATAAAGTAAGTTCACTGCTTTAGCAGGATTTCCTAAACAATCAATCTGTAATCCACCATGACTCACAGACTATCTGGGTAAATTGACCCAAGTGTGATTAAACTCACGGTTGCTGGTGGGGGCATCAAGTCTCAGTTGGCTAGAGGGTTGGCCGTACGAAAATTTTCCCCCCGGTTGGCGTGAGTTCGAATCCCATCGAGGCTGTCGAGTTTTTCACAAGTGGGTCAAATAACGTACCATCCTAAGGCTGTCGCATCGAGCACAATCCAGAATCGGAATACTTAATTAGGAGGATGGCTCTAATGTAATGATGACTCAGAAGCTCCATCCTATCCACTGACGCCACAGACTACAAGCATACAGAATGACAATCAACGGACTAAGAGTCTTATGTAGATACTTTCAGTCGTAGTAGTCAGCGTTTATGAATATCCCGTCTAATTCACTTCAATTTTCTTAAGTCTTTCCCCTGCTGGTGTGGGTTCGAATCCCATCGAGGCTGTGGTCGAGTTGTGGTTCAATTGAACTATTAAAATCTGCCAGCCCCCCTCCCCCCTTTACTTATTAGGGTTATAGGTCAAGAAAGATGAGAGAGAGGTGACAGGGGAAGTTTGGACACCTACGTAGCCCATCGCATGAGTCCGAGGCCTCCCCATTGAAGGGCCTTAGAAGCGGAATGCACACACCCTGACTACTGCTACTGAAAAGTTCGACAAAAGATTCTCAACCAAGACGAGTGAGTTCTGTTAGTGATTGGTAAGCTCCCATCTACCACTTTCAATATTTCTAATCGAAACCGACAAGACAACGAGCGCGTGACGCAGTGGATTTCAGCGTTAGACTTCTAGCTAACAAGGTTGCAGGTTAAAGCCTCGGGTGCGCCAACACGAGGGATTGGGTATGGCTGGCTGGCTGATGATGGCTTATAAGCCAGAAACTGTTATTCCAGTTTCCCCTGTTCTCGGCGATAATTTTCTGCCGACTCTTAACCTGTCGATTGCCCCTCTGGCTCCAACCGATAGCCACTTCCACGGTGCTGTAGCGCGTCCCTGCTTAGGTCTGCCGTCATGGACAGGCCCCGAGCACTGAGTCTGAAGTCTGCGATGTCAACTCTATTGGATCGACTAGGTGTCGCTCTCAGTGTACGATTGCCAACTTCTGGGAGCGCATCATAGATAGTGCAAAGGGCAACCCCCCTCCCCCCCCAACTGCAGGTGATCGCAAGCGCGCTGAGTTATATTTTATGGTTGACGCGCTCTGACGGCTGTTAGGTGAAAAAAAACAGCGCATGTTAAACTCTTCGGTGGACCGTGGTTACTTTCAGCCCGTCCGACCAGTTGCAGCCTTTTCACGCCTACTAAACATGTTTACTTTTACACGAGTGTCCACAGTTCATCTGTCAGCCGACGTGGTCAGTACGTCGTTCGCGCACGTGCCGAAGCAGCCAGATTGTGTGTGTCCCTGCAAGAGACTGCGGTCAATAGCTGCACAAAGGCCAATTTTTGGCGCGCTTTAAATGAAAATAGGCTGCGCTTGCGAGTATGAAAAGGTTGGACTCCGTTTCTGTGCCTTTGTGCGGGATACCGAAAGTTCTGGTCTGGCCCGATCCCCCTAAGGAACATGCGGGCGTTCTGTTTTGCTTTTCGACCTAGAACGCAAGCGTTTTTTAAGAAATACAATTTGTCGGTGAGAATTTGTGGGAAGCTACTGGGCCGTGTGCTTTACAAAAAGCAGTGCGCACGTATAATGTTAGGAAGCCTGCATTTTTGCGGTGCCTAGTCTCTAGATTCGACCTACCGTTTGCCGCCCACACAGGTCGGCGGACGCGGCGATTGGCACAGCGCCGCGGGTTTAAAAAATCGCTATAGACTTCAGAAACAAAACCGTTGGCGCCACCGTCAAAAACGTCGCTTTTAACACTGTGTGTACGCTTGGAAAAAAACGGGACTCCAAACCATTGGAAACCGTTTGCTCTGTCAAGCAGACAACTGTAAGGGGTGTCTTCTAACCAGAGCTGAAGTCACAAGCGTATTTGATTTCTTTGAATAGACTGACTGACAGTTTTAGCGGCCTCGGCTGTCTGCGAGAGTAAATTCCCTAGATAACCTCCTCACCCCCCTCTCATCATCCTTCTATTTAAACCATAGACAATAGCTAAGAGTTTAAAATAAGCGTAGACAGCAGGATTTATTGAATTAAATCAATTTGGCGATGGTTTCTTAAGTGCATCCCGTCGTTACATGAGTCAGATAACGGTTAAAAGCATACAGCAGGTTGAATTTCACAGAATGTCAATATGTAACAGCAATGGTCATAGTTTGGTGTAAATAAGGGTCAAGTGAAGGATACTACATTAAATCAGCCTATAGGGAGCAAAGGAGGAAGGGGAAGTTGGCGCAAACCAAGTCGTGATCAAAACTATCTGCCCAATTACCAAGGTAATTGGAGATTAACCACGTGGTCTAGCTGCTTGCACAGGTCGGGTTTCTCCCGCCGTATGTAGGCCGCTTCCTAGTAGCTCAGGATCCGATTTATTTCTGTCCGAACAAGTACTCGGAAAGCTGTTTTGAGGTCGACCGAGTGACCACTGTCTAGCAGGTGTTTAGTAATCAAAGATTGTAGTACTACTGTGTACTTGCTTGTAAAGCCAATTAGGCAAGTTTTTAGCAGCCCTGTCTGCCGGTTGCCTTTGTTTACGCCCAATGTACTTGCATCCGCAAATTCACGTGAATCATAGCGATGGCGTGCAACGGCAAGGCATCCTTTGCTCCTTTAGTTGGACTGATGAAGACAAGTTCAGCTGCGTTGTATGTCCTTTCCATGGTACATTACGACCGTTGCATGATTGTATTCGAAATACTATCACCATTAAAGGGTAAGGATATAACAGCGGGCCCGTAGGCTGATTTACTGTTGTACCCTTCACATGATCATTATTTACACTGAACTGTAATCCCTGCTGTTACACATTAACATTCTATGAAATTCAATCTGCTGTATGCTTCTAACCGTTATCTGACTCATGCAACGGTGGGACGCATTTGAAAAGCCGCCGGAAAACTTATTGAATTCAATAAACCCTGCTGTCTATGCTTGTTTTAACTTCATACGGGGGAAAATTGCTTCGAATAACTACGAAGTTATCATTTAGTCTAGAGTACTCAAAGCTTAATATACCATTGTGAGTCCGCTTGTTAGATCGAGTGCGCCTAATCACAGAGTTGCAAGTGGCGCAGAGATTGATCGTGGGTGTGACTTACGTGCCGACGACGCATGCAGCTAATCATAACCACCAGTCATTTGAGTCACGCTAGTCACCGTAAGACGAGGCGAACTCCGCTTGACAAGACGTTTGTATGTCGAAAGCAGGCAGGTCCATGCGGCTCGGAGCCATGCAGGTGATGGAGGAACGGTTGACAGAAAGGCGATAGGTGGTGAAGCAGTTTGCCTTGCGGTAGACTGTGTGTGTGTGAAAAGGGTGAAAAGCCGGTGAACTTACACCAGTTTTACGGAAGATCAATTCACGCATGAGGAAAGGGAACCTTGGCATCCATCTTTATAATTTTAAGGCCGTACAATAGGTCAAAACTGCTTATATGCCGCCCCCACTCAGCAGGACACACGAATATCAATGTCGCTCACGTTATACAGATGACCTTGCGTTAAATTCCCCTGTCCTAAGTCCAACACTAATCCGAACCTTAAGCGGAACCCTAACCCTACCATTAATTTCCCTGGAATCTAGTGCAAAGCCGCCTAAAATAATAGGCAGTGGCTGTGAGAATACCTAGAACCTCTAAATAGACCATTTAGATTTAAAATTTTATTCAAAAAGTCGGTAGTCCTATGACAGGCCCTGAATTAAACTCCTCGTGAACTTATAGGACACCCTCCTTGGCTGGTGGTGTACATTCCTTTAGTTGGGGGAATCGGTTTAGGGTTCATACACGACGGTCGAGCGGAAAATAAGTGATGGAAACATGCTTAGCTGGCTCTTTTCTCCAAAACAGTATACGATCGGGCGGAGGGAGTGCCGTAGGACATCCTTCAGGATGACTACGGCCCACCTATTATTATGCATTCGGCCTAGATGTTCGGAAGCGTAGACTAAATCCAATCGTATCCTTGTCCAATTGATTCTCAGATCACAAACCTATGGAACACAGTCTGGAATGACTGGGATGTTATGTTTGAGTTGACCCAAGTGTGAAAAACTCTAGAAGTTTGGCGGGATTTGAACCCGC
>JAYGXS010000002.1:54791334-54828684 GCA_036362985.1 Ligula intestinalis
TACTACTACTACTACTACTACTACTACTACTACTACTACTACTACTAATACTACTACGAATAACACTACTACTACTAATACTACTACTACTACTACCATGCTGTCATGTTGGTACAAGCGTAGACGAGCAGCTCGACTCCACAATCTCAGCGATCACTACGGCCTCGTCGCACTGATTTCTGGGTTTGAAACGTTTACAGTCATATTAATTGGGTGAGTATCCTGGTAAAATGGCTAGGACCTGTTTCATTTCTGTTTTTAACTATGAGGTTGACACACCCAATGGGGGTGTGCCACTGGGTGTGGTCCTTCACTTGTCCGATTGCTGAATTCCGTCCTTTTTTGGAGCTCTTACAGGCAGTCCAATAACTATAAAACCAATAGATTGTCCATCTCCGGAAATGTCAACCAAAATTGTGAAGTGCGTTTTTTAAAATTTGAAAACAAAGTATTGAAGTATATTTGTGCTATTTATTTTAGCTCGCAGCTTCATCCCAGGATATACTCATTCACGTCACGCTGCCGGCTTTTGAAAGAACTTCTCGTGGGTCGTTAGTAAAAATAACCCGTTTGAAAGAAAGGACCATGTACGTGGCTTGCATTTTCTCATTGTTTTTCGAAGCCCATAGAAATTCAGCGCTACAGTATTCTTAACTGAGATGTGGAATATTTGCTGTCTGTTTGCAACCGTTATGGTTAGACCTGGCAGATTTTCTTCCCCTATTCAAAACTTGTAGGGCGTGAACACGTCCCGTGTAACCTAGGCCTACGTGACAGGCTAAAGGACTTTCCCGTCCCAATAAAAGGCAATTATCAGACTGCAAGACCTGTTTTTTGTTAGCCTTTTCCTCTATTATTCCTTCGTTTTTTTTACTGACATCTGGAGAAATCTTAAGCGTTTCATTGGTCAGTGAAGCCTACTGGCACATGTCGAAACTGATTTAGACTCTTTAGGTGAATTTTTATCTTTCACCCAATGAATCCAATCCTCCTTCAAAAGACATTTTGCTATCGCTGTGTGTCATCTGGGGCTACAGTTGGAAATCATTTTCAAAATATCCGTGGCTCAACAGCTGCCGGGCCGGATGATTTCGCCTCAGTCCTCCTCAAGATAGATAGCGACAGTTCGATCGTCAGTCTCGACGATGTCCACCATGAGCTTCGACAAGCTGAAGCAACGCGGTGACTACGGCTGGATTACAGTGAAAGTAGACCCACCGGATCTACCCCACTCTCTGACCAATCCCACACCTGAACCCGATGTCAAGACATAAGTTGAGAAAACCAGAGATAGGGGAGGGCGCAGGCGGTGATCGCGTAAAAAACTACAACACGCGCCACAACTACACCACCTTCCAAGATAGACTCTCGTGTGTAAGCGCCATAAAGGCCACACTAAGAAGGAGCCATTTCAGCCTGACTGTCGGTCCGTAGTAAGTTACTCCACACACCAGGGCACTCTGGGCCGACTGCGGTATCCAAGTTATCCCGTCAGTTGGCAACCCTCCAAGTCATAACTTTTAGCGCACCGTAATAATTTCAAGCGCATCAGGTTGTTTTCAGTGAGGAAAGAAACGCACCGAGGGTCGGCCTCACTCTCCCCGTCGCAAGCAACAAGCCACAGTCTGTCTGGTGCCTGACATAGAGTAAGAATCATTCCCTGCCCTAAAATATACTTATTTCGGTCCCCAAGCTTTTCTGTCCAATTGCAAACTCCTCCGCACTTCTTTAGATCGCTGAAGAAGTTGCCTTAGGTGCCATTTTGTCATACTTCCGACAACTTGGTGTTTTTCTCTCATCAACATTTCATATTGAATTTCATTTCATTAAAATTCGTAAACTTGCTCTTTACCTTCGTCGTTTACCGTCCTGTCACACCCTCACACCCTCAACCCCTTAATCTAGAGTTTTATATATGCCTGCATTCTCCACCCCATTCTTTATTGTACTCAGGTTATTTGTCTTGCTTTGTTTTAAAAAAGATATGCTGATTCGAAAACGTGTCCTTTGAGTGCTCTCTTGTGCTACCAGCTTTTTTAAATGTATTTTCAGCTGACATAATGATGAAACATTTCATGGCGGTCAAGCGATTCTGGATGATGTTACCAATCTCCTTCGCTCGGACCTACTTGCTGCGATTTCTTCCCGTCCAATGCGTGGTAGCTGTTGATAAATCTCTCGCGGACTAGAAACCGATTCGGACCGCAATGCATTTTTCCACAGAGGACGACTGGAAGAGTCAACTTCGGTCTCCGTCAGTTATAACCAAGCATGAGATTTGTATCCGGGCCTCAGTAAATTGATTGACCTATCGACTTGGCAGTGAATGTAAACTTTGTTGGCTGGCCTCAGTATTATTCAAAGTCACGTGTGACTCATGTCTCTCTGCTTCTTTCTCACGTGATTTGGTTAAATTCGTCTAAGGTCTCTCTATAAATAAACAAAAAACGGACTCTGCCCACATGGTTCAAGTTTAATGAAGCAGTACCCACAGAATACCCGCGTTGATTAATTATTTACGGTGGCCTTTCGCTTTCTCATGACTGGGCAACGTTAATTGAATTTTTGGACTGAGAAATCCGGTTCGTGAACGTTTTTGTGGCTGGCGGCCAATGCAACATGTGACCAAGTGGCGCCATAAGCATGGCCCGATTAATCCGTGCTAGAGGCAACTTTTGACGCAGTTGTTTGCACCAGATGACTACTAGGCAAACTTAAGTATTAGTAGGGAGATTTGGCAGGTTCGAATAATTAATTTGACCCAATTGTGCCAAACTCGGCAGCCACACCAGCGAGGGGAAGGTTTTAGTACAGCAAATACTCTAGCCAACCACGCTACTAGGCTACCAACAGCAGCTGTAAATTTAATAACACTTGGGTCTATTTACCCACTCAGCCTACTTCAACGTATAAAATCCACTAATTTTGGATATGGTAAATAGCTTGCCCAAGCAGAAGCTCTTAAACTATCGATCTAGAATCAGGCAGATGACTACCAGTCACGCTTACTTAGAAGAGGAAGGGGAGGGGGGGGAGCTGACACATTTGAGTTGTTCATTTGACTCACTCACTGGCAGGGATTTGAATCCCACCGAGGCCGTCGAGTTGTTCACAAGTAGGTCAAATGGCTTAGGCTCTAGTTAGTTGTCGAGACTATTCAAAGCCACAGGGACGTTCTAGTTTGCGTTTCCTTTGTAGTCTGTCATGTAGAAAGAAGATCAACACTAAGTGTCGAAGGGTATCTTCGCATTTCGTCCTGGGCCTGATCCCCAATCAGTGAAAGACAATCTCTACGATCCCAGTCACTAGTGCGTGAGCTTATGGCACTGTGGGTGAAATATTGCATATGGGTGTCCATCTGTACCTGGATTTAGACGGCAGGCTCCCATATCCGAAAATAAAAGCAAAGCTGGCTGATGATGGTAACTACGGGAAGAGATAGGGCCGTTAGAGTAATCGAGATACACAATTAAAAAGGGCAAGGGCCTCTGAAATGGTTACTTCACGCTTATTTGCTGGAACCAGCCATACAAAAACTCCGGCCTCTGAGGCTGTAGATCTCAGCCTGGGTCAACCGAACACTAAACGCTTAATTCAAACGGTCTACTAGTTCAGCTATGGCCGTTTCTCTCTCGGTTGGTATAGGGCGATTTGAAGTCCCACCCAAGTGACAGTCACTTATGTATTCAAAATGTAGCTGACGCCCAACATTGCTGTGTCCGGCTTCCTTTTTCAAGGAAAACTGCCTCAAGTTCATCCAACATCGCAGTGAGCGCTTTCAGACGCGCTGACCTACAGAGACTTGACCCGCTTCCACTCGGACACACACACGTGCGCCCAGGTATTCGCGGCTGCCCAAGCGCCACTTGGACACGACCCTTTCCCCCATCCTCGGTCGACACAACATACGCTACCAGACACGATACCCTCTTTCACGGGAACCACAGCAGACGCGTCTACGAACCGCGTTCCCACTCGCCCTCCCAGCAGCCAAGGTCTGCTACACCCATCTCCCTATGTTGGATCACCCCCCCCCCCTCAGCCCAGCCCGTGTTTTTGATGACGGAACAGCCCCTCCCGGCCACGCTGCTCCGACTCCTCCTCCTCCTCGCCGCCGGAATTGAGGCCAACCCTGGACCTCTCTGGTACTGCTCGTTCTGCCGAGTTCGTCTGGGCCGCCCTGACTGGTCTGTACGTTGCGGCCCCTGCAACGGTTGGTGCCATCTCCGCTGCAGTGGCCTCGCCATAGCTGCCGATTGGTCGCCCGCCTTCGCGTGTCCCAGCTGTCTCGTGCCCCCTCCGGTCTCCACGTCTCCAGCCCGCCCTGTCCTGAACCAAAATCCTCTGGTCCCCGACCTTGTCTCACCGCCTGGTCTAAAGATCCTCCAGTTCAACGCCAATGGCCTACTTGGCAAGCTTGACCAACTCCTGGCCTTTATGCATTCGCACAGCATAGCTGTGGTGGCTATCCAAGAGACAAAGTGGTCTAACTCCACTAAGGTCCCTTCCTGCGCCGATTACACGATTGTCCGTCGCGACCGCGGCCGCAACAAAGGCGGAGATTTGGCTTTCCTGGTGGGCAAATTCATTGCCCATCACCAGCTACCCCTGCTTGGAGCCGATCCCATGGAAGTATTGGCGATTTCCCTTGACATTGGCCCAGCGCGGCTAACCGTCATGAACGTGTACATCTTTCCAACTTACAGTTGTCCTATCCATTTGCGCCATATCAACCCCAAGGTTGCTGCCTACCTGGCAGCCGTCTTAAATCTGTCGTGGGCCAGTTCAATAATCCCCGATTGCTGGCGCCAGTCCACCATCATTCCTCTGGTCAAAGCGGACAAGGACCCCAGTCAAGCGACCTCCTATCGCCCAGTCACCCTATTCAGTCCACTGGCGAAAATTTTGGAACGACTTCTCCTACCAATCTTGACGCCTGCAGCGGATCTGTCCAGCCACCAACATGGTTTTAGGTCGGGTCGTGGCACAACAACGGCTCTTTTCGAGCTCAGCAACGCCATCCTCGAGGGCTTCAATCAACAGAGGCCCACTTCGCGAACCATGGCTGTCTCAATTGACCTGTCACGAGCCTTTGACTGTGTCCGCCACGATCAGCTCCTGCAGGACTTGGTCTCCCTGAACGTCCCGACTGGCCTGGTCCGATGGTTGGCGGCTTACATCCGTGGCCGCCATGATCGTGTCCTTTTCCGCGGCACTCTCTCCAAGCCCTGTAAGCAGACCTGCAGTGTTCCTCAAGGCTCTGTGCTCAGCCCGACGCTGTTCAACATTTATATGCGGGAACTCCCACTCCCTCCGGCACCCGCCAAAGTGGTATCATACGCGGATGACGTCACCTTCTTCTGCCAGCACCATAACATTGATCAGGCTGCACAGGTCCTCTCGGAATTCATGCCTAATATTGTGGACTTCCTCACTCAGCGCGAAATGTCGATCTCGGCAGCCAAGTCGTCCGTCACTGTTTTCACGCTGGATCCGAAGGAGTTCAATCGTCACCCGGATATCATCGTCAATGGTGAGGCTTTACCGCTTGTCCGTAAGCCCAAGCTCCTCGGCGTCTGTTAAGATCCGCTCTTCACGTTCGCAGACCATTCGAGAGATGTCGCAAGCAAAGTGAGCCGGTGCACCAAGAGACTCAACGCTCTGGTGGGCACTTCCTGGGGCTACTCGAAAGAGTTGCTGACGACCACATTCAATGCAATGGCCAAGCCGCATCTTACCTATGCGGCAGCAATCTGGTCTCCCACAATCAGCTCCTCCAGCCTCCGCCGCCTTCAGTCAGCACAGAATGGTGCCCTCCGCACGATCACGGGCTGCTATAAAATGTCGCCCGTCGATCATTTTCATGCGGAGGCTTCTGTCCTGCCGGTCGCCGCACACAAGAAACTCATCGGCCAGCAGTTCTGGTGGACTCGTTCACAACCTGGCCATCCGAACCACCATCGTTGCAACGCTCCTTAGCCTAGCTGTAACGTTCAGACGTCTATCCGAGGTCTCCACAAGGCAGCTGTCGCTTCGTCTCTCTCGGATCTACCCGTTGATGGCTCTGCCATCAAGACAGGCTACTAGCGCCTTCACCAGAGAGCCGTTGTGGACGCAAAATCCAGCTACTATTCCCCGGTCCTCCTAGGTAGCAATCCACCTCCGACTGCCATCTCGGAACGTCATCTCCCACGGGTGACTCGTTGTACCCTGGCGCAGCTTCGCAGCGGCCACTGCATGCTCCTTCGCCAGTACCAATACCGGCTGGACCCTTCTATACCCGACTGCTGTTCCGACTGCGGCGTCTCGCCGCATGACTGCCGTCACCTCTTCGCCAACAGTTCCCGGCCAGGCCCCCTACTCACCCCCGAGGACCTTTGGCTCAAGCCGGCCGAGGTCGCGGCCTTTCTCCGTCTCCCAACTGCACCCAGTTTGGACTCCGGCGGGAATCCCTGATCCAACATGGGCTACCAATCAACCAACCATACCCTCTCTCACCTCCTCTATCAGGCCTGGTTGGGCGTAATCAACACTAGCCCTGGCTTCGCCAACGGCCACTGCCACCTTGGACAGCGTGAACCACAGCAGACGCGTCTTCGACCGCGTTCTCACCCGCCCTCATGGCGGCCAATGTCTGCTACACCAAACCTCCCTATGGTGGATCCATCTCTCCTCTTCTCCATCTGTGTTTTTGATGACAGAGCAGCCCCTCCCGACCATGCTGCTCCTCCTCCTCGCCACCGGAAATGAGGCTAACCCGGCGGGGCTCCGAATCCAACAAAGGCTACTAGCCAGCCAGCCGCCTGTTACAGCAAATGAGTTTTGTATACAATAAATCCTTCCCGCAGGTGCCTTCAGCTTTTTACCTACTACCTAAAATTCGATCAGGTGGTGGTAGCGTTCCGAGTACAGCCACTACTTAGAAGCAACACCACTACTGCACATAACAAGGCATGTCTCGTTCAGCTTGGAGCTCCGAAATTTAAATCTTCATAGGATACCGCATAAGGACAAACCCTCAGCAATCGAGAAATCTTACCAATGGAGACGACTTTAATAAGAGTAGCAATTTCTGGGTCATTTTTTGTCATCAGATAGTCACAGCAAACCTCTTTGTCGGCAGGAAAGTTTAATCAATGAGTTTTGACTAGAGCGATACGTTTTTATACAATTCTTTTGACCCACTTGTAAAAAACTTGGCGACCTCGCTGAGATTCGAACCCGAGCCAGCAAATGGGAGGTTTTTATTAGAGCCAGCGCTCTAGCCAATTGAGTTGCGAGGCCTCATAATAAGTTGGATAAAGGAATTATTAAAATCTGCAACATTCTCCTACTACTTAAGTGTGCCTAGAATTCATCTGGTTGATTCCAGCTTGATTTCTTCGAAAATCCTGCTTGTGCAGCCAGCTTTCTGTATCTGAATGAACGGATTCAATGCGTTGCGTAGATTGGTTTAGTATGATTGAAATCATGGCTCCCGGTGGAGCCTTGTAGCTCATTTGGCTAGCGCATTTGCTGTACTAACACTCTCCTTTCGCTGGTGTGAATTTGAATCCTACAGAGACCATTGAGTCCTTCTCAAGTAGGTAAAATGAATTATTTTAATCTGCCCACGCCACCTACTTTTATCAAAATGCAGTTAATTAAGCTCCTATGCAAAACACTCACAGAGGGTAAGGTATTTTCTAAAATAAATTCCCGGTCCACACGCTGCAAGTGGCGGAGCGTTCTACAAAATTGTCGTGTTGAATGCTCTAGTTTTTAGTCTTGAAAGTTTTCCCATTAAGAATGACTTTTTTACAGGTTTTAAGGAGACAGCATCTCCACAAAATGCCAGGAGTCGTCCCACTTCATTTCATTAACAACAACCGAAGAGTCGACTATAAGTCAGCTTGTGCATGCCATGCTTCCAAGTCTGCATGAAATGGCGCCATTGAAACGTCAACATCTGGTTTCGGCTGGCGCTTGTACAGGCTTTGTTAAGACTAGGCAACCCTTAACTAGTCTCCACCTCACCACAGACGACTGCCAATGTTTTTGCCGCTATGAGCCAGCGAAAAATAATCGCGTATGTGCGTGCTGCTCTGCAGCTGGGCCCGCATTACACCGCTTGGCACTGATCGCAGTGACCTTGAACAGTACTTTTGTTTTGGTGAACTACAAAGCCAGTCCTTATAACTTAAGTATTATCACCCGAGCTGACCCGCCAGAATGTGACTTCTGTCTTCTCACTTCATTCCTAAAACGGTGAGACTGGTGAGGGGTTAATCGAACGGGAATAAAACATATTTAAAAAAACTATCCCATCACCGCAACAGACAAGGAGGAGATACTGACGGTTTCTGGCTTATTTGCAGCAAACTGTGAGCCACACCTCACCTCCTGTCCAGACAGAGCTGTTAATCGAACGTTAGAGACAAAAGCTCTACTAATGTAGCTGCTGGTTACAGCCCTGGTGGTTGCAATGTGATGTATTCGGAACCCCTTGGAAGCAGTATTACAATAATCTATTTTCAGGACCCACCATACGACTGCAAGATCACGCTGAAGGATTTAACTCAGCGCTTCGACAAAAAGTGGAATACAACTGTCCTGTTTTGCAATCAGGTCATTTAAACGTACTCCCATACGTCTTTATAGGTGACTCTGTTTGGAAAAACGCGCACTGGAATAAGAAGTTTATTTGCCTGAGTTTTCTTATTCTCACTCGACACCATCCTCAGAGACAGTCGCAGCTAAGGGTAGTGGATGCTGTAATGTTGCCGAGAACTAAGATTCGGCCCGCCCAAACGCTTTGTTTCAATCCCCCAAGCGAACACTGACCGGGATCGCAAAAAACCGAAGGTTTTATTGTGTCCAAGTGCTAGTATTTATGCGTGCAAGGTTATAAGATCGGACCAATCAGACTGTGTCCTCGAGCGAGTAGCGACTCGATTGACAATGTGATTGTGATTGGTTGATCGCTATCCCGGAAGCCTCGGATCCTTGTAAGCCGCGCGTGCGCGCGGTCTTTGTTTGTGTCCGGACCGATAGCGTGACCTGAAAGGGTATCGCCAGGGCTGCATGCGTCGGTTAGGACAGCTCCTAACTGTGGAGACACAGGGGATGCAGTATTTATAGTGCGTAGGGTCTGTGCGACGGCATGCGTACTGTAATAAGCAGGCCTCGCGATCACCGAAGGGAGGGCGTAGTTGGTGCGACGGTGGCTTGACAGTCCGCGTCTATCGCAAAGTGTTAAGGCTACTACGGTTTAACCCTAACGGCTGCGATCTTCCAGGCCCGGTTCCTTAGGAAATGAGAGAAGTCTTGGAAAGCCAGAGCAGTAGGAACAATCTAGTGTTTACAGAATGAGTTGGAGAATATTTCATAGGAAGCTTGACTCGGTCTGGCGTGCCTTAGACCGTGAGAGCCGTGTGGGAGAGCAGCGGCGTCACATCCGCCCCACGCGGGGGCAGAATGCCCAGTTAGTCTAGCGTCAGTCATCTCGAGCGGCCATCGAATCCTCTCTCTGTCTCGCGGCCTTGATGGTGATCGGTTGGACCGCATGATGGTAGACACCGGCTTGGGTGGTCCGTGTCTCGCGCGTCAGTTTGTGTCTGGTCGGAGGCAGGCCGAAAAGTACATTCGCGCAAGGTCCTGCTCTGAGTGAACTTGTCTGTGACGTCAAGAGTTAGGTGGGCGTCGGGCAGAAACGATGACTACACGTCCGCATAGTTAAGGACAACAATTTCATGCGCCATGTTGGATATTGGCGTGATAATTACTCGGTTATTTGAATTGTTGTCATTGGAGTTATTGGTCGACCGCCCCCCCACGCGACTAATTCCCCTGTTCGGACAAATGCTCAGTACGGAATATAAGAACAGAAGATCATTGCGCTTGTTGATGAAGCGCGGGGCTGAGGACGCTTAACTACGATCAGCGAGAATTCGGATCATCAGGCTAAGAAACTTATTGTCTCAGCGATCGCATTTTCTCTTTCTGAATTGCTCACTGACACTCGGCTGTTCGCTTTCTTACAACAGGGCAGTATTCATGGACACAAATCCGAATCCTCTATCATGGGGGTTATTCAACGTCCTTATTTAATTTTCGAGGTTGGATGACTGAAAGGAGGCAGCTCATGGTGAAAAAACCACAGAAAGAAGGGGCGCAAAGGAAAATTGCCGACAAAAGCAGGAAGGCTGAAATGACAATCCTGGCTCATTAGCTGTCGTCAGCCAGTCGGCATACTGACAAAAACGGCCTCTTAGCTTTGAGAATGTGAACTGTGAATGCCACCCACACTGTCCGCCTCTCGCTCAAGGTCAGGTCGCAGCCACAAGGGAGCTCGAAGCTCATCAGTTTGCACAACTTGCTGATTGGCTGCAGGCAAGCAAGAAGAAGTCCCGAGTTCCTCTTCTCCCCCACGCACTGACACCCAAATAAGACAACTGGCGTATGAGGACTGCCAGCAGCTCTTTTCTGTCGGGCCCCTTAAAGGCTCTTTCTCAGAGTAAACACGGTCTTGCCTTATCAGTCTTCCCTGACCTGAGGGAACCTTCTGTTGTCGCCTTCGCCACCAGTCCGACAGAGCTGCAAAATTGCCCTTCGGTACAGAAGGCCTCACTCAGGAAACTTTTTCTCCGAATCGAGCACTGAATGCAAAGGAACTCAAATTCACATAACAGACACTAATGTGGGATGGGGAATTGCGTTAATTCCTGTAGAAAGATTTAACTAGCTTTGATAAAACATTTCACAGGACATAACTCCCCTCGGAGAATGTAGTTGTATGTGAAAGAAACGGAAAATTAAACAATCACAACATCCATGTTACGCTGGACAACCGATACTTTGGGCAATCAGCATGTCTCAGACCTGTTTACGATTACCTATGACTGAGGATTCCCGACGGAATCCGAAACGTCAGGATAATACAGTCCTTGTTCCAGTGATCGCATCTTCTTCTTCGGAACTGCTGCCTGGAACTCGTATATTCGCCTCTTTTGGCAGTTTCCAGTCTGTCGTTAACTGGCTGCCGCGGTTACTTCCAATCGACAGAATTTTAGTAAATTAAACAATATTTCGAGTCATAGTATTATTTGCAGCTGAAAAAGTTTGGAATTATCCACGTTCCTTGAGCAAAACTTCTGTCCGAAGGACATGTGATTGTTTCCCTCTTACGAAAGTTGTCTCCGTTCCACTGACCCGTGCACCTGTGTCCCATTCCTCCCACGATGCTGTCGGCTCCCCATTGATGCAAGAGACAGTCGTTTTGACTCCCGGAGATGAAGACCCGTGAAGTGACTTTGTGATGGAAAGCCAGTTGTCTGTCCCCCCCTTTGTGACTCAGTTGCCGCGGCTACTCAGAGAATCACTTGTCCACAACCTCCCGCGGGCACGCTGCGCGCGAGATGGACCACTTCAACAACTTCCGCCTCTGACACTTTCATTTTGCCTCTGTTCAAGAATCCCCATTTTTTCGCGCTGGCGTTTCAGACCAATCCTGATTCCACGTGAATTACCTCCTGAAATCATATAAAAGCATACCCACGCCCCCTCTCCAAATAACTCTCTTGGACATGCTGTCCCAAGATGGGTTTCACTCTGCGTGGCGTTGTTGTTGAATTTGTTGTTCAGAAGAAGAAGAAGCAATCACTGGAACAAGAGTTTTATTGTCCTGACGTTTCGGATTCCGTCGGGAATTCTTAGTCATAGGTAATCATAAACAAGTCTGAGACATGCGCGGATAAGGGGTCCTTTGTCTAGGGTCAGACGATTGAAACGACTCCCTTTGTTGTTGACTGTGTGCATTCATTGTTGAGTTTTGTACTTTTTTATCCTGTACTATTTGTTTAACAGTACTGTACTGCCTTCATAGTTGTTCTCATTGGGTTTGACGTACGTTTGACTGCTGGATACAGAGTCAGAGAAGAGAAGAAAAAGAAAACAGAGAGAGCTCTGCTGTCCAGACAGTTCCAGACATATTTGTTAGGAAGGAACAGTGGAATCGACTGAATCAGTGAGGTAAGTAGCTACGCACGTCGATTTTAAGTAGTTGGACAATACATAGCTAACGAGGCCGTTCATGGTTCTTCGCAGACCAGTTACAAGAGCTATTCATCCAGTAGAGCCTTGCGCATTTCGGCGTCAGCCTAACGACAGAGCACTAGTCCACGCATTCCGTTATTTCAGACAATTCTTAAGAAGCATTCTGGATCCATCGCGAAAACTTCCCCCTGAAACAACGTCGGCTGACAACGCTCCACCTGTTTGGCCAATTCTCATTCTACCTTAATTGAAGGTTTCAACTTTGTGGTCTAAGATAAACCTCCCGCAGTTGCATCGCATCAAACCTCGGTTGAGAATTGCCTTTAGGTGGTTCACAATGCGCCGAGTCTGGTTTGGTCTTGCTACGAACACTGTGCCTTTCTACAAATTACGGTCATCGAAATCGGCCAATCAATTTCAAAGCCGACTTCGACACGCTCTTGTAAAAAGTGCTGTGTCACATTATCCATTCACGTGGAACTTCCTTTTTCGTGGCGCTGGGTGTGTATCCTCCTCCGGCTGCCAACTTCTCCCAACTCATTTTCAAATCTTTGGGGATGGAGTACGATGTCTTCTCGATTGACATCCTACTTCTTCTCTTTCTATTCGGGACCGCCCCGTGAAGCTCGTATTGCTAGGATCCGCTGTAGTTTAAGCTACCAAAACAGATTCTGGAATTTCGGACTGGAACTTAGACTCTTGGTTGCTTATGAATTTAACATGTTATACGCAGTCTGCCTACCCTGGCCAGCCGCCCCAGTGAATATAGTGCCGCCAGAACAGACGACTTCCGCAAATACGCACGCCGACAGTGAGAACACCCCTTTCTCCCCCTCTTCCCTGCTTGCCGGAACCAACGCCACCAACAGGCTAGAACCCGCATGCGTGAGACGAGGGAACACCACGATGACTAATTAACCCCCACCCCCTACTCCGAGAACCATTTAATAGCTATACGACCTATAACTGACCAATTTTGTCCTTGCCGTGTACTGGCTCGATCATGAATTGCCGAAAACATACGTTTGCCAACATGAATTCTCAGTCGTAAAATGGGAATATTTGCAGAATTACGAAAAGCTTTTTTCTCACGATTTTCTAAAAAGATCTATCATGGCGAAGGTAGGGACCCGTTAGAAAAAACACCGTAGTTTACTATTTGTTATTCTGTTTACTTTAGTTATTACTTTACCACATAAGGCAGAAGACTTGCCGACCACTGGATCTATTTGTTTATTGATCCGGGGCTCGAAAAGTCTTCTGCCTTATCCATACCTGGAACGCGAACCTTTTCATTCATTCGGGAACTTTACCACTTAATTTTATAAGGATTAGTTTAGGTAGTTTAGTTTTGGTTTGGTTTATTTTTATTACAGCTTTTAGTTTATGATTGAGTTTTATCAATTTTAATTTAGTCCAGTCTTTGGTATATTGAGTTAAGTTGAGTTCTAGTTTTATTAGTTTATTATTGGGTTTTCTTTATGTTCATTCCTCTTGAGATGCCCACCCATTTAACCCCTATTACGATCGGTCCCGTATCATAAAAACCTGGTGTTTTTGTTCCCGTTGTGTTGTTTATAAAGAAACCTTAACACAGTGAGAAGTAAGCCTCCTTTATATTTACAGTAGGTTCACTATCTCATGCAATAGCTGCAGGAATTCTGAAATCAGTTTTTGATTGGAATATATCAATTGCGGATGGTTGTAATAGCGATGATTAGACAGCCTAAGCTCAACATACTTTAGATACTAAAGGATGCCGGCTTTCTAAGATGCTTCTTTCTGACCGCCAAGACAAGGCATGTACTATAAATAGTGAATACTTAAGTAGTATGCTTTTTGTCATTAATTTCGACTGACTTTATAGATTCAAATATATTTTTTTAGAAAAGATGCACGAAAAAGTATTTTTTGTTCTCTTTTGGTAGAAAATTACGCCTTCTTTAAATTTGTTTCTGACGAAGAGGTTATATTTCGGTTTTAAAAAATTTCTAATCATGAGCTTTTTTACAATTTTCAGGTGTTCATTCAGTGAACGCAGTATCCGTCATTTATTAATGCTGCCTTTACTGCATAAAGCATGCTCCACATTTATTGCAACAATTCATGGGAACTATGTTAGATCTTCGTCAAGCTTTAGGCGAAAACGTACTTTTCCTTAAACAGGATGTACACAGTGTGCAGTTTGTAAACCTTGAATTCCAGTGTAGCAGTCACTAGGTTTCAAAATTATTCGGCAATTTAGAAACTCTTTTAAAACCGAAAGATACGCTTCTACCAAAGGAGTACAAAAAAAAATAATTTTTTCGTGCATGTTTTTCAAAAAATATATTTAAATATATAAAGGCAGTCGAAATTAATGACTAAAAGCATACTACTTCAGTAGTTCCTTTTTATAGTACATCCTTTGTCTTGGCGGTCAGAAAGAAGCTCGTTAGAAAGCCGGCGTCCTTAAGTATCGAAAGTATGTTGAGATTAGGCTGCATGATCATCTCTGTTACAACATCCGCAATTAATATGTTCCAAGCGAAAACTTGTTTCAGAATTCCGGCAGCTATTGCATGAGATAGTGAAGCTACTGTAGGTAGTTTTCGATACTAGTATATACCACAGAACACATGTTTTTAAGTATTTATCTAATACATATAATAAAGCAAAACTGGTATTACTGAAAATTGGCAGATGTCCAATCCATGACGTTCAGCACATCATTAGAGTGTGAACGTGTGTGATTGGTTGACCATCTGTTCCAAGAGCATTTACCTAATGTAAAAGAGAGATTTGACAAGATAAGGGTACTAAAACTTAATGAAATTGCGGGTATCAATGGCAAAATAACTTTCTGGCTTTCCCAGGCGATGCCAGAAGCAGTGAAATCAAAACTTTATTCTTTCCACCGAATAAAGTGTACGAGGAGAGAAAATTAAATTTTTGAACTTATGAACGGGGAGCGATAGAAGGATAACGTTAGTGCATATGCAGATGACACGCCAGGGTTTACGTTTTATGCACAAGTTCTAGGTCACACTATTCATCCGAAATCCATAGTGTCAACGGTTATGTCCAAATAACCAAAAACACTTGAAGGTGGTGGTAAAGGGGTTAATTGCACCGACGTTAGTATGATAGACTCCACAATATTTTTTCGTCTGTACGAAATAGGGTATTCGAAATGAAAAGGCCCGTTATACAGGGGTTTTATGAGTTGACAATAAAAATTTCTAACATATGCAAACTGCAAGGCATTTCTTGGTTTATTCTGTTGTTTCCAACGTGGAGTGAATTTTCTCAAACATCTGTTTGACACACGCACCTTACATGTGAATCGACCACGTACAAACTATTCACAAATCAAGTGAAAATGGCGGTACGCAAAAATAAGTTACAGCGCCTTCCAATTTGTTGCTGTTTATCTACAAAGCTGCTCTATAAGGCGAGGAGTTCAGACAACATCGATAAAACTTGCTTTGCCGTTCGATAAATACTGTGCATCATGAGAAAGCACAGACAAAGACAAGGGGGACTGGAAGGACCACTTCTGACCCGTCAGCCCTTATTGCTATATAAGCGTACCGAGGAATTAAGGTTAATAGAGTTAGCCACTGTTACTACGATCTACAGGCCCGATTTCTTAGGAGGAGGTGGAGGTCGAAGTCTTGGGAAGATCAGAGTGGTAGGGGAAGTATGTTCTGTACAAAAGGAATGGGTAATAGGTGGCAGGAGATTTGACTGTTGGACTAGCGCACGTCTGTAGGCCGCTGGGCTATGTCTGAAGTAACGAGAGCGTAGGTTATTGCCGGAAACCCAGAGCATGTTTTGTTCCTGCAGCCAATCGGGAAATAAGTCACACTGATTGATGCGAGTTCTCACGCGGGTAGATGAAGGCTAGCGATGCTGCGGCCGGACTGAGAGGCGAGAGCGTGGGCGCGCAAGCCTTCGTAGGTCGAGGCGTGATGAGTCAGCGGTGGCGGCTGGAATTTTGGCAACCACAGAAAAGTGGGGTCAGCGCAGTGCTGCTGATCATGGATTCCCGAGTGGCGCTAGCGGGCCACTAAAAGCGCTTGTCGATCGACTTCGGAACTCCCTTTTAGCCTTTGAGTGCACCGTCGAGCCCTGCCAGAGGCTGCACAGTCGTAGTGCTCTTCTACCTATCCACTGTGCGGCTGTTGGACAGGCTCGAGAGCGAGTCCCAAGGCAGAATGGGCCGAGTGTCACCCATAACCGATCGATGAACGTCCACCCACCAATTCCCGATCGAAACCGGCAAGAGAATGAGCCCATTACTAAATGGTTAGAGCGTTAGACCTCTAAGCAACAAGTCGTGAGTTCAGGCCTTGGGTGGTGCGACATTTGGGATGAGATATGGTTGCCTGATGACGGCCAGTAAGCTATCAGTAGTCATTGCGATCTCCCTGGTCTTTGTCGGTTATTTTCACCTGCCTATAATACAAGCCACTGCACGGCTTGAGTGGATACTTCTGACTTATCCAAGGTCAATTTTGCAACAACTGGGGTTCAGAGTTGGACTTTTTGATCAATTAAGCCACGAATCCGTTGCTCTGTCAGTTGCGATCGGAGCGGAAGACGTGCAAAAGTAGGGAGTGGTGAGCGGACGATCATGAACACGATCAGGTAGAAGATACGATCGCTGGAACAAGCATTTTATTTGCCTGACGTTTCGGATTCTGTCGAGAAGCCTTTATCATAAGTAACCGTAGAATAGTGTGATACATATACAGATTGCGTTGTATTTATAGTTCTGAGCGGCCACCGGTATGCGCGCCATAATTATCAGTTCCTGTAACAACCCCTGGGGGTCGTGATTGGTGCGGGGTGGCTTTCGAGCCATTAATTACCATGGTTTCGTTGTCCATGTTGGATGCTGGCTTGATAATTGCGCAAAAATTATGTTCGCTGTCGTTGGAGTTGTTGCATGGCCCGGCCCTTCCCACGTGACTAATTCGCCTGTCCAGACAATGTCCCGATAGGGAGTATGGGAACAGCAATTCATCGCGCTTGTTGAATGACCGTGGACCTGAGAACCGTGACTCGAGCAGCTCGCGGCTCACACCGTTGTCACCTCGTGCGACGACTTCGGCCTCGATAAACTTGAAAATATGGCCGGGTCCCGTCGAGTGAGCTGCAACCTGGGAGTTAGCATCTTTCACCCTTACCGTTGCTGCGGACCCGGCCATTCGCGTCCGCAGTAGTCTCCCGGATTCTCATACGTAGTTGCTTTGTACGCAACTGCACCAGATCCGATAAACGACTCCAGCCGTTTCCTACCGTGGCAGTGAGTCTTTCGGTCTCATGTCCCGGTACCCGATGGTTGCTTCTGGCCTGTGCACAACCGGAACTCTAAGCGGAGTGAGAAAACGGCTGACTGCTTCTGTACATTTTTCACGTACGGAGGAGCTCGCCAAACTTTTGAGCCTGCCGGATTTGGTTTCGTGTCTCATCTGCGTATGCACTGGTTGACAAACTTTCACGGGTAACCATTCGCATGCCGGAATGTGGTCGAAAGGGGGAATTTCAGTGAGCTTAGGAACGACCTAATTTCTAAAAAATGTAGTTTGCCGGTAATTGCAAGTTATACTTTTGGTTCAATATATTAAGGGTAATAGGTGATACCTTTTGGATCCCAGTTCGCAGCCAATATTCTCCCTTGAGTGAGAGAATGCTCGAGTCTGTTTGGATATCCGCATCTGTGCCAATTTAGTTTTCCTACTCCGACACAAAGTAAACCTAACGAAGGATAACAATTGGGGATGGTATGAGATGAAAAGCGTGTCTACCTAATGTCAGCATGCGCTACTCCAGAATATATAATGACTAAATAGTCCGGTTTGGTCCATGAATTAACGGGCAGGGCGTTTTTTTCGGCTAGGAGACTTGACGTTGCTTTGTGTAAGTGTAGGCCCGAGGCTGCAACGTGTGAGCTTTCGTGGTACATAATTACCAAACACTCCGCCTCAATCCAGACTCCTCCAATGCATTAAAACGCAGGAAAAACCTTAAGGTCACGGGTGCTGCTTTTCAAGGACAAACGCATGCGCTCCTGTCTGTTTCGTCTTGTAAGCGCGCTTACTTTCAGTCCATGCATCTGTACGTGTTCATCGTTCGTCGCAGGCTCGCCTCGCGTGAGGGCTGCTGAGTGAACTGACCGCTTGCGTCCGCGCTAACTGCAATGACGCAGTGATAATTGCGTGATGCTAGTAGCACGCAAGCACGTGTGCGCACGAATACGCTCTAGTTGGCGCAACGACAACCTTGGCGGGGCCAATCGGCCGTCTCTAGTTCGGCATGCAGATTGGTCAATTATTGAACGAGCATCACTCCCACTGCAGTAGATTTTTTCTACGGTTATTTTGTTAGTAGTCAGTGCTGCCAGCGTACAAGTTAGTTTGCTCCGTTAAAAATCTATTGTGGTTAGGCGTATTGGACTATAAGCGAGCATTAACGTATGGCAGAAAAGTTTTAATCATATTTTTTTCAGATAACGGAAAATTTTGTTTTGTGTTCATGAAAATCGGGTAAATGCTAATACAAGAAATCGCATTGAACTCTGTGAAGGAAGAGAGAATTCAGTTTAAAAAATCTATCTAGCAAATTTGTTAAGCTTTGTGCAGTAAAATCAAGTAATAAACTTATGAGGCTGTAGTTTGTTTTACCACACCGATAATTGGGACCGCAACCAAACATAAATATGAGAACCCGCGACATGTCCTCACATTTATCCGTCACATCGTATACAAAAAATGCGCACATAATTTTATCTGCAGTTGACCATGAATAAATATGGAAACTTGTTAAAGAACGGGCAGAAACTTAGCCGATTTCACGAAAGCTTAGTGAGTTGCGTTTTTTTCGGAAGACCTTATATCTCTAATTTTCAGAGAACTCAAAAAGCTGTCTGCAAATATGGCTCAAACGACAATCTACTTAATAAAGAATGCCCATAAAACTAACTACTTCAGTAAATGCTTTTAAGATTTATCTTATTTTGGAGGTTTTTATAGATACAGAACAGAATCTACAATTATGCATAATCGACTAAAACACTGAAGGTCGTTAATTTTTTAGCACGGTTTTACGGACGATCTTAATCTCATCGTAATGAGAATCTTGGACTAAAAATGAAGAAAGTCGAGGAAAAATGTTCACAATTACAGTGACAATTCTGTCTAAGCTTATCAGGCACTGACCAGTCTGTCAACGTATGAGCTAATGAAAGAGATTTTTCATGTGAAGTCCCTACCGTCGCAATCAACTGAAAATCTGGTTGCCATAGTCCATCGTATCAATGTAGAGACGGACGAAAAACAACCAGTTCTCGTTAAACCATGTTGGCATATATATTCGAACTTTAAATGGGTTGTTAACGGCCATGAGTAAAACTGAACTAAATAAAGCGAAAAATTTCCCTTCAACATTATCAAAAGAAAATTTTTGCACGTACTTCTAAATGTCTTCTTCCACTTATTGGTTTTTTTGGTATGAAAAGGCTTTCCACACATTTAAAATTTAAGTTTACCCAGTTATATTAAATTTTCGCGTTTTTAGAAATTTTCACTTTTCTAAACAAGGGGTACTCCTAAGCAACATTCGACTAGTTTATAACCCGTACTATGCCTTCTTCTCAAGAACGGTCAGTCCTCTACTACGGGAAAGCTTTGGGAACCGCTGCGTGGTCTCATTTGTGTAATAGAAACTTAATAATTTATGGTATCTACTGTCTATTGCAGGGAGAGAGCTCCTATTCTCCTCACGGTGGATAACGTGTGTACACGCCTTCGCCTGACTCCTCAGTCTGGCCAATCATCTCCCTGAGGCTGACTCATAAAGACCACTCTGACATCTTGTGACGACTCCCGCGCTCTCACACTTCCGATCCTACCTGTTGTAACGGTTGCCAAAGCCGAGCTGTCACCGCCCAATTACGCCTTGAGTGAGTCCCCAAGGATGAACACGACAAGAAGAGGGCAAAATCAGAAGTCCTTGAGCGTAATAAGTACAACATATTCAAGGTAACAAACCTGTGTAAAACAATGTCCATCGGGCCAATCAGCTTCTATCCTGGCATAGGTGGCGACACGATTGGCTTGTGACTCAGCGGCTGACGGTAGTTTAAATTTTGAATTCTTGATTGATTGACTGTCAGTTTGCGTTCGACGCGTGTAGGCCGATCGATAGCCTGTCGTGAGCGCGGCTCGTAACCTGTATGCTAGCTGCCTGCCAGCTGTTCGTTAGGCCCCTCCTAACACTACCCCGCTTGGTGCAGACCTACACCCGTCCGATAGTATACTTCGTCCTGCCTATTTTCCAGTTAGACTTGGCGTCTTACTTCTTCTCTTCCCCTAAGAAGTCGGGCCCGAACATCGTAGTCGAAGGATTTTACCTATAAACGTAACCCCCGGCAATAAGTTTACATCTGAGACTCAACCCAACGTTCCGTCATTTGCAGCAGTCTCCCAACCAGGCATGCACATTGCTATATATGCCCGTCCGTAGTGTCGGGACATCATGAGGCGATGCGCGCGTCAAGCGCTAGTCAAGGTCACGGACACGTCTTAACCCCTTCCTTTGTTCTGACTGCCCACTCCTGGCTAGCGGGTTCACCCCTGTCCTTACTCTAATTGGCCAGCATTCAGCCTGTTACATTTACCCCACACCATATACACCGCGGTGTCAACATGACTCGTCACTTGAACTGTGCCTCCGTCCTCAGTAGACATCCTTCCTACAGACAGTCCTCTGATTTGCCTACATGGCATTCTGCCTACAGGCAGCCTTCTGTTGTACCTACATTACATTCGTCCTGCCTACAAACTGCCTTCCGTTTTCAAAACATAACACACATCACAACAGAAAACCAACATGACAATGACTACACTGCACTGAGTAGCAAGTGGCAACTCTAAAACCGGATCTCTTTACTTTTTAAGCTACAGATGATAAATACGAGTTAAAACTACATAGGGCCAAGCTTTACAAATATTTTTCACGGCTTATGTGGCTGTCATTCTCGCCCAGAAATCGTACAACAAGCAATGGCGAATGTGTTGTTGCGAAACGTCCTGCTCCTCCGTGGGAACTAACATGCCCAGTAGAAGATATGACTACTGGCCATAGTAGGCAATATAAGTTTTATAATAGAGGCCAGTCGCTGTTCAGTGATTAGTTAGACAGGAGTCACCCCCAATTCCATCACCCAATGAGAAATGACATGCGGGGACGTGACTGGACTGGGTTTACACATGACACGTATGCAGCGATGAGGTCACTTAGGATACACGATGAAACAAAACAAGTATGGGGAAAATAACAATCGGTTGAGTCATATTTTATGGGGGTATACAAATACTATTAATTTTTGGACACCCTAGGGCTTTGAGCTGCCCCCATACCTGCCCCTCGAAAATGGATTAACTGTTTAATAAGTTGATCGGCAGTTTCGTTTTTTGGTCGGCTCAATGTTACTTCATAAATTTTTAGGAAAAAAAGTACTATTGCGTGAATAATGGAAGTAGTTTGCATCCCGAGATGTTGTATGTGAAAAGAAAGAAGCTCTTAGGAAAGTGGATTTGTACTCTTGAATTTTCAAGCAGGTTACAATAGCCCGTCGTCAGACAGATTAGCAGTGGGGTTTGGGATTGTCGCACTATGCAGGCAAACAGACATCCATGAGAGGAGGGATGATAAGCGTTTTACGACGTCAATTTTCTGAAGACTTTCTTCCTTTTCAGTTTATAATATGTCCTGAAGGCTGCTAGGTGGCTGTGCTTGCATTCTCTTCAAAACTGTTTCGGTTAGGGTAGATCGATAAACATAATTTGAAACAGTTTCGATCATCGGGCGTGAGCCTGTGCTTCATCTGTCAGGACCTCTGGCTTAGTGTCCAGCAGATCATATTCCCTAATGTAAGGCATTTTCGGCCCACCTGACCTCTCTAAATAAGTCGGATAGGGCCACACCGGTCTCCTTGTCCAGGCCGGTGATGCACAGCTCGGTGATTGGTTACACTTCCTACGCAATCACCTGCTTGACTTCGAGATTACAGCTCTAAAGCAAAAGTAAACATTCTTTAGACAAAGGTTATCGGTGAAGGCCCCTCTTCCGTGGCTTCACTACTATTTTAAGTAAATTGTTAACTACTATAACAAACCTGCCTGATGGATCCCTAGCTATGCTACTCGTTGCTAATATTATGTTGGGAGTCATTTAGCTGACTACGACCCATAGGTAATTTGAATAAAACTATCAGGTTTAACGAAATTGTTTGAAACTCCAGATTTACGCTGTGGAATGACTATATAACCGAACCGACCTCTGCAGAAGTCAAGAACGACCTCATAACAACCAGTGAGGCCACGACAAAATGATAGCCTAAGAGAATGGGAATACTAGTGCGCCTGCTTTAAACGAATAAAACCAGCCGCATTTACCACAGATCCATTTTTCTTCGGGATTTTCCATCAACCTCCCTCCCAGAACTTTAAAATTCGGCGAGTTTGTCGGTTAGAGGCATTTTCTGAGTTGCATTCATTGAGAAGTAAGAGCATACCATATAAGATTAGAACAGATAAGCACATCGGATTGGACTGCCGTTTCGCGGCGAGAAACTGGTGGGGGAGGCGGTTAAACGGACGCCTCAGGAAGTAACAACTGAAGCAGGGGTCAATACACGGACTGCAAAAACGTTACAAATGACCTTGACGGCAGTCACTACTGGCGCGATTAGAGGTCGTGCTGCCGGAAGGAGGGATAGACAAAGAGAGCAACCTTGGTGGGCATGAGAGAGCGAGGGGAGTGGGCTGGTGGGCTCAGGCGACGCCCAGAACAGAGCGGTGGCTGGTATTTGGCTAGAAAAGGCATAGGACTCCATGAAAAGAAGCTGCAAAAGCGTCAGTATAACATGCTTTTGCTTGAAAGGTGGTGCTCTGGAAAAAAAGTGGCAAAGAGCGCTAAAACGTGTGTGCGTGTGTCTGTGGGGTCGAGATGTGCTTTGCAGCATTCGAAGTAACGAAAACAAAACAGGTACCGGGGCGGCGCATTTGGGGCACCATAGGAGGCGGCGGGGTCGGGGGGGGGGGGGGGGCGCATGTCAAAACCGTACAACCGAGACTGAAGACTTTGTCGACCTTGTGAGGAGCGGGGACAGAGGAAGAGTCAGGTTTTCTAGAATGGGCCGGAGGGTGGGTGGACGGGCGGGCGTTAGGAACGACAGATGCTGCTGCGCCCATCACTTGTTGTCAGATAGGAGTGAGTTGATTTGCGACACAATGTTGAAAGCTGAGTGGTTGGAGTCGAATTCCGAAAACACGTGGCAGACGTGATCGCCACTCAGTTTTTTGATGACAACGCCGAATAATCTAAATGAGAGCGGGATAAAGCGTTTTATTTTGTGAGTTTGACATGCAAAGCAACTAGGAAAGTTCGAGCATTGTTTAAACTAGCAGTAAAGGCATCAGCAACATGAAATGCGGTATTTAGAAAAAAAGGTGGGTATTGATCAAAGGCTGGAGGTCGCTATGCATTGCCTTAAAACACCAAACAGCCACCCTTTACGTGTCATTCCAAGCCTGTACGTCCACTCCTCGAAGCCCAAAAGTACGCACGGATTCACAGGCTAACACATAATCTCTGAATCCATATCAAGTATTATTTACACGAAATAACATTACCACCTAACCACAGGTAGCTGTAACTTCAATTTCTTTTGTCCGTTTATCGTTCAAGTTGCTATACCCCTTTTAAGGTTCTAAAAACTGGATTGTTTGGCAGCACAACGTGCTAACGCTCCAACAGGCCAACTTCGCCAGTTTTGTCTGAGACTGGGATATTGGCTAATCGATGATGCTAAATAACCCACGAATGACCTTTTCATTTAGCTTATCATGGCTGGTAAAACTGCCTCGTTTACTACCTCCGAAAGCCAACAGGAAATTGAACCGTACCAGGCAGGGTTCTACCTGTAGTGTCCTTCAAAAAGTTATTAATTGCGTCTAAATAATGCAAGGTGGCATAAGCAGGGGGATATCCCTGGTGGCTCCAAGCGATGCACCCACTAGATATTTGCAAAGATAGGGCCGTCTTTGTTGGTAAGGTTCATCTACCTATACTACTAGCCGCGACTGTTGGCGGGGCCCAAGAGGGTATCCCAAGTCTGAACGGGCGACTGAGTTGGGTAACCGATCCGTAAGCGTTCAGCCACAGACTTCTCTATTCCCAAACGAAACCGGCAGGACAAAGAGCTCGTGGCTCAAATGAGAATATGTTGGACTTCTAATCAGCAAGTCTCGGGTTCGAGTCACGGACGGTGCACCACTTTGGGTTGGGAATGATGGGCTGGTGACGGCTAGTAAGCCAGAAATGTTCATTCCAGTCTCTCTTATCTTTACCAGTAATGTTCATCTACCTGTAAAACCCTCTCTTCGCGAAGGAGTTGATATACTATTTCCAAAAGACGTCTGTAGGCAAGACGACGAAATATTCCAAAGTGTTGCAAAACATAGAAAAGCACTTTGGCACTGAAGTTGCACGAGCGAGTAAGCAAACTGTTTTACTGTTACGAGAGCGCATTACTGGAAACTAACCTTGGTTTCTGGAAACCGAGGACTGCATGGTTCGGGGGTAGGAACCTTGAAAGAAAAAGCAATGCACAAAGGAGGGTCAGGTCGTCATTACTGTCAATAGAGACGCACAAACTGGCCAATCGGATAATTTAAAAGGATCACACTGATGCATCCACATTCAAAAAAACGAATCCTCTGGCCGAAGAGATAGTGAGAAAATACTCAATGTCATAACCAGCAGTTGAAGAACAAAAATAATGACCTCTGAAGAATGGACTACAACTTCTGAAGATGAATTCCTGCACGAGTTTGAAAACTCAGAATGATAAACGAAATGTTCCGGTGCTAGGCCAGCTTTCTTCTTCACTAATAAGCTGTGTACAACGGCACGTACTTGTGAAGATAGGCAGTTCTCAGAAAAGAATTCTGAGTAGTTGAACCTGGTAACTTGGACGACATTAAAACTGTTAGCAGTGGTCATGCGTAGTCCATTCTTCCGTCTCCTATGAAATGAGGCCTTGATACCGAATTTCCAGTCTAGTTGCATAGTATATGAATGTGAGAGAATACTCGTATTCCTCATTGGCAAGTTGGCAACACACACAATTATTGATTTTCTGCACGTTCAAAATTTTATTTATTGTACACACGCCCCAAGTAGCTTCCACATTTGTTACTGATTCTCCACCTCTGACGATGGGCTCTTGTAAGAGCTCGAAAGCTCAAGAAAAAAAAATTGTTCCAGCATAGTATATGTACGTTTATTTTAAGCAATCAGCCAAAAATATTGAGAGTATACAGCAGACTTGTTGAAAAGTTAATATGGATTCGGAAAATTAGGGAAATTGATGCTGACGTGGACCTTTTTATTGCTTATGCTTGCAGCACTGGGATATTATTAGTTATTTTTAAATAACGCTTATAGTAGCGAACAGTTTATTGAGAAGCACATCTATATGAACTCTAAAGGGCTTCTCTTAAACTATTTACATTTATTAAGGAAGATTGCTTGAGATTATTGAAAACACGCACTGGACAGTATACACTGTTGGTGCAGAAATAGTATCAGTTGTGAGTACTGGAAAAACCTAGGTATTCTATCGCTAGATCAATTCGGGAGGCAGATAAATAAACAACACAAATTTGATGACCTCTCGTTCAGCTGTCAAAAGCCTTCGTTTGCTGTGGCATGCGGTCTAAAAAGCGTATACATTAGCCTTGCTATCCCATTAAATGTTAACCGAAATTCTGAAATGTGTTTTGAATTAGAACGAATTATTGAATTAGCTTTGTTCCATTGCTTATCATGCAGCATAATCCTAACATACGACCTTCCCACCAAGATGCCCGCCTCTAAAAATTTCACCTTCTGATCGTCTGCAAAAGGCGCAGTCTATAAAAAAAGAGCTATTTAAGTAGCATTCAATGTATCTTTGATTTTCGATGTCCTCATAAATTCAACTATTTTTAACATAACCCATACACTAAAATATTTCTCTTTGTACTCATTTGATAGAAAATTACGTCTTATTTAAATTTCATCTTCGAATAAAGGGTATATTTCGGATTTTAAAACATTCTAAATTGCCAACTTAGTTTAAACACTACCAGTCGTTACACTGACACTAAAGATTTCGAAACTACTTACTGTATACATGCTGTGTAGGGAAAATTAAACAGCTCTCTACGCCATGAGGAAGAGGTCGCATAGTTTCCATAAAATTTGGGAATGGCAATAAATCATGTTGTATGCCTTATAAGCAACATATAGCCCTTTTTCGGTTCTAAAAATCCCATAATAAGAATCATTTTAAGACTAAATATACCTTTCTTGAAGGTTCAAATGTGAATAACTAATTTCTTATCAAACGAATACAAGGACGTCATCGAAAATCAGTAAGAATAATGCACACTACCTATATAGCCATGTTTACAGTGTGCTTTTTACAAATGTTCAAAAATCAGCTTGTTTAAAAACTGGCATTCTGTCCTGATTGACTTGTCTTAGGAGTAGGCTGCACGATAATCAATATTGAAACATTACTTAAGATATTTGTTTGAATCGAAAACGCATTGCAGAATTTCGGTTGATATTCAATGAGTGCACCTGTAAGTGCACCTATTGATGCGCTAGCTTAGTGCAACCACAATGGATTGTTCCTTAGCCCTGATCGTCCATTCTGGTCAGTGTTGACAGACCCGTGTGAGTTAGGATTTGCTGGGAGGATTTTGCCATTTGCACCTTTCCGAGGTCTAGACGCTCGCTCTGGGTACTGGCGTTACACGTGGTAGGCTAACCTGCGGGGTCCCTTGTCCCGGCAGGGCAAGGAAGAGAAGTAGAAACACCCCATAATCCAGCTAGATTTGTGCTACACTACAGGTAAATTAAGGATAGGGTTCGCATTGGGGTTATAGTTACGGTTTGAGCTAGGGTTGGGGTTAGCCTTACGACACGGGGTTAAGTACGTTTCCTGGAAGTTATTGCAATGCCGCCTAGATTACAGGAGCGGTGTGCCACATGACTGATTCCAGCCATCCATTTTGCTTTCGGGCAACAGGTCCTTAGGATGGGTCTGTTCGTGCAACTGGAGACCACTTTGCAATTTTCGTTCAGTAGTTCCCACACAGCTTTAGCTTCCTTGCCTATAGCTGATTCTGTATACCGGCGGTATGGTTTTACTCTAAATTAATTCCATCGCTAGATAAAAACTCGTGACTTTCTGCAATTTTATTCATTATAAGTGGGTCATCGAGCAAGTTTTTCCAAACGTCAGGCAGTCAGCAAATTATCATAGAAATCTCACATGACTGCTCAATCACAGGACCCTGCTTGAAAAATGGCCAGGTAAGACTTTTGATTTATAAAAAAGCAAGCATGCAATGGCGATCGAAGGGGGATAAAAACAAAAATCTCTATCCAGGCAGAATGCCACCTTAATCAGCAGAAGATCGCTATTGGGAATAACAAAGCGTAGTTTTTCAAATCGCCTAATCAAAACTCTCTCGATAGAAAAGAACGCAAGCTGTTAGATTTTCACTTTCTTATCTGGACTTGGTTACTTGGATCATTGCCTGACGTGCAGGGATGCAAACGCAGCATGTGAGCTGCTGCGCAACACAACGAGATCGCATGCAGACAGAGTCGATGAAGTACAGGCACAGAAGCCAGAGCATTCGCATGCCTACACAACTTACATCTTGTCACGTGGATCCACGCCGACAAAGACGATACTTGGCCTGGAGAGGTGTCGTTGGAAGAAAATTTTCCGATTGAGGTCCGTGAGTAGAATGCCCTCCTGAGGGGAGACCTGGAGATGGCACTCCGTGTACTGAACCGGACTCTCGGCACCCAATTGGTCACATGTGACGGATTCCAGTATGTTCTCGGGAATGAGACTGTCTACCGCTCGTTCAACGGCCGTCTCGCCCACCGACGACTCCACATCCACGAAGCCCAGGTAGAGACACCGACAGACTGAATGGAGGTCCAGGAGGACAGGGTCGTTAGAATTCACGTGACAATGTGGCATGCAAAGACAAAGAGTACAGTAGCCGCCAAAGACCATGCAACGCTAATGATGAAATTTGCCTGGACACTTTGGCATATATTTGAAAACACTATTGTGATTCATTCTGTTTATTGAATTCTGCAAAAACCTTTTTCTTAGTGAAATCATCAATTAAGTTAGGTTTATTAAGAGAAATAACCACTAGTTTTGGGGCAATTGGGAGTTCACTCATATAGAAGGAATTTCCTATGCTATTACGAAAGAGTCAACCAAACCGCACGTTAAAGTTGATGATACTTAGAAGGAACTCCAAAAGAAATAAAATAGATACAGAAGATATCCCTTCCAGAACTGGAAAAGTTTATACAAAATTGTTCAGATTGAAGTGAAGCCAAGTTAACGGAACCAAATTTGTTTGCAGTTACATTGAACATATATGTTTCAGAAATTATGTTTAGCCGTCTGGTGAAGTTTCTTTGTAAAAAATGCGTTGACAGAAGAGTTTTTGTTTGAATGCGGCAATGAACCTCAAATGTCCTTCAATTAAAACCAAATGGCTAACATGTTTTCGTAGATTTAGCACCAATAATGCTTTATTAAATGTAAGTCGTGAAGAAAAATAGTTTTTTGTATACTTAACAATCCCCTTTTATTTTATTTAGAAACGGAACAGACGAAAAAATAATAAGTACTTCAAAAATGCCATGGTATATGGCCAGTTTTTTAATTCGCCAGTATATATCTGAAAGTGGTACTAATCTACTCATGTGGAAGGTAAATCATTATGAAGAGAAAAGAAAGTTCTCTTATTTCCAGTCAAATTAAATCGTTTATCTTCAGAAAGCTTAAAGAAATTCTCAAAATTCTCAAATTTCATTGTGACATTACGTTGGAGAAATTTAATCTACACGGAAGTTCGAACCTGCCCCGCCGCTCGACGGGGGAGAACGGGAATTGTGCTAGCTGGGTCGTCAGCCTAATATCTAATCAAAGCAATTTCTAAGAGGTAACCTTGTATGGAAAGTTTTTTTTAATCTTAGGAATAGTAAGTGCAGAGTTATACTGCTGACATGATTTACTCTTGACAATGTGGTTAACTGATTCCAGACTTTTCTACAAGGAAGCAACATGGTCATCATTCTAAGAACTAATATCCAAAAACACTTTCTTTCGGTAAATACTCTTTATATATACCGTATTTTAAAGGTTTTGCTGTGAACGTCGAACAGATGCACAAATTATGAATTGATCAGTGAAGATAGTAAAAACAAGCAATTTGATCAGACACTTTTTTCGATGACATTCAATAAATACGTAACCAGGAAGAACAGACTTTACAGAATATTTTGACTAAAGAAAAATTATTTTATTATATCGAAAGTGGTTGCTTCAAGTTTTCAACTTAACACAATAGCTTAATTTATTGTTAAAATTTAGAGCCCGTTTTTACATCTGTAGAACCACGGAATTATCGAGAAAATTTTATATTCCTTTACGAACACTTAGTAATTCCTATAGTTATTTTAAGTACTTAATAGGCCTCATGCCGTTCATTATTATTTCTATGTTTGCCTAAATACATTCACACTGGTATTGGAGTAATGATCAAACTTATACAAATTCAGGAAAATTACGTGGTCAACGGCGACCACTGTATATGCAGTCATGAACTCCCTCGTTCCCTTTCTCTTCCTCTCATTGGATTGGCGGACAGATGCTGGATGAGGACTCTCATAAAACCCACGCAGTATGACAGTCTCCCAATGATCACGCAAAATAAGAGCCTTTTAATGTACTTTAGACCCACCTCGGCCTGCTTCTGTTGCGTTGTGGCTGGGGATTCCTGCTCAAGCTTTTAGGGATGTATAAGATAACAACATTAGGTAAGGATGACTTGTATAGCCGTCTAAACAGGACATAGGAATAGGAACGGCCCGCTCACTTAAGATAGGTACCCTTGCGATACATTCCAGGAAGGATCAATATTCCCATCTCTTAACCCAAGCATAAAACCTAACTGTAACCTTTATCTCCACTCTAATCTTAACCATAATCATACCCTTTACCCAAACGCCTACAGCCAACATGAACCCAAACCTACAAACTTACCGGCAGAATACTCGCGAAATACGCGTCTGGGTGTTTAGCTAGTGCCTGTGCCGCCAGTATGGTAAATTATAAAGTAAATGAGGCCAAACCTTGGTTCTAAAGATAATCCTCACCCTAACCCCAATCTGACCTCCAGGAAGGTAGCGGTTTCTATTCCCCTATCCTACCTAGGCGGCCATACAAGCAATCCTAAGCTTTTTTTCCAACCTTCCATCCCCTAACAGAGCTTTACAGAACTCTGCCCGTTTTTCCTACAGACTACCTATGACTACTGAAACTCTAGAGGTCCATCCGTCTGCTCTGATTGCTCGATATTATTAGCCATCACGAGACACAGTTACGCCATTCAACCGGTCTTCTCGGTAAGATCTCAACCCCAAATGACACCTTTTAAATGTCACACATCCGAAAATCGTGAGGCATAACACACTGTAGCGGTCATGCTGATATAATTTTTAGTTGACTGCTGACTTATTCAGACGTAAGCTGTGAATTAAAACAAGCGAGTACCCCTGTTGCTTTCGCTCCTTCGGCTAAAGGATACCTCCGCTTGAGAGTTAATAAATCAAAGGAATATTCTTCTTTTTAGTCAAACGCCATAGGAATAGCTTTAATGCCGTCGGACATCACCCTGGCCGCTCTATGTTCGGGCTTTCGTCATGGGCGGGATAACAGGCTTGCTCGCTTGTTCGCCGCCTCGTGACGTTGCGCGCCGTCAGTGGCAGTCTGCTGCCTGACAGACGGCTAACCACGCACCTGGCTGGCTAGCCAGCCAATTAGACCACGCGAAGTGGCTCGCGCACTGAGAGACGTCACACAGTATGAGTGCGGGATTGGTTAACCGCTTGTCGCATTCGTTTTAGTTTTTACTCCTGTAAGAAGACCAGCTGTCAGGTCTAAACAGTTCGTAGTGCCCGAAAGGAACCCGTTCCACTAGTAGAATTGTTTGGCTTTAAAAATCTCCGTTTCCGCAGTCTACCTGCAGGAAGTCAGTTAGTCAGGAAATAGCCAGTCGACAGCTAGTTAGTAAATCAACGAGAGATGGCGTCGTTCTGGTTACTGGCTAGCTAACGCGGTCACAAGTACCGGCCCATAAAACGGCCTTTTGTAAATGCTAGGAATGAACTAAGCAGACATTGGTAGGAATGAGTTAGTTAAGCCATCTGGGTTAAAAATACATAGTCCGCTCTAGTTTGGTTTACCATTTCATCGCTATGGGGAGTAACTGTCTGTGGTTTAACTTCTATCTTTATGGTACTCGCACTCCGAGGGATCTGAGTCAGCTTCGTTGGTTCCAGCCGCACACACCCAATCCCGTCTACAGTCTTCTTCATCATCATACCGGGCACAGGCGGGTGAGCGAAGAGAGAGTGCTATAGATGCAATACAAGCCTGCTATCTCTTAGAACTAATCCACGCGCAAAACACAGCTGCCATCGTCCAAACTGGGTATCAAACATGGTAACATGCGCATAGTTGATTTTTGTCGGTTCAATCTTTCAAATTTCTTCGATTTATTGAGAGGTGTTTTTTGCTTACTTTTTAAAATATCACCCTCACTTTCGTTACCATAGGAGAATAAATATGACTGAAATATACTTGAGTGCTTCAACTCAAAGCATATTCACTGAAATATGATTTCGGTGAGAGAAAGTTATTTGGATGGGGTTGTAAGACCTAATTACTATGCAACATACTCCCACAATATTCCAGTCGTGTCCAGATCCCATCTTTTAAATACAGTTCTTTCGGGCCGTATGCGAAATCGCAGTTGCAAAAGTGACTGCTTAAAATGCATACTGTTTTCATTGCTTTCTGGTGAATTTACCAACCTTAATGTATTTTACATGTTTTCTACTCATATTACGATAAATTATGTCATTTTTACTTTTTATTCACTGAAGGTATGGTTTTCAATAGGAAAAATTTACAATCATGAATTATGTTAAGACCGTGGAAGATGCCTTCAAATTGTATTTGTTTATCAATGAGGTAGAGATCAGTGAAGTCTACAAAGTAATCCGTACACAGCGCAACGTTTTGCTTATCCTATAGGGTATCGTCGTCATAGCATAAAAGGATTCACTATTTTTGGCATAAAAGATAATTAAACTCATGATAGCATTGAAAGTCAACAGTCAGTTGACCAAATTGTAAAAAATTCACAACCTGGGTAAAAGTCGAACCCAGACAGCAGGGAAGGCTGTTGCGCAGCCAACGCTCTACCGTTTGACCTACGATGCTTGCCGTGAGCCACGAATTTAACCACACCTGGATCGGTTTACCTATCAAACCTATTGCTCGCATGAGATCGACCATTGCAGATACATGAAGCTGGATTTTCTAGGCAATCATCTAGAATCCCCCAGAATGGCTATTAGGCTAGGTTAGCATATTTGCATAATTCAGTTGACCCAATTGTGAAAGACTCGCGGCCTTGGTAGGAGTCAAACCCACACAACAGGGAAGGCCGCGAGTTGTTCTACAATTGAGTCGACTGAATTATGCAAATCTGCTAACTTCCCTCCCCCCCAACAATAATTAAGTTAGCTCTGACCATTGAGCCACGAACTCGTTATATTGTCGATTTCGTTTGGAAATATAGACATCGAGCACAGCTTTGTATGCAACTGGCAAATGTGCAGCCAACAGCCGGTATTATGGCATGACTGAAATCTGTTAGGATTATGGAACATTATTTATAGTGGGGAGAATGCGCTGAGCCGTCGACCTCACTCTCTGCTGTCATTACCATTCCCCTGCCACCGTCCAAATCGGTCACTGATCTGTTGCCGGGCAGGGGCGCATGTAACATGACAATCAGTCTCGCAACCCCATCTGAATACATTATCATTGAGAGTTTCATTTCATTCTTCTGTACTTAGGTGTCAGTCTGAACCTCAACCGGTCCAGTCGAGTTCTATCGGGTATGCAGATAGGGCGTCAACGCATTCGTTCTACAAAAGGTGATGCTGAGGACGAAACTGGGCTGTGCTGAAGACTACTTACAGAAACTGGGTCCAGGCGAAGTGAGTTCACTGTCAAAGAGGCCAGCTGTCGGCGAAAGGGGTGAGGTGATATTGCGGGCCGGTGAAGTTTGATGCAGACCGCCGTTGCCTGCGAGACCGCTATCGCCACCGCCGCCGAATGCGCTGGCAGCCGAGGAGGACGTCAGCTGGCTGGGACTGGGTGCAAGGTCTGGATTACGTCCGCCGGCTGAGCCGTTGTTCAAGACCTTTGGATGGCCGTTGTTGGTGGTGGTGGTGGTGGTCATCGCGTTGTTGTTGGTGCCGGACGCGATCGCGCCCTCAGCCAGCACTACCGTGCCGGAATCGGAGTCGCAGGTGCCCAGGCCCAGCACAGCCGGAGGCGGCATCGCGAAACCGGTGGCCACTGGGCCAGCCTGTTGCGGCAGAACGAGGCAGCAGGGCAGCGCGAGGGGAGTGCGCGTGTGCTCGTAGATCAGGTGCACCAGGCTGGGGAAGATAGGCTCCACGCTGAAGCCCTTGATACGTACTCCGCGCGTCGGGGTGGTCACCGTCTCAATGAGGTAGTGTCGCACCAGATCTGAATCTACGTCGTCTGTGAAGACACGCAAGTGCAGGGGGAGGTGTGGAGGAGACGCCGGGCAGGGGGCAGGGGAGAGGAAGGAAGCCGTGAGAAGAGGGAGGAAGCAAAGGCGAGAAAGATTGGTCGCGATTAGGCCAGAGAGCGAGAGGAGTGAGTAGACGGAGAGGAGATGTTCGTGTGGTAGCGTTGTATGATGCCAAGTTATTGGTAGGTAAATGGAGAAGGAGCAGGAGCAGTAGGAAATAATGAAAAAAAGCACTAGGGGCGTTATACTGCAGTGAAAAAAAGATTTATTAACCCAGAAGGAATGAGTATTACCGTCACCGATGCCGATGCCACATTATGATCAACATTACTTAATCCTAATCAACATTCTTCAATTAGGAAAATGCGTCCGTAACACCACAAGTCCAAACCAAGTCTCTTTGGATTAAGAGTACTTAGTATGCCAATACAAGCGAACATGCGAGTCCCAGGAAGTAATTGAGAAGAAGACGACTGTCCCAGCGATCGAGTCGTCTTCTTCTCAAGTACTTAGTATTGTAGAAGTAAGCTTCGGCTAGAAGAACTAGCCAACTGTTAGATTTAGCGCTTGTAGATGGCTAAATTGGATGCTACTATATAGCAGCATTCCGAAGACTCCAAAGTTCCTCCTTCGAGATCCGTAGTGAGTTCCGTAGACATTTCCCGTCAGTATCACTTAAAACTTTTCCTGATGAGTTGGCGGGTCAGAATCGAAGCGGACAGTATCGCAATCAAATAATCTACTGGACCTCAAGATTACAGAGCACAATTTGAGTTAGAAAGATAACATGGATGCAAACACTGGGTTAATGCTTATTCGGGATCGAAATCAAGTTGGATCTAGGTAAACAGTGTTGTATATCAAGGAATATGGCAACAATCTTATGCAAAAGTCCTCAGTCGGTATTAACATAGCATGCCTTCTTATTTGATTAAGGTAGGCATGCTATTTTATGGTTACCTTTCTGACTGAACTTAATATAATGCGGAGAAGATAGATAAAGTGTAAGTTTAATTTTAGATTCGGGTTGAGGTTAGTGTTAGAATTATGTTTTCCTGCTGTTTAATCTAATTCAACCTTTGATTTTGTGTTTCCGTCCGTTTGCACATCCCAATTGGCGTATCCCATATTGCCTATCTGTTCCAAAATTGCACTGAATTAATAGAACAGACTCATGCTAAAAGTTCGAGCATCTCCAATGTCTTCCGCAGACTCCATTAACTATATCGTCCTCCTCATAATACTAATATTACAGGAGTCCCTGTGCTCTTTTACTAAATTAGGACTGAAATAAACATTCAGGCCTTTTTTGCATCACGCGTACCTATCAGACAAGCCACCGATTTGAACTCCTTGGACCATGATGATAAGTACTCATAATTAAGTGGAGTGGCGTTCAACGGTGTATCCGGATTGCAAGACGAATTTGGATCTTTAATTTTCGTGCTGAGAAAGTATACCTGTTACTAGTATGGCAGTCAGTTTCCCGTGCAGTGATCCGTAAAACAGCACAATTATTGATTATCCATGCAAAGGTTTTGGACCGAAGCCTCTAGACAAAATGACACGCCAACTTCGGTTCCTGAATCGGGTCATATCGATGAATGCCACTCCCATGGAGCGTACAACAAGAGCGCTGATTAAAAGCAGAACGCGGAGGAGGCGATTGATGAGGAAAAAGCGCCGGTAGGGCAGCCTGAAGCTGAAAGGCTCTAGGATACGAGGAATATCAAGAGAGGGCGCTAATACGCGTCGTGCAGACCGTTTTCAGATGAAAGCAAGGCAAGAATTGCTGTCACTATGGCTAGGAATATATGCGCATCGTTCATGCAAATCACTTTTGCGCTTGCATCATGCATACCAAGGTCGCACCCGGCACAAATAAAGTGCCTCCCTGTTAGAAAGCAGAAAAGTGACGGCTAATTGTAACAGAAAAACTCGCCGGAAGGGAACTGGGCAAAGGGAGACAGACGAGCTTCTGTTGCCTTGGTGGATGTCGCGGTAGCTCTGATGCCCTTAGGCACAACGACTGCATCGTGGGAAGCTCTAGAATCAGCGCAGCTATCAAGCACATTTGATGAGGACTCGACCAGTCCACTCGGGTTGCCGGTTTCCTTGCTGAGAAGCAAGTTTATGTTCAGAAAACATGGCCCCCTCAGGCAGCCAAAACAGACTCCAACGGACTGGGACTGCTTTATTAGAGAAAACCTTCAAACCGTGGAATTTTCTGTTATTTTTCTGAACACACATCTTACCAGAAAGACGTTCGAGAAAAATCGAGAACCAGGGTGAACTGCAAGGAGGCAAACACAAACAAGGACGACACGTTGGCACTGTGGCCTAGCAATTTTATACACACCTCTGAGTGGGCTGTGAACAATTTTATCATGCAAGTACCAGAAACCCAAGCAATTGAATCAACTGAAAAACATATTCCCTGACCCTTAATACACGGTATAAAGAGCAGATGTAGTTTTAGGTTAGTTAGCCAACACTTGTCACTCTACAGGCATGGTAGAGGCCACACGACAAATGAATGCGCGCGCTCATAAAAACACAGGACGTACGCATAACACTAAGGATGAGGTGGAGCTTGTGAGGGGAAGGACGATTGCAACAAGCGTTAGAAAACAACACTGCCACTCGCTGCTCCTTCATGCTTCAAAATGTGGGCGTTACAGTGCAACTCCAGCCTTCGTAGAGATCCACTGAGTTTGTCGATGATAAGCATACATACGGGCAAAAAGTAGCTACTGCACCAATACAGAAACAGGTCGGATAGTTTTTCCTGTTGAGGGTTCTCTCGAAATCATCACTAAAAGCCGGAACTGTGGCTCTAAAAACGAAGTGGGGTGGTGGGCGGGCGGACGGACGGGTGGGAGAGCAGCCGCGGGAGCTGGAACCATTTTCCCACAAACGACGAGAAAATGGTGACAACAGCGATCGACAACGACATATAACGAAGCGGGGCGGGGAGCAAGAGGGGTGGGGAGGAGGTGGAGGAGGCGGAGGAGGAGGAGAAACACGATGCACGGCTGTTGCTTTGCTAACTTTCAGTTACAAACGAAGTCGCTGACTTCATAGCCAGCGTGGACGTCAGATGCAGCCACAAAAAGAGCAGGCGATAGGAACCTACGTGGTCCTGTTTGGTGTGGTCTGGCAACCGCATTCGGGTGGAAGATTAAGGGCTGTCGAGAAGAGGACTTGTTGTTGTCTTCTACGCGGACGAGAAGACGCGTATATGTCGATGTTTTTTAGGACGTGAGGATATGAATGTAATGTGAATGAAATTCGTTGGATACGGGCACAACATGGGGTTCAACGGCCGTTATGCGGCACACTTCTCAATCAAAACTGCTGTTGTTACTACTATCACTGTTACTTCTAGTACTACTACATCCTTCACAAAAACATTAACTTTTACTATTATGATTATGACTACTACTAATATTCCTATTAATACTTCTACTACAAAGTATTAATACTACTACTACTACTACTACTACTACTACTACTACTACTACTACTA
>JAYGXS010000002.1:54831877-54914135 GCA_036362985.1 Ligula intestinalis
TGACTTGGTGAACTTATTTGAACTCAATCACATCTCTATTATATTAACTCTATAGCGGCTTCAGAAGGAAAGGTGTGATTGTCATAGGGTTGTAGGAGTGTGCGCAAGCACCAAATGCGGCCAAAGTTTACCTCCTACCAATTGCTCTTTTGTCCTTAACCCATGAAATATGATATATTGTTGCATTTTTGCGTGAATTTTGCAACTCACATGAGAAAAAAAAGAAAGATCAAGCATAGGAGAGTAAGCTCAATTCTTCCTCTTCCTATTATAGTGCCAGTTGATAGCATATGCAGATGGGATGTTTAAAGTATGCCCAAAATGCTTTTCAGCCCTGAGCAAGTGCGACTGATCTGGAGGCGGAAAGGCAGAAGATTGTAAAACACACAGAAACAAGGTCATTGTTTCACTGTGTGCAGGATCGCAGTTACCGTCTGCTAGAACCCCAGCTAGTCAGGTTTTTGGCGGTGAAGAATATCAAATACACAGCGTTTCAGGTGAGTCAGTACACCTATCAGAGCATAATTGCTGCCTCCAGAGGCAAGCGAATAGGTAATATAATCTCACCCTCCTGTCGGGAAATCTTCAACCGATACCAAGTCGGTGCTGTCTCCTGAACATGCATCAGTGTAGACGACCCCGTAAGTGGTGTTGCCGGCGACTTCTGAGCCCATACCGTTTGATGTGCGTCCTTCTGTTGGAGGACTGTACTGGAGGCGCGTAGTGTCTGCCCACTGTCACGGCCTCTGAACCCGCCAAAGTCACTTAAAGCCCCTCCGGAGACCCGTCGTGGTGCCAAAAAGGAGGCTGAAAGTAGAAAAGAAAGAGGCTTAAATAAGTATAAAACGCCTACTAGTAATTTTAAAGTAACCATGTTAGAATCAATTGATCGAAGTACTGACAAAGGTGTGCAATAAAAGGACTCACTAGATCCGGAGTGGTTTTGTCGAGAGATGTCAACTGCCGAGGCCTGTTTTCCCAAATTCCTGTAAAATGATAATTCCATTTCTCAGGAATGTACTGAGATAAATGCCCTTATCACAGATTTAGCTAAGGAAAGTAAAGTTTTGCTTTTAGTGTGGAATATCAACACCCTTTACTTACGTCATATTCTTCACCGCACGCGGCCGTTGACTGGGATAGGCATTGTCGACTCGGTTGAGACCTGAAAGGAAAGCGTAAGGAAGCCCTAGAATCTCGAGGTGAAAAAACTCCAAATGCCGCACCGGCTTTCACAGATGGCACCTATGCATAGCCAACTTTAAACTGCGCACCTAAGTGTAGGAGGTGCACACAACAGTCCCAGGAACTTAAACCGCGCAGGTGCACTTTATGCAAATTCCCGAAATCTGCACACACACACGCAGCAACAGAAAAAAATTAAAGGAACAGGTCAGAAAGCCGCCTGGAGGTGCATTAGCTGACTCGGTTGGTTAAGTAGTCAGAAAAGAAGAACTGGGAAGCAAAGGTCCTGCTCAGGCCAGAATGACTATTCAAGAAAGGAATACCTGCTTCGAGGCATTTTTTTTAAATATACACATAAGGATGGTTTATTTAGAAGTAGAGAGGAGAGTTCATTGACCTTTTTAGGCGAAATTGTCATTTAGTACAGGAATTGTTTTTTTAAACTAAGAATTACTCGGAATGGCGAAATCCACAACAGAGTCAAGCTGCTAATCAGGGATGCCCCCAGTCTTGCCAACTTTGAGCCTACCATAGTTCTGATACGTTGGACAAGGTTTACACAGTTTAAGTTTTTTACACTTGCGGTCCCTGCAGGAGGTAGAAAGGTAACTTCCAAACACGCTACAGGAGCTTGACCGCTTTTTGCAAGTACATGTGGTCACTGAGGCCAGCATGGAGGAAACAGTGTTCTGTCCACAGCGTTTTAGAAAACGAAAATTGCGTTCGAGGATAGAGTTCAGAAGAGGCTTAACTTTCAGTTGGTTGTTCAAAAGCTCGAGGATCTAGAGGTTGAGGTACGTGAGATCGCCTATATCTCCAGAACTTCTTCGCTTAGGATAACTCGTACCGTTTTTAACAGAACTGCAACCATTCGGCCTGACTCAGAATTGTTAAAATCTCACAGAAACATTCATATGCCACTTGAGCGAAATGTTACTGCCCCGTGTAGAAGCATTGCATTAAGCACTGCTTGTGGGCATGCAGACGTAGAAATAAGCGATTGTGGGATCCAGACTGTAAGTGGAACAGGAAAAGGACTCAAAACGAGGGTGCTGCCTGGTCATACTTGCGAAATTTCTTATAGCGGGCGAGCGAGGTGGCTAGAAATAACCGGATCGGCATCTCAAGAGTGCCAACGCATCGTCACCATGAGATAATTATTGCAGTAAATTGCTATGCGATCTTGTTATTGCCTACCTTCAAGTAACTAAAATAGACTATCATGCAGATTTTATCCCGTTGGAAAATTAAATAAATTAGCACGGGAATTGGAGCTTATGTACCCCAAGAAGTACGCGAGGAACGCTGGGGGATCATTGAACCCCTCGTAGCTCTGCCGTGCAGCGACAGAAGGACGATAAAACACGTGTACTTGAGCTTTTTTCGTGTACCTGTGCTGTCACTTATGGTAAGGAACTGCATATTTATGGACAACTGACCACCCATTTGCAGCTTTCGCCTTTTACGCGAGTAGTTTACAGCAGCTGATGTATGTAGGTGCAAGGACTTCTATCAACCTTCGAAACGAGTCTGCAAAAGTTTGTTGTGCCGGATTTATTCCGAATTCGCGCATTTCTTCCCCGTGTCAATTAAACAAAACAGCAAATTTTGCACTCCAGAATTAAAATAAGGTATCTTTTGCTACCAGGTAGATGCAACAGATAACAGGGATTCTCTCAATCGTAATAACAATAATTTTATGAAATTTCACATCCGAATTTAGGATGGTTCAAACATAGCATTTTGAAATAGCACGATATTGGGAACTGAAGTGTTTCGGTTTTTAGCTAATGTGCGTGCTGTGAGTAGGGTGAATCATTAAGTATTTGTATACTGTGGACTGCCTATGGACACTTTTAACTTATACGCGGTTAGTACACATAATTGAAACAATGTTTTCGAGGAAGATATTTTAAAAAGGCAAAGATCACGAGACTCGCACGATGTATTGATCATGTGGTCAATCTCGCATTGCGGTGGTAACGATCGATAAACCCATTCTATCTCACGCCTCCTCCCTCCATTTAATGACCGACTGTTACCCTGCCCTTTGCCTACCCCCTTTAATCACGATTGACAGGCTTTCATTGTAACATGAACCGCCTTTCTGTGCTTACTACATCCCTCTTCTACACCCCCTCTCTATGTGCCCACATCTAAGGCTAACAGCTCCGTCTCTATTTACCTATCAGGTTTCACATTTCTAGGTCGATACCTAATTGGACAGTTAATTTATCTCATTAATAGGCAATGACCGTCTACAGTCGAAAAAGGGGTCGCGAAATAGTGTGGCTTCAATAAAGTATGCTAATCTCGTGATCTTTGCCTTGTTCATATTCCACATAACGTGACGAGCTTCAGCTGGAGTATTCAGATCCAAGTTCGGGCTGAAACAAGAAGGTTTAGTTGAAAGGGTTTTACTCCAAGTTTGCGCAGTAATTTCTGGAGAAATTTTCAAAAATCTCCATGACTCAGGCACCCTCTTTTAGTTAAATTACTAAGGAAAAGCTTCATAATCCTCCCCTACTTTGACAACTAACCTTCCATCATCGAGGAGGCCGTAGGTCTGGCTGGTTGAGACAGTGTTGTGGTGGAACCCATACGAGAGTCGAGATCCTGCACTCCCTTGCCAATTGGCTGTAGGGTTATGGTCTCCAATTCCTCAAAAGCGCGTCGTTTAGGCTGTTGGAGAAAACAGGAAACGAAAACTTTAAATCCAGGCACTGAACATTTTGAATGCTGGAATTGATTCAGAAGCGCAGGTGCGCATTTAAATTGGGCGGAGCAGAGGACAGCTGTTGCTTTTTTTCCTGCATCAATTTCCGAATATCCTACACCCCTAATAGCAATGAAGCAAGAGTCGTACTTGGACTGGCAAATCAGTTTTGGCATATGACGAATCATGGACTGGCCCTAGAATCCTTCCATGTTACTGTGTACGAAGTGCGTGGACTGTGATTGGCCAATCTGGTTCGGTGCGTAATAAAACAGGTAAAGCTCTTCAAACTCCTTGTTTATTCGACTATTTAGGAAAATATATGGGTAAAAATTGGATACGCGTTCGATTACTTGTATGAAAGCTTTGAGTACTCATCTAAACGTACACGTCAGTGAACTAAGGGGTGAATCATGCGTCGAAATTAGCTCAGCGGAGCACGTGAATACCACCGGATAGTATTGTCAAATTACTCAGAGCTGGATGCTATTTTCAATCGTTATTGGTAACCTCAAAAGATATAAATACGAAATTTTGAGACTGAAGCGATTGAATAGCAAACTTAGTAGACATTTGGTACAACCTGAAACCCATACTGCTAGATTTTATTGTGCAGTCGACTAACAGTTCTTCCATACTTGGTTCATAAGGGCACTCTGCCGTTCCCCGGATTACACCACCGATGCTGGCAAAACCACCAGACTCACCATTCGGTTGCCGTCTCGGCACGGGCTGTTCTGCGGTCAGCCCCTGTGAAGAAGTTTTCTCATACGTTTTGCCTCAACTGGAGGCGGTAAATTAACACTTGAACAGTTTGTACGCACCAAAAATCAATAGGAAAAAAGTGCAATAATTTTGTAAGCAGCAGTGTTTTTCTCAGCGAAAGCTGCGCAGATGTGGCTAACAGTGGGCCCATTTTAAAGTCAACAAGCTGATTTGTGGGAATTAACCTGCAAGTGAGTCATGGTATGATCTCTTTTGAAACACCGCCTAGATACTGGGTCCTATTCGAAAGCGTATCAGAATATTTGGCCAACGTCATATGACTTCCACTGCATATGGTAGAGCCTCCTGCCCTACTTCGAAAACAGTCCTCTATGACCACTTTCAAACGCGCTTATTAGGAGCATTCATATAAGCTATTAGGTAAAATCATAGCTCGCAAGGGAACCTCTAGAAATGAGGCCCGTAGAATGGAGGCATTCAGCCTAATATGAGATTGCTTGAATCCAAAAGTGCCCACCTAATTAAGAGATTCCCAGTCGGTTGTCTGTACTCGAAAACTACCAACAAAAGCAAAATTTCAAATTCCATGTCTTACTTGAAGTCGTCCCAAAACTGAAACAGTAAGCAAAATAACATCAGCCACACCATTACCCCTAAAAGAAAGCTGCGAGAATTAAAGCATTTTACAGGCGGTAACTTGGAGGGAAAGATGATGACACGTCGACCATCGATCATCCTCTCTCGCAATTATGTTGCCTCAGACACTTTCCTGCTAACAGAGGCTTACATGCCATTCTGAGGCATTACCGGCGGAAGTGTGAATCAGGAAACGAAAAACAGGACCACCTGGACAAGGTGCAATGCGGAAAGTCAAGGTTTTTTCAAGAAGATTAGTTACTTGACCATCGATTTCAACGAGATCCACCGTGTGCCAAATGGAGGGATGAACGCGAAGACGGTGACTTCGGCGTAGATTAATTTCTTGTGAAAGCAGACTTTCGCTTCGGTTACCACACTCTCTTCTCACACACGTTGGCCCGGTGTCATAACAGAGTCAAGAGGACCGGAGACAAGATCCGGCGCATGGCATGGCAGGAATCCACGCCAAGGCCTGATACCGCTACCTGACTCGCGCACACAGGGCCAGACTTTTTGTTCATTTATCGCTAGCATATTCACCTCATCCTGCGTCATTCCGCTCGCCAATGAGTCTGATAATGGGGTCACGTGAGGCTGATTGACGGCATCCTGAGTCAGCTCACACGCTCTATGGACCAGCGCTCCTTCACATTCAAGACAAGATTAATCAGAGTAGAATGTGCCGGGAAAAATTCAACAAAACGCCCCTGATAATACGACTGGGAGAAGTGAAGAGAGGGACTACCAAGGTGGTTCGCTCTATTTTCCCGTCTCAGGTTTTATTTCGGAGTTTGAATTCCTGCGAACTGCTAACTGTGTCCTTGAAGAGATGCACATAGGCCAACATCAGGTTGGTCAACTTTTGCTAATCCAAACTTACTTTGGCCCTCTTGAGAAGGAGAGTGCAGGGGGCCTAAGAGACTACGCATAGTACGTGCGAAAGTTTCGGCTGCTAAACGCATCGCTTTTCGGTTGGCTGCAAAACTGACACACATTGAAAATTAATATTTAGAACATATGCCGCCAACTTCTTGTGCTCTTATAAATTCCAGTTCAAAGGCCACATTTACAAAATCATCCTTTCAGTTCCGTCTTACTACAATTTTATCCTCTGAGAACGGGGACATGATTTTTTCCTTCCCGCATTTTGTCATTGCACTTCAGCTCAGGGTTTGTGACGTACATGTGCCCTTCCCATTCGGAAATAAACTATACTCGTCTATGTTATGAAAAAAGTGTCATGTGGGTCTCACAGAGTATTGCAATGAACCTGAACCACGTTCTATGCTTAGCAAGAAATATGAATAAGCAAGACGATACGATGCTATTTGAGTGGATATTTCATGGTCTGAAGGAATAACATAATCAAACACTTTTAATCCCAAAGTTTATCCTTTCTTTGAGTAGTAAACGTAGCATTAATGTGTACCTGAAGGCTCACGCCGGGCATATGTGGTGTAGGGAAGGTAGAGTGTGGCAGATGCAGTGAAAGTCAATGCTGACTTCGAAGTAATCCCACGTGAAAGTCACCATCCCTATACCAGCATCCTGTGGAACATACAGTTGATTTTGTCGGTCTATGACAATCGGACTGTCGTGCGTATGTATCTGTGTGTATCATTCCACGGCAGGCGACCGATCAGCTAGGCGGTGGCTTGTCGCTGGCAGTGGGGAAGAGAGTGAGGTCGACGCTTAGCGCATTTTTCCTCACTATAAGCAATCTGATGCCCTTGAAGCTGAAAGCAATGACTTGGAGGGTTTCCAACTGACGGCATAGCTTGGGCACCGTAGTCAGCGCAGTGTGTGTCTTGTTGCGTGGAGTGGCTAACTGCGGGCTGAGAGTTAGGCTGAAATGGCTCCTTCTTAATTTGGTCTTTATGGCGCTCCCACGCGAGAGCCTATCTAGCAAGGTGGTGTAGTTGTGACGCGTGTTGGAGTGTGTTACACGTTCACCGCCTGCGGCCTCCCCGATGTCTGTTTTTTTCGACTTTTGTCTAGACATCGAGTTGAGGTGTGGGAGTGGTCAGAGAGTGAGGTAGATCCAGCGAGTCTATCTTTACCATAATCCAGCTAAAGTCACCGCGTCTGCCTTCAGCTTGCTGAAGCTCGTGATGGACATCACCGAGGGCGACGGTCGAATTGTCGTGTCAATAAGATTCATTTTCAGAATTAGGACTGGTGCGGGCGCAATACTGATACGTCTGCTGGCTTCGTGTGAACAAGGTTGAAGATTATAAATTTGCTAACGTACGATAAAAAGCTAGTAAATGCACGTGATCTTGAAGGCGCCGACCCTACCTGAATGGTGGACATGGAGTGGTAGTGCTGTCGTCGTTGCATTTGCTGCTGATGGAGATCACTGGATGAGCCGACTTGCATGCGACTTCGGCTCATCTGCTGTTGTCTGAGCAACTGCTCCTGCTGTTCAGACTCCATACGCAGACGCTCGCGGCGAGCCGAATAACCCGGCGACTTCATCTGCCGGTTCGTGTTGCTGGTGGTCGTCGTGTAGGAGCGCACTGTCGGGTAGCCTAGTGGGCTGTGCATCTCTGTTTAGACAAGAGGAAAACAGAGTTGGGGAACATTTAAACGATGAAACTCCATAAACTTACTGAATAAAATTAGGTAAGAAGGAGTAGAGATGAGGAAAGGAGGAATACGAAGTTAGAAGGAGATAAAAAAGAAAGAGCAAGAGGAACCAGAAGACAACAAAGTGGAGCAGGAAAACACCTCAGGAGAATATGAAATTTCAAGGCCATTCCCACTTGAGAATGATGAAGGTGCGGTCGATATAATGCACCCAAAATATCAGCCTGGGTGTCAGCACCATCCTCTGACAGACCGCTTGAGCGATGAAACCAGATAGCGGTGGTCCCATCGGTGTACCTTTGATTTGCTTGTACACGGTTTGAGGCCGTTATTCAGGAAATACATGAGGGGCTCATCTTGAGGTGTTTTGGTTCCTTTGGTTTATTTGCTGTCAAGTAGGTCACTTACAGTTTCGATGGCCAGTCTCTGTGGGATGAGGTGAATACAAAGTTTTCATCGAATGATATCATTGCCTCATGTGCCTCCAGGTGTAAACCCTTGAGTCTTCCCAGAAACTCCATAGATGAGCGGACTTTCTCATAGGAGGAGCCCGAGGTAAGAGACTTCAAGCATCGGAACATCCATTTGGCCAATGTAAATGCGGTTTTGCCGCACAACGACACGATTGGACAAAGTAGGGCACCATCTTTGTGAACTTCGGGTAAACCATAGAGCCTTGTCATAGCCTTATCGATCGTTTCGGTGGCCAGTCTTTCAGCTCTAGTCACCGCACAATTATACTGTAACACGATGAGCATGATGTTTATTTGCGTCACCAGTTTCTTCATCGGGTCCCCTCCACATATGAGTTATATGTATATACACACTAACAATGGTAGATGAGTCCACCCCAGTCTTTGTTGATAAGTCTTTGCAGCATGTAAATCTGTATAGCTATATGCTATATGCATGCGTGCATGAAATATGCGCCAAAATCATTGAAAAGCGAATAGGCCTTTTTCTTGAAACTTACCAGATATCAACGTAATTTGAACTTCTGAGAAAGCACCTCTTGCCAGTTGCATAGTTATCACCTTTTTGCTACTTTTGTATGAAAACCTCAACTGCACTCTAGTTTATTGAATATTAGAATTTATTGGTACCACTGTATTGATATTTGATGAAGAAGAGAAGGGCCAGGTGGCCATGCACACACTGGAAACCGGTCACAATTTCACGTGAAGGAACGCACGGATTGTCCGCACTTGGCCAACCAGAAAAGGTCGTGAACACCTGGAGACAATGCACTCAGATGAGGTATGCATCAACAGGCATATCGATTTGGACACCAGCTATAAGTACCTCAAGGCCAAAGTTAAATGTGCGCGAACAACCACGGCGTGATGAAGAAATGCATGTAACGCCCACTGGTGCAGACCAATATCAATCACAATTGCCAATCTGTGCTCGCTTAAGATGATTATTGATTTTTCTGTACGTCTGAATTTTTTAAATGTACGTTGCACATTTTCTGAAGTCCGAAGACGAGCTGGGGAACCAGTCTCGCAAATTTACGCAGTAAAGTTCCAACTTTCCCCAAGAACCCCTTCTCTTCTTTATTATTATCATTATCATCATTATTACTCTTTTGTAGTTTCTGATACTGGGTGCTTGTACGGCTCCAAACAGCGACACGGATATTTTTGCTACCCCGTCTCAGAGATCGAGCCTTTCTTCCCCGGACTGCATCAAGAACGTAGGATTGCGGTTAAATGACATTTACACACACCAACACAAACACAAGGCAGAAGCAGCACTTCTCTCAGGGAACCACAACAGACGCGTCTCCATCACATTCCCACCCGCCCTCACGGCGGCCAAGGTCTGCTACACCAAACCTCTCTAAGGTGGATCTATCTCTCCTCCTCTCCATCTGTGTTTTTGATGAAAAAGCAGCCCCTCCCGACCATGCTGATCATCCTCGCTGCCGGGATTGGGACCCACCGGGTGGGACCCCGGATCCAAAAAGGGCTACTAGCTAGCCAGCACTTCTCTCAGCCCTAATCCAGCCTTTTACAGTCAGTCCCGACAGCTAGAAAGGCATGCAAAGCAAAAGAGAAAACCGCTGCGCACATTTAAAGTGCGCAGCTGGCCCGCAGATGGGTCAGCAGCAGCAGCAGCAGCAGCAGCAGCATCACGTGACCTCACCATCACCACCTGCCAGACTCGCGCCAGGTAACTTGTGTGTGAGAACCCATCTCTTGGACTTTTGCAGCGCAAAACAGCGCCAACAGTCGAAATAAGTTAACACTTAAACAGGCATGTATGGCCAGGATTTATCGGTTCCAGTCAAAATCCTGAAGACTTATCAACGAAGACAACGTGTATTTGCGTAACATGTATAATTCAGTTGCCCAAATTGTGCAAAACTCGCTGCCTCAATGGGAGTCGAACCCACATAGCAGGGACCTACTGAGCTACGAGGCTCATCGTGAGCCGTGAATTTCATCGCACTTGGATTGATTTATACGCCACAGCTCACGGTGTGGCGTCGTAGCTCAGTCGTAGAGCGTTAGCTGCACAAAAGCTTTCCCTGCTGTGTGGGCTCGGCTCCCACCGAGGCTGCGAGTTTTTCACAACTGGATCAACTGAATTAGTCCAATCTGCCAAACCCCCTACTAACATGGATAACGAATGGGAGCACACAGCAAGTTTAATTTACACAGACGGTCAAGATATAACAGAACAGGTCATGTTTAAGTGCGAAGAATGATTAGATGAAAGGCGTAACCTTAAAGCATCATATAGGAAAAAAACGAAGTGAGAATGGGGGAGTTTACACAACCCGTAGTCGCTAATAAGTCTAGGCATGAGATTAGCAGAATAATTGGAAAGTGACCACATAGTCTAGCTCCTTGGATAGGTTGGGCTTCTAGGCTAGGTTTTGTAAGGCTAGGCAAATCGGTTCTTGTATCTCCTTTCCGAAGAGAGTTGGTGACATGATCCCCTTTGCACAGTGTTTCAGCGGTTAATATCAAAGTGGCCATATATTCCCTTATTTTTTTTTAACTAGAGACCTGCATGCAAGCGAATTGATTGGTCAATTTGGAGCAAATGGACCAGATTTTGTGACTGCCTGAATACCGAAAAACCAAAATAGTTGCATCATCAAATAACTGGACTGGTCCGTGAAAATTGCCTCCAAAGCAGTATGTTCCTAATCTTATTTGTCAAGGCCAAATCTGAAAATTGCCTTTTTTCCTGTTAAATGTTAATGAACCCTGGAGCATTATCTTCTCAGCTTAAAAGTTCGTTTCAATCGATTTTTTTAGACGTAGTACGCAGTATGAGTTACCAACGTTTTCTATCACCTGAACGCTGGTCGCCCAAAACCTTCTGCTTTCGGTTATGCCAGTTGTGGTGCAACTGTAGGAAGTTAGCAAAGGATTTGATGTGCTATTTCCACAAGATACAGCTTACAAGCCAGGTTTTAATAGTACATTGTTCCATAAAGGCAGCTAGTTAGCCCTGTTTCAGAAAATAAAACAAAGACTCAGCCTTGTTGAAATACACCCATGACAGCTGACTTTTAAATTAGTCAGATCTTCTAGCATGACTCAGTCGCTCAAAGTGTTTGAAGAAGCAACGAGGTATCACCCAAAAGGCTGCTAAAGGCTGCCAAACTCCTAATAATTTTTAAAATTGTTAAACGTTCCTAGAACAAAACCAAGTAGCGAGCATGCAGTTAGAAAAAAAAATCCTGCTTCTTCTGACTCATTCTTACATTCCTTTGCGACTTCGCGTGCAGATGGGAGAAAAAATAAGATTCATTCGTTTGCAGAATTTGTCAGACAGTACTTTCGATGGTGCTCTTCTTTGCAGAAAACAATCCATCAAAGCGTAGTGGCAGGCGACAGTATTAAATTCATTTTTAAGATTAGGGCAACTGCCAAAAACCTTTTCGACATAACTGACACCTTTACGGTAGGTCAAAAGACAAGAAAACTGGGTTTTGGCGAAAGGTTGAGTCGGTGGGAGATAACCAACGAGGCTAATGTGGACTGCATTTCTGCTAGACCTGGTGTCTGTCATTTTTTGCTTTTCCTTTGGAGAAAGGTTGTCTTGACAACGCCACTGAGCATTTAATAGCAGCATGGTAGAAAGGAATTAAGGCTGTCAAATAGATCACTATAAACAAGCTTTACTAGAAAAATTTGCGACAACATTATCTTTTCAGAGAACATTTGAATCAAACTCTAGAGACGAAAAAAAACTGCAGGAGTCAGTGCAGCCATGCGTTTTCACATTTTAATCTATATCGCAAAGATATCCGCAATATACATATCTTTTTTCAATGACTGAAGCACTTCTGAGCTCTCATTAAGTACTCTTAAGTCCTACTGGGAACCCTCTTCCTGCAAATATTCACTCTTTTTAGGCTATTATTAATTTGTTTTACTGAAAAGTCAATTACTGAAATCAAAACCACACCCAATTCTTTTGTTTACCATGCTCCATACTTACTTTAAACATTAGGCTTTGCTTGGCAGTTTCCAGGCTGGCATTTTGAGGCTGCAGTCCTCGCTACTCTCCCCTTCGAAGGGCTTTGCACGATTGAACTGCCCAATGAAATTACCATATAAAAGGTTTCGTTTGGACGAGCACTTCTCAAAATTCTTCACTATCCTAATAAAAACCTTAACTTCCATCTTCGGAAAGTTTGTACAGGCTCACAAGCACTATGTGTAGAAGACTAGTTTCATGATTTCACCTTCAAGGTTAATGTCGTGTTTTCTCTTAAACCCGATGCGAGAGTATGTTTGCTTCTAATTTGTGATTTTGCCGGCAGTGCTTCAAGTCGCGGTACCTAAAGGGTCTAAGCAAAGGCCGCTTGGCTGGAAAAAAGTGAATCAGTTGGCTACCTTCTTGCGCTGACAGCAAAATAAAAAGCAAAAAACAACTGTAACTCCCACGGTCATGCAGCAAATAGATTCGAAAACATCACACGTGAAACTCACCAGAAGCAGCCCCGTCGCGATAAGACCAGCCCTGTGAGTTCACCATGTTCGTTGTACTGAGTGCTCGTTTAGGCAGACCTGAGGATGTCCCGAAACCTGAATCTGGGAAAATAAACAGGGGCACGTGTCAGAGAGGCACTCAGTGTTCGTGTTATGGGACAAACACTTGTTCCGTTATGCCTTGGGGCTCAATCTGAGTCCCACCAACAGCAGCTAGTACATTATAGGCCGAATTATATTATCAAAAAATGACAAGGCAGACTCGAATGATCAGTTCTGGTTTAGAAGCTGTCATCAGCCGACCACCCCCCCCTCCTATGTGCTGCAACACTTGAGGACCGAACCCGCAACCTAGGTGATAGAAATACAATGACATTTAAGTCTCCTTTCAATTAGTCGATAGTGTTATTCTGTTTCCAACGGTTTGGGAGAGGCCATTCTTCACACATGTCAGCAGTGGCCTGTATTTTGCAAGTCAAATGAGATCTCCAAGGAAGCAACAAACTTTATTGCATAAATCTTCGACGATGGTTCTTGGATAGTTGTCAGACCTGTATCAAACTTTTGAAAATGAACGATTATTTACGTTTGGACCACGGACGAAAAAATTAACACTGTCGCTACAAAGTCACGCATAAGTTAGCGGATAATTTAATTTAATTAGCTTTGAATTATAGTTGCCATAGCTTTTGCACCTGCATGCGATCGGAAAACTTTTTCAGTGCAAAATGTAAAAGTTGTTGGATAGAACTGCGAAATTAGGTCCCCGTTGGAAAACTAACATTCTCAAATTGCACGCCCGAGGAACTTGCTATTGACTACAGTTTCAAGGAGAGGCGTCCTTTGGGAAGGACGCCTTTCCTTTAAATTAAATTTCTTGGGTGCCTGCCTTTCAGTTTATACGAATGACTTCACTTTATCCTATAAAACAGACTTTCTGGAAACAACGATGGACTCATCAAGTGTGGCGAAAGCAGGCTTCGATGGCAAAACATCCGAATAGATGGGGAAGGGAAATTAACTGTCAGACATTCCAAATATCAGTATGAATTAGCCACCTCCAGAGACTAGTGCCGCGTACCATCAGGGCCGAAGCTTGGTTAACTATTGCAGGCAGTTGGCTACTGACCCGTTTCCATTTCACTTATGATCGTGAATATGTACTGCGAAGACTCTTTATTGTTTTCCAAGCCAATACGGAACGAGCACGTTGTGTAACCTGATCTGTTAGAATCAAGCTGCCACATATATATGTGTGATAAAATGGAACCGAAAAAGACAAAAGAGGCCAAAATGGCCATGTTTGCCTTGCTAGTCGGCATCAGCCAGCTGTGGATCACCCGAGATTGGAACCCGCTACTTTTTGGTCATCGAGTGTAACACTCCAACGTATGATCATGTACTACGAGTCGCTATGCGAGTGCCTGTGTGAGCTCCAGGGGCAAATGCACTGGTCCGTACAATATACACATCGACATATCACCGTCTAACTAAGTGCTCCAAAAAGACGTAGTAGCATGGGCTGACGTAAGTCTTCTTTTAATTTTGGCTCACTGTGAATGCTAGACAAGAATGAGCGTTTAAATCATAGGAGAGAGAAAATGGTGGATGGCTGCCATCCTCTCTTTGCTTATGCAAAGGAGCTGTGTCTTGCATGTTGAGAAATGCTAAAAAAATTTAAGCACGGGTCGGACTTAAAAAGAATCCAAATTCAACATCCTTAAACCAGATGAATATAACTCTGCCTCGTGGTTAAACATTAAAAATTAACTCGGAAGGCCAATAAATACGAGCAGCTAAAGCACATGCGCCGGTCGCGGAGGCTTGGATGAAGAGAGCGAGATGGGATGTTTACCCTCATCACACGATATGCCGTACGAAAATCTGCGATTATAGCTTAAAGATTCATCGTTTAGGGTGTAGCCCAGGCTGCCAGATCGTGTTGAACGTGACAACGGCGTTTGCACTAGTGATGGCATTGGCGGAAGCGGTGGCTTTCGCAACGGTCGCCGTCTGCGCACCACTCGGCGATGATAGTCGGTGCGCATGGAGGGGGGTTCAGAGATCCCGGAAGCGCAGGATCCCGTGAAAGGAACTTCGTTCATAGTCAGGGGTGCCGCTGCCCTATCAACCGACATCAGAGGTCTCCTCGGTGATGCCTTTTGATCTAACGGTGGTAGTGACAGTCGTGTTGGTAGTGGCGATCTTGCGCTGTCATCGAGGACGCTGTCAAAGCAGCTGCTCAGGGAGGAAGCATCGCTCGCCACTCCCCTGTCATTTTCCTCATCGTCAGAGAAGGGATCCTCGGTTGGCGGCAAAGTAGTCTCGTCCATGCAGGATATCGATCTTGGAGGGTTGGGAGACCGATCGGGGGGAAATAGAGGTTCGGGGGAGGGCCCAGCATCGCGCCAGCAGTACTCGCACATGCCAGTATGACAATCCCGGTCGTGGTTCTTTGCTCTTGGTAGACTCTGCGGCCGGACGTTGGGTAGAGAGCAACCATATCCATGGGCATAAAGATAGGGATTTGCAGAGGCCTGTCTAGGATTGGATAATTTCATTTTGCTCCTACTTCACTTTCGCGAGGGAGACGAAGATTGTGCTGAAAAAGGAAAACAGAACGAAGAAAAAATGTTACATTTATTATTCTACTTAAATAGGGTAAATTCTCAATAACTGGTCTAGGAGCAGAAAAATATAACTAGCAAACTGTAGCAAACATGAAACCGCCCCTTGCCCCGTTGGAGCTGGGCACATGTGTCTTTGAGTATACGTGGTGTCTACCCCGCGTCTGGCTGGCTTCTAGATTTCCAGCGACAGACACATATCAAACTTATTCGTAAACACAGAATGGATGGAGGCAGAAGAAAGTTTGTTTGGTGGAGTTCAGATAAACTTGCAGGAACTACGCTATTAGCAAAGCGCTACAGTTCCCCAAGGCATCGACAACTGTGAGCAAGCCGTCTTATGAAAGTTGATTGGAGCTTTAGCGTATTCGGAAAAAAATAGAGGCACACGAATACTAGTCAGTATTCTAAAAAAATATGAGCTCGTTAATCCCCACCATGACTACGAAAGGTTAAAATATTTGTGAATTTTAGGGAAGCTTTGAATGACGAATAGATATGTAGTTGGCGTGGCCACCCTCATCCTCTGTCTACCATTAAAACTTGAAATGTTTATTCTGCAAGCACCTTTTTCTGCAATGGGACCGGTACATTTGCAGAAATAACGAAAATCGTACAGTTGAACAGGATTAATAAGTGTCTTATGATTACAAGTAATCGTTTTCATGCCACCCCCATGGAGAAATCAGCGTGTAGAAGCCTTTGCGCTGCGGAGGGAGGAAATTATGATAGGATGTAAGCATTGTTCCTGGGTCGGGTACGTGGCGTGAAGATTACTGTCGGTGATTCGTATCAACAAGGTTTGTGAGAATAGAATTCAAGATCGATCTAGAGGGTAAGTGAAAACATACCGGTCTGAGGAGGTAAAGGTGGAACTAGATCGATAGCGACTTCTTTTCTCACAAACTTTGTCGATACGAATCACCGAGTCGATCGTAGTGAAGCCCCGCAGGTTGTCCACCGCACACCAGTCAATTTATCCAAGGGCCTACGCCAACGGGTGATAGCAACAGCCGAGGGAGTGGCTACACGCCTAGCGAATACAGTGCTGCGTCGTTAGAAGACGCTAATGCAAGCACTATCACTTTTGTGGCCGACGCCAGATGGCGATTGCATAGCACCCCCACACCCTGGTGGCACTTGTTCCCTCCGTACAAATGATAGTAATGTTCACTCCACATACCCGACCCATGACCAGTGCTTACAGACCTTCACCCCCTCGCAGCGTAAACACCTCTACACGTCAATCTCGCCTTGCGGGCGGCGTGAAGACGACGATTTGTAATCAGAAAACATTTATTAACCCTGTCCCTTTGTACGTTTTTCATTATCCCTGCAATTGTACCGACCCGAGGATGAGTTGCTGACAACATATGTAGGTCAAATGACAGAACGTTGGCTGCGCAGAAGCCTTCCCTGCTGTGTAGTTTCGATTCCCACCGAGGCTGTGACATTTTAAAAATTGGGTCGATCGAATGGGTATATTTGCCGAAGCGTTTAAACTGTTGACGAGCGTATTTCGTTGCCAGTCTGGTTAATATTTTAATACTTACAACAATAACTTCGTGAGATAGATCTTAGTCAAGAATTGAATATCTTTCTAGGACTAATATGAGCTACTGAAGTGCGACATAACGCAGCATCCTTATACTGTCATCAGAGTGTGGACTACTTTGAATCGACAATAAACCTATAATCCAATTCGTAAAACTGTCAACTAAGCTGAATAATGTTGTTTCTAGAGTGTCTTTCCTTATCTTAGTAATCAGGTAAATCAGTATACATTAAAAATCGTAAATTTTAGAAGCATACAGTAGCCGCCTTTAAGACGGAAGTACCCAAGGAATGACGATGATGCAAATTTATATGGCATGTGCTAATGTAAATGAAATTCTCAGAAGGAGACTGCGATGGATCAAAAACCTATCTTTTGTTCGGGGATGTCTCAGAAAGTCAATAAACGCAAACGGAGTTTTATTAAATAAATTCGCCGCTAAAATAACAACAGGACCCTCATTTCGTGATATATATATTCTGAGAACTGTTTCTACAACAATCTAGACGTATTTAACATACTGAGCAACTAGAGTTTATTTACCGAAATAACTGATGGAAATTTGCTTTTTGGAGTGCCTTCCAACTTTTACTGGTCAATCTCAAAAAATCAGGTATTCGAGCTCTGGTAACTTCAGCATACTGTGATCCAAAGAAGTAATAAACTTAAAGTTAATTAACGTTGTTTTCAGTAAATTTAATCTGAGGCGACAGTCCCCTGAGAAAATTGGTATAAAAGCAGGGGGATTTAAAACTGGAAAAAGTATATATATTCCGCTTACCTCTTGGGAGTACTGTGCGTAGAGAGATTTGTCCAGACCGGGCATCGACCGTACTAGGATATACTCCAGTTGAAGAAGGCGAGCGAACAAGTCATCTGTACTCTTCCTCACACCTAGTTCCTTCTTTGAGATGCAAGCACAGCGTCTGAACTGGTGAGGGTACAAAAGTCGCTGTCAGCAATGACGACAGGAGAGCGAGAGAGGCGGGGGACGATTCCTGTTCTGCAGCTCCTCTGCTTCGCGAATGGTCCGCGTGTATGTGTATGTGTGTGTGTTTGTGTGAGAGACGAGGTGTCGAGCTGTGGCGCCAGACACGGCAGCTGCGGTTTAGCTCACCAGACCATGACTGCTGCACCGAGCGTGCTGATTGGTGCGATGAGTTTCAGGTCAGCACGGAGGCTAGTAGACTCGCATGAGAGCATGGAGGCGGGATGGATTACTACGACAACACAGACGTCACATAGCACAGCACAGCAAGAGGGAGTCTTGTTGAGGAGAAGGCGAGAGGAGGGGGGAATTTGAGACAGATCTCATGCACCGCAGTTGGTGGTGCTGGCTGCACTCAAGAGGGCTGGAATAGATACCTAACTACTTGCTCTGCCCAACCGACTTCGGCGTTTCTTTCACAGACTGTCTGATCACCTGCTGACCTCTTTTACTTCAAAATTCGTTGAGATTTAAATGGAGAATAAACAGCGGAAAGTTTGCCCTTTAAGAAGGCTTTGAATAGTTGCTGTAACTCTGCAATGATCGAATCAAGAACAATAGTTTTTTGGTTGCTTCAAGCCGTTTTTGCAAGGCGAGTTCCAATTACTAGTACTTTATCATTTCAATCGCAATTTTATCAGCGCTATTTTCTGTTTTCTTAGTGCTGGTCTTAACTTCTGTTGCCACTGCTACTACAAATATTTCCAGCATTAAAAATAGCACTACAGGTATAAAACCCAGGCTGTATTTCCTCCATCTTCCAGATGGAGGGCAAGTCGCCGAAAGTTCTCGACTTGAAGCAGAAACGTTGGATGCGTTTTGGGCACCTAACTGCCAGCGATAAGTTTACTCCTAAAAGGGGTTTGAAATTCGGGTAGGACATTTCTACCAATCAACATGAATCCCTATATGCAAACCTAGGAGAACATACCTGATAAAGTTTAAGTAAAATCAAGAGGGAAGTTTACCATTAAGGACATGCAAAAATAGTCTTAACAGGACAGTTAAAAAATTTAAATTTTAAAAACTTACTTTGGGTTTCCAATCGAGACTGCGGTCGATAAGTGTTTGAGCTGTAATCAAAAGTAATAGTTTTAAATAAGCATTAAGGGCTCTATTAGACTAATATCTAGATAGCTAAGTTGTTAGAGGACGCTTCCAGCAGCGAAGAACATAGCCAACAGTGAGAATTAATCAAATTATTAAGTGGATCCAATTTTGAAAGACTCAGTTGATTCCGTGGGATCCAAACCCACGACAGCAAGGACAAGGCTTCAGGTCAGCCAACGCTCTAGTTTTTTTGTGAACGCAGTGTAGTTGGAAAACAAATTTTCAACAAGTAAGCATTTGCAGCAGGCATATCAAAGCTAAATGCGCATAATTTTGCATTGCAAAAACGTATGCTTGGCTTTTTCGTTAAAGCTGCATTATTTTACCCCGAATATAACTTTTTTAAAGCATCATACTATATCAAAAAATAAGCGTATTCTACGATTTGGTTTACCAGTAGAACTGCCAGGGCAGGCTAATGAAATTAAAAAAATCAAACAGTGCATGAAAACTTGGCACGAGATTGACTACAAAAAGTCGAGGTACGGAATTTATCCCGGATACTCCAGAATCTCTGGTTTCTGATGGGTAAAAAACCTCATTTGGACGTTCAGACTTTCAAAAGAAAAACTTACTCGTTTACCATCTCACCTGAAAAAGTGTTTTGAGGATAGACAGCAGCTGAAGATTTTAAAATTAATTTCAACATATTCTACTTTATGAATTCTTTGTGATTAGTTCGCCATTCCCATCGTGTCAATAAATGGTCAAACTGGGGTACTAGGCTGCATTCACCATATCTTAAGGGCAGTTAGTCTAGTTTCTAACATGTTCACCGAGTTTGGCTAATTAGTTTCATTTTTTTCTGCACAACTACCTGGTAGGTGATCGTGCCACTTCATGAGAAAACGTAGGATAGCGCACGGATCGTGGATCATTGCATGATTGTTTAAGCCAATGCAAAAAGCAAATCTACGTCAGTATTGGGGTACTTAAGAGTTCGATAGTTGCGAATGAATACTACCATCGTGTGCTCCAAGGAAGGGCGGCAGCACTAGGGACTTTCGCAGTGAGGACGCCTTTGTTGGAATCTACCTCGCCTTCTCTTGCCACACCTTCTTGGTCCGTAGTGGCCTAAATCCGAGTACACCACTCAAACTCTCGTCTCTCGCGACTGCTTGCATGCATGCACGCACCAGTGTCTGCTTAACCCAATCCAGTCTGGTCAATCATCTTCCAGAGGCGCATGACCGCGCTGGGGATGCTATGATGCTTCCCACATTCTCACACTGCGGGCGCGGGCCCTCAAGGTTGCGGACGCAAGCTCCTCCAACTGCCACATTCTCCAAGCAATTTTCCGCTACCTCTGTAGAGAATATACTATTCAAGCCATCTGGTGTTCCATTTCTCCTCTTTCCTTAAAAAACTGGACCTGAAGATCGCAGCGGCAAGCTGCTTCCTTATTCACTGAAGCCACCGCGATAGGCAAGACAATGCCAAGACGATCAAAAGTTGAACTGGATTAAATGTACTTGACATTTAAGTGGCCAGTCTACGCGTGCTATGCACGAGCCAGTTGTTGCTTAATGTATCACGCCTTCATGCAGGATTGTTTGAATCTCACCGCGCTAATTTAGAAAACAGTAGTCACGAGTGACTAGAATTAATGAGAAGGCTTCCACAGACTGGATTAATCAGTTTGCCAATAACGCCTCATGACACCAAACATGATAGTAAGGGGGCGCAGAAAAGGGACCTACCCCTGGTGCACACTGTGTTGGGACAAGTAGTGACTCTGCTGCCGATTTGATAGAAAACCCTGTTGTTGATGGCTCTCTTCTGACGCCAAGTGGCGTCTTTGCAGTGGCAACGTCATCGGTGGTTGACAGGGCTCATTGATAACACTGTTCGCCCTTCTAAGGGATGCCAGTTCCTCTTTGGCATTGCGTAACTCCTCTAGCAGACGCTGCTCCCTGTAGCCCAGTGAGGTATCCATGGCTGAAGTGGAATTTGTGTGATATTGATTGGCAGTGCCCGTGGATAGGTAGTGCACATCTCCGACGCTGGTCGCCTAGAGGGCAGGAAGAACACTGTGAGATGGGAATACAGGCAGAGAGAAAAACATCCTGTAAGTGTGTGCTTTCACGTCTGGAAAACCATAGAAAATTATGTGGCTTGACATTTACCACCACCGCCACACCACCACCTTTGTTGCGAGCCAATAATACGTGACGTGAAATAAGCACCCATTATTATTATTATCATTGTCGACTTAAATGTTTTAAACAAAGGGCATCCATTTACCGCCTCACTGATGCTCTTTATGATTAGAAAGTCGCACGAGATGATGAGGTGGACATGGACTCTGCGTTCTCATCCAGTTGACATTTACAGTTTCCACACTATCGACCATTGCTAATTATAAGCAATGGGAAGGTCAGTTAAATCCTACAGGGTTTGTGGGCAGTCTGACAAATAATTTTCACATTTTTGTACCTTATCTCAATGCATAGATTGAGATTCCTTAAAAAGAAACAAGAAGAGGTTACATCTTGACTGAAAATTTGATGCAGTAAAACTAACAAACTGAGTGTTGTTACCTTATAAAAATGTCTTGTTTCTATGTTATTAAATTGTAGGCATTATCCCGGCGCGAATTTAAAGCAGGCATGTACTACATACTTTATTTGACAAAGGTAGCTTATGTAGTTCCACCCATTAATCCCAACTTCCAGCAAGTTGTCCTACGAAAACGGTGTTCATTGGGTTTTTGGGTGGCAAATTAGGATACGCAGTAAAATATACTTTAATAACTGAATTTTATTTCATTGCATTTGAAGGTTTGAAGCATTTGTTCCCCGATACAAATTGGAATCAGGCATAAACAGCAGGATTTATTGATAACAACAAATTTCGCGACATCTTCTCAGCTGCTACTTGTCGCTGCAACAGAACATAGAGCAGTTGTGAAATTCATACCTGCTCTACGTGTCGTCGTTATCTTTCTTATGCAGCGACAAGTAGCAGCTAAAAAGCTGTCACGAAATTTGCTGATATCGATAAATCCTGCTGTTTATGCCTGCTTCCAATTTGTATTTCGAGGCGTTGTTGATTTATATCTGTAGAGTTTCCTTATCTATATTATCGTTTTACGTATTGCGGAAAAACCCGATGATCAAATTGCAGGTTTCTACAACTTACCGATCAGGAGTTAGATTAGTATAGCCCGCGGCACTAAGCGCCGCGCACACCTTGAAATTACATGCGGACCAACATACTCCCAGCGGCTGTGGGAAACATATTCGACTACATTTTTGCACTTCACTTACTTCTAAAAAATTACTTTTCTGTCTATACTATTTCCCCACCCCCTGAAACCCTATAACCACCGTTTTCGTAGGACAAAATGCCGGTACTAGGGGTATATGAGTGGGTCTACCTAAGCTACTTTTGCCCTTTATTTGAACCAAAATCATTTAGAGACTGCTAATCAGCCGCTGCCTTGTGGTTTTGTATCCGTTTTTTTCTGCACGAATTATAATCGTTGCATTCTCTCTTTCTTTATTATGCAGCGACAGACAGCAGCTGCAGTACATACATATCTTAAAATCAGTATTAGGACTTGAAATACATAACTCAGAATAAGGTATCGTCCACCATCAGTTAAAACAAATATGATTGACCAAACATTAAAATGTTTCAAGCAATCCTGCTCTGCCCGTTCACAGCCTCAAGGTTTACTTGAACGGAAGAAGGTGATTTTCTCCGAAACTACTGCCGACAGGAAACGTCTTCGGTTTTTTACATAAATGAAATGCCAAAACATTACCTCAGGGCAATTTTCAGTTTTGTCATTGAGAGGAATGTGGGTGTTATACAACCTATTAGCGACTCGGAAGATAGAGATGGCAGAAAAGTTGGAGAGACAATTCGTGTTACAGGCCCCACACACCATAACTGGATGGCCACGAAACCTTACCAAACAAGGCAACCATGTAGAACAACAGAAATGATGTGAAATCGAAAGACATGACACCACTGATGTCAACTAGTCCATGTTGGGGTGCCAAAGGTGAGGGCAACGGAAAAGGCGCAAAAATATCCTCCAAATAACTCATTTACATAGAAAAGCAAAAATAGTAAAGCATGTAATCCATAGCCGGAGGCGATGCGTTAGAAGTCTGGTGAAGAACCAGGTTAAGAGGTTTTAATGGTAAACGCACTAGTGCGAAGAAGAAGACTCGATCGCTGGGACAATATGTTTATTCGCCTAACGTTTCGATATCCGTCGCGGATTCGTCATCAGAGACATGAGTAACAGAAACCGACGGATATCGAAACTTCAGGCGAATAAACATATTGCCTCAGCGATCGAGTCTTCTTCTTCTCAATTGCTTCCTGGGACACGGATGTTCGCTTGTAATAGCACTAGTCTTCTCCACGACGGAATCTGAAACGTCAGACAAATGTAGTTCTTGTCCCAGCGATCGCTCATGCTTCTTTTCAACTACTTCCTGGGATCCGCATTTCCACCTGTATTGATTACTCTTCTCAGTGCTAATTTAAAAGATCCATGCAGAAGATATTTGAAACGCAAAGAAAGCTGACTCTCCATGCTTAACGCGAAGCATAGTGTCCATGTGACATAGACGGGTGTTTCTACAGGAGACCAAGGTTATGTCATGCTTGATCCGGAAAAATTGTATTTTAAAACGCTAAATTCAACATCGTTAATTGCTCTGCATTGTTCTATGAGTCACGATGGAAAAGGATGACGAGAAATCGCAAAATAAACTTGCATTTTCTTTCGGGAGACCAGGTGAAGCTTCCTACAAGAGATTTAAAAACGGGAATGTTTTTTCATAACGAACGCTTAGTCAGGAATATTGCTGTTTAACACAATGGCACATATTAAGGAATGAAGTAGAATGTAAACTGCTGACTTCCTCATCATTTTTATTCATTTTCTTTAAGAAGGATGCTTGTTGTGAGTTTTAGTTGTCAAATGGTTCCTCTCGTTACGTATTATGCGTGTAGAACCTAGACAAGACCCATGCTGGAATGAGTAAAATAACCTCATTATCCGTTTTTTCATGTCTTTCAAAAAAATAGACTGAATGTGCGTCTGCAAATAGATCTAATATCCCTGCCGGTAAAATAAAAAACTCAACGGACATTCCAGGTGTCTGAACAAAAAATTCGTATTTTTAAATGTAATATATACAGCTGGGCATCTTCAGCGAGAACGACGTGAGAGTATTTAATTGTGGGAAGTAGAATTTACGTGGTATGAAGTCGATTGTGAGGTAAGCTGACACGCGGCTCCAACGATCATCACTTATAAAAACTACGTTCACTTGAGCTTAATTAATTTCCTTCTCGCAAATCTTATAGCCTGAGATAATACTAGCCGTTTATGCCGTGACTTGACCCACAAACTTATGATGGTATTCCTTCAAATTAAAAAAATTATACATATCCTGTCAGAGCCGAAGAGCCAATAAACACTAAAAAGCATCCCATTCTGGAAATTTGTTTGCACTGCGAGGCGAGACACGGAATTTCCAATTTGATTGACAGCTGCGTAGCTCAGTCCAGGGAAAGCCTTTCTGTGCACAGAGTAGTTTATCTCACCACTAGGTTGTTTGATCGCTGCAGTGATTCATCAGCGGCAAATTCAACTACTGAGGTTCTTCTTCGTCAAGCAAAGACAGGTTTCTCATCTCATTTGAGTGCTGACCAGAGCTAAAAATATCAACATCGGTACACTGGCTCGTCTTCGTAAACAGTTGGTCAATTCAGGTACATCTGCCGAATAATTTCAGGTTGTTGTTGTAAACAATCAGGTCAATGAGGCTACTTACGCTGGCACAACCGCTTTCGGGATCGATGGTTAAGTGTACCTGGCCGAAGCGCTTGGGCGATGCAGGCGGCAAGTGCGTCAGTGTGGTCTTGTAGGTGGTCTGATAGCGCTTCGACGGAGACACCGGCTGACGATAGGGGGTTAGGGCTGGCGGAGAAGGCTGAAGACTATTCCCGAGCGTGCTTGTCGCCTGGCCGTAACTGTTACTGCGTTGAAACGTGAACGGTCGCCCACCTTCACTGGTGGAGAATTGGCGTTCACTGGAGTAGGCCGCCTCTCGCTGATAGCTACTAGACCACTTGCCAGTAGTCGAGCCGGTGGTGCTCAGGCCGCGTTGGTAGTTGCTGCTCGAGGCTGAACGCAGAGGGTATCGAGATGCGGTGCTGTTCAGTTGGCTGTTGTTGAAGCTGCTGCGTGAGCTGTGCCCGTAGGAGGGATGGGGTGCGGGAGGACGACCACTGGAACTGATATTCATGCTGGTCATCCGCAGTTCATCGAGGAGCTGGTCCAACTCCTGCGTGGTTGACATGTTTACTTGTGCCTCCTGGAACTGGTAGCCCTGTGCCTGAAGTTGTCGATGGGCAGCTGTGTCGTACTCCTCTTCGTCCTCCTCTGGAATGGTTGGCGTGGAACGCTCACTGTTTTGAAGAAATCGACCTGCTTGTAAAAGGAGGGCGGGGGTGGGTTGACAATTAATATTAAATGAGGACATCTGGCACAAGAGAAAAGGTGAGATCCAGGAAGCTGTGGAGAAAAATAATAAGAGGCGATCGCTGAAACAAATAACACATTATTTCTGCGATGACATTACTTGAAATTTTTTTCAGGTGCATGACTTTCACGGCTGTTTACTGCGAGAAGTAATCGGCTAGCACTTTAACACAAGGATGCAACATGGAAGCCCTACCAATACAGACAGAACATATTATCTGCATACAACAGAAAATAAAAGACCTTAGACTTCTTAATATGTTGCTGGGCCTTCAAGAAATTGTATATTAGTTAAGATCTCACTTGATGTACAAGAAAAGTCTGAAATTCATTTTCGATTAGGAAGGAATAAGTAACTGTGATTGTACTACTGAGTACAATGCAGATTACAATATCCGAAACACGCTAGGATGTCGGCTTCTCAATGCATTTCACTTCGGCCGTTTTGTAAAACTGTAAGTATAAAGTGACGACTTAAATAGTATGCATTTTCTACATTGATTTTAGATGCCCTTATGAATTAAAATATATTTGATAGAAATCATGTACAAATTATTCTTTCTTGTATTGATTTCGTCGCAAATCACGGTCTCTTTAAATGTATTAAAAGTGCATTTACGGCTTTTACAGTGTCTAATTATAAGGTTTTGAAGACTATGTAAGTTATATTCACATAGCATACTTATATGTGCGTTTAGTAACGCTTTTCTTAGAATCTATAATTTAGCATACATCTTGAAGATTGCGTCAACAGCAAAATTTATTGGATATATTAATTTCGAGAGTGCTCATCAGTTACTTCTTCTGATTGCATAACGTGAATAACGTAAGAGAAAATACAAAATTGAATTCATACATCCATTGCTTAACTTTTTTAGCATCGTCCTAGTGGCAGGGAAACACTTTTGATCCTCCTTAGCTTGGAATGTTACTGTCTGTAGAATATCATCTTAATTTCAAACTCAACTGTAACAGTAGATGGGACTACAAAATATTCGGGGCTAAAAAACTTTCCAAAAGGTACTTTTTTGAGTATATCAAATTAAACACGGGAGAAAATTTGTATATGTGTTTTCTATAGAAATCCTTTATATCTATGAGAGCATTGAAAATGAATAGGATAGTGAAAACGAATTAAAGGATCACGTATTATCGCATTGGCTTTTACAGGTGTTCAAAAAAGTGAATTCCAAAGAAATAACCCAAGCGTATCTGAACTATCTTAGATCAATGCCGCATGAGAAACAGCATTTCTCAATTAATTTTCCTTAACCGAAACCGAACTTCAGAATTTCAATTAATATTTCATGAGATCGACCACATACTGTAGATTACAATGTTTTCCAAATACTAATGTGCAACCGATTCTCGTTTTGACTGTTAATGTGATTTACTTGATCTCTGTTTTAATTATGTTTTCGTTGGTCTGGCTGACGTTTATGGGCTGCGTGGATTTAAAAACCCGGAAGCGGCGCCGTCAACCTATTGAGTACATTGTACATCAGCGACCAAACACACTGTTGCACGTAGAAGTCAGTTTCCACCGTAAAGGTAGCCGAGGCCATTTACTCAGCATTCCACATGTGTGTGTGCGCATCGCGTCACGTGATCCAGCCTCACCAAATTACTCACGTTCTCCCCCCATGCCGCAACATGTCACTGCGGTCCGCAGTACCTGTTAACAATTTCATTTCCTGCCGTTGTCCAGCTAAATGGTCAGCTCTTGCTGCAAGTAAAATCCATATATTACAAGGAAGTGCTTACTGATACTCTTGCAGTAAGTTAGTTATGGCTGCATAATCATGACAGTGCAAGGAAGAAATAATTACTAAAAAGCAGCACTTGCTTCAGTGATTTCACTGCCACTGTTTTGAGAAATTTCTTGGGAAAAGCCGATATGCCAGCAGTTACAAACTGAGATACGGTAGTTTGCATAGTCACGAGCATTGCAAATTCTATCTTTAGTACATCTCGTGCATACTAATTTTAAACTAAACATTCTAAAGGCGGCAAGATTGACAGGTGCATATGCACATAAACTGATTTGAGTCTAAAACGACGCAAACAAAGTAGAACGCAAATAAATTTAATCACTAAAGCAGTTTCAGTTTTCCCCAATCAAAAGGTTTGTTCTTGTCCTACTTTTATGTGGATGCCAGTGAGGGCAAAAGGTGCATTTGGGAGGTTCAACTATGATATATCAACTTTGTGCGAGCTTTTCAAATTGAGTCGCCATTTTTCCTCCCTCCATTCGCGTGTAATTTTTTTTAACTATGAGTCTGTTGGCCTACCTCGTCCATCATAAAGCGATGATTATCCCACTTTGTTTATTTGAACTACAATGGTGGTCATCAGTGCACGAGGATAGCGCCACTTTGAAAGCAGTCCAAATTGGCCTTGATTTGACGAATTTTCCAAGAGAATTTATCCACGATATCGAAAATTGCAGTCATTGACAATTATGGATCGCTTTTGATTTCTCGGTGTTGTGAGTTTGTGCACAAACTTGTATTCCTTGTGAATGAAGGACGTTTTGTTTGAAATTTTGGAATTATATTTTACAAATAAAGTAAATCTATCGCTCTCCAGTTGATTTTAATGAAACGATGGATACTACCAAGAACGTGGCCAGTTTTTTAACTTATTTTACAAAAAGTAGACAATCCTTAAGAGTTGAACCTAGTGACAATCTGATGTGTTGTTATATTTCTCAAAATCACCGGTTTCCGAGGCAGTTTCTGCATACGCATATAAAAAATTAAAAGATTCAATTAATGACCCCTCCCCCGGTTGTAAATTGCCATACGAGGAAATTTACGTGTTGCCCCAGACAAATAAGTTTGAGCAGAGCGAAACCAAGTTAACATGTTGTGATATCAACTTTTATAGCAACGAAAAAAAACAAAAATATGAGTTTGTTATGTAAAACTTACATTTAAACACGGTAACTATTAATATTATCTACGGGGGTAATAAGTTGAAGGGTCAAAAAGTGCCTAACGCGTTGACCATTAATCAGTACTTCCGCTATGATCTAGTGAAATAGATTCCTTCACCGTTTTTACGGCAGCAGATTAGCAGAGGGCAAACGTTGAACCCTGATACGTCAACCAATTAGGGGCTCTGCAAACTCCTATACTAGAAACTAGTTCTTTTTATGGTTTTCTTAGATCAGGTTTCAGGCAAAGCAAATTAGATAGCGATGCAGAAGTAGGCGGTATGTCTTGAAAACAATATCAGGGGAACTTCAAAGTGCAGAGGCAATTGAAGTTCACTCTAGGCTTACTTCCCTGGGAATGTTTGGTGTCACGAAAATTCCAGAATGGACGTAAAGTAAAAATTAATTATTGATCGACCTTGGTTAAAAAAAGTTAGTCAGGTGACGTGCTTAGTCGTTTTGCTCTCCAACTGTTTAACGACCTTCCAAGTGTCATATTCGTTTTAATTGATTGGCTTGTAATCTTTAACTATGCAATATACGTCTTAAAGAAAGGGTTACTACTTGCTAGAGGTTGTGGGCTTCGCGGTAGGCATTTATAATTTATAATTAGCCATCACGTGTGCCGGGCTTCGCAACGTATAGTCGTTTACGCTATCTGTTAATTTATAATATGCTTAATCACTAGCAGTTATTAGCGCCAGTACTTTTTTCAGCTTACTTAATAAGAGGCGCATTGAATAGGCCATTAAAGTTGTTGACCACTGCAAACAAATTCGCAAGTCAACTTCATTGTTGGCAAATAAAATGAGGCGCATATTAACTAGATTTCAGAACTTTGTACGCAAATATAAGTGGTTTCCTTTGATACCGTCTACTGTTGTGGTTAGTTCTTTCAACCAGCTCTATTACTCCTGATTTTGTAGCAACATACTCTAAATCATTCTATGCAAAATATTCCAAAATGACTTGATTACTAAAAATCGTCATTTTTATCTTCTGACAGGGGTTCACAACCCACCCCGATTGAAGTGTAATTCAAGCCGAATATAATGTACTTGCAGTGGAACACAGAAGATTATGGCTCAGAGGAGCATCATTTTGTTCGCACTTGCGGAGGCCAATGGCCTTCGAGTCCTGTTTTGGTACAAACTTTCGATTGAGGCAGCTCAGATGTGAATAAGACACAAATACCACATAGATCTATGAAAAAATCGCTTCTTAGTTCTCGCAAATACCCTCCTTGCGTGGGCCGTATCTTTATCCTGAACGCTGACAGACGTCCCCTGAGGGTATGATCATAAAAACCGCTCACGACTGATTTGTTGGCAGCCGAAATCCAATTCGATGGGATGCCGTCCTAGTGAGTTAGCTGTAAGGTGCGGCGTGATGCCTTCAGTCGCTGTTGAGTAGTCACTCATTTTTCACAGATGAATCACATTTTTAGCCGTTTCGTTATATGGCGATTTTTTCTGAACACTTAAAGCTATTAAATATTTTGAAGAGAAAAGAAACAATTAGGAGGAAGAGGACCCATTCAATTCAGCGTACCGAAGCTCAAAATTCTGCGAAGAAAAGTACATTGGCTTTTTTAAGGTAGTTACCAAGTCAAGCTCCTGATTACTTTAAGTACGATAAGGTATGAAGGAACAATGAGCGAAAGTCGTGAGAATTCGCCATAAAAGGAGATAAATTTAATTTGTGTGTTCTAAAAAACGACAGAAATACGGAAGGCTAATCTGACAATTCCGCTGGCACACTGCGAACTTATCGATAGTAGGAAGTGTTCTTCAAAACAATGCAAAAAACAACATCCTCTTCAGCTGAATCAGCATAAAGTTACTCACAGGTCTAACAACAAAAGGAGTCTTGCGAAAGTGCGGCTTCTAGCGTTCGTCGTAGGGGGTCCAAATAGTCAGGGCGAGATCGCGAGATGAAAAGGTAAAAGTCCACCGATAAAAGACGCCCCGGGAAGACACTTTGGCACGCGTCAGTCGCCAGGAGATTGCGCCAGTGGAGACTGGGACCCGGTTGTTGCACTACCGTCAGCCACCAGCCACCAGCCACACACACACGCACACGCGCAGGCACACACGCACCCACATGGGGAAATCGAATCGGTGCGTGAGTGCGGGCATGCGACGCCTGCACACCAGGCATTGATCGATGCACACACTGGCGCGTCATATGGGCATGCTGCGAGCGACGGCTACGAAACAGTTGTGCGCACATTCGCCGCGCCGCCTCGCACACGCTCCCGCAGCCCCCTCGCCCATCGTCGACGCAACGCACAACCAAAGTTGGGAACAAAGTTGGAACAGGCAGCCATGTCCGGTCAGCCAGCCATCCAGTCAGTGGATCGGCACACACGCACACACACAGTAGCATACAGACTGTTTTTTGCGCGCGAGCCCGTGTTACAAATGTTGTTGCGATGAGCACTGGTGTCATCTTATTGCTAGTTTAGACATGCGCACAGGAGCAAAAATGTGTGCCGTGCGTATTTCAGCTTCTGTGCGGTTATGTTAAAACGCCTGTCCAGAATGAGGGGCGAGGGTAGACACTGGAAACGAAAAAGCCAGTCCCACCGACGTAATAACTACGAAAGGGTGAAGCCTGTAGAATGCATCTTGACGTGAGTGGGAACGGCTACTTAGGCTAGTCAGTGTCACTCTTCTTCTTAGTCTTTATCATAGTCTTTTCCCCGCATAACCTCCTTCGCGCCTACGCAAAACCAGACACTTGATGTGGACAACTTCTTCTTCTTCTTCTTCTTCTTCTTCTTCTTCTTCTTCTTCCTATTCGTCTTCTTCTTTTTCCTCCTCCTCCTCCTCCCCCTCCTCCTCATCATCATCATACTCATCATCATGATCTTCTTCGTATTCGTTTTCTTCTCGCCATACCAGGTAAATGGGCTCACCACTCTGTCACGAGTGATCCACGGCACTAGCTGACGCAGACATCTCAGTTCAACCATTAGGTAGTATTTGTTCATTTTATGGATTTTCCTTTCTTGTTGATAACTTTTGACATGGCTTTCCGGGGAAAGCTAAACTTAGCTGCCTGCGTACTTTCTCGTGTGACAAACAGCAAGAGCCCGGACAGGAATTTGATTATTATTTTGAAATTCTGACGAGGACGCCAGCGTTTTGGGGACACCTGGCCCGGAGTCAACTGTATTTGGCAAAGTGGTCTCCACTGAATACAGTCTGCTGGCGAACTCCGCCTAGATGAGGTTCAACACATCGACCGAGTCAGTCAGGTCATAAAGAGAAAATAGTTTAACCCACGACCACGAGGGCTATATGCACATTTTTATCCTTTTTGCTAGGGGGATTCTACATAAAATTAGTAACTGTTCTCGTTGTTGCAAAAAGACAAACACCCTGTTTTATAACCACGCTGCTATAAAAGACAGTCTGGATGGAAGGCAAAAAGCGTACAGCAGCCAGGTACGCCTTAAGTAAAAGTGTGACGTATTACAGACCTACGCTCAAAGGCGCCTTCACGTTCGCAAAAACCGTTCTCCGGTTGCCACTTTGTGTCGAACTGCGAAATTACAGAGCCAGTGACTACGGGAAATGTCATGGAGGCCCCTCGATCACTCACCTGCGTTTTTTAGTTCCTTGGTGTGTGCGAGGAAATCGACTGGTTGCTAAAGTCAGTCGGAGTTTTTGGGCTTTGCCATTATCGACGAAGAGAAAGGGGACGTAAATGATCATTCGAGGCTTTCAAGCTGTCACCAACCAGCCATACTCATGCCCAGATGTTACCACACCTCAAGCTCGAACTCGTTACCTCTCGGGCTCGTCGATTTGCCGATTGCGATAGGGAATATTAAAGATAGGGGATGAGCGCCAACCATTCGCAGTACAGGACACACTCGTGCTATTGTGTTTTCAAGCTCAATCTCTAGCCTCTCCAGCAGCCACTCAGTGAATCAAATATTATGGGTAGAATGCTATTATCGAACATGGCAAGGAAGCTTGGAATTACCATTTCGAGCTGATTAGTCCTCATCAGCCAGTCACACCCAAATTTAGGTTTTGCAACCATAGAGGGTGCTGGACTTCTAACTAACAGGTCGCGAGTTCGAGCCTCAGAGTTTACGAAACCGGAGGCTGGGTATGGCCGGCTGATGACAACTAATAGGCTAGAAATGCCCGTTCCAATGTCTCTCAAGATTCGGTCGACCTCAACAAATAGTCAGTTTCCTTGTATGCACCACGGACTGACTAAACCCGGGTGGGTAGTCGAGGGTCAAACGCGATATTATTCTCAGTCACTGTTTCTCCGATTTCATAGGTGAAACAGCGTGACGATCGTTGTACAGTAAATACTACTTACCATAACCCATTTTCTCGCTGGTCAAAAGGCGATTTTGCGTTCACCCAAATCGGTCTCCAATTTTCGTTCTACCTGACCCCTGAAGTTGCTGGAGCAATCAATTCGAGGTATGCTATGAACAAGCTTTGAATGCTCACTTGCCTTTACTCAGTCCTTGCGGCATGCTATGAAATTTACTCCTTGGTACATAAAAAGGCTACATTAAGGGTGGTCCAGCCAAATTGAAAGGGAGTCTGTTCAGCTTAACTCTCACTCCTCACACAAAACATACGGCCCCGGGCCTAATGGATCGCCAATAGTTTCATACATGCATCACGTAGATATTTTGACGTCATTCGAATTAAGGTCACCATATATAGGCACTGTAATGCCGTGCGGATATGCAACAGTCAAAGATAGCGTACAAATGCCAGTTCAAATAAAATGCACACCTGATGGACATCGATAGCAGTTAGGAGGCTAAGCAAATCGAAAAGCACATTAACGCCCTTCCGCAGGTAACGCTATCCAGCCAGCTCGAAGGTTTCCTATGCACACGATTTAGTACGCAAACCGTCAGTTGGCAGTCACTTTGAGGCAGGTTCGTGTCTTCCTTAGGCCTCTGTTTCAGGTCTCACGACGAAAGACCTTACTTTCTGCTTTCTGGTAAATCTTTGGATACCCATAACCCAGTGGTGAGTCATTGCGACCGCCAAACCACGCGGCCAGGCCATGACTTGATGCATCTGCCGTCAAGTCATCCCCTGTCCGATCACCTCGGCAGACAGCCGGCCGGCCGGCCTCTTGATTACGAATTCGTGGGGTTGGCGTGGGTAGCACCTTATGACCTCAGCGGGTTGAATGCCTGTTGTCAGCGGGAGGCACGGCGCCTAAACTACCTGCCTCCCGCCACACTCTCCGCCTTACGGAGGCGTGCCAGTTATCAGGGTGTAGTAGGCGGGTGGAATTTTCGGAAGGTGTGTGATACAGAGGCATATCTGCGTGAGAGGGGCTTCGGTGTGTCCTAGGTGAAGGAAGGAAGATGCCTGCTATAACACAGAGGGAAACGCTAACTTGAAATAAAAAACAAATTCCCATAGACAAAAGGATGACTTTTATGGCTGCCTAAACGGGACACATACCATACATCATATCAACTTAGTCACTATGTGACGGTCTTAAGGGTTTGCGTTGCGAGCTTCTTGGCAAAGCGGAACTTAAGTGTTCCTTGACTAGATCGGTGAAACACCTACATTCATTCATCATATTCCCGATCGCAACCGACAAAGCAGGGAACCCGTGGACTAGAGGTAGTATCTTGAAGGTGCCGACCGAAGGTCTCGGGTTCAAATCTTGGGGATGCAGACCCTCGAGATTGGGTATGACTGGCTGATGATGGCTAATAAGCCAGAAATGGCCATTCCGGTCTCCCTTTGCTATGTCGGATCAACTTCACATATGTCTGTCTGCCAAATTCTGCGGAAATCGGGTTTGAGATTAAGGTGAGGGTTAGAGTTAAGTTTAGGGATCTGTTGGAGTTAGGATCAAGATTATGGTAAGGCTTAAGGTTTGGTTTCGTGTTAACTGTGGGGTCGAGGTTAAGGGTAGAACAAGGGTTAAGATTACAGTTATCGTTTTATATTAAGGTCAAGACACATTCACTGACATCACTGACAGCTAATTAACGTATACCTCTATAATTGCGCCCTCCTTTTTCATGGTTGTTTCCTGCCCCCTTACGACCTGGCAACCCCTGACAGTTGATTGTTGTACACTCAACATAAGTAGCCCCTTTTTGTTGCTATTTCTTATTTCTGATTATGGATTCCTGCAAGAGTTCGAAACCTCAGGATAATAAACAAAGTGATCGGCTGCTCAACAATCCTTCGCATGCATGCAAATACCTGGAACGCGAACGTTTTCGTCCATTCACGAACCCATTCATATGTACCCTTACTGAAATTTATCGTAGGGCCACCCATTTCAAGTGTGCGGGGCTCTCCTATTCCCGTGTCCTGTTGAGGCAGCCATAAAAATCACCCTTACTGAGCGTGTTAACAAACTACAACACGCCGATATGCTTTGCCATCAGTGACTTGTAGGTCTCATCTGATTGGTGTGAGCACACATCTTTGTGTGCCATCTACTCTGCCTCCTTTTTCGAGCGTGACCGGACTTTAGGATTTGATCAATCAACGTCCATGCGCCTCCTGTAATAACAGTGGCGTCTGAAGCACGAAAGCCCGTCCTCAGTTTTAAACCAGCCATCTGTCCGAGCCCTAACGGCCAATCTAAGGCCAAGGGTACATTTTTTCTTTCGTGACTGTACACTTACCGGGCCCATCCTCTCCACCTGATGACGCGACCAGCCTGACTACTACGGCCCTAACTTCGAGCTCCATATGGCTCCGTCTCTAGCCTTGTTCAGTTGCGAACCCGTCAGACAGGCGCTCATCTCGCATCCACTCTCTAGAGGGTGGAGATCTAATGTAAATCGGCACTTTTGTCACAATGACTCATCGGGACCCATCACAGCGGCGGTACCATTTCACAAAAGGTCGCACTGACTTACGCTTGCATGACGGCAGCTTCTATGGCTTAAATTCGGACAAAAGGAGCAAGGCCGCTGGTTGTGACATCTTTTTAACATGTTTTGAACGTTAACAGGCTGGGTAGAGATAGCTTATATGGCCTCTCCCGGCAGGAAATGGAAACAGCAAAAGCCTGTAATACGGGTTACGGTGCGTTAAACCACAGATCAATTAGGGCTTAGACTAGGATACGGCAGTATTTATTTTTTTCGGAAATTTAACGCAAGGAAAGTTGATGGGGTGAGTTCCTTCTCCAGAATCCTGCCAGAGAAGGGGGACCTAAACGCCTCATATTAAAAAAATTTTAAACCTAAAGATAAACTTTCTTTGAGTATGATATTTGATAAAGACGTGACTTTCCACTAAATGAGTGCTTGAAAGCTTAGCTTAGTTTAGATTTTCTATAAAATATATTTGCATTTACTAGGACACTAAAAATCAATATTAAAAAATGCAGACTACGAGAGTGGCCAGGCTTTAACGAGCGCAGTTTTTTTGCGAAAACGAAGGGAAAGACATGCATTGAAAGCTGATATCTTGTCGTATCTGAAATATCACGGGATTGTGCCGCACGGCGATCCCTTTTCTGACCGCAGCTAATCGAGAACGCATTTTAGTATTTTGGATGAAATTTCAAGCAGCCTGCCACTAAATGTAGGCGATTCCGACTGCAGACACCATTTGCTGATTTTGAAAATGTCACGTAATGCAGCCACCTAGATGTCTCATTTTTTATGAAGTTCATAAACAGACCCAGTAGGCACGACCTCCATAAGCCATTCAGAAAAAAACTGAGCTGTCAACCTTAGAGCGTGTTTTTTTGCATTAAACTCAACCTCAGCAAAAGAACCAAACGCGTTCGCCACGTTTCATACTGGGACTGCACGATACACTATACTGGCAGCACATGTGTTGTGTCGTATATTATGGGGTCCATAAGTGCACACCGAAATCTGACTTCAGTCCAAATATTCAAATAAGACTTCAGTTTGCGCCTATAGATGCTAGATTAATTTCTGAGGAATTTTAAAAAGCCACAAGCTTCATACTACTTTAACTCATCTGGAAGTCCAATATTACGAGACAAGGTTGTCGCTCCGCGGCTCAATCCCGTGTTATTATTTTATTTGTTTATGGTTGCACCAACATTGAAAGAAGAAAGCCTTTTCGACGAAGTGTTTGCTATTAAATTAGCCAAGTTTGCGTAAAATGGAACTACACAATTAGATCCAACTACTTTCTATAACATCACTTACAGCACCAAAGCAGAACCAACTCCGCGTGTGTCAAGTGAAATGTCTTGGCGAAGCTGGACTGAGTGCCTTTTAGAGAAACCGTCTGCTGATCACTGGCTGCTTGCATTTTGGTGCCAAATTCTGAATAAATTAGCCTTCGTAATGTTTATGTCCTGAGCAGGCAGGCAGGCAGGCAGGCAGGCAGGCAGGCTAACAGCTAAACAGCACTACCTTATCCTCCGGACCTAGCCCCTGTACGCGCACACATATACCTGTCTGTGTGCCACACAGAAAAAAAAATTGTTAAACTTTTCAAAACCGGTTGGAGCGGGGTTGAGTGTGAAACTCGTGTAGCGGCTCTCCTCGCCTGCAGCTTTTTGTCCCCACCATTAGGGCCTTCTTGAGGCTGTGCGAGCGGTGGGCAGACCTACAAGCAGTTTAAAACCGTGATTTAGTGTCGGAGCCCTGCTGTCTCGCCCGTAAGTGATTCATTATTGCATCTGCCGCCCGCCCACACGGATGCGCGCACATTGTGTGTGTGTGTCGCCAAAGCGGCATCTCACTGTGTCGCCTCTCGGCGTTCTGACCGACGTTAGGGCACGCGGAGTCCAGCTGTTACTGCTGTTACTTGTCCAAGTTCGCATTTGGCCGCAGACTTGATGCATCCAGCATCCAATGCAGGCACACGCCCGCGCGCAGACCTGCCAACAGATCCCTGATTGGAGGGGAGCCCAGTTTGGCAGATGTTTGCTTTCGATTATTCATCATCAAAGGTGGGTGGAGTAGAAAGCATGTTTAACAGCCAGTAAACAAATAAGTGTGGGGCGAGGATTTTGGTCGTTTACAGGTCAGGGGTTACAGTCTAATCCTGTCAGGGGGCTGTGACTAGGAGGAGAGGGAAGGAGGGACCGGATAACTAGTTGTATTTCCTGCTTCGTCGTGGCAGGGTGTGAACAAACAGGTTGATTTACTCTTGGGCGCGGACAGCCTTAGGGGCTCTATAAAAGCCTTTTAGGTGTACAAAGTTGGGTTGGCTTCTAATAGGACTAAGTTATAACCTCTGACCTCTGGACGCACTCAACTCTCTGCCTCATACGAACTATTAATTTTTTTAATGCTTGCTACTCTAGCCTATTTTATACTACTGCAAATGCCTGTTTGGGAGTGATTAAAAGCGTGCATTTGCCGAACGTGACTTCTTAAATGCTTACATGGGTATCGTTGCAGGACGTTAACAAGTCAAAGACCCAGGATTATCAATCCTATAAAGATTTGGGACCAGAAGTCCGAATAGTTCGATACTGGCTGCTAGAACACAGACTTTGGGCTATCGCATAAACTGTTAACCAAAATTGTAAACTATGCTTCAGTTTGAAATAGATTACTCAAGGAAATTCAGTCGCACCGGGATGCCGACTTAGGAACGAGTTGTTTTCTGACCGCCCGCAGAAACTGCAGTCTGAAAAAACGGTCTCTTTAGGTAGTATGACTTTCTCACATTCAAATAAGGTCCAAACGAAAAAGTTCTTTCTTCTCCTCGGTCGGGTCACCAATTGCGTATTTCGTAACTTCTACGCTCGTAGAGTTTTTTGAATCCGACCCGACATTAAATTTGCATTTAAGGTTTACAAACTACAGGCGTTATACATCCTGTTTAAGGACAATTACAGATTTCTCCAGCTTAGGAGGAAGATGTCGCATAGTGGTCATACTGTTTTTATTGGATGTGGACCATGTTGTATAATTTAGTAGCAGCATGAATAAATGGCGACCTAGGAGACTGTAAGCATTGAAATTTCATACTAGACCTAACTAGAAACATTTTCGAAGAAGGCATGATTTACTACGAAATAAGTACAGAAGTGATATTTTCGTGTATGTTTTTTATAGAATAAATTGTAAAATTGAAACGATTAGTTCCTTGACCAAATTAAAAACGAACGATTCAAAAACACTGATTCAAAATCAAGATAAAGGGGTGCTTTAAAAATGTGGACTGGGAAAACCCTCGAGATCGGGCAGCAATTTTTGAGACAAATATTTTGCCTCTTTAGTCCAGTAAGAGCTGCTAAGATTTTTTAGCAGACTTCAGTGTTAGGTTAGTTTTGCGATGAACCAGAAGTGCTGCCATTTTTTCTTAGTACCCTTTCCGGATTAGTGATTGGGCGTTACTATGCGACGCATATGTGGGATCTAGATTGGAACTAGTAGGAGAAAAACTTGCGCATTTTGGTCTGCAATGGGGACAGAACGGAGACCGCCATACAAGGTGAAATGGCAAGCATTCAAGAAGACCGGGGTAACTTCATCAAGCTTCTGAAGGGAAAGTTGGGAGTTGGCAACAAATAAGCAAAACAACTCCAGTGTTTTGATTGAAATCCCACGCTTTCGAGTCTAGAAAAATTTGACTGTCACGGAGAGACCCACCTGATACTATTCATTGACGAATTGTAGACTAGAGATGTTGAAAGGCGCCAAGGATTATTTAACGGCAGACTAGTTGAATGCTTTTCCCACCAGAAGCTGTATTCTAATTTTCCAAGATTCCAGTTAAATACAGCAGACGAGACAACTTACCAGTTCGTTTGCTTTCTGGATTATACTTTCCACAGCGTCACGACACACAGCTACTGTGAAAAAATAGGGCTAACAGGAACATTTTCCCTGCTTGAAAAAGACCAGCAACGTTCCATAGGAGTTTGGAGCAAGTGAACAAGGGAATGTAGATAGTGATTGAAAATTGCAGGGTAAAGATTACTTATATAGCTCCCTAAACAGAATACTGGAGTAGAAAATTCCCGACCAAGTAATCACGGTGGCCATGTGCAGAAGTCCAGTAGGAGTATATATCGTCGCGTCCTAACCCTTCACAGTGCCTAACATGAACTTAAATTGTAGCCCTTATTTTAACCCTGCCTTATACCCTAACCCTGCAGTGAACACTAACCATTACCACAAACTTAACCCTATATCTAACCCTTATTCATTTGGATTTTGTCGCAAAACCGCCTTTATTGCTGACGGCTCCGATGCCCACTTCCTGTTGAGGACAGTTTGCAACATCACAGCGCACACTAGTGGCCAGTCCACACACACGACCACCACTAAGGTCAGGAAGAATATCATTCCAACTACGAATGCGACTGTTTCTGTGTACAGCAAGATCACTACCGATAATTATATTGTTGCGGGTGTTTTCGCTACTACTTTGATGCAATTAATAATTCTACATCGTCAACAGATGCCATGTCGATCAATTGTTCTAGAAGTAGACATAGTTTCCCTTACAGTTCACTAATTCCTCACTGTTCTAAGAGCGTTTGTGATAGAGTCTGCGGCTAATTCAAATTATCTCCCTCTCTTCTTATTTTACCTTTCTTGCACAACCTGCTCTACAATGCTCACCTGCAGCCTATATTCCTTTCTGGCACTGCCAACTGACGCACTTACCAGACACACAATCAGCCCAGTGCGTGTTGTACGCGAAGTGGCTGATGAGTGACACTGGGAGTCAGGGAGCACCGGCTTCTCCTAATCCTCTGATTATGTGAATCCTAGCGTATGAATGCAGCGCGCGCAGACGGGTCTGCTGGCATCGTCAGCCAGTGCGCCAATCTCATCTCAGGCCGACCGATCAGCTAGGTGGTGGCTTGTTGTTGGTGGAGAATGAGGTCGACCCCCAGTGTGTGTGTGTCGCCCCCACGTAAGACGAAGCGTACCTGGCGGGCTGTGCTGTTGGTACGTGTATTGAGTGTTGGTCGCACCAGCCATCTGCGCTCTCCCACATCACCGGTCTTATTGACTTTTTTCCTTACATCGGGCATAAGTGTGGGAGTGGTCAGAGAAAGACGGAGATCTGGCGAGTCTACTTCTACTGTAGGCACCAAATCCGCCTTCAGGTTGCTGAAGCTCATGGTGGACATGGTCGAGAGCGACGATCGAACTGTCGGCTACATCAAATCAAAGTTCTTTTTTGTTGATGCCACCCCCGCTCCTAAATGTATGCGTGCGTGTGCGTGTGTGTATTGGCACGTCGTATGTGGCAAATGTCAACCAATATGTGTACTCTGTTGACGCCAGAATTGGGGCCAGTATTTCCCTCCTAGACGATGAGAGAAATTGCAAAGTACATGTGCATTTCTGTACCGAATGCGCAGCAATCACAACAACAACGACAATAATATGCGTAAATTATCGGACTTGCGAATCATTCACACTCCCTGCTTGAAGTTCAGAGGCATGCATGAAGAATATGTGCCTGTTCTGGAAAACCACTTAACTGGTGGCAGTCCTTGATGCAATTCATAAAGGCCGCGAACACTAGCTCGGATAGCGGACTTTTCAGATTGAGCCGCCAATTTGTCTTTCTCCCATCGCATGTGTGGTTGGCCTACTTTGCCCATTATAAACCGATTCCAAGGACATTTATCCACGGTGTTGAATATTGCAGTAATTGCAAATCATGGATTGCTTTTGAATTCCCCGTGTTGTGAATTTTTGCAGCTAATTTATTCCTTGTGAATGGCGGACGTTTTTGCTGACGTTTTTTTGACGAAAACCGGAAACTATATGTTGTTGTGCATGATGCCAAAACCACAGTTGTTGACGGGTTGTCAGAGTCTCTTTCAGACCTACAAATTAGCCAAAATCATTCCGTGGTCTACCTCACAATGTACGAGCGGGTACCCCAAAAGCGAAAATTATTTATTTAACTGACAGCATCTTAAAAACATAAATCATCATAAAAATACGGTCAGTAGAGGCGGTGAATTTGTCTCAGCGAGGTACCCACAATTTGCACTATTTGCCATATTCTTTTGAACTAATACTCTCAGGTGCCTCCAGCGTTTCATTTCTATGCTTTGCACACAATGTCCTTTTGGGATTTACTTCATTGCAAGAGTTAAGAAGTCGCAGGCGGCGAGTAAAGGAGTGAAAACCGTCATCATGCCTGTTTTCGTCAAAAACTGGTAACTTCCGAACACTACATCGGCAGGCAGCCCCAGCTTGCTAAAATTCAGGTCATTCTTTCACACAATCGGCTCCACGTCCACTGCCCGATTCAGAAACAACAAACGACTAAAATTCCCGTTACTGTGATGCAGTCCTCTTCGTCCACAGCATAGACGTGCGACGACCGAACAAAACACAGCTGTCCATTTGATATTCTAGGGTCCAACAAGGCCTCCTGCCGACACGAAATTTTCAGGCTGCTTTGCCTACGCCAGCATCTGATAACTGTGTTAGTGAATTTGTAAACACTTGAAGCTGAAAGTAGATTGGGTGCAAGCTTTGACAGATGGTGCTGCGATCGGCCGAGCACCCGTCAAAGTGGCTGTTGGGAGCCGAGGGCTGTGGGTCAGAGCGCTAAGCACACGTTGGCCACTTTGTCCACTCAAGACTGACATTTAAAATGTTGCGGATCAGAAGGTTGCCTATTACATCAAATCTGAGGGGACCAGAGCTTTAGGAGCACTTGAATCATGTTATTAACTGGTATTGGAGCGATATTAACAAGCCTCTCTCTGCCCTCATCTTCACAAGGGCCATATAGGAACTGATTAATTCGCAAGTTATTTCACCAAAATTGCATTGCCTTTGCTGGTTCTACTTAACGTTGAAACCAACATGAGTATTCAACGTTGAGTTTGGAAAAGGTAAGTGCACAGTTCATAACTTTCATTCTATTCGGTCGGCATTCTTGGAGAAGAACATTCACATGGCTGACTTTTGACACCAACACGCTAACACAAAGACAAATAAACAGTCATACAAATTTTCGCTCTATTCTGATTGCAGGGTGGTTGGAACATTTGATAGTGTTTTTGTTTTGCTTAACGAAAATCCACAGCCAAGAATTCAGAAGACTGTTTGGCGAACAGACATTTACTTTTAACCGCTTCTTGTGACTCGACAATTTCGGCAAATTCTCATCAGACCATAGACATAAGTCCACATCTACCACGGCACACGTGTTATTGCTGAAGATGTTACCGTTTAAACACAGTAGTGTGATGAAAGTTGATCGAAAGCAAACTTTTAAAACTACTGACTCCACCTGAACAAATCACAGAATAACTGCCAAACATTGTCGACGAGAAAGGTTTCTGACTAACTGATCCTATACTCAGTCGTAACAAATAAAAGCCGCAATAAAGTCCTCCGAAAAAGACCTGGGCCTGACAATCATATAATCCACAAAAACTATCTAGTCTGACAAATCCACATGGTGCCAGAACTTTTCACCGGTTTGCTTCCCAAAACCAAAGCAAACACCGAGAAACCAGCCAAGAATAGTAAGCTTTTTCGAAAGTCTAAGAAAATGGGCGTTAGAAAATTGGCGAAATTTGCGACTGAGCTTGAAAATTCTTTAAAAATGCTTTTTAGTCGACCTTTTCATCCAATTCCCTACGTATCTGCTAAAAACTCGAGAGGTTTTCGCGAGGAGAGGGGAGAGAGTAGATCCATTTAGTCGAGAGAGATGTGTACACAGTAGTCATCTATGATGTATTAAACCATAATTTCTAAAAGCATCCATTGTCTGGATTTAGGGGACGCCTCAGCCGCCTTGGTGGTGTCTACTTCCAATTCGCTGCTTCGTTGTCTTGCTTCCTTAAAGCAAATGGATTATGTGATTGCTGGTGTAAGAGGAAATGTGAATTGCAGGAACCAGTTCAAAGAGTAATGACGTGTTTGCTGAAAGGAGATGTTTATCGGTCTGACGTTTCCGATTCTCACTGGAACCTATCCTCAAAAAAAGTTGCAATTAAGTGTAGTGGAGGCACATCGCATCAACTACGGCCCCCAGCTTTGACCTTTAGAGCTGCTAATCGTAGTTCACCTGTGATTACACGAAAACTACGTCCCTAAAATAATGCCCTCTTTGTGCCTGATGACCCATACCCACAACTGTTTCTGATGATGGACTCGAGGGTGAATCCGAAACGTCAGACCAATAAATGTCTTGTTTCAGCGATCTCTTCTCCTGGATTTCATGAGGCTCATAAAGGAATCAGGAACAAACTACGATGACTGGAGAAGAGCATAGGCCTTATGGGTGACCAGAAACTCGTCCGCATCTATTGACTGACACATAAAGGACGATTTCTCTATCTATACGAATCAGGTCAGCAAGTAGGGTCGATTATAGCTGTCATTGTAATATGATGAAGGCCCATTACAACTTCGTCCTTAATTTCGAGGATGAAGCTAGTAGGCCAACCAACAGCCTCCCAATTGAAGGCTTTTAAGGGATCTAAGCAGGCCAAAAATGCGTCCGATCTATCAATATGAAGAAAGGTCGAACGGGATAGTTCAGAAGAAGATTAGGCGACCACTGAAACAAGATCCCGTCAGGAATCCTTAATCATAGGTAATGGTAGGCTAGTCTGAGCAATGCGTAGATAAGGGTTAAACATGCGCAGTTTGCGCGGCTTTTATAGTTCGTAGCGGTCATCCGCATGCGTACTGTAATCATCCACTCCTGTAGCCACCGCTTGGGTCTTAATTGGTGTGGTGATGGCTTGACACTTCGCGTTCGACTCATTAATTTCCGCGATTCCCTTGTCAGCGTCGGATGCGGGCTTGGTAATGGCGCGAAAAATATGCTCGCTGTCCTCAGAGTTGCTGTTAGGCCCGACCCTTCCTACGTGCCACCTGGTGTTATGATCCGGTTAGACAAGAGGCACTGACCGCGTCACCTAATCGGGGCCGCCAATTATGGCCGAGGTAAAGACAGACAGTGGCGACACAGGTTACGGTGAATCAGGGGTGCGATTCGGTCCCACCCCCCCCTCCCAAGTCGGAATGGACCACCAACAAATCATGCAAAGTGTGCCCTGTACTGCGACTTGTACGCGTTAATCTCTCGTCTCCGAAGAAAAGTAGCCATCAGGCACAAAACAGTACTCTTTTGGCGAACGCCTCTCCTTGTTCCCCCGAAAAGCTATTTCCCATGCACTGGGCCAAACTGATTGTCCTGCTTGCGACCGTAGAGTTGGCCAGCGAGGTGACTATTTTTGCTAGGCTCAGCGGTGAAAGTTTCTAATCCAGTCTTGAGTATCCCTTCGGTATGTAAATTGTGATGATTGAGTCGCCAAGGTGAATGGACGACTTGTAGAACAGAAATTAGTTTGGGCCAGTCGACCGTTTTCCCTGGGTCTGTTACGGACCATCCAGTCGCTGTAGAGTTCATTCTTGCGTTGGCTGTCCGACCGGACAACGTGTCGCAGCTGGCACCGACACCCAACTGGCATGCCTCATGTGATGCCACGCGGTCTACAGACAAAATCAAATAACTCTACTGAAGGCTGCCTCCATAACCGTTCGAGACGCAGATTGGTGTCGCAGTGTGTCGCAGTAAAGTGTACATCATTTGGAAGTTCAAACGCGGCATGACACAAATAGGGAGAGTGGAATGAATTGGCATCGGATCACCCAATCTCTGCAAATATTCTCATTTTACGATTGAAAAGTGCTATTGGCCGGCACTTGGTTTCAGCAATTCGTCATCAGGTGCTGCTGGCAGCAGTTTGACTACCTTGGTCGATTACACAGGTGAATCCCATGCCACCCGAAGCCACGCCACCCTAAGCTACACCAAAAAAAGCCACAGACAGTTGCCAAACGCACGCTGACCGTGAGAGCATCCATTCTTCTCTCCCTTGCTCGCCTGGTCCAACGCCCCCAACAAGCTGGAGCCAGCATGCATGAGACGGGGAAACACCGAGATAACTAATTACACACCGAGGGCCATTTAAGTAATGCATATAACTGACCGTTTTAATCCCTGTAATTGTACTGGCCTGATGACAATGTGCTGAAAGCATGCGTTTGCCAGTAAGACTCACTTCTTCTGTTTCCTAACATTTGGCCCAAATATGTGGCCGCTACATTTCCACAGAGATCAGTGTTAGACTATACATATAGAAATTGCTGCACAACAGCTGAAGCACCAAGAGCCTGCAATTACCGCAAATGGTATTCTTTGAAGGGGTTCAATTCGATTATCGGAGCCACATCACCCAAAAATTCGGATTTAGTAATCTATAAAAATAGCAGACTGTAACGCGGTCCATACTTGCAGAAATCAATTTTACTCAAAGGTTAATTTTAAAAATATGCGGAAATGTCATTGTTTTAAAATGATAAATGCGGCATACACCAAAAACTTAAATAGAATAGGCATTCAAAGTAGATTTCATTCGCGCAAGTGCCTTGTACGGTTCACTGAAACTGTAAATATTTGATTGAGCCGGTACAATATGCAGTTTAAATGACAAACTTAAAAACCGATATGTATTCTTATTTTTTTCCAAATAAAAAGTGGGAAGTAAGAGCTGAATATCAAGAGCTAACTTCAGCTAAAAACGGAAAAAAAAGAATATTGAAGTCGGAGAAAATGCACCAACCTTCGCATCACCGGCCTATCTTTCCTACAGGTAGAATGCTCAGTTACAAACCGTTCTTTCATCTACTCGGGAACCAATCAGGGTGGAATTGTGTGAACGTGCTTGAGACCAATGCCCATTGAACGTGACGCGTAACCATGCGAGACAGCAATTGGTTAGGTGCTAATGCACAGGTTACCATCACTTCGCAAGAGTAAAAACTCCCCATATCGCACCACTTACTGTTTGTTTCTGTACGCACGTGACACTACCAATTAATTGTACAGGAAACCTTGCTTGTTCGATCAACTTACAGCATCAAAATTGGTGGATTTCATACGGTACTATAGACCGGGTGGGTAATTTGAACCACATGTGTTTAAACTCCCAGCTCCCATTAGAACGCCAAATCTTAGATGGTTAGAACGTTAGCGGTACAGTAGTCGCCGGTTTTAAGCCCACCTCGGGTTTAGACCAAATTGGGCTTAATAAGCGGCTGGGCTTATTAACCGTGGGCTTGATAACCGGCGACTACTGTACTGAAGTCTTGCCCTTGCTGCCGTGAGTTAAAATGTCCCCGAGATCGTCAAATGAATTATTTACATCTACCAAAATCCCCTTTTAACTGAGACGATGTGATCGCTGCGGCAAAAACTTTATTCGCCTGATGTTTCGAAATCCGTCGTAGATCCATCATCAAAAACAATAGCAGAAATGGATCCTTCATAAACTGAGTTGCAGTATTCATAGGCGTGTGGGGCATGACCTGCGGAACTTTCATCACACCTGGTGGAAATGGACGTGATGATTGCTCGGCCATCGGGTTCCCCGGTGTTGACGTTATAAAATGCAGTGAGGCCAGGGGTTTTAATTTTGTTCCCATTGACTCCAAATCGCACGAGAAAGGGAGAAATCAGCCGGCTGAGTTTCACCAGAATCCGCTGACACTTTCCAATGTTGCAGGTTCCCCGAACGCATAAGGTTTTCCAGAAAATGGCAGAAAGCAAATGGTAGTTAGCGGGAAGGCTCGGCCTAGTTGAAGTCACGCGGACATACTTGTTCATGTCACATTTGTTACTAATGGGGCACTGTTTGCCTTCCTATTGGTCGGTTATTCGACGTTGCAGTATTGTAACCGTTGAGCCCCTGACAGAAAGATTAACGTGAAAAACATTATGACATGCGAGGGCTCAAGATCCACGAAGCACACACACCTGAGGCTTTTAGCTTGTGCCTGTGTTGTCAGCGTGTGAAGTTGTTATTATCAAGGCACCCGTCTTCAACTTAGTCGCTGTTGCATAATTTTGATATTTTAGCCATTGAACCGCCTTCGCGAAAACTTGCCTCTGAAATCTGCCCTTAAATTGACAGGACTTCCCGGACCAAATGAAGTGTGTCGTCCAACAGGACAGCACTTGTTAATTAGGAAAACTACGGGATATTGAGAGCGGTTTGAAAACCCGGCCTACAGGAAAACATTTGAAGGACCCTCCTTGGAACCAGCGCACTTAGACACTTGTTGGCATTTCGTTATACTCCACGGCCACTGTTTTGCTCAACTGATCTTAGTTGAAAAGCCAAACAATTAAGAGCAATGGGAACTATCTAAATCAATTAGGAGACGTGATACTCGAATATTTAGAATATAAGGCAAAGCAGCCAAGCGGAAAAACTATCTTAAATGCATTGTTTCGGAAAATATATGAAATAAATTGAAATTTGTGCATAAAAATGCCATAATTAATGAAAATGCATCAGCTGTGCTCGTTGCAGAAGTATGAACGAAATCAACGCTTGCTTGTGTGGTAAGAACTTGAGCGATATTTTACGCGAAACCCTGTTTAGTTGTTCAGAAGTAGCAGACGCTCGACCCTCAAACTATAACCTCCTGGGCAGAATCTGCATTGTGGTTTAACACACTTTTTCTTCAGATACTAACTAGGGAACGATTCACTTGATCAATCGCATTTCATCCGATCACTTACAGCAACAAGTATGGCCAACAGTATTCGTCTTACTGCGCCAGACAGTAGTAGCAGGTGACATGTGTCAGAGTTATCCTTATATGTGTGTCCACTGCCTATTTTGTTAAAGGTCAGCAAAGGTCACTATAGAAACTGGAGAGCATGGACTTAAGAGAGATGGAGAAAACAGGGTTTGATAGTTATCGGACAGGTTGGACACATACCTAGTTTTTGATAAAAACGCGGAGCGTTAACGCTGTACTTGGTTATGGAATATTAAATATTGCTGGTAAGGGCAGAGGAGACTGACTAAGTACTGACTTATTTCTCACAGTTCGACCGCTGTGGATGATTATGTCTACTGCATGCCACACAACCTGCTGGACACAGACACGTTGGCTTGCGCTGGTATTAGCAGACTTGCGCTGCATCTACCTCACTCTCTCCCAACCCACCCGCCTGAGATCGGTGTCCAGACAGTCGTATGCAGTAGCGGACAAATTTCAGTAGCCCGTCTATCCGTGTCATACACGCGCACCAGTTCCGCCGGAGACCCCAGAGTGGGACCCGGCTCGGATTGCAAATGGGAAAGAAGGAACTACTGCCACCTGACTCTCAACACTGAGACCGAGCTGGACCGACTTACGGCTTCAGTGGATGGTCTCTCAAGCCATGGCTTCGTGTGCTTCCAGATAGTTTAAGAGCAACTCACTGAGGAATATGCGTTGATGCGTGGTGTGGACGGATTCTCGAGAGTTGACCCCACGGTCATCTGCTTTCAAGGCGCCAATCAGCCTAGCTGAGTGAGTTGGATGGCGGAGCGTGAGCATGTGCCCAGGCGTGTCACCACAACTCCGGTACTGTGTGGCTGTTTCATGAGTGTGCAGCCTGATAACGAAAGGTGACTGCAATCTGGCCTACCTATCGGTTCAGCGCACCTACCACGTGGCTGGTTGTAGGGAAACTTTGCTCCACTAGGCCGTACTTCAACTACAATTGATAAGATCCTACCTCCTGAGTAGCAAGTCGATAACTGCGTCAATTTTAATCGCACCTGGCTTTTCGTAAGAGTTTTTGAAAGCAGTCGATCAGAGAGGTTATTAAGCAATGTCTTTAGACAGTATCGAGGATGAAAATTAAAAAAATGGTGCAGACTGATGCTGCGGGTAGGCTAGCTAACGAATTATTCATCCAATTAATGGATACTGCTAAAGAAAGAATGCTTAAACTTCTTTTGAGACTTGAGTCCCTGTGAGCCTAGTGTCTCAAACTCGCGTTAATCATTTTTTCAAATTTTGTGCTGAGTAAGACGATTATAATCCAGTCTGCTTCCCCACTGGCACGCTCGCATTTATAAGCTACAAGATCTAATGCTAGGATAGGTGCACATGACGATATCTTGACATTCTACCTGACAAGTAGAAAATACCTCGAAGTTTTAAAAAAACGTTGGCTAAGCATCTTCCTTCATTATGGGAAATAGATTTAATCATGAAGTACTCGTGGCAAAAACAGAAGAAACACAGAACGTACGTTTTGATGGCGATAAAAAGATAGAGTGATGGATCAAAGTTATGGTTTTTACAGCTAGCAAACTATGCTCCCCAGTGATGAGTAATTTTGTGCAAGGGACGTTGCGGCACCTCTCGTTGGAATGTTAAGCTTACCGGTCTCTGTGATCTCAGATTTATCGGCACTAAAAAAATATTTTTTTCTAAAATTATGGTGGTCTTTCCCCTCCTATGAAGTGCACATGTGGGTCATGAATGAGGATCAAAAGAAAGCACATAACAGATTCAGCGCGGTACTTGCACTTGTGGTTGTGGAAGGAAACTGCAGTTTCACATAGAATGCTCAAACGCATGCCGAACGTACGACATACAGACTTTGAACCACTAACCGTGAGAACATCGTTTTCCTCTTCCCTGCATTCAGCACCAAACTTCCTCAAAACGCTGGCGCCAACATGCATGAGACCAGGGAACACGGAGATAAAAAATCACCCTAACCCTCTGCCCCAATGGCCATATAACCGCTGCACCTACCTGACCATTTTATTCTCCAGCCTAAAAATAAATGACGGAAAACAATTGTCTGCCAATACGGCTGTTAAATCGTAAAATGGGAATTTTAGCAAAACTGCAGTTTATAAAACTGTGGGAACTGTGTTTTTTTGAAAGATGGATCTCCTACATATTTGGCAGCTCATTCGTCAACCATTCAGGAATGCGATTGCATTCCAACGTTTTAAAGGAGTCGACTTTTAAGGAAGTTAATGGCAACAAAATTAATGGCTATAAACATTCTGAGCTACGCTAAGGTAGCCCTACGATACAATGGTCGTTTCTCTGTTTAACGAAAGAAAAGAATCATTCGGGCAATTTAAGATGTTGTGAAAAAACTCGCGGCATTCGGCGGGATTCGAACCCGCATAGGAGGGAGGCCGTTTACGCAAGCCAACGCTCTACCTACTTGAGCTACGAATGTCGCGCTTCACACCGTGAGTTTAATCACACATGGATCGATATTACCCGCCCAACGTTGGTGCTCATATGGAATCCACCAATACGGGACAGCAAGTTGACTGCCCAAGCAGGATTACCTAAGCAATCATCTAGAATCCACCAGAATGACTACTTGGTAGACTTGATTATTAAGTTGGTTTGGCAATTGGGTCAACTAAATTAACCAAATTTGTCAAACTAACTTAATAATTAAAATGTTGTCTTTGGAATAAGAGGACTATTTATTTTTGTAGTTCAGTACCCGGTTCTGCAGGTAATGACGCTTCCATGTCGACAACAGAGCCGAGAACTTATGAGTAGAAATTTAGGAACGTAGGCCTGAAAAGATACCAAGTTTTTGAGACCAAGTAGGCCGGTGTGTATTCCAGCAGCAACCATGCAACAGGGAAAAAAGTAAATTCAAGCAGCTAAAATATGGCCGGTAAGATATACTTTTGTCCTTCCATCCACAAATTGTATCGATTTGTTTTGTCGCTTTACGACTGTCGCCATAGTTCCAGGTTCGGGTTCGGGCTCAGTTTGGCGAAAGACATAAAGTTAGTTGATCAAGTTTAACTGTAGTTTTAGCTCTAAGAGTTGGCATGAAGAATTTTGTTGAGAGAAACGGTTAATTAGAGGCTCTGTTTAATTATTAGGTTCAGAACTTTTAGAGGGCTTTAAGGTCAACGTAAGAATAAGAGTTCGATGTTGCGTAGGGTTTCCTGTTAGAGTCAGATTATGCTGTCAGTGCTGTGCTTTAAAATTCAGTTTCTTTTTGGTCTTTTTGTATTTTTGCAAAAATAAAGACATGAGCGGGTAATTTCTAGGGGACTGATAATAGCTGTATCTAAATAGCGACTGTAGACATTAGCATGCGGCAATCAGCGGTTTTGTAGGGCATTTATTTGAAGAGTGGGTGAGGCCCAATACTGCCTTAATCTCTCAATTGTTTTTAATTTTTGGGCAAGAAACACGGATATGAATCCCCCGGAAACAGCTGTGGTCTTGCGAAACAGTTGAAGCGCGGTTAATATTTCCGAGTCCTAAGTCAGTCACTAACTCTAACGCTCTCTCCAATTCTCCCTGAAAGTTATCGCAAGGACCCAAAAAAGAAGCAATCCTATTTTCGCGTCTTGATCATCTTGGTAGACGTGGAGGCGTTCAAGGAAACATTGAAGCCCGGAAAATACCAGCAAACACAATCAACATCAAAAAAACGTCACAGAGATTATTCTTTACTGCAGTGTAAGGGTCTTCCTCTACCCCAAATAGCATTTTCATAACTTAATAAAGCCTTTCTTACTTGAAGTGAAAAATACTCCCTGCAGCCACGCATTATCTTAAGTGGCCACCTCTCCGAATTTATATTAAAAAATACTTCAATAATATTCGATTTTAAAGATGTTTCAGTTGAAAAAAAACGATTTAGACTAAAAAAGCTTCTTGCGCGAAGCAGTCCTCGTGCTGCCCAACCCAGGCTCCTGCAATTTGCACTTCTATAAATATGGGACTTTTTTATGCCCTTCTGAAGTATGCGTAAATATATATATCCGCTTTCGGCGGAAAGTGACCTTTAGTTTGCTTCGATGTGGGCCTTGTTAGTGTTTATAGTAGTTAAGGACATGACCTTCAGCCATGAGGAATTAGCATAATCGTGCTGCAAACTCGCGCTCTTGTCAGCATATAGCCGATTTTTGGGCCACAGCATCCGATATGTAAAACTTAAAAAGTTCAAAAAAGTTCGCCTCAAAAGATCTACACCCTCTTTTCGACTTGTAAATGTACCCTATGACTCACTTGTGGTAGATGCATACTCTATTGTCCTTCTTGTCTTCTCTGGTGGTCCAAAGAATTTGGTGGGAACTCCACGAACGCCAGCCGGCGTCTTTAGAAGACGACACAGTCGCGTAAATTTGGTTTCAAACTCTGACCTCTTCAGTGCCTCTCCCTCGCCCTCCCAAGCGTCACCCGTATTCATCTTCTCCGCCTGGTCTTGCGAGTCTAGATTGTCCAATTCCATGGCTTCAAGGGGGGCTCTGGCCGAGCCAGCAGTCCCTGCCATCTTGGGGTTCTTGAAAGCGACAGTTTTCGACTGGTGCGTGGTGGTCTTGGACTTGCCCAGCATCCGTGGAATAAAATTGGTTTTCGGTGGAGGCATCAGGGTGCTGCTGCAGTCGGGTCGGGTGTCTCGGTTGTTGGACAGTCCCTCCGGTCCATTACCTTGATAAAATTAAAGAGATAGGATATAGGATAAACTAGTAACTGGACAGGGTTTCTCATTACCTATGTAATAAACGCAAACTACATTGAGAAGAAGATTTGCTCGCTGGGAAAAGACTTTTATTCGCTTGACATTTCGACATCCGTCCCGGATTCTTCATCAGAGACATGAGCAGAAAGCAATCGCAGAGAAGACTAACATGTACACAAGAATTTGCAGTTTTTATAGGACATAGTTATAACTCCCAATTCTCAAGTTGCATCAATCCAAGGCAAAATAGCTTACTTATAGCAAGGTGAGTTTTAAATATAGACTACAACTCGGTGCATGTCGTCAGAAACATTGCTATTTTTAAAAGATGTAAATTCCCAAGTTTGTTTGACTGAGAGGAAACTTACGCCTCACCCTTTACGTCGAACAGTCAGGTTTTTAACAAACTTTTATTGCCATAATTGATTTCTTAGAATATGTCAGCCATCTCGGATTCCTCCATGTAGCAGAAAGTACTTCTTTTTTTTGACAGATTTGAATAATTATTTTGACCCAATTATGAAAACAATACGGTCTCGATGGGATTAGAACCGACGATAATAAGGGACGCGCTTGAGTACAGGTAGCGATCAAATCAACTGAACTACCAGGCCCCATCGAGAGCCATGCGTTTAATCACATTTGAGTCAAGTTACTCGCCTGACATACCGCAACGTATGGAGTCAACAAATGTTGATATAGTAGACTTATCGCCCAAGCAGAAATTTTTGAGAAATCACTGTAGATTTAAAGATATTTCTATCTCCTCACTTCGTTAATCACTTTTCGCTGTAGGTTTCATCAGTTCAAATGACCGAACAAAGAAAACGCTCTATATGCAATATTTCGACATATGCGAAAGACTAATACTCTTTCGCCAATCAGAATTGACTCCAATTGTGATACTGATTATCGTATAGTGTATTCTCAAGTCATTTCAGTCAGGATAGGATGCTGGCTTTTTAAAGAGCTATGTTCCAACTCCTAGCAAAACGTATCTAATGTAAAAACTGACTAATTAAGTAGCATGCCTTTTTATCATTTATTTTGACTGCCTTGATAAATTTATATATATTTTATGGAAAACACGCACGAGAGAAATTATTTTTTGTACTTTTTTGATAGTAAATTACGCGTTCTATAAATTTTTATACAAACAAAGGAAAGGTTCCAGTTTTAAACAAGTTGCCCAATTTTCTAAACGAGTGAATGCACACTCGAATTCAAGGTTTAAAAACTGCGCACTGTGTGCATCCTGTTTAAGGAAATGTACAGTTTCGCCTACAGTTTGAGGAAGACATTACCCAGTAGTCATCAAATACTGAACTAGATTTGGAATATATTTTATGCAGTATAAGCAGCATTCATAAATTGACAGATACGATTTATTATGGATGAAGACCTGAAAATCGTAAAACAGCTCATAATTAGCAACTTATTTAAAACCAATAGCTACCCTTTATTTGAGTCTAAAATTTAAAGAACGCTTAATTTGCCATCAAGCAAGTACAAAAAATAATTTCTCTCGTGCATGTTTTCCGTAAAATATATTTGAATTTATAAAGGCAGTCAAAATAAATGATAAAAGGCATACTGCTTAATTATTCAGTTTTTACAATAAATACGTTTTGCTAGGAGTCGGAACAAAGCTCTTTAAAAAGCCGGCTTCCTATCCTGACTGAACTGACTTCAGAATACACTACACGATAATCAGTATCACAATTGGAGTCAATTCCGATTAGCGAAAGAGTATTAGTCTTTTGCATGTGTCAAAATATTGCATGATCAACGGCGTCCACTGTTTACGTCCGTTTGCCACCTCCACCCATTATAAACCGATCTTTATCCCTCTTTGTTTGCTTGAAATACCGATAGTTCAACCGTTGCTCTTGACGTTGTCCACTACGAGCCTCAGCAAGCTGAAGCAACACAGTGACTGCGGTGGATTACAGTGAAAGAAGACTCGCCGAAATGCTCGCAAGAGGTGACGATCGGGTGAGCCGAGTACTACTTGAGTCATGGTTCACGGGCCCCAAATCCATCAAAAAGTGCAATGACTTGCCCAATCCATATCCCATGCTGAGATTTAATTTGGCCAAAGCAAGTCATCACTTGGGGAGCGTGCAGGCAACCGCCTCATCGTACGCCAACACCGGAGAGCCAGACGGCCGAGCAATCATCACGCCCGGGCCCACCGCCCGTGATGAAGGTCTAACAGGTCAGAGCCCGCATGCCGTCCAACAAGCAATCCCCGCACAAGAAGGCAATTAACGTTAATTGTCACTGTATGCTAGCAGTAATGACTGTGTCCTATAAATACTGCACACTTCTGTGCATGCTTAACCTTTCTGCTACTCATGTCTCTGATGACAAATCCGCGACGGATATCGAAACTTCAGGCGAATAAACATATTGCACCAGCAATCGAGTCGTCTTCTTCTATTCAATCTACTTCACTCTTTGACCACCCCCACACCGGGACCCGGTTGTCGAGACAGAGTCAAGAAGGCCGAAGATGATTGATGGCACAAACGGCTGGTGCGACCAAAACTCAGCATGCGTACGAAACAGCAGGTCTCACTGGGTAGGCTCCTGATTGGGAGTGCCATAGAGGGCACATAAAGAAGGAACCACTAAGTCTGACTCTCAGCCCGCAGACAGCCACTCCACACAACAAGACACACTGAGCCGAATGTGGTGTCCAAGTTATCCCGTCATTTGGCAACCATCCAAGCCATAGCCTTAAGCGTACCCTGATAGCTTCAAACGCATCAGATTGTTTTTTATAAGGGAAAACATGGGCTGGTTGAACTAAAACGAGATCATCAGTGCACGACTCTAGCGCCGTTCTGAAAGCAGTCCAATTTGGCCTAAATTTGACGAATTTTCCAAGGACATTTATCCACGATGTCGAAAATTGCAGTCATTGACGATGATGGATTGCTTCGATTTCCCACTGTCGCAGTTTATGCGCTTTATTTTATTCTTCGTGAATGGAGGACATTTTTTTCTGAAAATATTGGAATTATATTTTCAACATAAATCATACATATATCGCTCTCTCCTTCTCTCATGACCTGCTTCGTCCTCCGGCTATCTCCTAAAAAGCCATACTCTGAGATAACTTTCGGCCAGGAAGCTGTACCTACTAAGCCTTTTTTCCAAATAAAAATCAGCCAACTCGCGGTGTAAAGGACTTAAAGCGATCAAAGTTGACTCCAAAGAACAGCCAGACGGTGATGGGCATGTGGTTTTTGAGGCCATTAGATTGCCTCCTTTATGGCTGCTACAGTTTAAGCGTTTGTAATTTTGGAAACCAAAAAGGAGGAGTTGAAATGGAGGAAAACAAGGAGCTACGCAATCGGCCAGTAATGTTGAAAGTTGCGCAAAACAAAAACACGAACAGAAATGTGCCGTTGCCTGGCACTGGTTGCCTCCAACTTTCAGCACAGTAAAGAAGGCTGAACCATCTGCCTTTCTTTCCTCTCTCTCCTTTCCCTCGGCAGAATCGTAGTCGGAACAGAAACGGAAACGAAAGCTGGTCGCAAGGCGATACAGCTACGTGGCGGCTGTTTACGAACTGGTGGAGCCTGGAAGCGCTGCTGATTTCCGGACATCACGCAAGAATGATTTTTTTGCGGCACAATTGACAACGGTGCACAGCAAATACACTTGTATTTCAGATGTCTGGTTCCGCCAATGGTCATCATATACGTAACTGCATTTGCCTATGAGTTTATATGTCAGGGAGAGAAAAAAAATCACTTTCAACATTCAAGGTCGTGTTCGGATATACACTTACGGGTTCAGTTCACCTTCTAATTTATCTGAGTTACATAATCATTCTGGAGAATGCTTGTTGTTTCTATATTGCATGAATAAATGTAGGTGTTATGGTGGGAAGAAAGGTTTGCATAGACACTGAATAAACTTCACGTTTTCAAAATTGTACTAATGAAGAATGGGTTCGCCGAGATCACAAGTATCCTTTTAAAAAATCTAAGATAATTTTGGCCAAAAGCATTTTCGAGAACCTTTAGCGCAAACATCAAGTTAACATAAACCCTAAAACGCACTTACGGTTAAAAATCGAGTTTTAACAATGAAAAAAAAATTTTACACGCAGATGACTGCTACAGGGTTGCTTTTCTGCACGTTGTTGGAACTGTCACTCTCCCGTGCGCCCACGGACATAATTAGACTATAGGGCCTTGCGCTTGCTCGGAAATGTCTGGACAGTAATAGAAAGGAAGAAGCGAGTTCCAGGACGAAGGAGACATGGACACTAAAACAATAATTTTATGCCCTTGGCGTTTTAAATTCTCTCTCCAACGTATCGTCAGAAAAAATTGCAGAAAAGGGTAATAGGGGGCACCAGACCCTATTATTTATAAAACTTTGTTTCCAGGCAATGCCCTTGTGAAGCAGCTACTATCCGGTTGATTTCTAGCATTCTTAAAAGCTGACGAACCTGTAAATCAAGGGCTAAGTACTAAACACAACATTCAAGTGAACCTTTGCTACCATCTTAATTGATGCTGACGAATTTGAACATAAGTGAGTACTCATCCTGTTACCCTTGGATTTTTGCAGCCAAAACTCTACATGAAAGGAATGTCAACCAATATTTTTGACTGTGACGCGATATTGACGACGCAAGAAGACTCTTTATAGACAGTAATTGAAGGATGCGCGAGGAGATGAGAAAAGGCAAATTTCAGTAGATATATGAAACAGGGGAAGATCCAGACGTATTATTTGTGCAAAATTTGAAGGTCACAGACAAAGATAGAATCTACAATGTGCACTTCGTAGGATAAGAGAAGGAATCCGATATCGCAGTTTCTACGTGCTCCTAGCCTCCTCTCCCTACTTCTGTAGTTGTTGTTGCTTTCGCACTTGAATCAGAAATCCCAGCAGTCGAGAATTATTATCATAACTAAATCAAATGGCAGCAAACTAGTAGTTCAAAGCTCAGTTCGCAGGGGAGTCTTGATAAAGCAACAAGTTGGCAGTTTTCTGCCCAGTGGGCTCTAGTGGAACTGTTTGTTTGTTTGTAGGATTTATATGTCTGTGCTAGGTAAACCCTAAATAGGCATTTAGTAAATGCAAACCCTAAGTACTCCTACTGAGATTAGAAAACGGTTCACAGCTTAGATGGTCCAGACAAGAGGAACTCTAGCTCCTTTATTACCGCCGGTTGCGTTGACAGTGAGCGTAAGGGGATGGTATAAGTCGGACTGAGAGGTAGGCTCCAATGACTCCTTCTTCTTAGACCCCCACACTCGATGGGATCCGCACCAGGTATAGTGGCAACCCTAGGGGGGAACTGCATCTTCCCCACCTACAGTCGTTTTGACTTTGTCGTGACGGTGGGCCCGGTCGAAGGAGGAGGGAGAGTGTGCGGTACATGCAGCACAAGTCTTAACTCACCGTCTCTGACACACCTTGCACAAGGTGGACCTCACCGGTTAAACGGTAGAACTGTTAATAAGTCTAACAATATATCCCATAAGACAGTTTATTAAGCTAGATTTTATTATTCTCTCTGTAACTCTATGGTTTCCTCCACCAAAAAGCAAACGCTAAAACTAAACTGGAGAACAAGGTGCGCCAGAAAGATGCAGAATAGTCTTGGTTACGTTTCCTTTAGACAATAAGTATGCATAAGTATGGTCATTTTTGCATCAGTAATAAGACTTACTCGAACTTGCTGACAAACGACTGGGAAAGCTAGCTCCCGAGTCAACGCTCTCTCTTGAATTCGTTGACGCATTTAGGGACAAGGAACAGCCTCCGTCCGCCCGAGGGAGGCGTGAATACCCCGGAATGTTTGGAGGTGGCGGTCTTTCCGGTGCGGCATTAATCGCAGTCTTCAGTCGTGACTTTGCCAAACTGGCGTCAAAGTTCCACCTGCCCGAACAGTAATTGCCAAAGGAGACTTTCTTTTTGGCTAGATGTTGACTGAAGTTCTCTGTTCGTAAGGTTTGTAATCCTTCGTGACTTCTACGGTTGAACGGGAGTGGCGCGTTCTGGCTTCCCACAACAAGATCTTCAAGGGAGTCTGCCAAACGCAACTCCATGTCGGATGGATTTCCCTTTTCAATAACGTTTAACGAGGACAGGGGGTTTGTTGAGCTTCTTAGGGAGTTTTGCCTTGCCAGAGTCTTCTGGGTATACTCCACGAAGCAATTTGTCCTTCCTATTGATGGACAACGAGCTTATTTAAACATACTTAAAAGTTGCTACTTGGTAACGTTAAAGTAGAAATATTAAAGTATCTAAGTTTTTGCCATTGGAGACAACAAAGGCGGGTGTCATCAAAATACTGTTTCTCGATTGCACTTTCCATATCCAATTCCAGATGGCACTCAGTAATAAGATACAATACATAGGTTAAACTCAAAATGCCCAAAGTGACTACCGGGAGTTAACTTACGTGGATTTACGTCCGGACACTTGCTCAGATGAAGATCAACTTTGAACGTACCGGGGGTAGCTAAAAGCGCAAAAAGTTATAAAATAGAAGTTTTCGAATTTGTAGAATTTCCTTCATACTTTTAATACCAACAGCATCTTTGAGAACTCAAAATACCATACGATCTCAGAAGAACCTTTCTAGTTACGTATTGCGAATGCAAATATTTATATTTCGCATTGAACTGAAATATCAGGTCATTACCGTCTCAAGGGAAATAAGGAAGCAAAATACGAATTTAAGGCCCGCAAACACATCGAATCTGACAGGTAGAAGTGCTTTCCTCTAACTCCCTTATAGATTTAAACTATTTTAATAGCGAATATTGTTAACGTTTTAAATCTGATTTGGCGAAACGCTTATGTTTCGACCATTTTGAAATTTGCCTGTCTTCGGAGATCACCTATGTAAGCGGAATGTGTGCAGCATACATACAAATTACTGGTATAAATGCTAGGAATGACGACTAGGGTCCTGTTGTCCAAACAAGAACTACTAGATTACACTTTTTCGTTCTTAGGCAACGATATTCTTCCACTCATAAATGTTACTTAGTAGAATGACTAAGTGAAAATATTCTGCGCAGATTTCCGTCAACTCCTTTTCTAGTGTTACCTCTATTATTCCGTCTGTGTTTGGGAAAAAGTGATCAAATACTGATCCTTGTGCATTTACAACGTGTGCATGATCCAAATATTGTCACAGAATACGCCTAACCAGATAGTATTTTCACTTTGTGTTTTTTTAAACGTTCGCATAGTTGACTTTGAAAAACATACGAAGAGGCGCCGCAACATAAAAATTACTAATGCAAGCCCAGTGTCTGTTCACGTTTTTTTACTGCCAAAAGGTCCAAAAATGAAAAAAATATGCTTTTTGAATAGTCTCGTGATGGATAAAACAATCCATTCCGCCAGCAGACCACACCACCTGACAGTCGCAAAAGGTGCTGATTGTTTAACTACAACAGCACCAGATGGCTAGAGCGCCAGCTGTACTGAAGTCTTCTTTTTCCTGGCGTGGGCTCAAATACCACCGAAAACGTCGAGCTTCTTTACAACTGGGTCAAATGAATGATTAAAATCTGCCAGCTCCCTCTTATTAATTTTGCCTGGTAATCATTTGGCGGATTCTAGATTGACTGTTTAGGTAATCCTGCTTGGACAGTCACCTTTATGTATCATAACTGGTAGACTCCACACCCTACAGTAGGTAAAGCAGTTAAATCGACCCATGCGTGATTGATCTCGCAGCTCTCTGTAGGGCCTCGTAGCTCAGGTGAATAAAACATTGGCTATATTAGAGCTTTCCTCTTGTTTTTGAAAATTGGATAAGATAAATTATTGGAGTCTACCAAAATTGTCTAGTAAAAATGGAATGTTTGGAACGGAAACGAACCTTCACACAATTCATCAAATGCATCATGCTGGAATGTTAGTACATCGCTATAGGCCTCACAGGAGTGGAAGTTTAACCTAAAAAAGGACAATTAAACAATGCTCAATATTATTTTTCATTTGAATTATCTAATAAGAGAGCTTTTGATAAGTTTAAGAGTTTAAAAACTGAGATACAAGTTTGTGCAAAGCTTGGAGATCAGCTTGGAATTATACGTTTCCTTATTAAAAGATGACATTCGAAAGATGCTAGTCTGGTCGGAATCATAGAATTTGCGTCAATTTCGAGAGACTATGAGGGTAGAATCATCTATTCAGGCACAAAATGAAGAAATTAGACCTCTCCTTCAAGTTTGTACAGATAACGAGGCGATTCAAGCTTCAAAGACAAAAATAGCGAAACTTTTCAACTAGTAAACATGCTGACTTGAAGAAAAACGAAAAACAATCAATATGCGTAAAATTCTCACCGGAAGAGACGTTGACGAACGGATTTTCGTTCACAAACTCGATAACATACAAGAACGACATCACCCCGCAACATGATCGGGGCTTCACAAAATTGGATCACAAGTTGATTGTTTGGTTTCCCATTTACCTTGCTAAAATTAACACGGGAAACCGGGATAAGTCAGGACACCTTCGGTATAACAGGTCTAGAAAGTCATGCGAGTAGCATTTACCTTCTCCCAATAAAGAAAGTCATATAATTGGTATGCAAATACGATGGAGAGCATTGATAGTAATTAAGATGTCATATTAACCCACTTTAACTTAAAATATAGCATATTTATATTTTTCAGTTAACCACTTAATTTAAACGCTTCTATGAAATTGCTGACTTCTTCTCTAGTGTCAATCGCTTCCTCCTTGAGAAAGTCACCGACTTATACGAAAAAAATAGTTTTCAAAAATATGATCCATTAGATACTGGCCCTATTTCGATTGAAACATGCAGAAGTCGATTAATTAAAAGTAGGTACGCTGTGACAGACTTGTTGGCTGCCATAACAGTCAAAATATCAGAGAAGGGATGACGAGGTCCTGAGATGTGGAGTCTACGAGAATGATTTCTGGAGGCGGAGGTGAATCTGAATCTCGAGCATTAAGCGTTCGTAAATGTATCAGAGATCTGTTGGCGCACCGAAGACTGCAGTCGCGAATCTATATAGCTTTGATTCGCCCGACGAAGCAGCCACTATATCGAAGAAGCAGGGGCTATGTTTTCATGAATTTGTCTGTAGTAGCGGAGACTTTTACACCGGTGACATCGATCTTCCTTCTTTTATCTGTCCTCTTCGTATCAGAAGTTCAGAAAACGATGACTGGAGATAGACTAGATCACAGCGAGTGACCAGTTGTTCACCGAACACTTAACTCACACTACCGGATTATAAATTGGTCGGGTATCATAGTAGTCACTACAACCAAGTTCTTAATTTCAAGTAGAACATTAGGCATCAGTTGGCATGCTTCGAAGCTATTTCTTCATGCAAAGTTCCCCGTAAAAGTGATAACTCATCTAATATGCATATTTCCGTGGATTTTAACGACCCCGAGAAATTAAAACATCTCTTTCAAAAATATATTTAGGTATCTGTCTGAACGGTAGCTACTTTTACAACTTAAGTAAACGTATTTACCAAAAACAATTTTTCAAAACTTTGGTTTAAATTTTATGTGATAGCCCATCCCTTCTAACTTGTTTGAGTCAGCAGACGACGTCCTACACGGTGAAATTTAAAAAATTCAAGGCTGGGAAATTTCTTTCCAGTCCTAACACGGGCAATCAAATCGCAAAATCTGATCACTGAAAAGAAAAAATGGAGAGAATGCGCAAAGGCTTACCACGTTGCGGTAGTGTAGATGGGCCGCAGAGGCAAATAGGAGTAGAACTTGAAAAAAACACTGATGCAGCTGTCCGCGAAGAGGGGAAGATTGAAGATGGCCATGCAGTGGATGGACATAGTTGCTCGCAGTAGGCCCATTCGACGATAGGGGGAGAAGAGGGACATGTACTCGGCGTACCTAGGAGAAATGAGCTCCAAAAGTAAGAAAAGGTTCAGACTGGCAGTCCTAGTAATTCACGATATCTGCATTTGATTCAACTATGTTTACTTGTGTTGAACGATACACCGTAATAGTAGCAGAGATACTACCTAAAGTCCTCATATAAACCCCTGAAGTATACCAATTGACTGCAACTTACTTTCTAAGCAGACGAAAAAGCTGCAATTTCACAACTGGAGTATTAACCAGAAAACAAACCAGAAGTAAAGTGGTTTTAACCCATTGATTAGCCGGACCTCTCGCAGCTGTAGCATACACTGGCAGGATATCAACGAAAACACGCGTAAAACCTTTTAGTTAGTACTTGTGCTGCCAGTAAAATCCCAGTATGAACCACTAGCCATCCATTGGCAGTTAAATGAAATGTAGAGGATTATTCCGCGGTGACGAGTGAGGTACGTCGGCCCAAATACTCATCATGTTTAGATCTGCGTCTTTGGGCCTTTGAATATATTCTTATTCACTCCACCTCGGCGGTTTATTTCTTACTGCAATTATATTTGATAATGATCTCATTAAGCAACACCAAACATGCCGTTAAAGTAATTTTCATTGCGTTTCTTGGTACATTTATGGTCTGCAGTCCTGAAAAAGCAAATAAACAACCTGAGTAAATAGGCAGATATGGTACGTAGGCGAAAAACATACCGAAGGAACGCCACAGAGGGACACACGCTGCCGTTGGGATAACCGGATATATACTCCTTGATACATCGGCTGATATTCATATTTTTCCTAAAAGGGAACACACCGTTTTTCATTTAAAGTCATTGAAAATCTTAATATAACAACAATCATAGAGCAGATGTTAATGGAGATCTCACTTAGTCTTTTACTATACGGTACCAAAAGATAAATGAATAAAAACGTTTGCGTGGATAAAGAAGCAGACTTGTCGAGCAAGGTGTTTCGGAGAAACAGGCCTTAAATTGCAGTCCTGCCAACATGAACACAAACTAGAGGCCCGGAGACAGCTTGCAGCCCACATCGGAGAGACTCGCGACCAGTTCAATATCCAAGGACTGACCACCGTTGGCCGGGGAATCTCAAAAGCCCAAAGACTGACGCTTAAGGCATGATAATTTGATGCTGACTTCGTCAACGGGCATGTAGACCTTCCCGCGGCCTACCAAGCCTTGCGATATTATGCGAGAAGAGGACAGAAAGAGGTCAAACCGAAAGTAAGCATTGTAAGCGAAGCCAATCCCACGAGGAACCCATCGGAAGAGGAGGCAGGATTACCAGGAACCTGTACTGTTGCGACAAGGAACTACAGTAATGGCTGTTTATGACCCTGAACGACCCCCGACTCCGCTGAAAGTTAAGTAGCGTACACCACTGTAATCGTCTCCCTCCCATCCTTTTTGGCTGCTCTTTCCTACCCCTCGACGACCCGATGACCAATGCACCCTAATGTGCTTCGAAAATTTTATTTCCGACAGCATCATTTCAGGGGACACTTATTTGCTGAAAAACACAGTTAGCTATCAATTACTGGATAATGGGCGTGAAAAAATGGAGCAGAAGTAATTTGAGGAAAACAAATATGCTAAAAACTCCAACATTACAATAAGTTTGCCCAAAATGTAAATGAGGGCGTCTGGTGCAGTATTCTGGACCCCGATTGCCAACAAAAGCGGTATCACTGAAACAAATCCACACATCATTCGGGTGGTTATTTACCTCACCGTGGAACGTAGTATTATTATTATTATTCAACGCAAAGCTAAAAACCGACCAGAAAGAAGGACAATTCCAGTTGGCCATAATTTCTCAAAATTAAAAAAATTGACCACTTGGCGCACTGTGGCGCACTAAATGCCAGCTTGTTCCCTATTTCCAAATAGAGATTTCAGTTTAGGTTCAACTATAGCGGCAGCTCGTGCGGTCTGTCCGAACACAACCATTCTTTGACGTGCTGGCTGTGGAATGATGACTGCCGCAAATGTCTGTTCGCCTATAACCCCACAGGCTACCTACTGCGAAATCATAAGCCTAGAGGGAGCATAAAGAACTTATGGCTTATTATTGGCAAGGATTTGCGGTCAGTTGCCGTCCTGAGATAACGGGGGTCGACACAAATGCACAGAGCCAAATTAGCGCACAAGCCCTCCTGTCCAGAAGTGGCATGGAACCGGCGAGGTCAGAGAAGTGCAACAGGGAGTGTGGCAATCAGGTCACACTAAGGGGAAGAAGAATGTAAGACAAGAGTCAATGACCAGTTTAAGGAGACTTTTTGTACAGCAGTTTTTCTCCATCTGTCTGCATCAAACTTCCACGGGGGAACGATTACTGACTAGGCTAACAGGCCTAAGAAACAGCATATCTCGAATCTCTGAAGGGTTTTAAATAGAGTATGTTTCATTGTGAGAACTTGAGAATTCGAGAAATTAATAGAGCAAAGCCTTTTTTAAACCTCATTTTGATTTAAGAAAAAAAGTATGCTTTCATTAGTACAGGAGGTATGGAGGCCGGAGTTTTTCACGAAGACTTTTAACAATATTTACGGGTGAAAGAAAAACGAGGGAAGATGTCGGCTTTTTGCTTAACTTAGTTTAAGTATTGAAATGTTTGAAAAACTCGCATTCAGTTTTTCTTTGATGGCGATAATGAGCCGCGTTATATATTAATTTTACCTTTTATTGACATGAAGTTAATAAATCTTACATATAACGCTTGTCAAAGATATGCTACAAATAACCAAGTTACGCATTCCATAAAGAATTATTTTTATCGAAGTTTTTATGATTAAAATCGTAAGAAATAGTGTGAATACCTATCAGAGTTATCGAAATCTAGCAGTCATACGATCTCTAAAGAACTTCGCTCGTTTATCAAGAGGACCGGAGAGAAAAATTCCGGTTAAGCGTAATAAATTTGCCCATTTGCGTAGAGCTTTACAAGTGGCAGATTTTGGTCGGAATAGGTGCTAGAAAGCACTCGTTAATTGAAACGTATGAACAGCCATTTCCATGAGAAAACCTTTACCAGCCTATAGTCACAGTTTTAGGTCTATAAAAGAAGGTAATTCCTTTAGGTTTTACTGCGGATAGGCTTTGAACGTTTCGTAGTGGTAAGCCTCATGTTTAGAAACGACAAGTCAAAGTTGGAAGGCTGGTGGTCTCACAACTAATGCCTCTGATGATAGTCTTTTATGTAGCCGTCTAATTATTTGTACATACTTTTGACTACTGTTATCCTACCTGTTTTGGTAGCATTTCTGGACATTTTTTGTCTACCCTTGTAAGTAGTCCAATCTTTCTCTCCTCAGGAAAACAACTCAAGACTGAAAAATCCTACATCATGAAAACTAGGAAATGCTTGATTTCCGGTGGTAAGACGAGGCGTATACAGTCGTCAGGCCGTACACAGCTTATTCATGACCAACTGTGAAATAACGCCTAGTCATTCAACGGGAGATGCGTCATCTTTCTCGTATGATGTGGAACCTTTAGAAGAAGCCCAATAGTTTTTGCGATGCTTTTAACTCAAACAATACTGAGGCGATCCTGCATGACTGATCAGCGCGAGACGCAGTGCTAAGTCAGCTTCCGCATGGTAACTAATTGACTTTTGACCAGAATTATCTCTAGCTAACTCTGTGATAAATGAGGGGAAAGAAGTTTGTTCTTAAGATAAATATGCACTGGTCCTCGATATCTTTGCTGATGACGTAGAACACTTGTTGGGCTTCATTTTTTAGAAAGTGCGGCCTCCTTCCATTGTGACAGATCTCGCAATTATGACAAACTTTCCGATTCTCATGCAATGCTTACACAACCTCCTGTCTCTGAAGTTAGCAGCAGAACGGACAAAGTCAACAGTCTGCTATAAACTTCAATTCGATGTTCACCGCATGTGCCGGGTGGCATTATGGGCGCATTTAGACTATAGTTTTAACGGGTATTCGCACCATCTATCACACTCTTCTCTCTTTCATCCTCCTGGACGTAGCGGCGAGGCAGAAATAAGGCAATCGGAGGCAGGCACGGCCGCAGTGACCGTCAAGGCTAAACAGCCTACCCATGTTTGCCGCACATGACCTGGTCCGTGAACGATAAGCCAGGTTTTTCCAGAAGCGAGGAGGTTGCTCCACTCAAATAAAAGTGGAAATGCTACAGAGCTGTCACGTTGACAAGGGGTCATTGCAGCCTCATTCTCTGTCCTCAGGGACAGGAGTTATTCCGTCAGTTGACGTTTCGGTGCTCTTGCGGCGAGGACAGAGTCCCCAGAGTCGAGTTCATCATATCTGTTATAACGACGGGTTCTGCGTCGTATACCCTGGTTGACTGGCTGAAGACGGCTAATAAAGCAGAAATAGCCATCCTAGTCTATCTTGTCTTTGTCTTTGTCATGCTGTGACAACTACCCCTTCCCCTACCTTCTCAGCTTGTGCCCACACCCAAGACTAATAGCTTCTACTCTGTTTACCTCTCAAGTTTCAGTTTTCTGGGCCGACACTTAATCGAACAGGTTATCGATCTTGTTAATAGGCAACGACTATTTGCAGTTGAATAAGAGGTCGCAAAATTATATGACGTCAATAAATCCTGCTGATCTCGTGATCTTTGCCTTGTTAATATTTTTTCCGGACAAAGCAGTTTTAATTTCTCGATAAAGTCCTTCTGCACATAAACATACAGCACATATGTATGTATACGTCATTGGACAGCAATACGAAAAAAGACTAATTTTTTATGTGGAAGAAAATGTCCAGTCTGTCAAGCTTAGAGGCTGATTAAAGCGCAGTTCAGACTATGCAGCCATTAAAAAATGTCCGTAAAGCTGAGTGTTCATTTCTTCGCGGCAGTTCCCCCGAATATTTAGACATAACTCAGTTATTTGTCTTTATTCCTGCAAAACCTGACAGTCTCATGAGTGGATGCACATTATTCCAATAACAACCTTCCTGCGTGCCATTTGCGCTAGAAAGTTGCATGCTGGTGAGTTGGAGTAAAGTCTCAATCTGCTTAGCAACCTCACATATATGTGCGCGCTTTAGGAGCATAGCGAGCATTATCCGACGGTAGTTTATGAGTCCCATGCGGAACGTGTCTTATGTGCGCGGAAGCATCCGCTAGTGAATCATGCATCACCGCAATATGCAGACGCGCCAAATCCCATTTGTTTTCTGACTCTCCCTCTTGCAGCATACAATGTCTGCACCAGCGGCCTGTAGTGGCGGTCTTTGAATAGACCAGCGCAGCTGGCCCAAAGTTGGCCCGGTTGCTGCTAGTTGAGCAGGTGCATGAGTCATCAGCATCGTCATGGTGGCTGCATGGTTTGCACCTCCCGTCACCTCCGCGTGGCGGACCGCGTGTGCACGCACAATGGTGACCCACTGTGCACTTCCTTGCGGCGGTTGTCTGACTGAGTGCCAAAACTGGCACAGACGCCGCCGCGACTGGTCAACGCAGGTAACGACACACGGCAACTCATATACCCTCAGTCGACATTTGGAACTGAGGTAGCGTAGTCGGCACGAAACTTTGCGGACATTAAATTGGGAGCAGATGCGTTGCGAGTGACCTACTCTCTGGGCGTAACAACGCAGTTGATGGGCTCTCACAGCTATGGCCCACATAAATATTGGGCATATATGGCAGAAATTCGAAAAAGAATTCTTTCTGGTTTAACGTTTTTTTTACGTGAATAAATGTTTTAGAGACATTTAGCGGTCTTACTGACGTTTTAAGTTCAAGATGTCCGAATTCGGTAGAGACCTACTTGGAGAATACCACTAAAACAAACCTTATTATAAAACGCCAAAGCTTATAGCCACGAAGACTATTCAGAATACGTCATCCAACCCATTTTACACACAAGTACTGTCACAAAAGAGGCTTTCGAATGACTTGTATTATTCGAGGATTTTGGCGCAAAAGTTACGTGCAAAAGGACGCGATGTATGGTGCCAGCACTACGCGGTTAGTATGATTGTTATGAAATCTAGATGAGTGTCCCAAAGTTTCGGCTGAAATGTAATTGAATCGAATGTTATCAGGCACGTCCGAGACTGTTTTCGTCGCACAGAGCCTGCAGAGGAATTTGATAGTGCATCTACTCTGCCACTTGCTCCTGTAGATCAGGATGCATTGGCCGAACGAGGGGTCTGAAACAGAGAGTACGCGAACACATACCGGCCTGGTAAAGTAAAAGTTCAACTATATCGACCTCGAATACTATTCTGGCACACCTTGTCGATAGAAATAGCCGCATACAAATGAAGCGTTTCAGGTGTTCTATCGGACACCAGCCAACTTCTCCAAGGGCGCACGACAGCGGGTGCTATGGAGTTTAAAGGCGTTAGCCTGACACTGAACGGATACTGAACAGCAAAGGCAGTGGCTATGAGGCTATCGAATCCAGTGCTGTGCTGTCAGAGGACGCTAACACATGCTCTTCCACTTTCGTGGCCGACGTTGACGCCAGGTGGTGATCGCATATCGACCCAACCATCTAGTAACTGTTGTTCACTCCGTGCAAGTGACAGTTGTTATCACTCCACGTACTTGACCCACGACCAAAGCTCACAATCGGTCCTCATTTCCTCCCCTTCCCCCCCCCACTCCCCAGCGCAAGGACCTCTACACGTCGATCTTGCCATGCGGGCGGCGTGAAAACTATGAGTTGTAGTCATATGACCCTATATTATTTTCCTCTCCCCCTCACCCAGCGCAGGGACCTCTACATGCCGATCTCGCCACGCGGGCGGCGTGAAAACGATTTTAATTATCCCTGCAATTGTACTGGCCTGATGATGAACTGCTGATAATATGTGTTTGCTGAAAAAACTTTCCAGTTTAAAGATGAATTTAAGCGGTCATAGTTTTTGCAACTGACATGCAGACTTTACCGTGGGGTCCTGAAAACTTTAAATTTCACTGAAAACACCCACCTTTCCATGGAATCACAGAAGCAGGCATAGGAGTAGAGGAGAATGAGGAGTCGCTGAAGAGCTGCAGCACTCTCCGCGTGGAACAGGACGGTGTGTCGGGGATCGAGGGCCAACCAGTCGTAGAAGACCTCACAAAACGCAATCATTGACTCGAGATCGGGCGTGCCACAGAGATCAAAACAACAGTCAACGACCTGCAAGAAAATAATGCAATGGAAAAGGGAGCTGACCAGTTGGCGTAGCCAAATGTGCGTGAATTGTTGGCAATGAAAATCATTGCATTTGTAAAGAATCAAACTGGATAAAAAATTACTTATGCTTTCTTGGATAGACCATTCTATCTAAATCCTTCAATATAGTCTTGAACATGAGTCAGTTAAGGATTGTCAAGCACCGGATCGATTTGTTTATTATCCTGAGCTTTCGAACTCTTTAAGAGGTTCATCGTCAGAGGTAAGAAATAGCAACAAAAGGGAGGCGACTCATAGTTGGTGTACACCAAGCCACTGTCAGGAGTCGTCAGATCGTAAGGAGGTAGGAAAAAAACTATTCAGAGAAGGAGGGGAGGGGCGCAATTATACGTTAATTATCTGTCAGTGATTTCAATGTTCTTCAGGACATCAGCAACGAGAATGGGGGCAATAAAAAGAGGACGTGGGCCAATTAACTGTGGTAGACGTCTGGGCTCGACGATCTTTCTTCCTTACCCATGCAAATACCTGGAACGTGAGCATCTTCATTCATTCAGTTAGTTTAAAACAAAATCTAGAACTCTTGCCATTGCCTGACAAGTCTCCATAGACTAAGGAATATGTTGAACAAACTGGGTTGGATGCAGGCTTATCAAAAATTATCATATTACGTGGTAAGCGACAGTCGTACAGGCCCTGCCAGAAAGGGATACTTAATTTTTTAATTTCTCCTTCTGATCGCCGTCAGAAATTACTTTGTCTGGAGATTAAAAAAGCTGAGCTTTCAAAAACCGGTATATCAACCAGAAATCAGATAGGGAAAGCTGAGCGACTCACTGATGAGCCGGAGCCCTCGCAGCTGTGTCAAGCAGCGGCAGAATACCGGCGAAACACGTGTCTGGGCCTTTTAGCGAGTACCTAGGCTGTTAGTATGGTAAGTGACAACGTCAATTTATACTACTAACGACTGTCTGAGGGCAGCATGTGTATATTTCACAGGGGTTGACGGGTTTCAACACGAATATACACTTACAATTTTGGTCTTCGCCTATAGACCTTCATTATACTGATATAGACCGCGATCAAAAATTAATTTGTCTCGAGATTTAAAAAAGCTGAACTTTCAAAACCGGTATATCAACCAGAAAGCAGATAGGGAAAGCTGGGCGACCCACTGATGAGCTGGAGGCCTCGCAGCTGTGTCAAACAGTGGCAGAATACCGGCGAAACACGTGTCTGGGCCTTTTAGCAAGTACCTAGGCTGTTAGTATGGTAAGTGACAACGTCAAAAGCTATTTTAGTTAAAAATGACTGTACTGACATGGAAATGGCTGTTTTGTCTCTAAAATACTCAGAGAACCACAACAAAGTGACTGGGCGTAGATTTACATGATGCAAATTCTCAAAAATGGGTAGAGTTCGGTTAACGTAGCTCACCAGTTAGACATTGGTTTCTGTCGTTAAACTTCTAACAGTATTACTTGGTCAATAGGTTCTCGAGCTTAATATGCGTAAAAAAACTGCTTACTGCCAAACAATATCATGAGGGTTAGGTTAAAGAAGCAGTTGTGGAATGTTAAAGAAATGTATGCCTGAAAAATCCCCAAAGCTCTTTGATTTTTGAGGTTATAACAATTTATTTATCAAATTACTACTCAAATCCTGAAAAACCGTAAAAAGATGTCCTCTTTGAAAGAGAAGATGAAAATGGTTTTAAGGGTGAAAAAACGGACTACAGAGTGAAAAAAATGAATCATTATGCATAATTGCAGTGTGTTTGTTGTAATTCACAGAACCTTGTCCTATCATATTTCTTGCTGGTATAAGGCATGCAACCACAAGCTTGAAAGTAGTCTGTTAACGATTTTAAATCCTTGGATTTAGCCTATCTGTCTTGAGTAAGGAAGGAACTACAGGAGTTGCACCCCGTCTCAGAATGCTGGTCCAAAGCCATACAGACTGCTGCATAACTACAAACATGAAGAAGTTATACCAAAAAAACACAAGACAAACCGAACTAAGTCATTTCCTGCGAAGCGGTCGTCATCAGCCCGACCTCAACCTCAGACGGGATGGACCCCTACCTCCGCGGCAGCGCATTGGTTCAGTGAACAATAGGGCTGAGTCTGCGGTCTGTTAGATCTGCAGCCAGTGATGAATGGCCAAAAATCGGACGAAACTATTCTAGGCGATAACACAGAAATAGGAAGTCCCTTCTAACATAGGTGGTATTGCGCTAAGTTTCGGAAAAGGGGAACCTATTGCCATGTTCTAACACTGTATTGCAGAGGTTCCTATTCCCGCATGTGACTCATTTTGGATGCTCTTGTATTTTCTCCTCATATAGATCTTCAACAATCTGTCGATTTTGAGTGTCACCGCCTTGTTGATAAGCCGATTACTTGCGCACACTGACAATCTAATGTCAGACTTTAGGGCTGCCTGTGAAATTGGATTGGGCGCTGATAATGATACAGCGATCTATCAATTTTGAAGTCATTGACCGCCCAACTGGGAACCCTCTTCGACGAACAGAAAGTGACTTACAATACAAGGAAACATGCGAATCCCAGAAGGCAGAAGATTCAGTCGCTGAGACAACAGTTTTATTCTCCTGACGTTTCGAGTACCATTGCGAATTCTTCATCAGAGACGTGAGAAGAAACCCGTTATATTTTCATAGGAAGTTGCAAAATTTAGTTAATTGTCCTCTTTTGTGTGCATTGCTGACCGTGATCTGCTAAAATTGCATCACGCATGATTGAATTGGACGTGATGATGGCTCGGCCATCTGGTTCCTCCAATGTAAGCGTAAGATGATACGCTGGCCTCTGCGTTCTCCAAGTGGTCACTTGCTTTGATCAAACTGAGCCTCAGCACTGAATATATTGCGGGCAAGTCGTTGCACTTGTTTATGGACCGGGGGCCCGTGAACCATGACCTAATCAATTCTTTGCTCAAACGATTATCACCTCGTGCGAGCATGTCGGCCCCATTACAGTTGAATGCGTGGCCAGGTCTTGTCGAATGAGCCGAAACTTGAGAATTAGCATCATTTCATCGCACCGCTGTTGCGTGTTCGGCAAGTCGCGTCTAGAAAAGTTTGCCTGTTTCTTCGAAGTAGTTGCTTTGTCCGCAACTGCACCAGATCCTATAGGCGACTCCAGAGGCTTCTAGACTGGGGGCTCGTGAACCCTGACTCAAGTAATTCTCGGCTCATCTGCACGTGTCTCCCATTCCTGTTACTATTTTCTGGTCATGTCTCTGATGAAGAGTCCGCGAGGCACGTCGAAACGTCAGGCGAATAAAAGTGTTGTCTCAGAGATCGTATCATCCTCTTCATCTTCTTCTTTGAAATTAACTCAATTTAAGTCAACTTAGTTGCAAATGTGCACACCTCAGAGCACATTGAAGCATTGCCAGTCTACATCCCCTCGACCTAGTTTAGTAGAATTCATTTCAGTTTAAGTTGCTCCACTGGCCAGTCAATCGCTTGACTCCGACATCGAGGGTAAAGTATTGCCCTGCCCCATGCAGCACAGCGCGTGCAGCGTGAAATATAAAATGGAAAGGAGGAGGAGCACTTCACGGTCGTGTCACGTCATCGTTCAGACAGGCTGCAGATTGGCAAGCAAGTCCGGCGTCATTTTTCATCAGGCTAAACACGCGCGTGAAAACATGCGCTGTCACGAATGCCCCTGACCATCTTGCGGTTGCGCGCAGGGCTGCGGGCAGCTGCTCAACGCAGGCCACAACCGGCAGAACAAAATGTGGTCCAGCACAGGCCATACACGCCAGACGTGACGCCCTTCTTTTTGTTTTTGCGCCCTCGACTACACTTGGTTGCTTTGGCTATGGAAACCGCTATTTATTCCGCACTTTATTCACGGGGGCTTTTTCTTAAAGCTGTATTGATTAGACTACTGCGGCGATGATATGCGGATTTTTTGATAGACTTTGTTTAACCAAACTACTATAATGAGGTCATCTGGGCAATACACTAGCACCGTTTTGAAGGAAGTAAAATCCGGCACAACATTTTCCAATTATTCACTGACGGTTTTTCTTAATGTGGAGCGTTGTATTTTTGAGACCTTCCGGGGTTATCTGTATTGTGTACCTCTCTTAGCCTCCAGTGGGTGGTTAACTTTCTTTGCTGAAAAGTTTGAAATTATATTTGCAAAATAAAACGGGTCTCGCTTTCTCATGATGGGACTAAATCCAACGAGTTAATAGGAGAATACGCTGTAAAAGGAAATATTGGAGCCTAAAAGGGCAGACTTTTTTTATAGAGAACTCTGTAAAAAGCAGTTATTGAAATGTGCGTTGGCGACAGAGATGCGTGAAGTTACTGTACAAAACAAATGTAACGCATTTAGAGAAGGAAGTTTTGGTATATCGTCGGGTAGATGCTGGGAAAATAATGTGTTTCTACATTATAAATCAAGGAGGTGGATTTGAGTGACTACCAGTTACCGAGCGATAGTGCATAAGTGGCTGCAAGCAGGCATATGTAGGAACCGGAGCACGGAAATGGCTATTGGCTGTGGTCGGAATCGTACGGAATTTTATTGTGTCGCAAGCACTGGAATTCGGTAGGTGACAACAACAGTTGTAGCTTATGTGGTGTTCGATGAGCTATGGTGGACCAAAAATGGGTAAGCTTGCCTCTTCATGGCACGTGTTTATTGAGTACCAGAGTCCTCGCGCATGTTTATAAATAGTACGTTAAATGTTTTGGGCAATCCTTGGAAAACGGCTTCCATATTCCGTCAGGCCTAACATGCGATCATATCAGCGCTCGTTGTCGGCTCAGAAAGTGAACTGGTGCATGGAAGTGAGAAAAAAGTACGAGACCGGTATTGGTGGATCCACTCTCACGACACATTAGAAAATTTGTTACTTTAATTTATCACAAAGTACCCAACTTCATGTCTTGAAAGTCTGCCGACTATTGGTGAGATACTTGAGTCCTTCTGAGGACTGGAAATCAGATTGCAATGGCTCCCCTCATTGAGGTTGACCTCGAGCTTCTCCCACCTGGGCGTGTGTGTGGCACGTATAGAGGGGCTGTTTCGTTTTGCTAGTCCCTGCGTCTGCACCTAATCCAGATCATGCTGTCACTGCTTTTTCATCAGAGCAGTGGGTGATTAAGAAAAAACGTTCTGAAAATAAAATATAAGTCTAATTTACCATAAAATACTTCACGCCCAAGTCATCGCTGCTGTGCTCACTTCGTGGTACACATGGTGTAGGGTAGTGTTGCGACGGTGGAGCTTTCTCTTACATCGGTCAATCAATCCGTATTTTGTTGCCTAATTTAAGCAGCCATTTATTTTGTCAGGAGTTTACCGGGCCTATGATAGCTCTTCATTTATTTGCTGGAACAGATTTCAGAGTACCGCATCTTCGCCTGACCTTGATATGTTCCTCGGATAACAAAGAGTGCGTAGCCAGCTGGTAAATTCATATTTCCGTCTTTGCCATAGATTGGGGGAGAACCATTTTTTGTTCTTAGCTTATAAAAATGCCAGCACTAATACTTTACTAACTTAAATAGAAAATAATGGTCCCTTTTAACCTTGCCGTGAATAAAAAGTGCTTGTTTTGAAAGGCACATGCTAGTTTGCCGTTTTTCTTTACGTGCACCTTTTGGGTGGAGTACGTAACAGTATGTACTCTTAAAACTTGGAAAAGTGGATGAGTGTAAAGATCAAATTAGGAGGACAACTTCTTGCTTATACAGCGCCTTTCTGTCCTTTGGGACTAAAACAAGTAAAAAAGCTCGTGAATGATCCCTCAAGAATCGTGTTTACGTAAAGTTATCGAGAAGACCAAAACATACAGACAAAAGTATGCATTTGACGTTTCGGTAACAGTCTATTATAGGAATCATCACGGAAACCATAACCCCCCAGAATTCTGTACTGCGTGACCGGTGGTAATGGAAATTTATTCGGATTTTTAATTGAAGATTTTACTAATTTATTACGCTTATTTACTTAAATTTATTTTCAATTATCGAACTTTTGTCGTTGCTATACATAAGTCTTTATAATAGTTTTATAGTAGTTTTATCCACTATTTTTGTCTTTTCGATTGTTATATATTTTCTTTCAAAAAAAGCGGACACGTAAAGTCACACGTCAACGCGGTGCGTAAAAATCTGCGGAACTTCCCCTGTGATATTTGTGGATATTCCTTCCAGTACAACACCACCCTGAAGAAGCACTTCGATAGTGTGCACGAAAACCTGCGGAAATTCCCTTGCAATATTTGTGGCCACTCGTTCACAGAGAAGGGAACCCTGAAGATACACGTCAACGCCGTGCACAAAAATATGCGAAGCTTCTCCTGTGATATTTGTGGTGTGTATTTGCTGCACACCACAGCCCTGAAGAGGCGCTTTGATTGTGTGCACAAAAATGAGCGAAACTTCCCCTGTGATATTTGTGGAGTTGCATTCCAGGACAACGGAGCCCTGAAGAGGCATGTCGATGGTGTACACAAAAAATAACTGCTTGCAAGTTTCGTCCTCTGCTTCGCATGGGCATAAGATGGGCGCATATCCGACACCATGACCACCACAGTCATCTCCCCGTGTGACCATTAGGATATTGAACGACCGCGATGGCCTCCTCCTGACAAGATACAAACACTTTCAGCAGCAGGACATCCGATTTACATGATCCCTTCGCCTCCCCCTCACAGGCGATAGTTTTTTCCTTAAAATCCCACAAATGGCATTCACAACTAAACTTATTAATGATCCCTAAGGAGTTTTTTTTACTGTCTGCCCCCCTACCGCAGTTCCATTACTGGCAACGCCACATGTTCTGTATCATAGCTTTGTAAAAAGAGGGAGTTCAAAGGTATTAACCCATATTTCGCTAATAAAACTGAACTGAACTGAGCTTCCTTGCATTGCCCCACCCATATAATTCCTATTACTACTGGTCCCATTATACAGAATTCTGCAGGGAAGGTTTCCGCAGTGACCCACATAACAGACTGTAACCGAGGTTCCTAAAGAAAACAGCATCAATACCCTCCAAATGTCAACTGCTTGTTGTTGAAAAGCTATCGACTAATAAATGCATTTTTGTAGCAGTTCCCTTGGACAGGTTCTCGACATATTAAGCGCCAAATAAATATTACGCCAAAAATTTTTTACTGCCAGAAATAAGAATTTCATTGCGGTGAAAAGCCATGCAAAATTATACCCCATGGTCCAATTACAAGACAGAATACGTGGTTCTGCTTTGCCTTGGGCTAAACAATGACTGGTTAGCCGTCCTTGGTAGGTAAAACTCCCCGGAATTTTCTCATAATGCGGCTCCATTGCTGTATGAGTTAAGATAAAATATATCTCATGGTTACGCCTCATGCCAAGTAACGTAAGTAAAACTGTGAGAAAGGAAAACGTGGGAAGAATATTCTGGGAGCTGGTGTCGGGTGTCTGGTTATCGTCAAACAAAACGATGTCTAACAGGTTTGTTAAAGAACGACAACGACTGTATTCGTTCTACACGTTGATTGGGAAATTTGAAGAGCTAGCTTAGGTGACTTCCAAGTGTGAACTTCGTGGTAGGCTGCAGTTCCTACAGGAAATACAGAAAACGAAGTGTTTTGGCGAAAAAGTTTCGAGGCAAATTTAAGACGCATGCATTGAGACACCAGACCAAATCCAAAAAATACGTGGTTGTGATGTCAACTACTGTCACAGACACGGAAAGCCTAACAACCCCAGGATGAGGTGGTTTGTCTTGGAAATGCAGCCCGAACACAAACCTTAATTAGATTGTGTAAGTTGCTGAGAATCATGAGGACGTGCAGACACACGTTTGTTTTGATCACCGGGTTTGAGTTTTCTGATCAGCACCTAAAACCACCGTGACAAGGCAAGATTGGCGTCCGGAACATTATGTTCAACACAGAGGCTCACGTGAGGTTAAAACGTCTGAGTGAGGCCTAGCCTACATCTCAAAAATTCTTCCCTGAAGACATATGTCAGCTGTGAGCACCAGTCCAGGCCACAAAACCAGTAACTGTCCGCTAGGGGAGGTGGACAACTTAGCTAGTGGTCCCAAAGTTTTTGTGGAGGTGTTCTCCGGTGAAGTCAATGTACACTTTTATTTCACCGATAGAAACGCGTCGATGATACAGTACTTCCTGACTCGTTGATGAATGTTCACCTGACCTAAGCGGAACTTATCTGTCCCGTTCTGCCTTGGGCTTCGAAAGAGGCCCTGACAGCCGTAACAGCTGGTAGTAGGCAGGTAGTATCGCCGGCAAAGGCAAGGGAGGCTGGAATGGCTATTTCTGGCTCATTAGCCTTCGTGAGCCAGTCATATCCAGACCCAAGTGGTGTTCCACCCGAACTTCGAATTCGGAACCCCTGATTAGAGTTAAATGCCGTCGTCATCTGGTGTGTGTTCCAAAACATGTTCTTCACTTTCAAAGGTTTTGAATATAAAATATCTTCCCACATTATTTTTGGTATCTAAAATGCGTTACTATTGGATAATAATAACCTAAGCCATACTGACGTGAATAAAATCAAAATTGCGCAGTCGCATGCAATGCTTTTGTCCAAGATCCACTGTCTCCTCTTCAGACTCCATAATTTAATACGACATCAGATAATTCTAGTTCGTATCCTATATCAGTAGAATACAGACGTGTCACCCTACTATGGCAGCAATGATGAAATTTTTTTAGATCAATGTAGATTCGTACAAATTTCTCAAACCTTGCACTGAGATCTCCTTTCAATGAACGCAATGTGGAATGAAGCTCATAATGTTTTCACGTCTGTTTTTAACTGTTTCAGCAAACGAACGTATAGGAGACCGTGTAAAATGTGCAATGACTGGCACTAGGCCCGCCTTTATCGCGAGGATCAGCTATAACTTGCACGTGGATCAATATCCTTTGGAGGAATCGTCGCATAGAATCAATTTAGTTCTGAATCCTCATAGCCCACAACCACCACCACCATCACCGTCATTGGCAGGACGTATCGACCGCCCTCATCCAGCTTTGCAGGTCCTTCAAAACGGCTACCGAGTTTGGGGATATTGCCTACCTAAAGCTCTTTTAGAGCCAACGATGCTGTCAGGGTGAAACGACACCGCTTTCAACTAAAACTTTGCTGGCATTGTCAATGCATCAAACTGACTAACCCATCTGGGGCATCTCACACAAACCTCAATATTGTTGTCAACGGACTAAAATACTTTTACTGCAGACACTGCAGATGCGTGCAAACGCATCCGTTTACCTGACAGACCATGGTTATCACTCTGTTAGTCACGCTGATTGCTGTATCGACCTTCGTTTTGAAATTAAAATGATGGGTACTAGCAAACAGTGCGGCAGCTTACTCCTAGCGGTCTGCAGGTGCCTACCAAAGCTAAGTAAGTGTAGCATAGGATGAGAGAGTGCATTATTAGCTTGGCACTGACTGCGCTTCTACAAGACCAGACACTGCGCATATGCGTGCAGGGCTAGCGTCAGGTCGGAACGCGAACTTGCACGTGAAAGCATGAGCGTCCGCCGTCCACGCAACACTGGTTACGCCCAGTCTGGATTCTACAATTTTGACAATGCTTCACACATGTGGTGCTGGCTTTCTTTTTCATGTATACAGTTCACCTGCCGGCCTGTGTTTGCGGTTCAGTATCGGCGGACTGTTTTTCGTAGAGCATAGCTAAAACAGGCGCTTCTCATTTTCGTTAATTTTTTTGTTACTAAAGACCATTTATGATTAAACAAAATGCATATGACTTGTATGATGGCCTAAACAGGGCATGGAAACATGAACCGCCCACAATACATGTCACCTCGCGCTAACGTCCGGGGAAATTAGGTTAAGGATTACGATAAGGGTAGGGTAGATTTAGGTTAAAGGTTGGGATAAGGCTCAGGAATATGTCGAGGGTTATGCTCACTGTAGGGTCTAAGTTTACAGTTTCGTTAGGATTAAGATTAAGGTCACAGTTTAGCTTTATGTTAAGGTTAACACACGGGAATATTTTCCCTTCTGCACATATATCGCAAGGCCATCTATTTTATGTGGGCGGGGCGTTCCTATTTCAGTGTCCTTTCTAGATGGCAATACAAGTCATCCTTACCAAAAAATGGTATACTAATTTTTTCATACTATATGTTAAGTTGCCTGCTTGAAGATTCGGTGATCTTATTAGTTGGCGCCCTGTTAACATCGAAAATTGTGGCGATAAGCCACTTATTGTTAAGATAGCCTTTAAATAACGTAGGAGTTTCCAAATTGGTTTTTAAGGTCTTTTCGGTATTTGGCAGATGGGAACGTTTTTAAAGAGGGTTCAAATATTCACGAATTTCAGTTGTTTGCGGGTAGCTGATCCTCGCATTCATTTGATCAATTAGCTGAACCCTCCAGGATGACGAGAAGTTAACCCTCAAAAAGGACGATCCCCACCACAGAGCCGCTTCCCCTGCTTCCATGGTAAGAGAGGCTAAAGACAACCAGAATGAGCGTGTATAGCAAAGATGTATAGCCTACCTACGCGTGCGCTACACAACTCAGTTTCAGCTGCAATCACTTGGGCAACTCGAAAGGGAGGGGCCTCATCAACAATGACCCATCACAGTCTGAATCCTAATCCTGGGAAGCACTGAGTTACTTCGTCAGTTGACTGTTTCTCAAGGCGTGTGCGAGAGTCAAGCATGCCCAATTTGTTGATGGTGAGGAATGAGCTGATGAAGACGAGTTTCCCGCCGTTTTACTCTCTGGATCTTTCTTTTTTAATGCCCCCGTAGACTGTATGAGGCTGTCAACCAAAAGGAAATGGGACTGGGTGTATTCGCTAACTCTGCTAACTACTAATCCATGTCAAACACATGTACGGCGACTATTATCGGCCCTCATCAGCACACCACTGCCAGATAGAAAAGTGTTGAGTGTTACGGTGACTACAAGTTTGGCTTACAGCATCTGCAGGGCGAACATTCTAGCACTTAAGGTATGAGCTGCCCTCTATTGCCGAAACTTCTTATGATCCATCAGGAGTTTAAATTTTTCTATCTGTCCGCGCAGCATGTATTGCGGATATCTGACTAACTAATCATCTAAGCCTCTGCTCAGACGCCCTACATTTACCGATCTAGTTTGGATGTGTCCAGCCAATGACAGCCAGTAAGCCACTAGTAATCATCACATAGCGACAAGAGAGTGGAGGAAAAAGACTACGGGCGTATTGGCTGAAAACTGTCTCAGCTTGCTTACGTCCTCATTCAGTCAATCATAACCCTGCCTATCACCTATGATCAGAGATACAAACGTGAGCACTTAATCTAATCGAAGTTCATAATCACCTATCTAATTGCCCTCCTCTGCCGTTACAAATAGAGTAAGTACTAAACCAATAATGAACGCACGCTTGCCAAGACAATCAAGCTACGTGTAGGGGACAAAGGTCAAGAAAAGGCAACCAACAACTGGACAGAGTTCGACTCGATATGTATACCATTTGGCTCATGTGTTAGCGCAAGTTTTTGTTTCTTGTTCCAGCTGGTGGTCAAGATTTTGATTGGCTGAATGAAGTCAGAATAAGTCCGAAACAAGTATCGTCGATTTACTCGCATAATCTGTCTTCCACCCCCTTTGCTTTTCTAACTTAGCCGAATTTGTTTCGGCATTTGGTTGCCTGTTCGTGATATTTGCCACTCATGCGAGTCCGTTGGCTTCTGGAAGTTAATAGACTGGTGGGCCTTCATGTTGATCTGTAATATTTTACTATTTTTTCTATCTTTCCAACCTAACAAGTCGTCATCTGAAAAGAATCCAACAAGCCTTAGTAAATGAAGTCACATTTATCTCTCTTTTTCAGTTCAGTTAGTCTCGCATTATGTAGCTCTGGCGATAAGCGAAGGGTAATTGCTTCTATCAGAGTGTGACCAAGTTCGAGTTGCGCATTTCTGACTTTAGCAATGAATACCCACTGAACACTCCGGGCTCTGTTAACGATGAACAGTTGGAGCACATTGGCTTAAATAAGTATCTAATGGTTAATAACTTCAACTACTATGCCACAAATAATGATGCAGGGATGTCCTAAAGTTTGCTCTAGTTGCCGCGGTTTTGAATCCTACTGCGACCGACGAGCTTTTTTACAGTTAGCCAAATAAATTGTTTGATTCTGCTGGAAAAACTTATTAAATTAGCTGTGGTCGGCCAAAATTATAGCAAAACGATAGTTAGCTCTATTTTTAATTTGGGAGAAACTCTTTACAGGCGACAGTCATGGATTGAAACAACTGGGGCCGCCAACTAGCTCTGCGGCCAAAGAACGCGGAAAGGAAACAAGCAACGGCGACCCGGGAGCATACGCAGCAGCAGCAGCAGCAGCAGCAGCAGCAGCAGCAGCAGCAGCAGC
>JAYGXS010000002.1:54914145-54985468 GCA_036362985.1 Ligula intestinalis
CATCATCATCATCATCATCATCATCATCATCATCATCATCATCATCAGCAGCAGCAGCAGCAGCACCACCACCACCATCACGGGTGGTTAACAGGGAGTAAGGCTTCGGCGAGACACGCAGGAAACTACTCAGTCAGCATTGGCAAGCTACGCCCATTGAAGGGAGCTGCATTTAACGAGAGCCGTAAGCGTGAATGGAGGTGCGTAGGCGAAACAATCACCGGAAACGTCAGATCTCCAACAAACTTCTCCTGGTGGCTACCCTTCCTTTTTTAATGTTGTAACTTACCAAAATAACAGCCTATGCACTAGCTTAAAGACTCAGACACGCGTTTTGCTGGTATTCTGCCGCTGCTTGATACGGCTGCAAGGGGTCCGGCTCATCACTGGGTCCCCTTTATTTTCCTGTTTGTTTTCTGGTTGATATGACGGTTTTGAAAGTTCGGCATTTAATTTACTAATAAATTACTGGCTGTTTGCGGTATAAATCAGTATATTAATGATCTATAGGCAAAGAGTGAAAGTGTCAGTGCGCAGTTAGACTGTCTGGACCTTTTAGCTAGTACCTGGGTTGTAATTATTGTCAGTTACAACATAAATATATGCTAATACAGTCTGTCCGCTGGCAGCAAGCGTATATTACCCAGTGGTTGACGGGTTTCATCCAAAATATAAACTTAAAATTTCGGTCTATGCCTATAGACCTTAAAGATTTTTATGTATTCCGTGGACAGAAATTAATTTCTAAGGAAACTAAAAAGTTAAACTTTTACTTCTTCTGGTTTACCATCTGGAAATGACATTTTTAATAACTACACTACCGTAAAAGGTACATCGTCGCAGGTTGCCCACATCTACGTTGCTCTTTACAGTTACCAACAAGATGCACTGCTGAATGCGTCTAGGTCACAATCACTACATCCTCGGATGCTTTTGACAAGACACGAATACAACCGTTTTCGTAAACAGCACAATGTTACTTATTGAATACTTCTACGATATCAACAAAATAGCCATGCATAATGCATATCTCTTGGCAACGTATTCGACAGCATTCCATTTTTATTTATGGTGGATGGAAGCTCACCGATCGGTTACGGAACTCACTCCTCCCATCGGGGCTTGACAAAAAACCTCACAAGCCGTTGCATTGTGACTGATTTGATATACAAGACGCGACTGCATAACAAAAAGCACATAAGACTGTAATGACCATCTAAGTAGTTTTAAATAAATTCCATTATCTCTGAATCGATATCTTAAAATACTTAAAATAGACAATTATTTTACAGTTTCTACCCCCATGTTAGCCAGACTTTCGATAGGTTTCCATTTTGCGCATTCGATCGCCGATGCACCCTCTTAACGCTGACATGAATATTTATGAGGTTGTAGTCTTGACAACGTTGTTTCGTCAAAATGAAACCTGAACTATTACACGAAGCCCACTTCGCAATCGAACCATTTATACCACAGTTGTCGTCAGAGAATTCAGAAGGAAAATCAAGGTGGACGTGGCCTGGATACCCAGGTCTCGCATGTAGCAGAAAAACCCAACATTGATGAAATGCCGGGAAAACATTCAGTTTCAGTGGAGCAGCTACTTTGTAAAGGTGACCTATAGGAGTCTGTCGAAGTGACATTTCCATGTTGAGGTGGCTGGAAACAAAGATACTATTAGAAATAACTGAACTACCTCGGGTTTAACTATCTGGTGTGGGTAGCCCCTACACTGACGCTGAAATCAGGGTGACAGGTAGTTAAATTCAGAGAATCATCTTTTAACTCAACCACACAGAGGAAAGACTTGGCTGCTCTGGATTGGGGCACCAAAGAGCAGTGCCACAATTTTTCGAGACTTTTCAACATTTTCTCGATATGAGTGTGTGTTACAGATCCGAAATATCTGTTAACCTATCCTCCAGCACCATTTGAATGCTCCCAGTGTGTCCGCAGTTTTGGTCATCACTGCCATATTATCTGTGACTGCAAGTGTTAGCCAGGTCACATGGAGCCACAAACACATGCACACGCACAGCAGTTTAGTGTGCGACAGGCCAACCCGCAACCGTGGTTAGGCACGAGGCACCAGAGGTCGTTAGATTGTGATAGGGACAATCGTTAGCATCAGGTAGATCCCTGTATATGCACACTCTTCAGTGCCATGAAAACGCGCATTAAAAATGTCCAACGAAGGCGATTAAACAGAGTACGTTAGTTCAGCATCTACGCTTCCTGCAGCGACCATCTAGGGCAAAAAGTAACATTTCTGATTGTTACAAATTTACCAAATTCACTGACATGGCTGTTGAGGACAGGCTACTACAGCACAATGTTAAATCAAGCGGTTGGGATTTATAGCCATGCAGAATGAACTTTTCGATGAGTAACAGGGAGCCTAAAACAGCTATTTCTTACATATTGGCCATCCCTTAGTTAAACGGGTTGAGGAGCTCCCGTAGCGCGGTCGATGAGTACCCTTTACTGAAGTTCTTATTTCCGACGGCAAAACCAGTCTTTGGTTCCATAGTTAGAACGTTGAACACCGGACCAACAAGTCAGCGGTTTACACCTCAAGGCTTGCATAACCTGAGGTTGTGCATGGCTTGATGGCTGGCTAATGATGGCTTAAAAGCTAGAAGCGTCCACTCCACTGCCTCTTATTTTTCTCGGTGAACTCAATTTGCATATATTACTAGCCCTTCTGTTACTGTCTACGGCATTCTAGATTGATCCTCTAAATTTCATGGGACGCGCACTTCCCGTAACACAATGCATAGGCAATTCTATTCGAACAAACGTATAACAACCCCAACATAGTTGTCTTGATATTTGAGACATTTGCGTGTTGCACTAACATCTACAAACGGCTCAATCTTCCTACTGACACAGGCTGTTGACCATACCTCCAGGCATTTACTACGCCTGAAGAACTTTCGGTAAAAAATCTCCCAGAGATCTACGAAAAGTCCATTTTAACCGAATGGGCTCGGGTAAGCGAAAAATTTTTCTGTGAATTTTGGGCAAATACCGAAGACCTTTTCGTCGTTCAACTATGTTTCCTGTTAGTTCGATTACTTACTTCATAGTGTTGCTTCCGCTTACAATGCCATTTGCAGGAAGAAGTCTTAATGTGGTTCCTGAAGTGTGTCCATGATATAGTTGGTTTCCTCTCGCTTTTCTCGTGAGATTTTAGATTGGATTTGGATTGTTTCACATTATGCACAGTTTTTGGACGAGGCTCAGCCCAGCATTATCGGTTCTTGATATATAGTAGTCGTGTGCAAGTCGAGCATGGAACGACCTTAAAAAGATTTTATCGTCATATGATGCTCGTGGCGTCGCTATCTGCTGTTTACAGTGCACTTACAAACGACGTTTGAGAAGCGTTATGACACATGGCTGTCTAATGGCGTAGCTATGTTCAAATCTGAGGACACAAGCGAACCCTCCTGGCGCGTGGACTGAATGAGTGTGAATTTCTTGCAACTGAGACTTTGGACCAAGGCCTGCAGCAGAAAACTGTTTAGTCACCTGCTCAGCGAAACTTCACATGGAAGCACTTGCTGCGTTTGTGCAGTTGAGCTGACAGCCAGTGAGAGACAAACAGGGCGTGTCACACCCGTGAACGCTAATTGCTGTTGTCGAAGGCGAGGCCACGGAAATCACAGGTCGCAACGGAATTCAAAGTGTAAAAACCAAATGCCAGTAACGTCTAAGATAGTATTTAACGTCGCGGGTCTGGTGATGGTGTGCACAGTGACTACTTATTATGCCTTTGTGGAATGCTTTTAATTAATAATATTCTTATAGGCCTAAAACAACGGCGAATTTAACTGGTCTGCGTGGCCAAAACAAGGCAGACTGAAATGACCGTTTATGCCTTATAAGCCCTCATCAGTTAGCTAAACCCAATCACAGGTGGTGCGCTACCCGGGCTCGAACCCGCGACCGGTTGATTAGAAGTGCAAAGCGCTGACCACTGAGTCATTGACAAATGAACTTTCCCTAGTCAATTACGCGACTTGAACGTTCATCAACGAGTGTCAATAATCATTTTATAGCAGCTCCTTATTATTCACATGAGAAGCGCGCGAGATTGATCGCTGCCTTCGGTGTCGGTATGTGGTAACTTTAACTGCCGACTGATTATCTTTTCCATCAGTACCATTCGCTAATGAAGAAAAGTTTAGTCGACCAGCAGTACTGCTTTAAAAAAATCTGGCCAAAGTTTTTTAGGCGAAACGTCGCCAGTCGTTAATTTTTAACAAACTGACCAGTTAGCAGTCAGGTTAAAGGCAGATTCAAGACAAGGCATTTAAATTGGAAGTACTACGGCCATGAAAAAAACAGATAGTCAAATTCTGTTTATGTTTTCTTTTCCATATTTGGCCATAGTGCAGTGCTTTGTGATCAAAATAGACGTTTCGTGTTTGTGAAAGATAGCATATTAGCTAACAGGGTTTAGATTTAATAATGCTGGTCATAGCACGGGGTTCTGCGGTTTACAAGACATGTATATATATATATATATATATATATATATATTCATACCTGGAGGTTAATAATTATGAAGGTTTGTTCTTAAGCTTCTAGTATCAAAGGCCTTTTTTCATCTTCGCGGACTAGTTACGTGTAACAAAGAAGGAATCATTTGCACAAGCAGATAAAGACCAGGTATTAGGGCGAACCGCTAGAAGTGTAATGGTAAAACACACAAGACACTGAAAATTTTATTCTGACTTTTTCGCTTCGGTCAGATGACAATTCATCAAATTTTACGCTGGAGCGAATGGAGAATAAAAACACGACCAGTAAACCACTAAGTGAGGCGTACAATGTCCGTCCACAATCTATAGTATCCTAGGCCACGAAGCCAGGGCGTTCACTGATCTAGAGGGTTTATACTGCACACAGTTCTACTCCATTTTCCTCAAAAACGGACGAGAAGAGCATTTGGTTGAAGCGCGAAGGATAAAAATATTCGACAGTGAACCTTCCACATTAAAGACTGCCAGAGAACCGCTGAAAAAATGGTTCACCAGTGTTTGCGTCATTTTATCGCAGCTCCTACGTTTTTAGTTGCGGAAAATAGAAAATTTTCACAAAAGCACGAGTTTCTGCAGAAATAGTTCAAACGTTTTGCGATCAGTCAACCATGAAGACAGACTTATGATCTACTTAAAAAGCTTCCGTTCTAGTCTTTTAAAATTTCAATAGTGAAGGTATACCAATAAAGAAAGATACTCAAATCGATTATAATTCAGTATATTAAGGTATGTGGTACCCAGTATGGAGTATCAGGGTCCAGAAAAGCTTTCAATTTAACCAAAACAGACCAAAGTTTTGCTTTTAAATTGTCGTTAGTAAATCAATTATATAAGAAATAAATTCAAAGACAGGATTTGATGCCGTACACACAATGGGCGCTTGAAAATTTCGTCAGTGTGCGGTTTCTAATGAAGGTCTTGTGTGTGAGCATAAAATGTCATATATTTACAAGCAACTTTTACCCCTGAAATTACCTTGCACATAACCTTACACCCAATTTTTGGCAAGTTTCGAACGCAAACTGATTCGGTAACGCTGGTCTTAAGCCTTAAACTCGCCACGTACTCAGCTCATGCCAAATTTTCTGCGTCGGTTATTTAACCAACCAGTAAAATGTATTGAGTACCTACCAGCACTGCACTAGAACAAAAATAAAGCTTTTTATATGCCCATGCTTCATCTTACATGTTTCATCAGCGACACCAAATAACTCCTGAATTGAATTTTCCCCTTTTCGTGTAAGCAGGCAAGTGCAGCACTGCACTAGAACAAAATTAAAAGCTTATTATATGCCCATGCTTCATCTTACATGTTTCGTCAGCGGCACCAAATAACTCTTGAATTGAATTTTCCCCTTTTTGTGTAAGCAGGCAAGTGCAGCTGATTCCGTCAGATCAGAATCAGGAATAAACAACTTGTAACATTCGGTGCCCCTTTATGGGCTTTTTTTAAAATGTCTTATGCAGGATTTAGTTCACTCTCAGAGGTTTCAAATACAATGAACTAGAATTCGTATGGGCGGAGGTGTAGGTTGTCCCAGGCACCGCCGTCAACCACTGGATGTCCAGTAGTGAAAATATGCACTTTTTGGCATAGCTTGTCAAGTACGATATACGGTAAGAAGGGCTAGGCAAAATCTAGGACATTGCAGAAAAAACATTATTTTACCTGCTGAAATATTTGATTGATAGACTGGTCCGGATCCTGACAATTAAAAACCTGCACAAAGATTAAAATGGTAATGCAGCGCAATGCCAAAACAAAATAAGAAATAAAGATGACATTGGATACAAATGAATGCAACATTGCTGCATCACATTAACATCAGTTTACTTGATTACGCAGCGAAATTATAGGGGCGTTATATTACATGTAGGTACGTGCTGATAATAAAAGCTAATAATTATTACGAATCAACCCAGTGGACAGCAGGAACACCTATTCAAAACCGAATAATTATTAACCTGTAGAGATTCATGCAAATCTCATGAAAAACTGAACCCCTCTTATTGTACAACCAGCGTACTCTTTCGGAATAATGCGACAAGCATGACGCTCGTCTGTTCTTTTTTTAAATAAAGCTTATGCAGAGTCTGTCTGAAATATGCCTTCCAGCAAACATATATTTGAGTTTTTCTTAATTTTGTATTGTCTGTCAACGGTTATTCCTACTCATCGCAAGATCTACTGAATGACCAGAAAGTATTTGTTCAGGAACCATTTCAGTCACTTCCAATAAATAACCCAGTGACGCCTGAAATATGCCGCAGTTTTTCTGGTTGAATTTATTTAAATTTCCTCTCTTTAAGAAGATCGTCTACTGTGACTAGATGTTAGAGACAACTAACCTCAAAACACATGCACAAGGAAACGCGGATATTACGCAAACGACGATTCCGAATATTTCGCCATATGTCATTTAGCCCGCCTATGTGCTCCACAGATAAACCTGTCGTGAGAATTACATATATGGTCTCATTAGCAGGATATGTAAATAGGTATGGCCTGCCCAAGTGATAAAGACTATTCTGTGCATAATTCCTGGAAGGCTAAATATGTTTGTGTCCAGACCTTAAAATATATCTAAGATAAAACCTAAACCGTTGCCATTATCTTAACCCTAACCCTATCCTTAAACTTCGAACAGCATTTAACAGTAATCTTAACAATAACCCTAGGCTGAACCCTTACCTTAAACCTTATCCTTGATTTAATTCCGACCCCAAAAATAAATCAAACCCCATTTCTCTCGGATTTTGGCGCAACGACACCTTTAATGCAGGCGGATCCCATTCTCATGTCCTGTTAAGACGGCCATTTAATTTACCCTTACCGAATTTTTATGCAAATAAACTCTTATTAATCCATTCGTAACGCACGAAAAGCGCCGCCACTATTATAAGGTAGTGGATTTTTTCGTGAGATATCACTTGGAGTGTGCACAGGTTAGTTTATGGCGTAAACATATGGATCTCATTATCGGGTTGTTGGTGCAACAAACATGCGAAATGGAAGAAGATCATTGTGAATGCCATCTAACAAAATCCAATTTGACTTCAGCCAGCCCGTCGGCAAAGTAGAAGAGCAGCGCCGACTCCATTCAAATCAGCCTATACTGGTTAGACGAAAATCCTCACTTAGGCTAGATCTGCACAACCGTGGTTAAAACAGCATAAGTCATCAAGCGGAAGAATTTTGACAGCAGTTTTGAAATAAGATGAAACTTCTTCAGTCCAATTTCGGGATCTGAGGCCAGCGTACACTTGGTTAGGGAGTAAACATTTAACGTGGCTGCCGGGTCCCATCCGCCACTGGTTAACAAACCTTAACTAACAGCAAAATGTGTGCTTACCAAGACCTTGTCATGTCCCGTGACAGCGCGAATCCGATCACGAATGTGCGCCACACATGCCAGATGATTGAGCTTCGTGTCACCCGAGGAAGAGATGGCCGCTGTAGTCCAAAATATTAATTAAAAGAGTTTAGCTGTGGGTGATGTTTTGATCAAATCACTCGAGGGAGGAGGCAGAGCAAACTTTTAATGGGCTGCTGCCAAAAGAATAAAGCCTTAGAAATTAACCAGTCCCTTTATTCTCAGCATGAGGATGAGGGAGTTCTAAGTAGCGCTGAGAATAGGGATAAGCAATCGATTATCGTGTCAGTTATGAACGTCTGTGACAAACGCAGTCTGCAAAGTACGGCTAATCTGCTCTGTATACCACCGTTATATCATCAGGTCGAACAAACTCTATTTAAGAGGATTGCTACTAGTGTCGGATACCACAGACCAAAATTTGGGGCTCGGTATTGGTTCTTGTGTCAACCCGAACTGTCACGTTAAGAAAGGTCTCTTGCTGAAGGCCAATAAGTTGTTTGTTTATGGTCTGAGAGAAGGAGCTGAAGGCGCAAATTTCCTCAACATCCCTCACCGAACTAAGTAATGGACAGCTCTTCTGGGATTCTGGAAACAAAGAGACATCTGTCTGATGGCACGTGGGACGACACATTTGCGCACAATGGGTCACGTAGCACGTTTTCGCACTTGAATTGACCTAGTTGGAGGACAAAGTGCGAGAATTATTTTTCGTTGAAGCTTGTTTTCTAGAAACTTTGAAATTGTCGTCAAATGATCGTTATTAATCAAAAAGTAAGCGTGAAATGACAGTTTATTTCTTATCTAAAAACCCCCGGAGCAGTGAAGTGGGGACTAGAGAAAGGTGTGCGTAGTTTTGCATAAATTTTATTCTCAATCTACGAATTTCGCATTCTGCTATTGTCATTCGACAATTTAGCTGGGAGGGTTAAGGTCTAATAAGTCACTAAACGTGATCGTAATCGATCGGATTGAGTGGCGTTTAGGCTTTCAACTAGCAAAAACTTCGTACGCTAACCGAACTGGTTTCTAGGCCTTATATTTGGTATCTGTTGTCACTGAGAAAGCAGATTCAGGCCCTGGCTTTGCATACTAGGAAAACTCGGCAGATGATAAAAAAGATGAAACGTGAGTGCTTCATCGGTTCAGCTACTTTCACGCCTGTCAACAAACAGGTGGCAGAATGCTTTTTCAGCACGTCACACTTGATGCTAGTTTTTCCGTCGTGTCTGACGGGCTTAAACGACTGCTCCAACAGCGATGTGGTGCAGGGATAGTGACTTACGCGTAGATTAGTTTTAAGTGATAGTGGACTTTCATTGTATCTATTGCCCAGCGACTGATAGGCGGTGGGGGGAGAGAGTGAGGTCAACCCTCGGTGCATTTCTTTCCTCACTAAAAACAATGTGATGCGCTTGAAACTACCGCGGTGCGCTAAAAGCCATAATTTGGAGAATTGCCAACTGACGGGATAACTTGGACGCTGCATTCGGTCCAGTGTGTGTCTTATTGTGTGGAGTGGCTTACTGCGGGCTGAGAATCAGGTTCAACGACTCCTTCTTAATGTGGCTTTTATGGCACTCCCACGCGGAAGCCTACCTAGTGATGTGTGCTGTTGGTACGCATGTTGAGTGTTGTTCGCGCCAGTGGCCTGCGTCCTCCCTCAGCTCCGGTCTTCTCGACTCTGTCTTGACACCGGGTCCCGGTACGGGAGTGGTGAGGGAGTGGGGTAGATCCTCCACGAGTCTACTTTCACTGTAATCTCGCGGGAGTCACCGCGTTGCTTCAGCTTGCTTCATCTTCTTGACTTTTTTCTTGACACCGGGTCCCGGTGTGGGAGTGGTGAGAGAGAGAAGGGTAGAATCCCCGTAAGTTTACTCTCACTATAATCCCGTGGGAGTCACCACGTTGCTTTAGCTTGCTAAGGCTCGTAGTGGACATCGTCAAGAGCGATCGTCAAACTGGCTTGTATCTATAGCACTATTTTTTCCCTCATCCATCTGTACCCGGTGTCATTACCAAGTCAAGAAGACCGAAGGCGGGGTTCGGCGCAGGTCGCCATGCTTGACTCAGATCCAACGGCGTACGAGTGCCATAAAGGCCACAGGTGGCTGGTGCGGCGCAAGCCTGCATTCACGCGTGCCACCAAAATCCTCTCTCGTTTTCGTTTTATTTATGTGGGCGCAGGCCAAATAATGTCCTGATCTAGTCCCGCGTGGGTCCATTGCATTTACGACGCAGCCCATTTCGGAGACCAAGAAACACATACGCTCGTACCCTAGCGTTCATTTGGAAAAGTACTACGAATAAACAGCATGAATTTTGTTTAAAAAACAATGATAGAACAGTTACGCCTGTATGACACTCTTCTCATCCTATTCGGCGATTAACACCCACGAATATGATATAATTGCAATATTCAGAGCATTCCGTTCTTTACCTACAAAAAGCAATTCCGGTCTTCGTTCTTTTTGTCGACAATCCTTTGCAAGTGTTCGCTGAACTTTATATTCTGACTGAGTTTGCCTGACTGATGCTACGAAATGACCAACGACAGCCAGACTCCAAAAATAAAACCTGAAAGACAGCAAGTGAAGGCACCTGCACAATCACCTAGTCCTGAAATGGCTGCATACCGCACGTTTGTAAGTCGATGGGACAATCGATTGTTGAACTTATTCCCTCTGACCTTTGCAGTCAAGGTTTCACACCCGAGTGAGGGAGTCGGATTGTTAAAATGTGCCTCGAGGCTAAATTTCCGATTCGTCTTGCACAAAATGCATAATTAAAACTGGAACCCAGTAAACAACTCACCGAATATTCGATCGGTAACTTGATCGAGCCGCGAGCCACCGTCAATAGGAATCCTATCAAATAGATAAAGGCGGTGATGGGAGCGATATTTTGATTTGCTATTGTTACAAGACAACGAAAAAATTAATGTTTATCAAACATACCCACCCAATTACTGACAAGTCCAAAATTCATACACCAATTTGTTTTGCAGGCAATGCGCCCGTGAATTCCCTGAAGGAAGCACAATCAACATTTATTAATGAACAAAAAGGCGGGAAATAAGGCTCCCGAGTCTACAAGGTGTTCCATCGTGGATAAATAATTCGAATCCCAAAGGTTGCTGCATACAGTTCAAACTTGTCAGGGGTTTGGCAGACTTCAATTATTCGATTGACCCAATGGGGCAAAATTTACGGCCTCTGTGGGAGTCGAACCAACAAAAGAGGGTTCAATGGTAAAGCGTTGCCTGCGCAAAAGCCTTCCCTGCTGTGTGGTTTTGACTCCCACCGAGTCCACGAACTGTTTACCGTTGAGTCAACGAACAGTTCAAACTGTATTTTTTCCATCCAGTTGCGCCTTACATTGCGTACACAGATTGCGAAGTACAGGTAAACCAAATAATTCAACGCCCTCTGTAAAGCTCAGTATTTTAATCAGAAACAAACAAACAAGACGGATTCCTGGTAGCCGTAGTGGTTAAGATTAAACAAGAACGCTCTGCTACTATTAAGCAGTCCGTTTAGTTATCACAGCACACTGCGTGGAACTGGTCATTGAAGTCGATAATGATTAACACACACTAAGAAGGCTTTAAAACCGATGAGGAAGGCAAAATGAAACGTATAGAACGAACAGATACGATAGAAATGGAAATTTCACGTACAGTTTATTCTATTCGTTAACGTCTCTCTTTATTAAGCATGCCTTCTTGCAGTTTTTCAGACGAAGTTTGAATGATCATTAGATGTATTAGAGTGATCCACATGGGTAAACTTTCAAACGCTCACACTTTAGTCGGAACAATACTGTTAGATCTCTCTTAAATCACTCCAACTTACTCATATATCAGTTCAAAGGTACGAAGTCAAAACCCTGAAAGGGTCTTGGCCTCCTGGTGGGCTTCAGATCAAAAATGTCAGTCGAATGCAGTTATGCGTAAACTATGCTGCTAACCCAACAGATGGTAGGTAGAATATTGGCAATAAAGGCTTAACAGGCTAGAATTAATCATTCGAGAGAAGGAGCAAAAATGTAACAGAATCATTCAATTAACTCGAATATTAATTGCTTAGCTAGAGTAAATCCGGCTGAAAGCAAATGTCTCAAAAGCACAAGATGAAAGCCGACCGCTGTCAACCACAGCGAGAGGACTGCATAATGCACCTTAAACTGCCAACATGCAAGTAGTTTTATCAATTGAAATTGCAGCTCAAGTGCTAGCTAAAGCCCAGACACGTATTTTGCCCATATTTCACCACTGCATGAAACTGCTGCGAGGGGTTCGGCTCATTACTGCGTCGTCCAATGATACCTGTGGGGTTTCTGGTAGATGTCCGGGTTTCCAAATGGTTGCTTTTTACTTGCCTTAGAAAATTATGCCTAACTTAGAGTAAATCAATCTTCCTGTTGACAGTTTAGTGAATGTTATGTGGTTATCTCGTTGTGACTGACAGATGCGTGCCCAAATACTCCTATGATAAAGCTTAGATCTGGCAGATTTTCTCCAAGATAGCGATTAACTTCTGAGAAAGTCAGAAAGCAAAAATGTGAAAACTAGAATGTCTATCAGAAAACTCACGGAACTGCTGTGGGACCCACTACTTAGTCGAAGGTTGCTCGGCTGTCTCACGCAGCGGCAGAATATCGGCGAAATACGTGTCTGCAAGTATGGTGTATAGCACAGCCGCAATATAAAATAATGGTTACCTGTCAGTCGTTCCATCAATAGTATACAGTTATGCCGCTGTCGCTAGTGGAAATCGAGCGAAATACTTAAATCAACCTTCGGTTTGCGTCTAACAAACATTTGATTTTCGAAAGTTTATTCGGCAAACATGTGTTTTCAGAAATTCATCATCAGGCCAGTACAATTGCAGGGATAATGAAAATCGTACAGTTAGACAGAATAAATAAGGGTTCCTTGATTACAATTTATCATGTTTAACTCGCCTGCATGGCGAACTCGGCGCGTAGAGGTTCTTGTTCTGGAAAAGGGGAGGGAGGAGGAAATTAGCAGAGGTTGTGAGTATTGGTCATGGGTCAGGTACGTGGAGCGATAATTGCTGTCACTGGCACGGAGTGAACGACTGTCACTGAAGGCTGGGGGTGATATGCGATCGCCACCTGGTGATTGACCATAAGTATAACCCCAGGTACCTGACTCATGAACAACGCTCACAATCTATCCAAGTTTCCTCCCCTTCCACCCTCCCCCAGCGCAATGAACTCTACACACCGATCTCGCCACACAGGCGACATGAAAACGATTAGTTGTGATCAGAGGATCTTTATGACCCTGTCCCTGCAATTGTACTGGTCTGAGGATGAATTGCTGGAAACAGATGTTTGTCGACCAGGTGGCGATCGCACATCGCTCCCACCCCATATTGACAGGCGTTCACTTCCTGCAAGTGCCAGTAATTAGCACTCCACCTACCTGACCCATGAACAAATATCCCGCGCTAGCACCATTTTGAAAGTAGTCCATGTTGGCCTATATTTGACGACTTTTCAAAGGACACTTATCCACGATGTCGAAAATTGCAGTCATTGGCGATTACGGATTACTTTTGATTTTCTGGCGTTGCTAGTTTGTGTGTCTAATTTTATTCCTATTGGACGGAGGACGTTTTCTGCTAAACATTGTGGAATGATATTTTCAAAATAAGGCGCATCACTCTCTCCATAACCCTATCCAACTGTACGATATTTATTATCCCTCCACCTGTACTGGGCTGCTGATTAATTGCTGTAGACATATATTTGCCGAATGAACTTTCCAAATTAAACATGGGACAAGTTGCAGCACATGTGATTTTGTCGATGACACCAGTCTTCATGCAGTTCAAAGCCTAACCAAAAATCCTGTAAGTTGAATTCCGCCTAATCCTCTGGTAGATATCTAGGTCAAACAACCGACCAGCTTAGTTACAAATCCAGCCGGCTGCCGGCTGTTAACGAGGAAAATTCAGAGGCTTATGAGAAGGACGCTTCAGTCATCTTGCGGCATGGTGGAGCACGCCTATGTTTCCGTCCTGTGGCCCAATTTCCTTCTGCATAGGCTTTTGCTTTATACAACCAGACAGCCTCTATCGCGCAAAGAGAAAAAAGCCGAAGAGGAAATGCTTTCAAAAAGTCCTGCATCGGAAGGCTGACCAAGCTAAGCGTCCAATCAGGCGACAGGGTTAATTCAACGTCGACTTTTCCTCTGCCCGGACGCCTACGCCCGTCGTCTGAGTTGGGCTGTTCGCGCCGTAGAGTTTGCCCCAAGCCGACAGGCAGACAAGCAGACAGGCAGACAGTCACAGGATGATGCCTTAGTGATTTTGAAGTAGCACGAAAAATGTCCAGCATATCGTCTGTTGTCTTTTTTCGCCATAAGGACATAAAGAAGTTAGTAGGTAGAATTGATAAGGATAAGGCTTATTGGCCGTACACTGGACAAAGCGCCCTTGACATCTTCTCTCCCCATTTTGTTAGATAAGTGGACGATACGTTCAAAAATATTAGGCGGATGGCATGAAGGCTCGTTAGTTATGATAGTTTTTTACAGCTATTATGTGGAAGATAAGTGAAGTATTTTAAGATAGCTTCAGTTGGGGTTGGAGAGACCATATGTGGTGGTTTATTTCAATTTAAGTCAATTTCACCCCAGTATAGATAATCCTTCTGTATAGTCAACAAAAATGGTTAAACAAAGATTTTTACTGTGAGCGTAAGCAAACCACACACATGCAATTCCAAGGTTGCCAGGCATGTTTGCGGAGCTTTATTCTTCTTTTGATATGGCCAACCGCGTCGTATGTATTGTCTGCGCCTCGATAGATGTTAGATTAAAAGAATGTTTCCATGGTCATTTTCACTGTCATCATCTTCGTCAAGTAACCAAGGCTACGCAACATGAAATAAGCCTGTGTCTCATTCCACAGCTGTGGAAGAGGGAATTTTGAGAAGAATTTTGATATTTCAGTCCAGTATCTTTAAACAGGGTCCTTCATGCCACTGATTTGCCGGTTAATGTGATGACGGGGAAACGATGGTTAAGAATATCGATCAAACAGGGAACATTCCGTCGAAACTACTCTTTTCTCACCCTGTAGATTTGACTAAGATCGCGTATGTTGACCGAAGTGCAGATCCAAACCGCGATGATTTGAGGTCGTCAGCTGGCAGTCTCTGGGGGATCACTGGATAGGCAATTGTTTTTCACTCAATGATTAAGTAGAAAAACTTTGAATGTCGCTTCTAAGTCAAGCAGAATTTAGCAGTCGGCAACGTGGCTCTAACTAAAGAGTTAAACTAACTGACTTCTTCAGTCACGTGGGTCTGAGCTATTACGAGCGTCGCATAAAATTAGGTAGACTTCGTAGCTGACACACTATAATATGATAATGTCGCCGCGTTTATCGGTTAAGTGTGTGGACAATTTTACGGCCGTCACTGCCTGCAATTTCTACTACAAGTTACGGCGTAACTTCGATCAAAAAGAACCTTGGTGCGATCAACGGCAGGCTAGGTTGAACACAAGCGTGCAACATAGTGTTGCAAAAGGCATGACCTCTTCCGGTCAGCGAATCCTCCATCAGTCCTGAATCGCCGCTTAGTTTTCGCCAATAGTGGCATCAACAGGGTTGTGACCTCCTGTTCTCTGGGTTTTCGAGTTCGCAGATAATTAAGCAACTGACAATAGTAAAACCAAATGCAGGTACAGTAAAAACTGACATCTCTGGTATCTTTATTCCGAGCAGTAAAGCAGTTTCTTAGCTCGTAACTTTTCAAGTCACATTAACATGCTTACTTCCCCGTTGTTAGGATGATAAAATCTAACGCGGTTCTTTTTTTGGGGGAGGGGGAGCGTTCAAAGGTCAACATTCCAATCTCCGAGTTTTTGTAAGATTCTAGCTCGCGGATATGAGATTATAACGACGACAGAAACTTAATTCAAGTGCTATTACCTACTATCTGACCATACCTTATAAAACCTTTGGCACCAAACTCTCTAAAATAGTTGTCCGCTAAGCCGCTCACAAATCACTACTTTACTTATAATCATTTTTCAGTAAAAAGGTGTCAGGTCCGACCGTCTGTGCAAAGCCGCATACTATACTTTGCAAGCAAATGGCGTCGATCTCGATGATTTTACTCCCACAACAAGGCAAATGCAAATAACATAAGTAAAATAGTTACCGGCTTTCCTGGAGCATCGGAGTGGGAGTTGAGGAAAAAGGCTGAAACAAAAACCAAGAGATTAATGACCACCATAACCCCACACCCAAGTCTAGCCTCAAAAAAACTGTCAACATTTTTTCAGACATAAATTAGCGTATTTTAAAACTTAGGGAAAAAGCAGAAGAGATATTTATTCCAAAAAAGATGAACGTGCAGATATGCTGGTTGCGTGGTTAGACTGTAAAGTGGTGAAGGAATACAAGGTCGTGTGCATGGCACGCGCATACGAGGTTCTGAAGTACGGAGTCAGAATCCTCCATGCACTCACGGCAGTCGCCGAAAAGGACAGACCCACTGCGTCATGCCCGTAGTCCAGTCTCCCCCGGTGCGTCACGCCCACATGCATGCCGCCCGCGCCGTGCGTCGAGCAAACCAGACGACCACCCACACAGCGGGGCAGTGGTCGTAGTCAAGATGAGCATAGAATGTCTGCTCGCATACTATACTTTATTCTGGAAAGACCGGAGCCATTCAAATAGGCCGGAGTGGACAAGCTAAAGGACGACCCCGACGACTAAGCAGACCCCGCACGCCACACAGTCTTTGTGTACTGTTGAATATAGCCACTGCCTACCAGAACCGTTCTCTTGCCTTCTTCTACACACTAGTCAGGTCAGAATAAACTGGGCTATAACAGTATGTCAACAGCTGCGCCCGGTCCCCACGCCAGTTGCTCGACCTACTCGAGTGGGAACTGGGGCTGGGGGTTCGGGTAGTAGACGGCTTATAGCATTAAAATTAGTATAACCAATATGGCACGCCTACAGCTATTGTGGTGCGCTAAAAACCCTGGACTAGGAGGTGCGCAAGTGATGGGATAACTCGGAGCGTGTAGTCAGTCCAGTGCTATGTGGAATGGCTGACAAAAGGACTGAGAAATTCAGGAGGCAGTGCCTCCTTCTTAAGGTGGCATCTAGGACCTTCCGACTTCGTCGAATCCGTGCTAGGTGTGACAGCACGCCTGGGATGGTTCAGGTGGTCTGTCAAGCATCTGCGTCCTGGCCGCCTCCGGTCTTCTTGGTTTGGTTACAACACCAAATCCAACTGGAGCGGGAGGAAAGTGCAGTAGATGCAGAGCAAGTCCATCCTCGCTATAATTTAGTTCACGCGGAAAGCTACCATCTCTCCGTCATCTTGCTGTGGGACACACTGTGAACTCGTGGGATACGACGGTCCGACTGTCGCACACAACTGTAACTGTCGAGGCCGAAGGCAGAGCGGGGCAGATGAGTTTCGTTGGCAATCAGGTGCACTTTCATCAACGAATTTCAATATCCCCTGACCAAGACCGGCGTGATAACAAGCTCGTGGCTCAATAGTTAGGGCGCTTGAATCCGATCAAGTGGGTCTGGTTATGACTGGCTGAGGACGGCTCATAAGCCAGAAATGGCCAATCCAGTCTCTCTTTTTCTTGCCGACAATATTATTAACACGCAACTGTGTTAAGCAAACACCCTATTGCGCATGAGCCTTCCCTACTATCGAGAAGCAGGCATTTGTAGACGCCTTCTTGTGAGCAAGAGGTCAGACCTAGCAAGGGGCAAAGCACATGAGGAGTTCATATGCGGGCTGAGAAGTATATGAGCATACGACCACGCGTGGGTCCAAATATTCCTAAAAGCTATTTCAAAACGTTAAGACGGATTATTAAGTGTACACTTGGGTTATCGGACTGTAACAGTAGTCCTACCTGGAATGCTGGAAGCGTTCTATAAAGATTGTTGCTGGACTTACTTTTAGAACATAACGTCTGGCAGTAATAAGTACATCAGAGTCCAATTTTGTCACTATTTTGGCGCAGACATCTGATGTAAGCTGCAGTTACCCCACCATTATTTGGCCATAATGCATCGTTTGTGACTGGGGCGCTGAACCATTTGAAGTGCTATTTTCAAAATAAAACTTAACTCTCTCTCTCTTGGGACCTAAGAGAACAGAACTAACAATCAGCGGTTGAGGGGTGTTCACCGATCAGTTACGCGATTTACTCTCTAACAACGCCAGCAGCCACCCTTCGACTAATATATCACAAGCAGAAGATTAAAACGGAGCCCATAGGCTCAACGAGAGGAATGCGTCCAGTAACCGGCCGATGAATGCTCCTTTAGCGTTGTTAATATTCCCAAAAGAAACCGTGTCCCAGTGGATTAGAGCGCTAGACTTTTAATCAACAGGTCGCGAAATCGAGTCTCAAGTGGTGCACCACATGGACTTGGGTATGACTAGCTGATGACGACCCCCTACAACGAGATGGCCATCCCATTCGCCTTTATATTTTTCAGTGATGTTTTTCTACCTGTTTATCAGTGTGTTTACGAGCCAGCTACGTGGTAAAATTTGCTGCCGATATATTGATTCTAGCCAGACCTTTTCAGGCAAAATCCATTAACCGTCACGAGGAGGTAATTATCGGTTGCTAAGTGCTAGGCCTAAACAATGGGAAATGTTCACTAGAAGTAAACTACCATAAATTAAAAGTTGGGTCTTTTGGCTTCAAATAAATCGTTGCGCAAATAAATAATATAAGTTACAAAAACGCGGTCCATAAAAATAAAATTATAATGAGAAAACACTGAGGGAATAAAATATTCATTTGTTACGATTAAAACATGCATTAAAGCGTACAAAATTAGAAGGACAAATGTGTATCACAAGAAGCTTACCTTTTCACTACAGCCGTTTAAATTTGATTGGACAGTTGAGTGTTGACAATTTGAAATGCTGACTACGGTTTCGCGGTCGAAGTCGATGCTTGAACTGGCTTCGGATCCAGACTGAGGAGAGTTGATTTCGTAACCGCACCCCCCACTTGTGTCAAAATTATCCTGATTTGCCGAAAAGGTAAGCATTATTGGGGGAAGTTAGTATACTGTAGGTGCTAGAACGGCACATTTGATGTCTTGCAAAATCAGCATGAGGGGCCCAGCAAATAGTTATCAGCAGCCGTTATTTTTGGTCACCAACGTTTCCCAGATGCTGCCTATTGAAAATCAGTGATTGATCTGATGAAAGGTTAAAGAAAAATTCTGAAATATGTTTCCACACAGGAAGGTTTATGCAAGTAGCTGCGAAAAAGTAATTTTAATAGAGCAAAATCTGCAGTTATTTCAGATATGACAGCTTTTTAGTTTTTAGAATGCACTTATTGTAAGCCGCCTATAAAACAACACTCAGTAATAATGGATACTTCTGTAAAGGTTAATTTTCACTGCTTATTGTTGCCCTTCAAAAAGACTAAAAAGATATCGGAATGGCCGTTTCTGGCTTTTTTCCCGTCATCAGCCAGCCATACCCCACCCCAGGGGTGGCGACCACCGAGATTCGAACCCGCGATCCTTTGGTCCGTGAGTATAACATTACCGTTAAGCCCGTTGTTTTATCGGCTAGGATCAAGGATCTGATAATTGTGTGGGACTCACCAATCTGGTAACGGAACATGTCCCGTTGTGCATTGAAGCTCGCGATATAGTCATCACAGGCAGTTGCACAGTGACTATGTGTAAACGATAATGAGGTGGAACAGACGAATTCAAGGGAGACTGGAACGATCATTTCTGGCTTGGTGACCATCGTCAGCCAGCCATACCCAGGCTCAGGTTTGGGCAACCTGGTATTCAAATCTAGATTTATTGGTCCAGTGCTGCACCGTTCACCTACGGGCTCGTTTTTATGTCGCTAGTCGAGACTGCTTGAACCACAAGGCGGGACGACCATTTCTCGCAACCTGATTGGTGAACGCACCCCCCCCCGACCACAACTCACAGGAAAATGTGCCCGTGTATTAGTGGTAAAGTAATGGATTTAAAATATCTCATTAAGTAGAGAATCCACATTCGAGCCCCAGGGTATCCAAACCTAGAGTTGCATGTGGCGTTTACGAATCACGTTTTGGGACGTGTTCGTGGCGTTGCGCCTTAGAGCTCAGACTGAAACCCCCGGAAGCAGCCGCACAGCGACTTACGGTATACGGTGATTAGGTGGAACTAGCAAAGACCAGAGAGACCGGAATGACCATTTCTGGCTTATTAGTAGTCATCAGCCAGTTATTCCCAATCCCTGGTGTGAATCCTCAAAGATTCAAGCCCAGGATCTTTGGTTATTGAGTTTATCACTCCCCCATTGCACCACAGGCTCGTTGTTTTGTCAGTTGGGGTCGGGAATACGATTATAGTGTGGGGGGCTCACCGATCTGGTTAAGGAACATTTGATGTACCGTTGCGTGTAGGAGCTCACTATAGAGCCTTGGCAGGCAGTTGCATAGCGACTCGTAGGATATTATGAAGTGGAGTCTATAGTGAGTTCCAGTGCTCAACAGGACATAAAATGTTATTTTATCGACAAACGGAGACCACATTCACGAAGCTTTTCTGCCTTTTTGGGCTTCATCAGGTAGTGGTAGGTGAAGCAGTGGAAATTGTCGGCATGCTCTGGTTTCGACCTCGCGTGAAAATTATGCCTCTTGGAACTCGAGTGGTAGCAAATCGCGTCTTCTTAAAATTTTATATTGAAAGGAAGAGTACATTTAAGTTACAGAAATCTTTCACATATCCGAATACTTTCAAACTTGATCTGTCATTGCAATGGTGTTTATGGTTTTCCGTCTTCAAGCTGCTTCCTTCCAGTTTAAGGTTAATAGCTTATTTTCTCTATACTATTAATAAGCTGGTTAATGGATGTGAACTTTATTGCATACTTCACGAGGGCATTAATAAACTCACAGGACGAGTGCTATCTAAATGGTTATGGTAAGGCCTTAAAAAATCCCATAATAAGAAAAGCTTTTTTCAAACCATTCAAACACTTCAACTTTCAACAAAGAAAACAGAATATATTTTGACTAAGTTTTCTATTAAATATATTTGAATTTATGAAAGGGACAAAAATCAATGGAAAAATATGTCCTAATTAATTAATGGTTTTTACCAAGTACGGATAGTAAAGAGACCGTGAATATTTGCACCCAAAGGCGTTAGAATGTGCTGCACGATAAAAAATATTAGAGCGCAGAAAAATAAACACTTATTTTAAAAAACAATTTAGAATTTAAGTCAGCATTTTATGAGTTTGGTCTTTGAAACGCCTTTAGGGTTTAGAACATAAAAATAAAGTACAAGCTACTGAATTTGATTTCAATGTCTTTACACTTTGAACAATGTGGAACTTGCTCAAAGACCAAACAGTTTGCCACATAATTATTATGTATTGAGAGTGTCGGCGAAGACAAGAACGGCTATGACAGTAATTAAAGGCCAATTTGCCGTCGCAGGGGTAGAAACATCTGAGGTGGACAACCTTGAATTCTACCACGAGATCTACGATCATTAAGAACTCTATGTACAACGTTCGGCCATAGGGCCACGGACTACTTATCCTATTGGCTGCTCTAGATTGAACTTACCTCCTTACCAGATCAATTAACGTGCTTTCACTTTCGAAGTTAAATTCTGTCAACTAATTTTCCATTGCCAAAATGTGAAAGTTTTTTAAAGTTAACAGCAAGTTAACCTCTCAGTGGAGAAGGTAGTCCAAATGGGGTTTGAAAAGCAGATAATAATGATGTGTGTGATTTCTGTTGCTGCAAATGAATGGATGCAGCGTTTACCGGTCATCCGATGGCCTATACTCTTCCCACCCGAAGCCGCGCGGCGGCCACTAGTAAGAGGATATACACAGCAAAGAAAGGAATGACCCCAACTATTGAGCCATGGGCTGGATGCTCTGTCGGTTGCAATAAGGGATATTAACAATATTATCAACGCAATCGGAGAGAGTCGTTCTACAATTGTTAGTACACCCGATCACAATCGGCAGGCCAACTAGCCCGTGTCTCAGTGGGTAGTGCGTTGAAATTCAAACCAAAACGTCGCAGGTTCAAACTTCAGGGGTTTCAATACCTGGAGGTTGGATAGGTTTGGCTGATGAAAGCTATTAGGCCAGAAACAACCATTCAGTCTCCCACGTCTTTGTCAGTGAAATGATTCGATGCAACCGGTGCAATCTATTCAACACTGAACATCCTTCTTTTAAAATGTCTATAAATATGACCTCCAACCCTGGATAACAGTTACAATGGTCTTTTCCAATAAGAAACTTTCCTTAAAAAACAAAAATGTGAGTTTCTAATTATAAAGGTTATCATTCCATGAACAGATCCAACTTTTATAAGGACGGGACTCAAATGTTTCCAAAACCTTGGCTAATAAATCGCGACACAAACAGCGATTGGAACAATTCTATAAATCCCGCAATATAACAGTTAAAGTTATCAATCCTTACCTCTGCTATCTTACACTCCAACTCTGTAGGGGCCGTGAACTCGAAGGACTCGATAACGACGTCCGAGACCAGGTGGTCATCACTGACGTCCATGCGGCCTGGAAAACCAATATCCTCTCTGAAATAGACAAAACACGCAAAAAATAATTCATAAGCTTGCAACGCTTAAATTGATGGCCTGGACATTTTACTTTTTTTTTCTCGAATGCCCTAGAGGCTGATCATCTATGGGCTAGTGACGAAGGTTGAGGATAATGACTTTTGGCTTATTGATGACATTTATATGCTATTTTAATGAGCAATACAGTTTTGATTGTATTATTCTAGGCAGCACAACAGCTGCCACTGCAAGACATGTCACATCAAGTTAATTGCTGTGTTTGATCTCACCTTCTTATGGTGTTTTTACATAACACTTCGGTATTGCGATAACTCTCTCTTAGTAGTCCACTGACAATATAAAAGTGGATACTACGAAGGGTAATACGGAAGGGTTGAGCACTGCATCGGGAACTTGATCCTGCTGTGACGCTGTTATTAATTTCTAGTAGTTTTGGCAGACGTTTATGGCCACATCCTTGTGTTCATGTGTGCATGTGTAGACTTATTGCGACACACTCAAGTTTTTGAAGTATTGCGCAATTTTTGGGGTCTTTCGAGTCTTCGAGGACCGTAAGGGTGCTTTAAACAGCTACTTTATGTGCAGACTATTGAATCTGTTGTTCTGGAATATACGACTTTCAGGTCTGACTAAGTTACATGGACCATAGACAGGTTGGACAGTGTACACTCCCGCAAATGTTTGGTTATCTTTAGCGATGGGACGTTATTGAATCCATTCTATTAGCAAAAGTTTGGAGTAGTCTACAGATCAATTGAATTCCTGGACTTTGTTTCTGATGAAGAATCCGCGATGGATCTCAAAACGTCAGGCGAACAAAAATATTTACCCAGCGATCGAATAATCTTCTTCTGAATTTTTTCTGTCAGCCGATGGACAAGAAACCAGAACATAATTTCACTAACATGTGGACAATCATATAAGCAAAAGTGATTTATATAGAAATGCGACATCATCCTTCCATATTTACGCTAATAGTTGTAAGTAAGTGCCTCTCAAGAACGATTTGAAAGGCAGGATGTTGACGAATGCCTGATTGATCTGTGAAAATGCGAACATTTATTACCGACAAAAAGGAGTAGTAGAAAAACACAGTATAAAATACACTATTTTTTTATTGCTACTGACGTACTGCCTATTGTTTTGCGCAAACATGTTCATTAGCATCAGTGCAACTAAGGTGAAAAGACCTTCAATTCGAATAAAAATTTAAGTTCGTTCCCATCAAAGATTTAGTTTATTTAGCGTTCATATACACTTTCTGACAGATAAAATATTAACTGTGGATGAGGATTCAGTCTCCTTTTAACGCAACAGACAAAGAAAAAAGAGAAAACGGACGCTTTTGTCTCAATCAGGGAAAAAATATAACGAAATATTTAATAAAATAATGCATACGAATCTAATATACAGTACAATACATTAAAATGTTCATGACAGAGCAGACACCTAGGGACTCTTTGTGACTAATTGGATATTTTACTGAAGCAACAAACAAAACAAAGAGAAAACGGTTGCAGCAAAAACACTTGACTTTACACAGTCTTTCTTCATCACTTGGCATGCATTATATCCTCGAAATTCAGAATTTTGTTGGTGAAAAACTGAGCAATGGCAACCATGTAACTATTCCATCCTAGAAACCAATCCCAATGCTCCAGTCTGTTAGTTGCAACCTATCAGGTGGAAAGTAGATTGTCATTCGCGCGCGAAGGTCATGCTCCTGCAAACAACCTTGAGCCGTCCGCGCGCACCAAATAAACGGCGTCGGTCAGCGCTCACGTGAGCGACTGTCTGATCCTGGCAACACATTTTAGCTTTAAGACGCCAATAAATGAACTGTGTGGAATTAATGCTCGTAAATGTTGGCGCTATTAAAAGAACTTGTGAGCTGATTAACATATTTTTGGGAGGAACATCTTTAGTCACGCTGGTATCTGTAGTCTGTGCTTTGAACTTCGAAGTCAGCTACGATCTTCATAAATTCCTTTAGCTCCTTTTGAGAAGCAAGCATCCGGCATATTTTTCCTGCGAGACGCTTATTTTATAGTATTTGACACGACCACGTTAATTAAAAGACAAATGAATAATTTACTCAAAATATAGGCCGGAAGTGATAGCACAATTTGCCATTTCACTCAATAAGTTTACAAACGACGTACACGTCGATTTTATGGTAGTAATATGAAACAGATATCTACTGCTATAGCAACTTGGTATAGAATGTGATGAAACCTCGGGAAAAAATCAGATTGAGGCTCGAGTTGTTATCGTTCATACACCTAATGAAACTGCTCGATAATATTCTTCTTCGATGCAGTTGCCAGTAAGTTAGGTTTTTATTTTTTACCGATAAGCAGGATACACCTCCATGATAATCTATAACACAAACTAAACTTTAAATTTTTAAATTCTTCAGCAGTTAAGATTATAGGAGCCCTCATCCTCCACAAAATTTGTTGCGTCCTTATTTTAAATTCTTCGATCAGCTCATTGTCACTTTCGGCAGCTTGGCAAGATATTTATAATTAACAGACGCAGCAGCTTCAGTCGCATAACATTTATTATGCTTCAGAAAAAAAAGAAGCAGTGTCTAAGTAAAATAACATAAGAGAATAAAAAGATTCTGCGACGAAAGAAGTAGAGAATCATAACTGCTAATCGTACTGCTTCTGCTACTGTTTTCTGTTGATGTCTCTGATGAAGAATCCGCGACGGATGTGCATATGTCAGAAGAACAAAATCATTGTCTCAGCAATAGGTTATTTTCTTCACAACCTTAAGAGTTTTATTTTTCCGCCTTACTTATAATCAGAGACAGATGATGAATTGCCGATAAACTGCACGCTGTTACTATCTATCCCAACCTAAGGAAATTTGCGGATATCGCATTCATCGCAGATGCACTTATAGCTTGATCGCCCGCATATGAATCCTAAAAAGGCCCTATTTTATGAATAATGTTGGTGATTGGCGTGATTGAAATTCGATCACTCGAACAACGCTTTTATTTGCCTGACGTTTCGACATCCGTCGCAGATTTTTCATCAGAGACATCAGTAAAATTAAATAGCAGAAACGGGCGTGGTTAGTACTCTGCAAATTGACCGGTCAGTTTTGGGTCATCTACATGGGTCGTGGTATAAATGCACTGGACAAACACGGGGGTGGGTCAGGGCACTGCATGGCAGGTGGTGTTCAGATTGCGCTCCACTAACAAATGCCGAGTATGGGAGCTTGGTGGCACGCGTAGGTGCAGGCTCACTCCGGCTCCTGCACCTGATCCCCAGCGGTCTTCTTGATTCTGTCTTGACACGAGAGGGTGCGACAGCTGCAGCGCAAGTCCAGTATCAGTTAAAACTCATCTAACCGTAAGTCACCGTACATGCGACAGTCGAAATGTTGTTGGGTCTGGGTCATAGCACGCTCTAGACGTGATTAATTACGCTGGCCAGGACTTCATGGATAAGAGAGGTGGGGAGCTGTTCGTGGTAGTCAGAAAACCGTGGGCTAGGGAACCTCTATCCAAACCTTCGGCGGTTGATTTAGTTGTCCTTTCTACCCAGGACTTTTACTTTATCGAGCTTCTGGCTGCAAATGAGTGTCATCGAGAAAGCGATGACTTAAACGCCAATGGTTGTTTGGTCACCACTGTCTGTTATAGCCTCCCTAATTCTCTGATTTGCTCTGATGGCAACTGCAGCAAATAAGATTAGCGGTCCAAACAGTTTTTTAATGATAGCAGGTCCGTCGGTCTCATTATCGAATGTTTGTTGGTTGCCTCCAGTCTGTGTGCATTCCCAACTCTTAGCGGATTCCAGGGGCCGCTAACACCTTCAGTGGCATTCATAATGTATGAAAATGCTCCTAAAACCTTTGATTCTGTGCTATTTGATCCCGTCCTCGTTTGTTTTGGTGGTTAAGCCTGTGCAGGAAACGGTCGCTCTGATGTCTCAGTATGCCTATACAACCTCCCTACAAATTACTGTTCCTGACCTATTTGCTTGCTGCTGTTGAATCTCAGAACTTTCACTGTATCTATCATTGTCGTGGTAAGTCAGGTGAGTAAAGGTGTTGTCCCAGTGATTGAATTTTCTTCTGACTTTATTTTCTTAAATAGACCGAAGGCTTTGTGACCTCCATGGTCCAATTCCCGATTCGATCTAACCTACTGATGATAGGGTCCCCTTTTTTGCCTCTCTGACAGTTGTTAGTCTTACGGTTACACAGTGGGAGAGGTTAGCCCCTAGCGCTACGTTATTTTCCAGGGAGGAGGAGCGTCTCAAACCCCTGCAACTCTCATCAGCATAACGGTCCTATCTTGTGTATATTCTCCCCTCATGAGCAACAGTAATTTTATCCTAAAAAGTCCACAAATCCCATCCAAACTTCTATTGTTTTCGAAAAAGGCCTTAGGAGTTTGTTCATGGTCTCGTGTCATTAGGCATTGTTAATAAGCTGAAGGTTCTATTTCTGAAGTAAAGATTATCCAAGTTTGCTCATGCCCACTTAAATTTTGTTGAATAATTCACTTCTTTTGCCTGGATAGATTTTTTACACTCCTTTATATTTAATGACACATTTTTAAATTTTTTATCACAAGGTCTATGCACACAAAAGGAGAGTAAAATGATACTAACCTACGTACATCTTAAACAACTAAACTAAATGCTTAATGAAGCAACATATGAAAAATAGATTGTAAACACATGAAATTGACTGGGTTTATTTCCAAACCACCAGAGTTCACTTTAATTCGACTCGGTGAAGAAAACCTTCCTGAAGTTTTTTTTATCATCAATTCAACGAAATTCATAGAAGGTGCAACATAGCAAATCTAAGGCAAGTAGGTGAATGGACGCGAGAAAGTATATGCACTCACACACTTGGCCTTTAAAAATATTTACTCAGCTTAAGTTATATGGAAATGCTTTTGGGTGAAGTCTACAGAAATTATCGGCAGTGCGTGATAAGAATTGAAACTTGATTAGGCTGTGTAAATGGCATTCAGTTAGATCGAGCCTGCAGGAAAAATGTCCCTCTTACAATGACAGATTCGAAATGCCTTTATGCACAGATATACCTGTAAAAAGCTGCGTTCACAGAGTAAATTACGGGACATGCTCATCCCATCACATTTTCGAGCTAAATCTAAAGTACTCACAGTCAGTCCCCTAACGGTAGGTAGTGTATGCAGATATTGCGGTACTGACAAGTTGATTACGGCTAATAAGACAGAAACGGTCATTACAGTCTCCCTTGATTTAAGCAGTGATGATTTGGCGTCTTAAGAGCTGTTGGTGGAGCTCGAAAGTGAGCCCCAAAACACCCAGGGAGAAGTATGTCCCGTATTGAGATTGGTGGATGGTTATCTACCATAAACATATTCGTAAATACAGAGAACACTAAAAAGAGCATAAATGTTTTCAATCCGTAATTATAGGAATGATACTGATTTGATCGGCTTGTCGACCTAAAAAGACATCCAGGGACCGGTAAAGATTTGTGCGGCCTATTCCAGTTGCAACCTGTGTCCAGTCCGACAGAGAATAAGGTTATTTTCACTCACTTGACCCACTTGTGAGAACCTAGGCGGGCTCGGTGAGCTTCGTAAATATGCTAACAGGGAGAAGGGTTTACTACAACCAACACACTAGCCAGGTAACCTGCGGCTCGCAACGTGATAGATTAAATTGTTCAACTCTGCCAAAATCTACTACTAATACGCTTTTTCACAAAAGTTAAAGAAACTCGTTAAAAAGAACATTTAAATTTACATATTCCTTTACATCCAATGACCTATGTTTCTTTAATCTGCTGTGCCCGTTTCTTGCTTAATTATCTTTAATGTTTTGTAAATAATGGATTTGAGGGCCTTCTACACCTACAAAGGTGGACTCCGGGGAGTTGACGTAAACCTGTTGAATTCGTTTGGTTTTAATGCAATATTACCGTACAAATATACGAAACAGCATAAGGCGTCTAAGCTAACCGAATTATAAGGTATTTGGAAGTAATCTAGGTTTGTGTTTCTGAACAATAAACGCACCTGACGGGAAAAATATATTATATTCCTTTAGGTATTTTAGGACTTAGCCTATCCGATGCCAGCATACTATTGCAGGCTGTCCTGGTAAATCGCTCCTGTGGCCGACGGCCAACAATGGTTCATTGTTCAATTTTAGTGGCCTCAAGGTCATGGATCTGCTCGATTAGCGTTAATAATGTTCGATGGATAGTCACTCGTACACGCACGTTCGCACACGCATGCGAGCACACGCTTTCAGTTCCTGAAGGGCTATTTGAACGCAAAACCCTGTAGCCACTCAGCAGGTGACCTAAATACTTGACACCCCTCGAGTAATCCAACGCATCAATCATGCAACACCTGATCTCGCTTCACAATCACTTATAAACATCTGTCACATCTCATAAAGGGAGTTGCATCAGACTTCTTGAGACTTGTAGGCACCCACAAGCGTGACTGGACGCAGTCCACATCGGTCCTATACTTGTCACTGTTACAAAATTGGCGACGCAGGTGAGCTTTCCAAAACTGTCGCCGTCACAACCAAGTAACAAACAAGGAGTGTCTTGCAGGCAAACCGCTGATGCTCTTTAGTTTTCTCCAGGGTTGACAGGTGCGGAGACTTGATTGTCCCCGCCATCTTTAAACAAATGTTAGTTGATGATCTTGGATAACGTTACCTAGAGATTTCCTGGTTTAAAGTGCATACACTGACGACTGACGCCAGTCATTTGATCGAGCATTTCCTGTAAAGATGTTTCAAGTTACCTGCGAGCTGGACTAAGGGGTTTAGCCAACACGGTTCCCCCAAAGGAAGTCGGATGAGTCACCAAAGTCGGTTGGTGTGTAGACAGTCTTTGAGGTGGGAAAAAAAAGAAGCTGTCAGCTGCATCCCTATCATTCAGGTGTTCAGGGTAATTCACACGTGCTTAAACCCCGGTACACAGGCCTGCAAGTACGTGCACGCCCGCACGCACGCACGCGCGCACGCACGCACGCACGCACGCTCGCTTGCGAACATGAAAAGGAATTGCTATGGGCATGAGTCGACATCACATCACCGAAGGTGGTCTGGCAAGCACTATGTGCATCAGTCTCACAGTTAATCAGAGGCGTGAAAACTGCAGTATTTTCGGAGAAAAACGATAGGCGCAACCTACAGTTTGCTTGGCTGTAAGTCAAACCTCCTTTTCCGTTCAGTCAATCTCCGTCACGCCACCCTTCGGTGTCACCATCGGAATTTTCATTCGGCACAACTTGGGGTAAGGTTCTAGACTATCAACTTTAACAACTTCAAGTATATCTTCATTCGCAGCCATTTTGAGAGTCGGAGTACGCAATACACCCCCTTAATTTCTCCTTCAGAATTATAGGTCAGAATGGGTTGGAATGAGCTTGCCATGAATGTCTAAATAGTGTCCTCACTCTGCATTTTTCTCTGGTCACTGAGGGGTCCGAATTTCCATTAGTTTGATTTGTGCGCTTGCCTTCCTACGCTTTATTGATGTATTTAAACAACAAGGGTGTAAGTGTACTTTTTATATTGTGCTTCCCATAAAAGCTAAATGTCCGTTTCGTTTATTCCACCGAAAAAGCCCAATATACTTCATTCTTCTGCTACAGATAACGTTGCATTCTATTTTCTGGGTTGAACCGCATATTAATTGTCACCTTTGTGAGCCTAGAAAATATGCTTTTCTCATCTCAAAAAGTGTGATAAAAGACATGAGAATAGAACAAACGCACTGGGTGCAGTAGTATTCATGTTGGGCTTAGGAAAGTCGAATGAAGTAAGTGAGAGAATAGTACCTTCCAAATGACTTCACCGACGCAAGTGCGCACTATGTGCGTCAGTCTTATAGCTGATTAGCTGCATAAAGACTCCGGCATTTTTGAAGTCGTCAATTTCAGTTGTAGGACGGATCGGTATTAGTTTGCCTGGAATATCTTAACATTGGCATCAGTACCGATAGAAGCGAATATGTGAGTTCCAGTTCTAGAGGAGGATGCAATCACTGGAAGACGAATTTTATTTTCTGATGTTTCGGGTTCTGTCAAGAATCATTAATCAAAGGTAAACGTAGAATGGTATGAAACATGCACAGATTGGAGAGATAGATGCACAGATTGCGTGGTATTTATAGTGCGCGCATTCCAGAAGCAACTATCAGGCGCCGGGACGTGAGACCGAAAGACAGAAGGTCACACCAGGAAACGGCTGGAGTAGTTGAGCGGTTCAAATGCAATTGCGGACAAAGCAACTACTTCGGAGAAACCGGGAGAGTACTCCAAACGCGAATGGCCGAGCACACAGCGACGGTGAGGACGAAAGGCGCTAACTTCCAGGTTGCAGCTCACTCGACGGAACCTGGCCATACTTTCAAGTTTAACTAGGCCGAAATCCTCGCGAGAGATGACAATCGCGTGAGCCGCGAGCTGCTCAATTTATAGTTCTTGGGCTCGCAGTCGACAAAAAGGGCAACGATTTAACGTTCCCATACTGTGTACTGAGACATTGCCTGAGCAGGAGAAACCGCCACGTAGGAAGGACCGGGCCCAACAACAACTCTGATTACAGCGAACATAACTATTGCGCAATCATCAAGCCCGACACGGACAGCGAAATCGCTGCAACGAATGACTCGAAAGCAAACTGCCAAGCCACCACCAAACCAATTATGACCCAAGTGGTGGCTACATGAGTAGATAATTATAGTACGAATGTGGATAGCCGCAACGAACTATAAATACCGCGCAATCTGTGTGTGTCTCACACCATTCTCCGGTTACATTTGATGAAGGATTCTCGACAGAACTCGAAACGTGAGGAAAATAAAGTTCTTGTTCCAGTGATCGGACCTTCTTCCCCTCCTGAATTGTCATCAGTCTTCATTTTTCCTCATCATCTAGGTCTTCTAGTTTCCAGTATTTCGAAGTGTACGTTGGCGCTTCTACACTTTACTGCGGTATGGATACAACAATTTCTGGCGCATTAGTGCTCGTTAGCAGGAAAAGCGTGGCCCGTATTTCCAATCATAACTGACAACTAAGCCAGCCCATGACTCAATCTTAGAACTTTGGACCTGTTGAAGCTTTAAAACCAAAGTATGCGGGCTCTTTTCGCGAGGTTATCTAAACCTGATATAAACTATGGCAAGCTGACGACACTAACCAGGGCGGAAACGGTCATTCTTACCACTTGAGTAGCTACTCATGTCTCTGATGACGAATCCGCGACGGATATCGAAACGGCAGGCGAATAAACATATTGTCCCAGCGATCGAGTCTTCTTCTTCTTCTCAATTCTTACCACTCTAGCCTTTGCCGGTACTTCGCATTCTACACAAATATTTGTCATTCTGTGACTGCCTGTGGGAATCCCACCTTTATCTCCAAGGTGGAACATGACGACCATGTCCTGTAACCTGCTTCCACCGCAAGAAATAAGCAGAACTTTTTTTATGTTAAAGAACCTGATAATGGTCATTTGGAAATTCTGTGTGCCTATTACGGGGCAGATTTAATGTACCGTCAAAAATTCCCAGAACGTACAGAACCATTAATTTCTATGCATAATGATGGATGATAATGTGCAGAAAATCTAGGATCTTCCATTGAGGACTCGTGTATATTTCCTGAAGTGCGTTGTCCGAAATGACTCGTATCAACGCCGTCAGATAGTTCAGATGCAATTATACACTACTGAGCACCAGTTCTGACTGCCTATCTCTTCAATGGCACTATAGTGTCAACAAAGGAACGGTGGATGACAGGAAAGGCACCTTCGCCGACTTTTACTACGCAGTAGAAAACATTTATGGAGAGCTGACTGTACAGTTGGGTGGCCCTGCATCAGCAAAACCTGAGCCACTGAACGTGATTGGCGTTTATGCTATTAAAGTGCCATTTATCTGAAGAGCGGGCGACAAGACACGCAGATAAACATTAGCGGTCGTTCAACAATCCTCAATGGTTCTCACTATAAATTGGCATAGTTTTATTCCGCCCTGCCTAGACACGTAGTTCTAGGACCCTATTAAGCAAAATCCGAGTCTTACACAGCTTTCTGATCGCCAAGGAAACAGTAGCCCACTAGCGATCAGTCGATTCTTCAGTAACCAATAAATGTCGGTCGTGTTTTCTCGAAGTAGGCCCAATCAGGGACAAACTAGCAGATATATCGAACCGTGTCAGTTTACCAAGCCCTTCTGGGATGAGCTGCAGCTCACCGGGCAGCCCTACGCATGATATTTACTAGTAAAGCCGATACTAACCTTTATACGAATTTTGGATATATTTTCTTGGCTATTTCCAAGCGTAACTTCCTGCGTTTTGTTTGCATCTAAGGATGGACAGTAAATGCCCGAAGGCTCTCAACCCTAACCCCTATCCCAATGCTTGATGTGTCTTTTACCGTTGGCAACAGATAATTGAATTTCTTGGGATTCATGATCTCTCATAGGTTTATGAAGTCTACAAAATCAATATCCTGTAGCATAGAATGCACCTGAGAAACGCGGAATCCGCATTTAAACGCATGCAAACTTCCATTTGAGTAAATTTGGCACGTGCGGAGTTGCAGAGTGGTGATGCATGACAGACCGTTTTTGAGAGTGGAACACCATCCTACGCAGAAGCATTTGACTATATTAACACTTATTGAGAAATAAACTTACGTAAAACTCTTGCATTAGTATTGTCAGCAAATACAAGGGAGACTGAAATGGCCGTCATCAGCCAGTCATACCCAGACCCAAGTGACATCCCATCCGAGCAGCGAACTCGTTACATTTTTTATCAGAGTCAGACTAGCTGACGACGGCTTATAACCCAGACATGGCCATTCCAGTCTCCCTTATGTTTGCCGTCAATACTATCTACCTATAGTACCAGCTGTTATGGCTGTCAGGGCCTCTGGTGAGACCATAGGCAAAGCGGGACAGATGAGTTCCATTATGGGTTGTGGGAACGTTCATCAATGACTTGCATTAACTGATCACACAGAAGCTGTTGAAATAGGTCCGGAACTGAATGAGAAAACGAAGGTATTCTAGATAAGACTGTTGATTACGCATTTAATAGATGTCCGGTTCTACGAACAACAAGGCATTTCTACTTACACGGTAATGAACTTTGGCGGTAGATTTAAGTTTGTATGCAGAATACATTGTGCAACAACTCGACAAGGGAAACTTTACTGTTCTTCCCGATTCGTGTCTTTTAAGGATTGATGAAATTTAAAGACAGCTATGGGTTTTCGGCTCTACACATTAAGCATTTGTGAAGGCCTTTCTTCTCAGGAGCAATAAATATTTTACTATTTATTTTATTCGAGAAATAAGGGCCAAATCTTATTTTCTATTGATGATTCGAATTCAAGGTATTGAGTGAGAGGAGGACTATTCCTTTCCAGCTACGAACACCTCTTCTCCCATTAACATGCCTTGCCGCTTATTATGCTCATGTAAGGGTCATATGTTGACGCAAAAACGAAAAAACTCCACAGGCATTATGGTGGCTCAGAATATTTGCAACCTGCTTTTCTTGGAGGACTTTAATACCAGGAATACCAGATGCTGTATTTATGTCTGCTCGGTTCTGAAATTCATTAGCACATGCATAGACTTTAATTGGCTTTAAAATACCTTTATCAAAATAACTGTCCCAGTAGTCCAAACTTTAACATTGAAATATGTTTGAGCAAGAAATAACGCCTACTTAAGGTTGAAAACAGACTGCTTGAACCGCAATCGTTTCGTTTTTTCTTGTAGCCACAAAGTTAGCCACATGGCAAGAAACATTGATCTGGATGAAATAAAGCAAAAGAACAAAGGAACCTGAAATGGCCTCTTGGTCGCAGCCTGCTCAAGGTCAGTATGACCCAGATTTAGGCCCTGGATTTTTTGGTTGCTTTCTTCCGCGTCAACCGCGCTCTCAGTGAACTAGGTGCTTCTAATACGCATGCAAAACCCCTGATAATCCACATCTTGTTCAGAGGTTTTGTCGTTTACTACGCAGCCTCCTCTGTGGCATGTGGTGCCCTAGGCTCATATGGGTAGAAGAGCATACATGGTATTCCTTCTTACTAAAGCAATGTGTCGGTGATAGGGAGCAACTAGAAATATATTTTTTATCACACTATCCAGTCTCGTGCGGCACCCTCTAAGTGTGACTGTTCGAATTACTTATATGTCCCCCCTAAAAAGGACGTAAGAACAGTAACCCTTCGTAATGCAAGTGTGGTCGAGCCAAATTCTGGGGAATAGTTTCAAGGTCAATATTAAGCTAAGCGTTAAGGCAAGTTGGGGTAAGCGTCAGGCTTAGGGTGGGATGTCACTTGGGTTTGTGTATGACTGGCTGACGACGGCTAGTAAGCCAGAATTGGCCATTCCAGTCTCCTTAGTCTTTTCTGGTAGTAATATCTGCCCAGACTACCAGCTGCTGCTGCTGCGAGTGCCTCTGTCGAGACCCTAGGCAGAGCGGGACAGATGTTGTCCGTTAGCGGTCGTGTGAATGTTAATCAGCGAATGGTAACTGTAGGGTTAGAGTTTATGATAGTGTTGGGCTTATGGTTGGGGCAACGGTTTAGGTTTATGCTAGACCTGGTGTTCGGGTTAAGACGCGGAATTATCTACTCTTCTCGTAATTATGCGCATGAAAACATTTACTACCTGGACAGGGCTTTCCAAATCCTCTCTGACGTATAGAGACACATATAAGTATTCCTTATAAATTGCTCATTCGTTTTTAAGAGAAGTTGTCATGTGGGGTGTTACGAGCATGATACGCTAGGAAAATGATATTTCAGCGAAAATTTCAACCAGTTTACCGTTTGACTCAGACATTTATTTGGCTGCTATGTACTCGTTTAGTAAACTTGAAGGGGATTTACAAGTTAGACAATGCAACAAATCCAAGGTACAAGTTCCATGCTTCCCGTTATCGTTCTTCGTCAAACTGCGTTAACTAACAGGAATCAGTAGAACGGTTCGTAGGACTCTAGTTTGATCTCCAATTTCTTCATATTTAAGTCGTTAAAAAGAGGAATAGGAAACATCGAGAGTAGAGGTGGCTTTGCGCAAAACTATTGAGTCTTAACCCCAGGCTTTATATTAACACTAACCAAAGCCACTCCTTAATTATAATTTTAGCTTTGACCCCAACCCTAACCTTAACAATCACCTTATTTCCTCAGAATGAGAGTGACGTTATTCCGCGTTTTATTGTTAAATTCTTTTTTTTGAACAACAATTAAGATAAACGATAGAAAGCAACAATATCTATTTCTCCAGACGGCGATTTCTGAAAAGCGACCGGGCCTAGTATAATAAAGTCTCCTCAGCTACGGGATAAATTCAGAGAACAAAGGCGAAGAGGAATCTGTTGATGAGCAAAAACGTGTTTTTTGTGATACTGGGTTGAATTTTGGGAAAATTGTAGCACACAAATAATAAGTCCACTAGCATGAAGTCAACAGAATGGCAAGTCATTTGCTCGAGTAAACTCAACATCGTTATGTAATTTGGTACATTTTAAAGCTCAGACGTAGAAAAAGAATTTGTTCCGGCCATTATAGACATCCAGGTTGTCTGCATAGCGGATGGAAGCTGTGGCTTTATATAACAGATATTCTGATCAATCCCTGAAAACATCTGTCAGAGTGAATGTCCATAAATGTCAAGCCTTGGTTTTGAGAGTTTTGGCAAAGAATGTAAAGTGTACAAATAACAGTCCTAAAAGGACAGTAAAACTGTCTCTAGAAAAAAATGAGTTCCCAAGCGATAAAAAATCTGCCTTTTTTCGTTTCACAAAGACATTTTCATCAAGTATGCTGACAGTAAGGCTGTTTTAAAGAATATTCCTGCTACTTAAAATATGCAAATGTTTGTCCGAACAATTTAACAAATATCCTCATGATCGGAAACTGCGACCTAGATAAAATGTTCACTCACAGTATTCACGTAGCATTTTAAAGAGATACTGTTACAGTGGACACAGTTAGTGTATGCCAACGTGTTCGGGAAATATGCATTGAATGAGAGGTTTGAAGTGCTTTCTTTTCATAAAACGATTGCTGGACACTTTTAAAAAACTGCTTATTTGTTGCGCCTAAATTGCAAACCGCTAAATGCACTTAATGATATGAAAGCCACTTTGAATATGTTAATGTTCAAATCTAGAATCACATATTTTTCAGTTCAGTTGTGAGAAGCTTGGCCAAAATACTGAAAAAATATAGACAGTTACAGTAAGAAGAATGACCAAACTATTCACAAAATACAATTGAACTAAATGGATTTAGGAGGTTATCGTTTAAATAAAATTCTGGTCGGCTGGCAAACTTACTGGTTCCTCAGAATCGGTGTCCGAGAAGCTTCATGTAGGTTTTTACTTCCTTAGACCAAATCCTAATGCCTCCGTGAAGGATGAGGACTGGTTTTCTGCGGTTTCGCACGTTTTATGCCGCAATACTGACTATCCATTTACGATGGTCATTGACCATGTCTGTATCCTTCTGATTGGCTGAAATTCTAGTGAACGAACCAATAGGATATCGGCGTAAAATATACGCTTGCCGTCTGAGTGGTTGCGTCATTGTTATAAATCAGATGGCTCTGACGTATGTAAAATAAGCGGAGAATCTGCAGAATCCCGGGCCAGTTACAACAGTCGAACACTTATTCGTTGCACATTTTGTGGTTTTCTTGGATATTTAACAAGAATTGTCCCAGATCTTAAACAGCAACATAGGATACAAGCATTGTAAGCGGGTCTGGAAACGAAAGCTGCATTCTCTACATGACAACTTAGGAATATTATAAATGCACTGTCATATCTACAATTCCAACAGTTGGACTACACATCCAGATACCTCAGGTTGTAGGCGCGCTCAAGGCGAATTCGAAGAGATAGTTGCTTAAGCCTATCATAGATGGTATGTTTTCCGAACATTCGAGTTTTGAATGTGCACAGTCTGCTTCAGGAAACCAGGGCTCCTTACTTGTGGCATTACCTTTATCAAATTACACCTTTTTTATTGTTTATCTCCCGCAATAGGAATAGTTAGAGCGCTAAGACCCTTCGAAAACTGAACAGAATATCGTTCCAGTCAACTGTTGCCAGACAGTAGTTTGTCTAACTTTTCTACAGCATCGCTAAAAACGTGGCATAAGCTTACATCTTAAATCCTAGTGAAGTATGTCGAACTTACAGTGGTCAGTGGACGATTTCTGTGTATTGCAGCGCAGAAATATGTGCGATGTCCACTAACTGTATGTAAAAACCAACTGCTTCTATAAGGAAGCTGAAAATTCATAATATTAAGTGAACAATGATTACAAGAGGTTTTTACTATCACGTTTATATCCGCTCAGAAGTCGTTCATAGCTAAGCTTAATCAGATAATCTCTATGAGGAATTTGACGTCACTAAACAAAAAACATAGGCGACGATTTTCCTTAAAGCTTATTCGATTTTCCTTTTTTAACCAGTAGAGGGTTCAATGGGTAAAAGTAGAGCTGACTTTCATTGTTTTGCTTAGTATGTATGAAATTTTGCGTAAGATATAGGAACATACTTTTCTGGTACACTGTGAAACCAGTGTCCCATTTTAAAATCAGGATAGATACTAAGGCACTCGGATCCAGATCAGGCAAGAATTGATTCCCGTTACGAATACTGGAGATGTTGGATCAAATGCACAACGACCAACTGCCAAGAGATCAAATCACATGTCGTTTCAGTCACGAGTTAGAAGTAAAGTGCGTTCTCTCATGCCCCAGGTCACTATAAACAAGGTGGAGTCTTCATAGTACCGAATACACCGTTGTTTAGTCAACCAAAATGGAGGCTTCTTGTTAACAAGTTGTTTCTTTCCAGTGGCGAGCAGGTTATCGATAGTGGTGAATTTTCTATTATTGCGGTTATTTGGAACTGTTTTGAACTATTTTTAAAGTATACCTCTTACCTGGGGAGAAGTGGACGCGAGCACTGGCTCAAGAACTTGATTCGTCTGGCGCTTCGAATTCAAGCTCGAATCCATCTTCAACACCAGCCTTGAATAAGGGTATTGTACTCGGATCTCATGTGCATAAGGGCTTTCGGTTCAAAGGAGCCTTGTTGTAGCACTTCGTGCTTAAGTCAGTTTAGTACCTGATTACCCAAAATATACTTACTCGAACGTTTCCTTAGCATTCACAACATACCTTTCAGTACTACAATAAGTTGAGATGGGCAAAACTAGGTAATGATTCTTCTCCGTAAAAATGGCGAAATAGCTATTTATTAGCGAAAGCGAATGCATAAGGCAATGTAGGTAGACTGAGGGATAACTTATTAAGTTTTTTCAGCCTTCATTCCGGTAATTATAACTCTGGCCACCATCTGTGGACAAAAATAAAAACATATTCTCGTACATGGTACAGATGTATCACATAGGGGATCTAGCAGATGCTTCGTAAAAACACCAACGAACCAAAGTTCACCAGTGCCTTGGTACATAAAATTCTGTCGCTAAAGATCATTTATTTGTTCAATTAGGACTGGGTACACACCAATCTATTGGCTTTCTGACCTCAGTTTGGTAGTTATTAATCTATTTGTGCCCCATCAAAGTAACAAAAAATACTGATTTTTTGTTGAGCTTCTGAGTGTATCAAAATAAGGCTTAGTGCTTCTAGAGAGGATTCTATTTAAAGGAAAACGCTTGTGATAAAGATTAAATTCTGGTTATAATTGGGGAGTAATGTGGGAATGGTCGTGAGATATTACTCTCCATCAAATATGCTGTCAGGTAAGTTGATAAAACTTGCAATTATTATGTTACTGTTTCTGGTTCCTTACTTAAAACAGACCCTAGAGTCGCATGATGCATGTTTTGGCACGTTGAATAGTATTATCGTTTACTTCTTCATTAACCTGAAATTACGGTAGTATTTTTATGTCTACAGGACCGGTACTCACCAATCTTATGAGGGTTCGGCGACAGAAAATGCCCAAGATCTTGTGCAGAAACTGAGGTAATTAGAGTTGCGCTATTTGCGCGTTCATTGGCTATAAAGCAGTAAAGCAATAACCAGCAAGGGTTGACAGACTTTTGTTTTGCTTGGCATAAGCAAAGACTGTCCTAGAAGTCCCGAAGTAATAAATGATGACGCGATCTGCGGCAATAATATCTGCTCACTTGGGACTTGCATTGTCAAATGAGGACTGAACCAGGTGCATAAAGCACAAAAAATGTGTTGCATTTAATAGGTCTGATTTAGAACTTAATGAAGAATTTCTCAATGCAAAACGGAATGTCGCAGGCATTAAAAGAGGACTAGGTTGTACACTGATAGCCATGGTGGATGGACGAAGGGGATCACGATTGCGTGGATGTGGATGTCACTTGAGTTAAAAGCAGCATAACGAGAAAATTCGAAAACTCTATAATTATTATTTCAAAAGTGAAATCATAGTTTAACGCTGGAAAAGGCGTAAGCTAAAAATAGCGAGCTGAGGGCATCATGGTACACTGACAATTAAAAGTGGATCAGGCAAAGTGCGCAAGTAGTTGAAATGGTTGTGCGGTTGCCTGTAGACGGCAATAGAACAGATTAGGTCCATCTTAAAAGACTTCAATCAAGACATTCCTAAGCGTTTCGATTGCAATAAATCATTGCAGTCACTTTGAGAAGAATAAAAAGAGTCAGCAATTGACAATATAATTTCAAGTTTACCTCTTTATATAGGATGCACTTTCTTCAAAGCACAATCGTCAACAAAATATTCCCCAACTATAGGAAGGAAGATGCACATGCCTAGATTTTATAAATTAGGGCTCGACTAATGATGTAGGAAAGGACACCTGGGGTGCGGTATGCCCAGTTGATAATCTCCTCAAAAGTGATTGCATTCCGCAAACCGCAGGAGACCTTATTCAACACGTGACCGTAAGTTTCTAGACGCGCAGGATTTATCAGAAAGGATTTCAAAAGAGTCTTAACATGTGATTGCAAAAGGAAAATAAACGAAGGTTATTTCTGGTTTTTCAGTTAAAGACCACATTATCTGATTATTCTTGTGAGAAAGTGTTCCATCTTCGTCTCTGCTGGACGGAACAGCATGATGATGTCAGCCTAAACGAACAATAAGTAACCACCGGAAGAGCTAGATTATTCAGAATGATATGAAAATTTACGAATGCCTAACCACGAATTTGCGGCATGATACTATTAGTGATTGGCGTGACAGCTTTGCGCGCTTGCTGGTCTGATTTATTAGCGTGCATGCGAAGGCAAATAGTTGCGGAAAGAACGGTAAAAAGTGAGGAAAAAAGTGAGACGTGCGCACATACTCCTGGCATACACTGTGTTTAGACTGTGCGCGGAGACTGAAAAATTACGACATGTGCATCTCGAACGTTTTCCTCTAATTTGCATACAAAAGACAGGAGATCTGCATAAACGAAAGCACATGGCAAATGTCGTTCAAGGTCATCTTGTTGCGTGCCTCTCGATGGCCGATATGAGGGCGATCGGATTTAAAAAATCGGAGGGCTTCTCAAATTGAGCGACCATTTTTCCTCCCCCTTTTCGCAGATCAATTTTCTGACATATACGTCGGTTGGCCCACTTCGCCCATTTTAAACCGATTTTTACCCGTCTTTGTTTATTTTAACTACAATGGGGTCAAAAGTGATCGAGATCATGACACTGGCCCCGTTTCGAAAGCAGCCCAATTTGGCCTATATTTGACCACTATTCCAAGGACATTTATCCCAGATGTTGAAAATTGTGGTCATTGGTGGTTAGGAATTACTTTTTATCCCCCGGTTTTGGGTATTTGTGCGCCTACTTTTACACATTTTGAATGGAGAAGGTTTCTTGCTGAAGATTTTAGAAGGATGTTTTTACATTGAAGCGCATCTCTCTCTAAAAAGTTTTTGAACATATGTTTTGTTATTTTTAAGAGAAAGCAGCAAACCGAAATCGGCATAATATATGTTGGACTCAGTGAAGGAAAGTATTTGGTGCTAATAGAATGGCACGTTAAGGCTAGCCTAAAAGGTACCCAAAAAAGGCAGCCAGCCTTCGGAGTCCAATGACAATTGAACCGCGGCTGCTGGCCCGTACGCAGCCATCCTTCACCCAGAGACTTGAACATGCGTAAATCCTTCTCACACATGTACCGGCAATTGATGTCACTTGGATGGTGAAAGAAAAAGTCGACGATTACTTTTGGCATAAGTTAGATGGGCATATGTGAGGGATGCGCTTTGTTTTGAAATTATCGGACCAAACTTTTCAGCGAAACGTCTTCCATTCACCATGAATAAAATTGCGTACGCATACCACAAAAAAGTCGGAAGATCGAAAGCTTTGCATATCGGCCGAAAACTCTAACCATCCCGCAGCCTTCTTCCAAATTTTCTTCCTTCGAAAGGTTTTATCGCAGTGGGCAGATGACCCCATTGTTGTGATTCAAGTCAAAAAATGAGAGTTTCAAATCCGTAAATAACAGGCGAAATAGGCCAAACACTTTTCATATAAGGAAAATTGCATGCGAATGCAAAACAGAAGAAAATGGCGGCTTAAATTAAAAAATCAACCAATATCTGTGTATTGCTGTGAGCGCAAGTTGTCTGTGTGAATAAAGCCGATGAGATAACAGCCCTTAGGACCAAAACGCCAGTCATTAAGGACGAGGGATTCGAAGGCATGCTGCCCAGGGAGAGTTTTTTACTGTTTTCCTCGAACCTTATCTTGTTGGATTTTTCCTGACGAGACAGAGAGTGAGGGCAGACAGTGCAGTAGTACCCGTGCAAAGTCTGTTGTCACTAAACACTAAGTAAGGTGTGCTTTTTGCTGCGTTCGAGAAAGCAGCTTCTGCCCAAAGCCTGCTCGGTCATCTCGACTTTGTCTTGTTACCGGTTGATGCAGAGGAAAGGATTTAGAGTGGGGTAGATGTCGACGCGTCAACCTTCACTATAGTTGACCAAAGTCACCGTCCCTGCTCTCGGACAAATTGTGGACATCATCGCTTGCGATGGTCGAACTAACACACAGAATGGCACATTACACTGGAGATGATAAAATTCAATATGTGTAGTTTTCTAACTTCCCCTGGAGTAGATCATTATATCCAAGAGTCTGCAGCCACAGAGCGAAATGTTGAAAAATATTTGCCCGGAGTCCACCATCCACTGCGGGAGAATCACCTAATCTATGCAAGTTGGCAAAAGGCAATCGGTAGTATAACCTAGATAATTATTTACAGTAATGGCAACAAAAGTAATAGCTTAAAGCCCGGACACCGGTTTAACTGATATCCTGCCACTGCATGGCACAGTTGCGAGGGTTTCGGCTCATCACTGGGTCCTCTAGCGGAAAGGATACAGAGAATGCTGGAGGACCCACTGGTGAGCCGAACTTCTTGCAGTTGTGCAATGCAGCGGCGAAAGGTTGGTCAAACATGTGCCTGAGCTTTTAGCTAGCAGCTGTGCAGTCAGTATGGAAAATGATAGCGCAACTCCAACATATGGCTGTCAACTATCGAAATAATTTGCCAAACACTGGTAGCCGATTTTAAAGTAATCCGGAAGTCTTTTCTGGCATTTGGGGGTGTGAAGTCAAAACCACTTAGTGCAAAAGGCAATAACAGTTAGGCTTTGAACAAAGTGATGCGAGTTTCATGCAAACATCTTTATACAGACTCTACTAGCACGGGTACTAGCCAAACAGCCAGACACAGGCTGCTTCGATTTTGCGCTGTTGTCTAACGTAACTGCGAGGGAATGGCTCATGTCTGTGTCCCCCAGAGTTCTCCCTGTACTTTATCATTTGATTTTTCAACAAAATAATAGGTGAACTCAGCGTATGATAAATAAACCTGTATTTCCCTACTTCTGACTATCTGTTGGCGGAGTGTTAATTCAACGCCAGTCTCACACTAAATTTGGTGACTTTTGCCTAGCCTGAAACCGAGATGGCCTGTTTGGAGCCTCTTCTTAAACCCACAGCTAATTGCTGATCAATTAAAAAAGATGAAGGTCAAAGTTTTTTCAGTGTGCATTCAGCCCTACCAAGTACAATTTAGACCTCGATAGAATTTACCTTCCTACAGATTTGAAGTTAAGCAGTTGACAGCAGATCGTTTTTCGATATAATTATGGTAACCATCATCTCAACTTTAGATAAACTTGTAAAATTTTCAGGGTTATAATGTCAACTGATATGAGCAAACTTACGATTTAGGCGGTTTAGGCCTCTGCAAAAACACCAAAGGTATTTTTGATCAAGTTGTGGAAGAAAGTTAACGGGCACCCCAACTGGCTCTTGAAGACTCATGAATGGGCAAGCTCAGATAAATAAACGCTGTCGACACTTCAGCGAGTTATCCTTCGACATAAGAATTGTATATTTGGCCTTCTAAACAGGACGGAAGAATATTAACAGCCCGCAATACAGATGGTCGTGCTCCGAATTTCGGACAAATTAGGGTTAGGGTTAAGATTGGCTTTGATTTAATTAAGGGGTAAGTTAAGGATAGAGTTTGGATCAAGACTGAATCTATGAAAATTATTTACCCTACTCGCAATACAAGTACTAACTAAAAGCCTAAAAATGTGTTTTTCGTCGATATTCTGACGCTGCATGGCACAACTGCGAGGAGTTCGGTCCAAAAGTAGGTACCCCAACATTCCCTGTGTACTTTCTGGTAAATACTTCAGTTTTGAAATGTTAACGTTTTGCGTTTTTCAGAAATTAATTTTTAATTCGGTGTCGACTTCTAGATTAGAGTCTCTACAGGCACAGACCGAAATTTTATATGGATATTTGGACCGAAGACAATCAGCCCATGCGGGTTAACCGCCTACTATTCACAGGCTGCCAACAGAAAGAGAGTAGTATAATTCAGATGATTATTTATCATGCTGGTAGCACAGTTCCTAGAAAAGACCCCAGACAATTGTTTCGCTCATACTATGCCGCCACACGGCACAGCTGCGAGAAGTTCTGCTTTGTTCTCACTTCCGGTTAAGTCAGGTAAGGGTTAAAATTAGGATTGGTGATTATCTTACGGTTAGGGTTCAAGGTAGGATTATTGTTCACTACAAAGCTAGGGGGTAGGACAGGGTTAAAGAAAAACAAAAACTACGAGTTAGGTTTATGGTAGGGCTACTTTTAGGGTATAGTTAGGAATAGTTACCCTTCCAGGAATTACGCCCAAGTCCACATTTTATATTTTGGCGGCGATGTCATATTCTTGTGTCCTGCCTAGGGGACCATGAAACAATTCTTACCGAACAAATGATTCGTGGCGGAGGTCTATCCGTGAAAGTTCTTGGAAGCTAGACTTATCGGACTTAGCATATAATCATTAGACTGACGGATCAATGTTTGTGAACTTTGGAAAATCAAGTCACCAGACACCAACCTGTATACACTGTACGGTTGAGGGGTATTTTCTCGGTTAAAAAAGCCTCAAGCTGTTATTATTTCCTTAAAAGTCACAAAACCATTCTACTTCCATAAGAAGGTCCTTGGAGGACTCATCACACAATCTAGAACGTCACACACCCAACGCCATCCCCTCTGTGACCTATAGGTCTATGGTCCTAAAGGCCTTCGATAGCAAGATGGTGACAGCTGATGAACGAAACCATCAATGGTACCCTATACACGCGGAATGAAGCAACGATTGGCCAAAAACAGGACGTCAGACCAAAATTCTGCAGTAAACACAACAAACCTGACGTCCGGTATATTTAGAAAGCTAGACATTTTGAGATGACAGATAAAAGGAGGCTTATGTACACAGGCGTTCCATCGGCTTCTTTCTTTCTCTATCCTTTAAGTAAAGCATACGGCGAGCTTTTTTAAGTAATGCAACTTTTAGCAGTCTGTGCGTAAGACACCATTCTAGGTGTTGCTCGCTGCTCGGTGGTTGATTCGAGTATCTTTACTCATAGCACAGGAAATGTTTGTTCTCAACTGCCTTAATCTGGCTTCTCTGCATTCTAATCAGCGAGCTGAAAACGCAATTCGCGTAACCATTGTCCTTGTCTTCTTCGATATATTCAGTAATTGTGCAAAGCATGGTGTCAGACAAATGAGATTTATAAATATTATGTATAAATACTTCTTACAAAGGAGCAAATAATCCAATCTGGATTTGCACGTATTATTTTGGCTAAAGAAACTCTCCGAATTTATCGGGTTTTCCTTCACACAGGCCTGGAATTGTCGAACACTTGCATGGAGTAAAAATAAAACTAACGAAGATTCTCAAAATATATTTTAGAAGACAGTCAAATTTAGTCCAAAGCCCTTAAAATGGCATCTAAAATTTTACATAAACAACAGACAACCATCATTAACAGCGTCAGTAACATGAGGTTCGGGTGTATAATAGTTATTAACTAACAGCAAAAGGAAAGTCACAACAAAATCTATTTTGCTTTGTGTCGGTTCTTTTCTCAGGGACCGTTTATGAAAATTTCCGGTTCAACGGCAAGTACCTATCTGTGCCCGCTTGTTTGGTACGGTAGGAGCCTATGATAATTAAAGACCAACTTCCATTTAGGTTCTAGTTTTAGGGAATTTCGTTCAAACCCTTCGAACATTAACCCCAAACCTCCGTTATCCGATATTTTGTTCAGGCCGTTCTAATAGGAGAAAGGCTTTTTCCTGTCGCTGTTTTACGAATTTGTTCTAAAGCTATGTTATTTAGGATATTCAATGAAATCTTTTTTAATGTAAAGTTTATCTTCAATTTAGCACTCGTACGAGTTTTCTGGCCTTGAATCAGCTATTTGCAGGCTTCTCTTACCTCTCCCATAGTAATTCTTTCTGTGGAAGTATGTCTGCATACTTTCGTATATATTCGCTGCATTGTAGTCACTATGTTACAATACTTTGTTACAACAGTACTCAGTAGTAGTGGATTGGCTGTTGTAATCTAGTGTCCGAATAAATCGCCAATCCATCTAAAAACTCAGGTACTTATATTTTGCATATTTTCACATGCAAAGGAACAGTAAGTGGCGTTGCATCCTAAAAACTACGTGAACGGATTTTTCAGCATGTTATATTCCTAAAAGAACGTCTGGACTCGTGTAGGATGTTTTGAAACAAGATTATTATGAATGTAAATTACCGACATAGTTATGATTTTTTTGCCCAATTATTCAAACTACGAGAAGGAACAGCGTTCACCGGGAGAGGTTCATTGAATGTCTGATGCTTCGGGTGGTTCTATTGTCCACCCATATTCAGAGACTGGACATTCCGGTTCACTGCTTTCGTTATATGCTGCTCTTTTTCGTGTAGATAGCCTACCAATACTGGCTGAGTCGCTGCGTTTGGCTCACACTTCACTGTCATTTTTATTGTCGCAACCGTGCTGTTAACCGGCCTTGGTGTTGCGTCTGCCCACGTCTCCCCATGGCTTGTTTCACCCCCGTACACATTGGCTTCAGCGATAGTTGGCGGCCCCGATTGTTTCCCGCCGTGACTATCTCCCTGATAAAAAGATTCGTAAAACCATACAGCAGTGAAAATTGCAGCAAAAGTAGCTTATGTAGACCTACTCATATACCCCTTAGTCCCAGCATTTTGTCCTGCAAAAGTGGTGGAAATAGGATAGACAGAGAAGGCAGTTGTTAGAAGTAAGTGTAAATCGAAAACAAAGCAGTTAAAGTTGCTTCTCGCGGGCGCTGGGAGTTAGTTTTTTTGCATGTAATTTGAAAATGTGCGCGGCGCTTCACGCCACGGACTATACTAATCTAACTCCAGAACGGTAAGTTGGACCTCAGGTAAGTTGAAGTAGACGACCTCCTGACTACCATTTTAATTTTCCGGGAAATTAAAGAAACCTGCATTTTGATAATCGGGTTTTTCCGCAATAAGTTGAACGAGAATACAGATTAGGAAAATCTACAGTTATGAATCAAAAACACTTCTAAATACAGTAAAATAAAATGCATTTAGCATTTATTAAAGTATATTCCACTGCGCTTCCTAATTCCCCACCCACAAAACCCTAAAACCACTGTTTTCGTAGGAAAACATGCAGCGAGTAGGGATTCATGAGTGGGCCTACATAAGCTACTGTTCCCAAAATTTTTAAATGCTTATCCATCGCAGCTGTGATGAGGTGACCGCCATCGCATCAGGGAACAGTTTGCTCCCTTTGGGACGACAAGCACATGCAAACAGCGATACACACTTATCGAAAGACTGCAGGGCACTGCAGGCCACACAATACCCCGAGACTTAGCAAACTGTATGCACAAACCGTCGTCACAACGACAAATCGGGATTCGAATAAAAGTTCTGCACTGTGGACCCAAGTTTAACACGACTGACGCTGATCCAGCCACCTTTACTGCCTCCCTGAAACCAACGCTACGCCAAACCGCCGTTAAAGGTGAGGCCAGAGACCACCCCTTTGTTCCTGCTAAAAGAAAAACCCATTCTTTGCTAAAAGAAAAACAAAAAGCCCTGAGGAAGTGATGAGGACAGCTATACGGAATCACAGGTTACCTCACTGCTCCGTCAGCGTTTGTTCACGTCTAACTTAATCTGGTAGTTCCGTGTACACTTACGGAAACAATTGCAGTATAAAAAGGACAAAACTTTTCCAATTACTTTTAGTGCTTTACCAGACACTGAGCAATGCGCGTAACCTGTAATGGGACCAATCCTGTCTTAGGACAAGAAGTAAACCAGATATGTTGAGTAAGGCCTTCCTTTTATATTATCGCTGAACAGCGCCTTTTCTGAACTAAAATACTGACCCTGTTCAACATTCCCTTCGGTTACTTGGCGAAATCTCCTAACTTCCCAAAACAGAGGAGGAGAGACAAGTGCAACTTTTTATTGATTAACATGTAACAACTGTGCCTCCTCCAACTGGCCTAATTTATTTCTCTCACCTTCATAGGCATGCTTCATGAATGGTTTTTGATGTGCGATATTGAACTGTTTTTAGTAAGATCCAGTGTACTTGGTCGAAGTTGAATGCGTTTACTTTCTGCCCACGGAAAGCGCAATCCGCGACTGCCCACTGAAAAGTTTCGTTATTGATCAAATATGGACGCAAAAATCAACAACATGCATGAGCTGTCATGGTAACTGACTGTAAACACTTATTTGCCACAAGACGTCTTCTCCTCTTCAGTTAGCTGTTGGGATGACTGACAGTCAGGGATTTGTTTATTTTCCCGAGAGGGTAACTGTTTGCAAGTAAAAACTGCATGGCCTTTTTGCTATTTTGAAATGTTCCGCCAAAGCAAGGACAATGTATCGAAGCCGGTGTCGACATGCAAATAGTCTCAAAGCCGCAGTAAAGGACCGGTAATTAGTAAACTTTCGTTAAGAATTAAAGTGCACGCAACTTTATAAAAAGTATACTACTGTCGAGGCCACTTAAATAAAAGAACGAACACTTGATAAAATGGTTTAATACATGTGGCAAAATAAAGGAGTCCGCTTTACTGGAATAGTAATTATGATAAATAGCTGTCGCTAACTTCAACTGCGTAGTCAATAAGGAGCTTCTTGGCATTGCCCTAAAAGTCACGGGATGTCTAGATTTGTTTCGTTTACTGAAGAATTGCCAATACAAGCAAACATAAGAGTTCCAGGAAGGAACTGAAAAGAAGTAAATGCGATCGCTGGACCAAGACGATTATTCGCCTGACGTTTTGACATCCAGCGTGGATTCTTCATCAGAGACCTCACGAGAAAACAGTAGCAGGCACAGGTAAAACGTGCACAGGAAGTTTCAGTATTTATAGGATACAGTCATTACTGTACACTTATGACAATCAAAGATAATTGCCCTCTAGTGCGTTAATTTCTTGATGGCTGGCATGTGAGCCCTGACCTACTAAACTTGCATCAGACATGTTGGAATTAGGTGTGATGATGTGCGATTCGTCGCCACTGAACGAGATCAGGCGCTCACGTTCAAAGAACGTTTCAAAAGTGTCTTCCTGGACATACAGTTTACGATCGATGACGAATAAAAGAACCAGCTGGCCACCTTTGATGTGCTCGTCTGGGGCAAAGATTGCGGTGACCGAAATACCAACATGCTAACAAGACAACTGACCAAGCTTTATTTCTTTGATGGCAAAAACATCAGTAATCCTGTGACAAACTGTGCCTCAATTGCCAACACAAGCGTGTTCGTTGTCACCAGAGGTGGCTTAATCCACAGGCTTGTGAGGACAAGAAGTGACGAAAATGAAAGTTGCGACAATGCAAATATGGGTTCAGAACTGAACACGACGGCTCTATTTTTAATTATTTTTTGCAACTTTTTGTAGCTAAAAGTTGTTTAAACATCTGTCAAACTGCATTACTGAGGTTTGGTCATTGCTGCCCGCCCACATGGAGACTGGACATTATTTCAGTCAAACCCCGATGATCTGATGACAGTTTAACCGTCGCCCTCGACGATGCCCACCACGAGCTTCAAGAAGCTGGAAGCAGACACGATGACTATAGCTGAATTATAGTGAAAGAAGACTGGCGCAGAAGCTATCCCACTGTCTGACCACTGCCATACCTGTACTCGATGTTAAGGCATGAGTGAAAAAGACGGGAGATGGGGTAGGGCACAGGTGGTGTGCGTGAACACACTACATCACGCACCACAACAACACCACCTGCCTAGGTAAAACAACAAGACACTGTGGTATCCAAGGTATCCCGTCGGTTGGCAACCCTCCAAGCCACGGCTTTTAGCGCATCGCGATAGTTTCAAAAGCAGCAGATTGTTTTTAGTGAGGAAGGAAATGCGCCGAGGATCGAACTCACTCTCTCCCCCCACTGCCAGCAACAGGCCACCGGCTTACAACTTTAAACGACATCTTATGGAGATTTCGGCACAAGCAAAGCATCCTTCTCAGTGGCTATAATATGTTCTCCTAAGACCGTTGGAAGAGATTGGAATGATAACTGTCCGACTTTGAGACTGCTCGGCAGCTGCAAGTTTCATGAAGGCGATTTTGGCATAACAGACGTGCGTCAAGTGCAAAGTTTAATCAACAACCTTACTAAATGCTACAACCACACCTTCTTCGAAATCACTTTTAAACGTTTATCATTAGTTCCGCGAATCGTTTTATGTTGTGGACTACCAATTTTATTGCTGAAAACTGCCCCATGAAAGACTAAAAAATGCCTGTTATAGGAAAATCTCTGAGGCATTAGAAGAGATATTGACGGCAGCCTACCTGTATTAATAGCTGCTTTTGTAAGTCCAACACAAGCAACGCCGGATGAAATTGTGACCCACAATGCTATGCTTGCAGTATGAAGGCTTCACAGTTTTCTGTCTGGTAAGGGGACACACGCCAATCGCTTCACGGGAAACACTTGTCCTGTTAAACCTAGTGGCTCCACCTTTATTTCCGTCAGGAACGGCTGTATGGTTGGGACAGCAGGCCGTCGGTTCGAGCCTCAGGTGTTGCAGAACGCGAGCTCGGGTTTGGCTGGCTGAAGATGGCTAGTAAGCTAGAAATGCCAATACAAGCGAACATGCGCGTCCCAGGAAGTAATTGGGAAGAGGACGACTCTAATTTCTGACCGCTGATTCGGAGACCACGGTCCGCTCATTAACAGAGTTCTTGGAGACACTTAAAGGGGTAAGTCCCCTGCCAAGTGATATCATGGTTTCCTTCGATGTCGCGTCTCTTTTTACTTCTATCCCCCAGGATCTTGCAGTCGAAACCGTCGAACTACTCCTACGAAACAGATACGATGAGACAGAGAATCATCTTGAACATGCGCAAATCCTACAGCTCCTGAAGTTCTGTATCAGGAGGTACTTCACCTTTGACGGAACAATCTACGAGCAGGTGAAGGGGACACCAATGGGCTCACCGGTTTTGGGACTTAAGCCGAGGCGGTCCTACAACGGCTGGCGTCGCTGGTCTTCTACCTCCACAGACCGAAATTTTGTGCGCAGTATGTGGATGACACCTTTGTCGTCATCGAACGGGATCAAGTGCTCACGTTCAAGGAACATCTAAACAGCATCTTCTCGGACATCCAATTTACTATGGAGGAGGAAGAGAGCAACCAGCTGGCCTTCCTTGATTTCCTTGTCTGTTCCAAAGATTGTGGTCGCCCAAGGAATAAAGTATTCAGTAAAGCAACAAACAATATGCAACTACTGAATTACAACAGAAACCACCCAATCAGCCACAAACGCAGTTGCGTAATGGCGTGTTGAGACACACTGCTGCGAACCAGAAGAAAACATTTCCGAGGTAAAATATCTTCGAAGGGTGTGCAGCAAAAAACGGCTTCCTGCGCACCTTCACCAACCTGTGCTTGCGCAAAAGAGATGGCTTACATAATCGCACCAACTTCAAGATTTGGCTAGCGATCCCGTACGTGAGAAAGGTCTCGGAGGCTGTCGGCCTCCACCTCGCACCACTTGACGTTGGAGTCGTACACAGACCGGAGGCAATCATAAGACGTCAGAGGATGAAACCGAAACCAAATTTCCTCGAAAAAAAACATCTGGAGTCGTCTACAGGATCTGGTGCAGTTGCGGGCAAAGCAACTGGCGGACTTCTCAAGACGCGAATTGCCGAACACGCGGCAGCAGTGCGGTGAAATGGTGCCAATTCTCAAGTTGCGACTCATTCGAAAAGATCCGGCCACACATTAAAATTTGATGAGGCCTAAATTCTCGCAAGAGGTAACAATCGAGGGAGCTGGGAATTACTTGCGTCATAGTTCACGGTCTCCCAATCCATAAACAAGTGCAACGATTTGCCCAATCTCAATTTGGTCATCGCAAGTCGCCACTTGGGGAATGGACAGGCCATCATGCCCTCCTGCGCAAACACCAGAGGGGCAAGTGGCCGGGCACTCATCACGTTGCAGTCCACCACGCGTGATTGAAGTTCAACAGGTCAGAGCCCGCATGCCGTCCAACAAACTATCCACGAACAAGACGAAAGTTAACGCTAATTATCGCTGCATTTTTGTAGTAATAACTGTGTCCTATAAATACGGCAAAACCTTGTGCATCAAGTACCCGTTTCTGCTATTTTTTCTGCTAATGTCTCTGATGATGAATCCGCGACGGATGTTGAAACGTCAGGCGAATAAAAGTATTGTCCCAGCGATCGAGTCGTCTTCTTCTCAAGCCGGAACTGGTCACTCCAGTCTTCCTTGTCTATGTCAGAAATGCTAATCTGCCTATAGTAGTATTCGCTAAGCTGCCACCGGTGCAGCTTGATATCGAGCCCTAAGGCACAACAGGAGTACTATGTTCTACAAGGCGATCGATGGACGCCCCTCTATCATTCTAAATACAGCCGATTGCAGTCAATAGGACAACGTCCACTTGGCTCAATAGTTATGACGTTAAACGTTTAACCAACAGTTTGCGATATCAAGCCGCAGATGTTGCAAAATCTGGGATTAGGCATGTTTAGCTGATGATATTTACTAAGTCCAAGTAAGACAGCAATAGTTATTCCAGTACACTTGGCTTTGTCAGTGAACGCTGCCCAGACGAAATATCGTGCTTGCACGGATGAGCAGTGGAGAACTTCCTCTTAGATATTTCTTTGACATATTATCCTTTAATAAAGGCGAATAAGTGTTACGGTCAACTATTAAGAAGACTGGCATGGAGAATTCGACTTTATCAGCCAGCTTGGCCTGCCACAGTTCAAATTGGCGATCATTTTCAAAATAATATTGAACGTTTTCCAGAGAGCATAGGTTCGTGACCCGGGCGGGTTTGTTCGTCAGCCAATTAGATCAACATTCAAATCGTCTCAGTCGGCAGTGTCAAATGACACCACGTAGTCTCAGATGCCTGTCTTCTGCGCAATTTAATGGCCCAGCTATGGGACTCGAGTTCTAGTGATCGTAAATTTTGTGCAAACTGCAGTGATCCACACGAGTTCTTTGGCCAGGCATCTTTGGTTACGGCAGTGCACAGTCGGAAATGCATCGATGAAAATGCCGCAATCCTCCTCCCCCGAGGAGCTTCGACAATACGATGGCAACCGAACCAGCCTGATATATTTGGAATACACTGAGAAGCATGCACGGTAAATAATAAGTCCGCGAAAAGTAGGCACAACTCGGCTGTGTAGTTAGTTAATGACTGTGCTTGTGAAAGGGCTCACATTATTTTGATCTTAATCGGTTTATTCAACCTAGTTCTGGTGAGACAACTTCGAACAGAACTTCTGGTGAAATCAAATGATCTGCTGGGATAACTACTTTCGTCCAATACAAGGAGAAGCGATAATATTAACATAATAGCATTCGTCTCCTCTACAATTTGCATTTTGCAATGGTCACGATTGTTATAACGACGAGTTCAGCGTCGCTAGTGTTATAACGATAACATCTGACGTTTGTCACCGTCGAATCACACCCTGTTGAAATCCCCAAGGAAGAACACAATAAGAAGGGCATCATTCTGGAATCCACCCAGAGGAGGGTTTTTTGTGTTCAAAACCCGAAGGAGCTGTCTCGGATGGCTGTTGCCGCTGATTGATCTCCAGCGCGTTTTTTGTCCAGCCTCAGGGCAAGCCTCGGCATTGGGAGTGGACTAGCATGTTCTCACTGTCCACATGTGTTATGCAACTCTGCCTGTGTCACGGGGGACAGTGTCTTATAAGAGAGTGTCAAGTGCGCGTTAGCCTGTAGCCTGTTTGGCGCATTGAGACAAGTGCGACCAGTGGTACGCACGAGCAAGCGCGTGCATCGGTTTCCTCTCCAGAGGTTAAGGTTATCTTGCGTGGACAGTCATCGCCTTTATACGGTCAGCGTTAACAAACAAAGACAATTAGCTAGGCTCGAAGCCTCAAGAAAGCCTCCAAATGTCGCTAGCACTTGGTCAGGCTATCGTCCTCACAACGATGCCCGAGCTTGGGCTTGAGTACAGCGACTGGTCCGATAACCGCCTCCGACAATCACAGACCATACACTGCGGGTTCTTCAGCCAGCTAGAACCAGATTGCCTTCAAGCAGATAATAAATCGGCGAGATACAAGCGAAAATGCGATTCCCAGGAAGTAAGTGATAACGAGAAGATGCGAGCGTTGGGACAAGAACTTCACTCGCCTGACGTTTTGGATTCATTCTCGAAGCTATCGTCAGAGACAGAAGCAGAACCTGGTCCTTAGGAAGTATTTTGCGTGGTCTGTAAGCCATAAGGAGAGACGGTATCCGGTGTCGGGTAGAACTTTTCGTCGGCTCTGTTGCTTCCATCTGATTACCGACCCGATTCCACAGCTGCAATCATGCTAGCCGGTTTGACATCAGCAGTGTTGAATAATGCTTAGTTCTGTAAAACCTGTGCATGCTCCTTCGTCGTGCTGTATCAGTACGTCGGTTCTAGATGGCGTTGGATTAGGCTGCTTGGAAAAGTTGTGTTCCAGAGATGCATCACTTGTCGTTTCCTGTTCGCGAACCCATTCAGACACCTTTTGCTGTACCGTTTTCGCCCACAGCCCACATACTCTGGTATTCTCTTGGTCGGTGCTCTGACGGTATTTGCACAGTCGTGCGTGACCATCTTGTAGGAGCTCACGGATCATTCATTTTCCTTCAGTGCCTACTGTCTTTGAGAGAAGGAATCCCAAACTTCAGGCGAATAAAGCTCATGTTCCGGCGCTCATCTCTTCTTGTCAATATCGGTGAGAGCTGTCACGGATAGGGTAAAACTACCTGGGTGACAGTTTGAGTTTTGAGCCAACTGACAGACTTACTTTGAGTCACAAATGTGATATGTCGGACTGGCTCCACTCTCTCCTTCGTCTATCAATTTACAAAGGCGAAAAGACTGTTTCAGATATCCCAGAGGCAAATTTGGGCTGAACAGACCTTTCCCTGATATCTAGAATACCAAAAGGAGTACCGGCACAGACGGGGGAGACTGAAATGGCTACAAATGGCTTACTAGCCGGCATCAGTCAGGCGCAACCAATCCCCGAGCTATGGGCTCTGGGATCGTAACTCGGGTATTTTGCCCATTGAATATTAAGCTCAACGATCCACCGCGGAGACATTGGCCCGTTGACTTGCCGGCTATGATACAGGATTGGCGCTATTGTAGGAAGGGCTGTCACCGATCAGGTTACGTGAACTTCTCATTTCGTCGTGGATTAGAGTTTAATCTAGAGCCTTCGCAAATAATCGCTTAGCCCCTTCTTCGTCAGTACTCCTCCCAGTATACTTTATTGTCGGTATGCAAATGCCTCCGAAAGACCTAGATTGACCCGATGGAAGAGCGGCACGAACATAACCCATAGCCCAACAGGCGTTTGTACGACCACCGCCTAGCACATCACGCATCGGCCTTGTCATTCACTTGTGAGGCAATCGCAGTTGGACCGACAAAGTGGTGCCAAGTGTGTCAGCATACAATAATCGACTTGGACGCAGCTGCTCGCCTTAAACACGCACACTCAGTTACCACACGGGCCTAGTCAGTTACATGTGCCTGCAAAAACATATGCGGCAAAACACCCCAAGCAGTAAACCTACTCTTTACACACCCTCTAACCTGGCGCATACATCAGGCGCACATTCTTGTCACATAATCCACCACAGATATGGAATAGGCTCCTTTCACATAAGTGGAAAGCGTGTTCTGCGGCTCCTTCTCTGTGTGGTCTCGAAAGCACTCTCCCGCATGTGAGATCGGAGTCACCCACCCATTTTGTGAGAAAATCCGATGCGTTTTGTGCAGGCTCAGGTCTTATTTGGCAAGCGTACACAGACTATTTAGCTCTACCAGCCACTCATTATGAACTGAGTGACAGGAGCAGATAATTGATTGACCCATGAGTACAGTCACGACATGAGCCCTCTCAGCCATGTGCGCTTCCGTGAAAACTTGCGGGCAACCACTGCCAGCCTGACCATCTCAAAACACTTCTCCTCATTGGCAAATACGACAGTTTTATCGTTGATCTCAACCATGTCCGCCGTGTGTTTCCGCAAGTTGAAGGCAAACACGTTGACTTGTACGGGGATTAGTTAACAGTAATAAAATACTTGTTTTGCACTCCCTCCCTCTCCATCACCTGGGCCTGCTATCAGAACCAAGACAAGGACACTAGAAGTAGGAGGGAGCAGAGCTGGCTAGCGTGGCCAAAATTGCCCCTAAGCGTGCTCTCACATCAGGTTTGGCTCCTACGAAATGGGAATTTCATAAAGGTCACATTCCTAAGATACTATTTTCGCCTAAATTTCATTTCGCCAGTCAGCTTCTCCACAAAAATACACACTGAGCTTACCACGGGGACCGAGTTATTCCCTGGGCTGGCAAACTCTTAAGCCATGGATTTTAGCGCTAAGCGATAGCTTCAAGCGCGTCACTTGCGCTGAACCTTCGACCTCACTCTCTAGCCCAATTCGTGGGCCCCAAATCACGTTTAAACCGATCAGTGGACTGATGCAGGGAGTGGGCACGATTACTGATGTATGTAGTGACCAACTCTAAACCTACTACGTAAACGACCTGGCTCCCAAACAAAGCACTCGGATTTCACAGAAATAGAACAGCGCATACACCCTATACTTGTCCGTCACACAGGTTACGACGTTTTTTTGTCTGAAAGGGCTCATGTTACGGCTATAGGAATCTGGCAGTTGGCTCCACCTCTTCCATCTTCGAAAGTTGTTTTACTCTCCTAAGCATATCAGTAGTTGAAGTGTGTCTGTTATAACCGAGTGTGGTCCTGTGTCAACACCGGTTATGTCCTCCAGTTACGTGTTAGGAAGAGAAGACAGAACAGGATAGCAGATAGTACTTTACTGTCAGTTCTACTACTACGTCAGCTCTGTGTTCTGTCGTCAGTAGCTCGTCTCGGCCAACGGCACGTCTTATCACTAGCAGCAGAATCTCGGGTCGTCGGCAGCGTCTCCAGCACCAGAGTGGCCGCCTTCAGCGGTGGCAGCATATTTAAGGGCCAGTAGTCATTGTTCCCTATTGGCTCTCCACGAGTGGCCTCTACGGGCAGCCATTATGCCTCCAGCCATCGTGCCCTCAGGTGACCGGTCACGCTCTCGGTGACGCAAGCACGTGCACGCGTCTTTTCGTGGCCCTTGTCATGCGTGACCTCAGAACCTGGTCAGCCGCGGTCTCGCGTGTTCTGTCTTTGTTATACTGCTTCGGGGACGGCGCAAGTGTTGGGCCCTCCTACCAGTGCCATTCAGCGGTGCCTTAGATAATCTACTTTTTGTTTTCAGTCACTTCACACATTTGCCTATACAGCCGTGTAAGTAGCAAAGCTCAAAAACCTAAGGCCAAAATGTTATGAATATAAAACCAAGTCTTTATTTTACGATATTTTTTATCAACAACTGGTTAGATCGCATTTTGTTAGAGCTAAAATTATCTAGGACCTCTCCGAGTATTCTTTATTTAATATGAAGATGACGTGATCGCTGGGACAAAACGTGCATTCACCTGGCGTTTCGAATCCATCGCGGATTGTTCATCAGCGACATCAGCAGAAAACAGTCAGAGAAACGGATAAAACATGCACAGGAACTTGCAGTATTTATAGGATACAGCCACAACTGCACACTTACGACAGTTAGCGATAATTGCCCTCTTGTGCGTGGATTGCGTGATAAGTGGCAAGCGACCCATGACCTGCTAAACTTTCACCCCACGTGGCGGAATTGGACGTGATAATCGCTCGGCGATCTGGTTCCCGGTGTTGACATAAGGCAACGTGGTGGTATGTGCGTTCCCCAAGTTATGACTTGCTTTGGCCAAATTGAGCCTCAGCACTGAATATGTATTGGGCAGGTCGTTGTTCTTCTTTATGAACTGCGAGCCCGTGAACCACGACTCAAGCAATTCTCGAATCGCACTATTGTCATCTCTTGTTTGAATTTCGGCCTCATCAACTTTGAATGGGTGGCCGGATTTCGTCGAATAAGCCGCGACTTGAGAATAAGCATCATTTCGCCACACTACTGTCGCGTGTTCTGTAATTTGCGTCTACAGAAGTCTACCAGTTTCTCCGAAGTAGTTGCTTTGTCCGTAACTGCAACAGCACCTATAGACGATTCCAGATATTTCTTGCCGTGGCAGTGGTTTTTATTATCTGACGCCTTATGGTTGTCTGCGGCCTGTGTGCGACTCCAACTTCAAGTGGAGCGAGGAGGCGGCTGACGGTCTCTGAAACGCTTTTGAAGTACGGTATCGCTCGCCACACTTGGGGTCGGTGCGATTATGTTGCCCGTCTCGTTTGCGCACGCACCGGTTGACGAAGTTGCGTGGGCATTTATTTTCTCTGAAGACCCGTCGAATATGTTCTATTTCGGCAACGTTGTCTTCGTGTTTACTGCAATGCGTCTCGAGACGCCGATTGAGCGCCCTTACGCAACTGCGTTTGTGGCTGATTGGGTGGTTTCTGTTGTAATTCAGTACTTGCATCGTGTTTGTTGATTTCCTGAATCATTTTATTCCTTTGGTGACCACAATCTTTGGAACAGACAAGGAAATCAAGGAAGGCCAGCTGGTTGCTCTCTTCCTCCTCCATCGTAAATTGGATGTCCGGGAAGATGCTGTTTAGATGTTCCTTGAACGTGAGCACTTGATCCCGTTCGATGACGACAAAGGTGTCATCCACATACTGCGCACAAAATTTCGGTCTATGGAGGTAGAAGGCCAGCGAAGCCAGCCATTGTAGGACCGCCTCGGCTTAAGTCCCAAAACCGGTGAGCCCATTGGTGTCCCCTTCACCTGCTCGTAGATTGTTCCGTCAAAGGTGAAGTACCTCCTGATACAGAACTTCAGGAGCTGTAGGCTTTGCGCATGTTCAAGATGATTCTCTGTCTCATCGTATTTGTTTCGAAGGAGCAGTTCGACGGTTTCGACTGCAAGATCCTGGGGGATAGAAGTAAAAAGAGACGTGACATCGAAGGAAACCATGATATCACTTGGCAGGGGACTTACCCCTTTAAGTGTCTCCGAGAACTCTGTTAATGAGCGGACCGTGGTCTCCGAATCAGCGGTCAGAAATTAGAGTCGTCCTCTTCCCAATTACTTCCTGGGACGCGCATGTTCGCTTGTATTGGCATTTCTAGCTTACTAGCCATCGTCAGCCAGCCAAACCCGAGCTCGCGTTCTGCAACACCTGAGGCTCGAACCGACGGCCTGCTGTCCCAACCATACAGCCGTTCCTGACGGAACTAAAGGTGGAGCCACTAGGTTTAACAGGACAAGTGTTTCCCGTGAAGCGATTGGCGTGTGTCCCCTTACCAGACAGAAAACTGTGAAGCCTTTATACTGCAAGCATAGCATTGTGGGTCACAATTTCATCCGGCGTTGCTTGTGTTGGACTTACAAAAGCAGCTATTAATACAGGTAGGCTGCCATCACTATCTTTACTAATGCCTCAGAAATTTTCCTATAACAGGTATTTTTTTAGTCTTTCATGGGGCAGTTTTCAGAGACAAAATTGGTAGTCCACAACATAAAACGATTCGCGGAACTAATGATAAACCTTTAAAAGCGATTTCTAAAGAGGGTGAGGTTGTAGCATTTAGTAAGGTTGTTGATTATACTTTGCACTTGACGCACGTCTGTTATGCCAAAATCGCCTTCATGAAACTTGCAGCTGCCGAGCAGTCTCAAAGTCGGACAGTTATCATTCCAATCTCTTCCAACGGTCTTAGGAGAACATATTATAGCCACTGAGAAGGAAGCTTTGCTTGTGCCGAAATCTCCATAAGATGCCGTGTAAAAATGTAAGTCGGTGGCCTGTTGCTGGCAGTGGGGGGAGAGAGTGAGTTCGATCCTCGGCGCATTTCCTTCCTCACTAAAAACAATCTGCTGCTTTTGAAATTATCGCGATGCGCCTAAAGCCGTGGCTTGGAGGGTTGCCAACCAACGGGATACCTTGCATACCACAGTATCTTGTCGTTTTACCTAGCCAGGTGGTGTTGTTGTGATGCGTGATCTAGTGTGTTCACGCACACCACCTGTGCCCTACCCCATCTCCCGTCTTTTTCACTCATGCCTTAACATCGAGTACAGGTATGGCAGTGGTCAGACAGTGGGATAGCTTCTGCGCCAGTCTTCTTTCACTATAATTCAGCTATAGTCATCGTGTCTGCTTCCAGCTTCTTGAAGCTCGTGGTGGGCATCGTCGAGGGCAACGGTTAAACTGTCATCATATCATCGGGGTTTGACTGAAATAATGTCCAGTCTCCATGCGGGCGGGCAGCAATGACCAAACCTCAGTAATGCAGTTTGACAGATGTTTAAACAGTTTTTAGCTACAAAAAGTTACAAAAAATAATTAAAAATGGAGCCGTCGTGTTCAGTTCTCAACCCATATTTGCATTGCCGCAACTTTCATTGACGTCACTTCTTGTCTTCACAAGCCTGTGGATTAAGCCACCTCTGGTGACAACGAACACGCTTGTGTTGGCAATTGAGGCACAGTTTGTCACAAGATTACTGATTTTTTTTGCCATTTAAGAAATAAAATATGGTCAGTTGTGTTGTTAGCATGATCATTCAGTGGACGGCGTTACGCATAAAATGTTGTGGTTTAAATGCTACTGATTAGTGAGGAAAGCATGGACTGTTATTATTTTTTGCTTGCCGCATTTGGGGCGCAATGGCTTCCTTCTGGAGATTAGTTTGTTTCAGTTCAAGTTTGCGAACACCAACCAGAAATTTTTTTAAATCCACCGGTGTCTCATATCCAGTTATTTTTACTGCTGGTCAGTGTCACTGCGCACTTTAACCTATTCGCGCAAGTGCTGCTGTGAAAGGGTTTTAATACAGGCAAGGTTAATTTAAAGGAACTCTCGTAAATGAGGGGTCAAATTATGATTTAACGAAAAACTGGTGTGTTCGGGTGTAACAATCGCTTTCTTTCCAAGAACGACAGCACCAATCCATCTTTGAACAGGCTGGTTGGCAAATTAATAATATACCATGGCGTAAACTGCCCCCAATCAGACTGCTTAATCATAGTTATTTTACCATACGGGTAAGTACAAGGCGTAAATTAGTGCATGTGTAGCAGCCGACCCGGTAGGTCTGATCCGTTTGTTTAAATGCACCCTTGGCAGGCAAGTCACTTTTTCCGAGATCGACTTGGTGCACGTGGTTGATCCTGTTCTAGTTCAAGTCATCGACGAAGAGGTCACTCCCCCTTGTGGACGCTCCCAACGCCACTTCCCCTCAGGACCCTGTTAATTGACCTGTCTACCACTGGCCAGTGTTTGTCCTATTGTCCCTGTTGCGATTTCTCTGTTACTCTACCAATACATTATCAGTATCAGCATCAGTTTATTGAGGGAAAGATAGGCGAATGCCTTTGAACTCCCTGTTGGTAACAGGATGATATGAAATAAGTTGATACAAAGAAAAATGTAAAATTTACGACAGTTACATGTTCCGCGAAGACAGTCTTCACAAAAGTAGGACAGAAAAATACAGAAAAATATATGACTACTCACAAATTGTAAGTAGTATATTTTGATACAGTGGATGTGATAAACAACGTGATTCATTTGTAAGTGATTCATTGGAATCTGATGAAAGAGTTTTCACCTTCATTGCGTTTGCACTTGATACATATCCAGTCTACTCTTAAATGCATGGACACTAGTGGAGAGGACAACGTCTTCTGGAAGAGCGTTCCACGCTGAAACTACTCTGTTGGTAAAGAAAAATTTTCTTCCGTCGATCCTTGCTTTGCCCGGGCGTAGTTTAAGGGAATGCCCGCGCAAAGTTGGCGTGTTAGCCTGGGCAAAGAAATCATCAGGAACGAAACAACAATGCAGGTTATTCACAATACGGAACGTTAATATGAGGCCCCCTCGGAGTTGTCTGTAGGAAAGGGGAAATAAGTCGAGAATGGACAGTCTGCTTTCATAGGGCAATGTTCCTAGACCTTTGACCATCTTTGTCGCTCGCCTCTGGACCTTCTCTAAGACAGTACAGTCTTTGACAGTCCAAGGTCTTCATGCCTGCATAGCGAACTCCAGGTGCGGCCGAATGATGCATCCAAAGATTTTAGAAAATCTGTCTGTTTCAAACCCCATAAAGGCTCGTCTAATCAGCTGTAACATAGATCTGGCCGACTTCGCCGCCTTCGTACAGTTCAGCGTTGGTTTGAGTGAAGAAGTTATCCATACACTCAAGTCCTTCTGACTCTCAACGTTTTGCAGCGGAGTACCATTTAAAGAATAGACTTTCGTGCAGGGTGCTCTACAACTGCCGATTTGACGAAAGTTACATTTACTAACATTGAAAGGCATAAGCCAAAGCTTTGACCAGTCCTCCAATCTGTTCAAGTTGGCTTGTAGATGGTTTTCGTCTGCCGTACTTTGGACAACTTTCCATTACACTTGGATGCTTACCGACCGTCTGCTTGTGTGATGGCGTTTGTCCATAACAACGATGATGAAGCGGGAAAGATTGAAGAGGATTGTAAGGATATCTCTGAGAAGCCAGACACGGAGGTAGACACCCTCTCTAGGCCGGGTGTTACACATGAGTACTTGCAAAACACTGGCACTTTTAAGCATTACGAAGTCAGAATGCCAAGGCAGCTTTAACTGCAACTGAATTTTAGGGGATGGGGAAATTGGCAACTGAAAGGCTACTGGGTGAATCTTTAGTCGATATTCTCGGTTTAATGAATTCCCTTTGTGCCAAAGTTAGCTATATAACGGTGGCCATACCATAATCAGGGCTGACAACGTTATCCACACTAAGGTAATTTAGTAATTTCTCTCGTCGGCCACCGAAAACATCATGCCCGTAAAGGCTATTGACGGAGAGCATTTTGAAAGTGATCTTGAAACACAAATGGAAGAAGAATGACGGTTTGACTTCCGTCTACAGAGACCCGTGATAACGCCATGTTTAAGTAGGCGTAAAACAACGAGTATGTCAGATACGGACCTCCATTCCGTAATGGATACAAGCTTATCAGATTTATTCTAATGAAGGGAGCGTTGATGGACTACTATGCGCTGTCTCCAGGGTCGACCTCACTCTCCTATCTTTTTACCATGCACCAGCCGAATATCCAAGCCTGTTAACCAAGTGGTGTTCCAATTGGGGTGTCTTCGGTTACAACGCCACTTATCAACCTGAGCTATATTTCGTATTTTTTCAGGAAAATTCTCCGGATCATTGGGCAAAATAAAGCTAATTTTGGTAGAGCTTACGAAGACCATGTTAGCTGATAGACAACCGCCAGGCTCTCCATCTGCCGCTTTTAAAGCCCTTTTATTTCTGAGAACAACTCTGATTGAAGTGCATTGGATATCTATTAGTTATCATAGAAAAATGGCACAATACCAGAAAAAAACATTCAGGGCAACAGGGGCTTAGCGCTGTGTTTAAGTACATATATCTATCACCCATACACAATTCGGTCCTTTATATGTCTGACATACTTGCTGGAACATTGAATGCACCGTCCTTTGTTAGCTGACGTCAACTTCGTGAACCATCATCATAATTTTGGCTTTTGGGTGAAATAAATCTACATTTATTTGTTAGCACATAAAAATGAGCGAACCAAACAATGTTTGATTTTGGACGTAAAACGGGTGGGTTCGATCAATTCCTCGCTTGTGGGAAGTTTACGTACCCTATTATCATAGGATACCGTTGTACTGTGCCTACCATAGTCGCTCTCACAGAGCACAAATTTCCACATTGTCATTATTTTACTTCAGTACTACGTTTGTTTAGATATAACCCTCTAGTCCCGGGGTCGGCAACCCATGGCTCGTGAGCCATATATGGCTCTTTTGATGATCGCTTATGGCTCTTTCAGAAACTTCAGATTTTATGATTTTGGTTACTCTTTAGGGGTCTTAGTAGTGGGTTGTACTCTGATCACTACAATCATCAGGCCAAATCCCAGGTTGGAAGTTAAAAGACACCGGAAGGAGTGATTTATTATGTACAGAACTCCCGATTGCAGTCCCAGGTGACAGTAGCCACTGGCGAAGCCAGCGCTAGTATTGATTGCGCCCAGCCAGACTTCAGAGAGCTTGAAACAGTGGTGACAGCTGATTCAGTAGGATTGCTGAGCATGTTCAATTGTTCTGTTATTGGTGTCTTGCAATTACCCGAGGGGATGTCGCCTACAGGGCCGAGAGGTGGAGTATTTAAATGGCCCTTAGGTATTTGGACGCCTGTGTTTGCTTGGGTGTGTGTCCGTGACTGAATAAAGTACGGTTGACAGGGCGGTGGTCTCGGGGCCGTGAGACAACCGAAGGAAAGAGGACGCTCGCGCAGCTGTTACTGGTTTCCCAGACGCAGCTGCGAGGTCAAGCCTCGGGGGACGGGGGTGTCAGTGCAAGAGAGCATTGGGACAGTTGGTTGTGGCAACACATGGCTTTAGGACAGCGGGTCTTAGAGAACGAAGAGGGGGGAGGACACGCATTTTAGCCGTCCATCTCCAATGACGTGCCGCCACAAGCTCGCTAATAAACAGACACTCTACTCGAGCACGACAGCCCGCAGACTTGACCTCAGCTTGGTCAATGTCACGCTGGCAGGCAAGGCTATCTAATGCGCATAGGCCAGCCGGCTTTGTTACATATAGTACCTCGTGTTTATGTCCCCCAGACGGAGCAAACAGTCCATTCGCGAACACTTGCCTTGTGAACTAATACATCGATCCTAACATCTGACTGCTTTCTTTAATCAGACGGATCGCATACCTTTGAACGCTACACTCTCTCTCTCTCATTTGCCCAAAGTTAACCTCTGCAACAAAGAGTATGGCGAAACGAAAAGGCGATGAGAAGTATCGTACCTTTCAGGGCGAATAGCCCGAAGAATTCGCCTTTGTGCAGAGAGCAGATTATGCGGTGTGTCTAATTTGCAATTACAAGATTATATCGATGAAACGGTCGAATGTAAAGCGCCACTTTAACACACGCCATGATACGTTTGCATCAAAATACCCTGCGGGCGATAGCCGAAAGAAAGCATGCCAAGAGTTAATGAGCAGGATGAAAACCAGCCAGAAGCAACTCCACGTATGGATCCAGCAAGGTGACTATAACTCCAAGAGCTTTGCTGGATCTTTAGCAACAGTTAGGAACGGAAGATTATTTACAGATGGCGAGTTTGCTAAAACGCTCATGCTGGATGTAGCTCATAAACTTTTTGATGATATTCCGAACAAAGACAAGATAATTAAAGGGATTCAAGACATGCCTCTGTCGGCAAAAACTGTTCATGAGCGTAGCATCATGATCACAACCCACGTGGAGGAAACGCAAGTGAAACACATAATTGCAGTGCCATTCTTTTCCCTGGCTTTGGATGAGTCCACAGACGTAAGCCATTTGGCGCAGTTCAGTGTGATTGCAGGATATGCTGCTGGTGATACACTGCCCGAAGAAAGTCTTGCGGTTCTGCCTATAAAAGGATCCACAAGAGGTGACGATTTATTCAAGTTTTTCATGGATTTCGCTCAAGACGAAAAACTACCCATGGATAAACTTATATCAGTGTGTACTAATGGTACTTCGTGTATGGTGGGGAAAAACGAATGATTCGTGGCGGTTTTCTGTGAATATGAAAATAGACCCATCCTCCGCTTCCATTGCATTCTACACCAGGAGGCTCTTTGTACTCAAGTATGTGACGGGCAGCTTGGCGAAGTGATGTCGCTGGTCATTCTTGTGATTAACTTTATTGTTGTCTGAGCCTCAAATGTTCGATAGTTTAAAACACTGCTGGATTACCTTGGAAATAACTATCATGGTCTGATTTTTTTCACAGCATGGTACGTTGGTTGTCAGAAGGGAAGGTGCTTAGCCGTTTTGCAGCTTGCCTGAATGAAATCCGGACGTTCCTTGAAATGAAGGGCACTGTGCATCGTGAGCTAGCCGAAACTGAGTGGCTCCTCATGTTTTACTATCTCGTGGATATGACTGAACATCTGAACCAACTTAACGTTAAATTGCAACGCAATGGAAATAAAGTGCTATCCCTTCATTAATCCGTGGTTGCTTTTGAAAGCAAGCTTGAACTCTTTATCAGGGATCTTAAAACAGATCGATTGCTATATTTTGAAAAACTAAGACGATATAAGGATGCATGCACAATTAGTGAGTCCACTCAAAACTTTGGTCTCCACCAGCTAGTTGGCTTCACATCCAGTCTCCTTCAGTCTTTCAAAGCACGCTTTGGAGAATTTCGAGAGCACACTCGTCTTTTTAAGTTCATCATCCATCCAACCGAGTGTCAACTGAATACAACCGACCAATGTTATATTCCTGGCCTCTCCGTTAGTGATTTTGAAGAAGAATTGGCTGACCCCAAGGCCTCAGAATGTGGATGAATAAGTTTAAGTCACTCAATGAAGATTTGGAAAGGATCGCACGACATAAAGCGCAGTTAACAAGCAAGCACATGTGGACAGTGATTAAAAAAACTTAAACCCGAAGACCAGCTTATAATCAAACTTGGAACACGCTTCCGGTCACATACCACACATTGCAGCGTGTGAGTATTGCTGTATTGATCCTGTTTGGATGTACGTATGCATGTGAGCAGTCATTCTCTCATCTTAGATACATCAAGCCCACAATAATATCACCTTAACGGATGAAAGACTCAACGCTGGCATGAAGCTTAACCTCACCAACTACCGATCAGACTATAAAACACTCAGCGAATCCATGAAACGCCAGAAATCACATTAACAATGAGTACTATAAATCATTATTGAAAATAATAAATTCAGAGGCTTATTATACTCGCTTTTAATTGAATTTCATTTTAAAGTATACAACATGGCTCTTTCTGAAATATATTTTCAAATATTTGCTTTCTTGGCTCTCTGAGTTAAAAAGTTTGCTGACCCCTGCTCTAGTCGCTTAAAAAATAAACATTTATTTATTGATACAGATTGGGCAGAACTGAAATGGACACGACCATAGCCCACACCAAGTGGTATTTTGCTTTTTGACTCAAATTCAGTTCAATTTAATTAAGGAAAGGATATTCAAACGATGGGCGGATTCCATACGTAAGCTGGGTGGGTAAATTTACCCAAATGCGATTAAATTCATGGTTCAGGGCGTGTCTTGGTAGCTCATTCGGTAAAGCGTTTGCTGATTTAAGCCTACACTGCTGATGTGAGTTCGAATCCCACCAGGCCACAAATTTCTCAAAATCGGTTCAATAGACTTTCTTTTACATATTTTCGCGGGGCTGGCATTGACTGGAAAATCGGTTGAAATCGTGGATGAGTTGTCACCGAAGCTAGTGGAGATGACATGAAGTTATTTAAGATTTTAACTTTATTTTCATCTTGGTACTCTGTGCCTGCTTTGGGAACAGAAAAAACATTTGTTGTATGTGAGATCATTTGATTTATGTATTCAGGTGCTCCGAGTATAAGAGACCATGGTCGGACATGAATCAAAATGATGAAGAAAAAGGCTTAAAGGAAGTTATTAAGTACTGGATTAGTCGTTTAAAAGCGCCTGGGAACACATACTCACATATACACAACCTGATACTTTCGAAGTGTCCCTCAGAGAACAGAGGGTCGTTGTCCGAAACTCAATCTCGTAATGGCCAAAGGTCGAGAGTGCTGTACTGCAAGGCTCAGTTTTGGGTCCGCAGCTATTCCTGGTTTACGTAAACGACTGCCTCAATGAGCTTGATTGCGTAGCGTTCATATTTGTGGACGACATAAAAATATGGGCTGAAGTTAGCTGCGCCGACGACGCAAAGAGGTTACAGTCGAACATCGATAAACTTTTTATCTGGTCGTCCACGTGGTTTCTTAACTTTAATGTATCCAAGTGTCTTGTTCTAAACATAAACCCGGGGCGAAAAGTGTCACCGAAACACAGTTATTTTATCAATGGCACCGCATTAAAAGAGGTTGATACGCAAAAAGATCTGGGTTTATGGACAACCGCGAACTTGATGCCAACCGAGCACTGTAAAAAGGCCGTCCAGAAGGCAACTAGTACACTTCACTGGATCAGACGAGCGTTCAAAATCTTTTTACCTAAACTCTTAGGGAAAATATTTGGCGCCTTTGTGAGACCACATCTTGAATACGGAATGCCAGTTTGGACACCGTGATTGAAGAAAGATATGGACCTTCTTGAGTAAGTGCAACGCAGGGCGACAAAGATGGTCGATGGTCTCAGGGACTTACCATATCAGGAGATATTGATCAAACTTGACCTTTTTCCTTTTTCTTACAGGAATATTCAGTGCAGCCTGCTCTGGACATTCCGAATAATCCGGGGCCACAGTTCCTCCCTGAAATTGGAGGATTTCCTCGAATTAGCCACCAAAACTTACCTATGTGGCCATTCTTACAAGGTCAAAAACGAACGCACTCGATTAGACCTCCAAAAATATTTCTTCAGTTAACGCGTGGTCCGACCTTGGAATTTGCTACCAAGCGAGACGGTTTGCGCCGACACAACTGCGGAGTTTAAAAGAAGACTCAATGTCATTCTATTTGACAAAAGTTGACTGTTACAACACGATTTCCTACTGCCAGCATTGTAAACAATTTTTCTGGCTCTAGACGGCTTTCATTCTGTTCCGTGAAAATTCATTCGAAATTCTTTCATGGTATCATATGTACTCCACCAACTGCAAATTAACTGTAAGAATAACATTGCTTGGCTTGCGTTAATAGGGTCCTCAAGGGCATTTCTTGCCTGTAACCCTTAAATATACAAATACAAAAGAGTTCTAGTTTCACCACAGCAGCAGAAGTCCCTCTGTACTCGTTGGCCGTTCAACGCTTTCGTTACGTATAACTTCGTTTAGACTTTATTCGTATAAACTTTTACTAGACTTAAAATCAGAAAGGGTTTGCCTGTTAAGTGCATTGTTTCTAGAGCATAACATTCTTCATCATAAAAGCGCTCAGACTCAGGTAATGTGACTTGCCAAAACCTTCTGCAACCTGTCAGCTACAGCAAAACTTTAATCGGGCAGCCCAATTAACCTCAAGAATTAGCATATCCGTCTTGTTCTTATAACAACAGTCTTGAAAGAGGATTATTCTTTTAACCCAGCCGAAACCGCTGACGCAAAAATGTTCTTTTCGGGTTCGCATACCTCCAGTAAAATTTGGTTTCCGGTATGAGAGTTGTGAATCCCAGAACAATGTTTCTGGCCCTAGACTGTCTTTATACGGTTCCATGAAAATTCATTCGAAATTCTGTCATGGTATCATATGTCTGCTAGGACGGCCTAACAACAGCCTTCGCAAGCAGTAGTTTGCAAACCATAGCTGCGTCCACAATAGGCTATCGATCGACCTATGCACGAGCGAACGGACAGAAAGGCCGCCAAACCGAATAAGCTAATGAAAATATTGATGTTCCCGATGATCACATCGGACAGAAATTCCGCCATATCAAATCAGCTAGCGATAAAGCTGATGTCAACGATTCCACCTTCTGCCGAGGTACACAAGGAGGAGAGGAAAAAGGAGGAATCATGAGAGGAAGCGCCAGCGGCTTCCGAGCCCCGTCAGATACCTGGTCGGTCAACTATCAGCGGCACATGCAAAATGCGTGGTGCTCCATAAAAGTTCCCATCCTCCTCTTCCACGACTGCCGCCGACTCCCCAGACCTATCCACGAGGGACCCGGGTTCTAAAAAAGGCACGAACTTCAGCCTCTACGCGACAAAGCCGGAAATGAATGCGAACGGTTCCGTCACAAGTGAACCCGCAACTCAAATCTTACGAATCGCCTTCAAAGAGGGGAGGTATTAGGGCGGCCTAACAACAGCCTTTGCAAGCAGTAGTTGGAAAATCATAGCCGCGTTCACAATAGGCTTTTGATCGGTCTATGCGCCAGCTAACACTTCCAGCTAGACAATCAATCGATAATTTGAATTTCTTGCTACATTCACTCACTGAACAAACAGCCAATGGGACTGACCACTACCTCAGGAGAGAATCTTATTGGCTCAGGGGATATCGTTGACATACGGTTGTTTCCCTTAATTTTCTGTACATAGAACACTCAAAGACTTCCACTTCTGCACACTTCCTGTCGTGTTCTCTCTTTGGGGGCTCACACGAGGCGTAGTTAGACGGCAAATATTTTGGCCTGGGCTCCTTTACAACAATTTGGCGACGCATTGCGCGGTAATATCTCGGCCTGGGCCTCCATTAAAACAATTTCCTCTACCAACTGCACATTCACTGTAAGAATAATAGTGTTTGCTTTACATTGATAGCGTCCTCAAGGGCATTTCTTGCTTGTAACCCTTGAATATACATATACAAATAGGTATCCAACGAGCTCATCCTAGGGAAACTATACCACTTACACTGGGGGGCGGTTCTTCAAACAGACGAACGCAGGCTAATGTAGTACATAGCAGAATTCTATCTCCGACGTTGTCTATATTTCGTAATCTCTTCATAGTCATGACACGAAAAGAAGTATAAATTTAGATTTATCCTAATCCCATTGCCAAAAAAAATTGGATAAAACACCTGCTTTTAACTCATCTGTCTTTAAACGATCTTATCTCTCGACAAATTCTTTTTATTTGTGGTTCAAGAACGGGTTACCTAAATTTCCACGTAACTTCGCAATTTTGCAGAATATACGCACGTATTCCATAGTAGAGTTTCCAATTCTAAGTTAACATGTACAATATATCGATTGAGAAGAAGCAGGTTCGATCACTGGAATCGGAGTTTTATTTTTCTGAG
>JAYGXS010000002.1:54995468-55020447 GCA_036362985.1 Ligula intestinalis
GTGTACTTTTATCCTTGTCCACCCTGTAATTATTACTCGGTTTTGCATAGCAAATTTGAACAATATGTTTGTCTTTCGTTCCAGATCCCACTTGTTTTATTTGTTTGAAAGCCGTGTGCAGATAGGTCATATGATCCCTTTCATTCCGCAATTTCTAGATAACAAGGTTTAACTAAACATCCTTTAGTCTCATGAATTGTATCAAATATGTAATTCGCTAGGTGTATGTTAAAAGGTAAAGGTTTCTGTAGGATAGGTATTTATCTTTATTTTTATGTCTGTTCTGTTATGACTGCGGTCCATTAGATAGCTCAAATATTTCTGGAATAGGTGCTCTCGAACTACTCTCCTTCCCCTCGCAGCCTATTCATTAGTTGTGTCAAATATGAGCTCATCCCTAGCTGACTAAAAAATTTAAACTGAAATGGGGGTTGCCTTCTTTGATGTTGCTCAAATTATTTGTGTAAGTGTAGTTTATCATAACTCTTTCCGTTCGGTGAAATATGTAGAAAACAGCCATGTGAACTGCGAGATGTCCGTTCGGAAGTTATTTATGCGATTTCCTTCATGCTCATTAACACTGCTTGTAATTTTTCGTAAACCCAGCTTATTTCTGTTTAAACAAAGTAATACGCTCGATTGAATACCGACAGGTATGTTTTCAATTATTTTTGGGGTGGGCGGTAGATGCGTGAAATTTACCCGGTTCGTTATCTTCTGGGCCAAAAGCAACCTGTTATTAATGCGTAAATGCTGAATTATTTCGTTAAGTTTATCGACTCTCGGGTGTATCTATAAACAGCATTTTCGAAAATGCCAACTTCCACATTAAAAAACTCGGTTTCTTTGAATATTTTAAAGCCATGACTTCCTTGCATATATAATACTAGGTAAGTAGCATAGTTTATGAAATTATAAGCTTTTTGATATGTGACGCTAATCTGATCTCAAAAGAATAATTTCATATTACAGATTCCAACGTCTCCAGTTTCGAAAAAACATGTATGAATTGCGCGAAAATCGTAATGTTAAGCCTAAAACGCTTATGTGCATGCTATCGAATCTTCTTTATGAGAGAAGGTAAGATCCCCTTACAATTTTAGTTCCTTAGGTTCGGTCCCTATTTTGTAGAGCCTATTGTAGTTGGGCTGGACCCAATTACAGAGGAGCCTTTTGTTGGTGGCATGGATCTTATTGGTAGTGCGAATGAAACTAAGGAATTTGCTGTTGGTGGATCATGTACAGAGCAGTTGTATGGAATGTGCGAAACTATGTGGGAGAAAGATCTTGTAAGTGTCCGTTTCCTATTTTCTCCCTGATTTTTTATTGGCCATTTACATGTTTATTTGTGTTAAGGAACTTTGTTGTTGCTTTTAGTGTAACAGCAAATCTTTGTCATCCTTATTTTTTATATATATGTATGCGGGCAGAATGCAGGACATAAGAAACTCCGGTTTTATTGGCTGATACAGTTCGAACCTAAGAACATATGTCGTCCACTAAGAGCCTCAAGCTCATTTTAGACTGTCTATACGCGGAAGTCATTAAAGTGCTTAAGATGGTGGATTGCAGAGCGGTTCGAAGATCCGTTGTTGGTTCTAGTGCGTGTGTGTATAAAGGTAAAGTGAACTATGATGGATCTACTTTTCTTGAAGGAAAAGGTTAGCGTGTAGTCTAAGAACTAAAATGAACTAGCCTATTTTACTTCGTCTGCTGTCTGCTCCCTGAACAGACAGCTTGCGCTGTGCAGGCCTTTAACGGATGTGGCTAAGGCGGTGGGCGCCAGGAGAGCAAAAGTCTGCATCTGTGTCTGATGTGCGTGGCAGCAAACTTCTGCTTCATTCATATCTTGATCCAAAACAGACAGTCTTTGCTTTTTAATAGTTTGATATTTATTCATCCGATGGGCTACTTTTGGTCGCCATCTAGGCTCCACGTAGACACGATTAGCAAAAACACTGCAGAATACCCCAAACTATATGCTAAAACTGTCGTGTAATATGCCACCCGAGAAATAGTAGTTTTTGATATTATTGTTAATTGTGAAAAATGTTCTTTGTTTCCTATACATAAAAGTATGCTACTAATTCCATGCATATATAGCGAGATAAGCGTCTTACGAGAAGCGATATTCTGAAATTACCGCCAAAAATATACATATTTGCGGTTTTTTATTCTTCTACGACGCGTTCATTGTAGGCTTTCTAAAAACCTTTAATCTATCTACTCTCGTAAGAGAAGTACTGGAAGTGGTTTTATTTTAACCTTGATTTCGATAGTAGTTGCTCTCTTATTCTTCAAAATAACTGAAAACGTTAATGCGTTCCATATTTCAGAAACCCGATGAACTATTTGAATGTATTTCACAGTGTATGTTGAACGCTTTAAATCGGGATTGCATCGCTGGATGGGGCACCCGAGTCTATCTTGTGTAAGCTTCGTTCTGTTTTTTTTAATTTTTTTCTAGGGAAAAAGATAAAGTCACCATAACCGATATCAAAAGCCGCATGGACTAAAGTTTTCAAAATAAAATTTCTAAAAACAAACCTTGATTTTTCAAACGCTCATATGGGACAGGTTCCGTGAATGCATCTTTCCACAAATGCGTATTTGAAATCTTGCCCTGCATTTGGACCATGTTAGTTATCAATTTTACTCCGTAACGCAAAATTCTACATACAAAGGCAGACTAAACTCGTTTGATGCTATAATCTACGTATCCGGCTTTATACCATACTCAGAAAAATATAAATATCGATGTCCAGTAAACAGCAAGAATGAGAACAACTTTAATGCCTTTATCGTGAATTACACCTCTCAGTCATATGTGTTATTTGGCCTGAGCATCGCTCCGATTGGCAACAACACCAAATGTCCAATCGATAATATGGATTGTCACGGTGAACGTGGACTTCGATTTTGCCTAGAGGCGTATTTGGCAGATTTCTTTGCAGGGAATTAAGTGTTGGATTCAACTAATGCTTCTTTGTCATGCACTGTAGACCTCCAATGACCAACTGGTGGTGAGATGGTTACAGTGGCGAAGTTTGCAGGCTGTTTTTTAAACTGGATGATATGCATGTTTTCCAGCAACGTTGCAAAGATGTCCCTGTCTCTCTAAGGAGGGTAGCTAGAATAGTTTGCTTGCGCTCCCTGCCGTCACTCTTCTAGCTGTCGGCGCTGCTGTCATTAGTTTGTGACCACTTTAGTCTGTATATCATCATCCAATTGTTAATGCTGTTCGTCAGTATCCTCGGTTAACTGCAAATCTTCTGATAGAGATTCTTAAGCAGAGAAAATGTGTAGCTTAAGCTAATTAGATGCGCTACCGCAGATATTCCCGCGTGTATAGGTACTGCTCGGCGTACCATTGATGCGGACCGTAGAAGTCACAATTACAAATTTATCTAGCGCTGTTTTCCCTGAAATGCCGTCCACGCCCACAACTGAACATGTATGTATGGCGCGCATAGAAAAACACCGTAGGTTTTTGAAGGTAACATTAAGACGAGATTGCATACATTCGGCTAAAACTATGTTGTTGGGGGTGGAGAAGTTGTGAGTTGAAAGTTTAATGCGGCCATGTTTTGTTGCCTTATCGACGTTAGCCTAAGGGCAAGGACTATTATCACCCTCCTTCCAAGTTTTCATTTAGATTGGATGAAGTGCCCTTACTTATGCCTCAGTGTGCACTTTTTTATTTTTGCCCTGGTGTAGGGGGGTCAGCCTCCGCAACGACTGCTCCTTCCTTGGGGTAATCGATGACTCTTGGTGTGCGAAGAATGCTGTACGAGTTGCTACTAAAGAAGGGAGATTAAAGCTGTGAAGTTGAACAGTACCCTCCGCTACTGTTGTTGGTGGTCCCCCCAGCCACGATTTGATCATCGAAGGGTACCTTTTATTCATGACCCCATTCTTTGTGAAGTCCAGACGAACCGTCAAAATGGCAAAACCGCTAGATTCGTTTAGCAAGTGCCGAACACCACTTAGGGGTATTCTTAATCGTGAGCTTTTTCTCCATTAGCCAGCCTTTGTCGCATGGGCCTTCGGCAGTGCGTAAATTATAATTTAGCTTAGTTTGAAACCATAATGAAAACTAGCCGTTTTGAGCAAAGATGTCCATCGCGTGAATCACTTGGTAGCAGGATGTACTTCCGCAGCATCTGTCGTACCCTCTACTCTCTCACCAGGACCTGATGAGTAGACAATCTCAAGCCGACCGAGGATGGGCTTGGGCAGGGTGGCTGACAAAACTAAACTGCCCATCTACGCGTGGCCCGCATTCTGGACCTCGCATAACATGCTAGGTTTTCAGAGGAAGTTTTCTTATTAAGGGGACACTTAGCCTCACTTCCAGTCAGTCACCTTACTCACACACAGTACTGACTACGCGAGTGGCGTTATCTGGTCAGCTGGTAGCCTTTCAGGCGGCACCTTTTAGCACCTCCGAATGAGTTACTCTCACCCTCTCTCTCCTGTGACTACTGGACGATTCGAGTTTGCCAGTCACCCGGTCAAGCACAACCTTGGACTAGCGCAGCTGCAACAGCCTGTGTACGTTGAAAATACACCACCTGTTTAGTCACCTGCTTGCGCCAAGGAACATACTTCCCATTGACATGAATGATGCAAATTCTGTGCGCGCTTCGGGTGGGCTGAGGTGGGTTTGTGTAAGGTGTTTCCGGGCAGTGTGATGGGTGCATTTCGAAACTCCTGATACTCGGTCTCATTTCAACGCATTCGCAAGTTGTATGAGGTAATTTTGTAGTGATTATCTTGCGGTGAATTCCATTGTCAGGTTTACGTATGTATCCAATAAGGTGTATGACCTGGACCTCTGTAAGCAGACGAGGCGTGTACGACTGATGTTTATCGTGACTTTAGGTTGGGGTTCGCCAGCTCTTGACAACGGATCCGCAAGTGACCGATCACGCTTATGCGGTTGTCACGATAATAGGATAAATTTGATGTTGGTGGTGGAGGCGGTAGTTGTAATGTTTTGTAGATCGAAAGAAGTGTCTCAGTGTTGCTAAAAGTGGGATGAGAAACCACTTGATCGTGTTGACCTTGCAACGTGATAGCAGATGACCAACAAGACAAGATAATATAGGTATCATGTGAACTTTGGTTGCAATTCTGCAGACCCCCAATCGGACTTCCTACGCGTAGTTAGCCTAAACGTATCAACCCCGGTTAATTAGGCGGCCAGACTTCAACTATGGAAGGCGGAAACAGAAGTGGGCTCTGAAACGTAATCAGTAATGACTGTAACTAAAATATTAATTGATCAAGAGTCCTACGGTGGAGGGAAAAATACGCATAGAGGAACCCTGATGAATGATAGTGACAAGGTTACACGTAAATGCTATTCTAGGCATAGGTGCGTCGGGTGCGGACGGAATTTGAAAATGTGTCTGTAAAGCATCCAGCTTGCATTTAGGCAACTCGGTGCCGCATGATCAAAAAAGAACAAAATACTTGTTGCCGATCAGCTGCACCATCCTCGGAGAGCAAAGTTTGCTGTTTAAATGGAACATCAGCACATAGAAAGTGTCAGAGTAACTTGCACAAGTACAGCAGGTAAGCACCCCGATTTACTTAATTTGTTCATATCAATCCTTCGTGGAGGAAGAATTTAGCTGAACATCTGCTGATACTAGTGATAAATGCAACGCTTTACCCCACTCTTTGGAAAAGATTGCAGCCTCTTCCTTTCAATTTATACGAAAATTATATCCATGCTTCACACGATTAGGTGCTTCTGCTAATCCTACCGTGTATGAAGCAAGAGCATAATGGATGACAGCACATGCGAACGGCAGGCAGGACCTTGGGTTTTCGAGCTCCATTGCTTCAGACCTGCCGTATGAATAAACATTACAGACCACGTCTGGACTCTGAAAAATTCGAAGACTATTAGATAAATCGGCTGTAGTATCTTGGGCATCCTGGCGATCGTATGAGTTTGGCGCAAGTGCCCTGTACTTGAATGTTAGTTGCACACGATTTGTCAAGATATCGAGCCAATTTGTAGGCCCTCGGTGTCCGGTTTCCACAGCTTGATCGAGCTCATAAAATCCATGGCTACAGATAGCCCAGGATATCAACAGGCTGACTAAATCATGAATGATCGCAGTAGGGTCAAATGAAGCAGATGAGTATGGCCCACGACGGTCTTACATAGAAATGAGCTTATAGCCGCCGAAAACCACTTTACGTGGCATGGGAGCATGCCACAGAGTATCCATGTATTCGCTCTATTAGTATTTGTCAAATCAACACGATCTGTAGTCGGCCCTGACCGTGTGACTAAGAGTCACCGAGCCATCTTATCGTGAGTGACCTCAGGCGCCCTCTTGATGGGCACGAGTACTCGTCTGCTCACCGCAACTTATCGTTGACAGTCTCTTTAATCTATCGGATGTGAACGCCCAAATGAGGTTTAGGACGCACGTAAGCACATATTCCCATCTGTTATTCTTGTTGCAATGATAGGATGCATGTCAGGTATTGATACAATTCTAGAAATAGATTACCAGAATGTACTATCCGTTATCTTAGTATGATTAATAGAATTAGCACTCTTAGCAGTGTCATATTACCTCCAGCAGCATTATCCTAGCCTAAACATAGTGAAATGTGACATAGTTTTCGGTGGATAGAGGTGAGAAGGTGGAAACCAAGGAAAGGTTGATGTGCTCTGGGCCTCAAAGATGTATTACTCGGAATAGCATAAACTCAGATTAAATCAACTCGTTGAGATCGAGGGAATATGAGCCCCAGCGATGACTTTAATCTGTCACCTCTGACAAATGGCAGCGTCAGTGATAGTACCCGTACTACTACCAGCTACATTGCTAGCTAGTAGTAAAGGAAGTAGGAGTAGCTGTATCCGTCTCGACATTATTGAGCCTCTAACACCTACTGAAGGTGAATGAGAGTAGATGGTGCGGTAGTACCCGCACAAAGTCGACTGCCACTTAACACTAATTTGGGCGATTTTTTCTGGCTGGCATTGGAGAAAGTGGCCAATGCCGGATCCAATCTGGTCTTCTTGACCCATGGTGAAGGTGAGAAGTGTGTTTGGCGCTAACTACGTCCGCCATCATTTTAGTCTACCGCTTGTAGCCTGTCACTGTTGGTGCATATGGTGGGATTCATCGAGATCAATGATCGAACTATCATAAATTGAAATAACAGAATAAATATTAAGTGTTAGTAGGACTGATATTAAAGATACACGTTTTTAAGGTTCTTTACCTTGCTTGTTTGAACAGGCATTATGGTCTCCTAGATATGAGCCGTGGTCCTCTTCATTAAGGGTCGGCCAACTGTCCTAACGTTTGCAAGTGGAAGTATGCCTTTTAAACAAGTACGTCGTGTGAAACATGTCCAAGCTTGGTGTTACACGATGCATCATACTGACGGCACATTTACTAGCTAAAAGCCCAAGCCTATAATTACCTCGACGTTCGTGAACCTGCGTAAGAACTTTCGAGAAAACTATACGCACAGACCATGCGATGGCATGATACCCCCTGAATAAGGCGATGAGTGGAGGTCCACCAAGGACAGCATAGTGCTGCCAAAAATAAGAGGTTATGATGAGTACCATATTTACTTGCAAAAAAGGTATAAATTAGCAGGAAACGCGTAAGTAAAGTCAAGTAATGGCGCAGGATACAATTAATGAACAAAAACAGCGGCAAAAAGACAACTGAAAAGAGAAAGACAGAGAAATAAGCAAACAAATGCTCAGCCGGTGAGGGCAGTCTGAGTAGCATGGTGCTTCCACTGTTCTAGAAGCTGTTTGGCTTTGTCTTCTGCTCCGTCCACATTGATAATTCCGACTACGCTCACTGCACTAGTCTTACGACAGAAACGCCTTAATTGATGTCTCTTGAAAGCCAAAATGACTGGACATTGCCGCTCATTAGCCAAGTCAATAATCTGCTTAAGTACCTTGGCAAGAGCGTTGGTCCGACAAGGGGTTGCGTCTTCCCTGGCCACATTGTCAACTTCTGGGTCTTCTAGGGCCGGTCGGTCGTCTAAAAAGAAAGTTTAAGTAATCGTTAGCTGTGCAGTTGTCGCCTTAGAGCAGAGGCATTACTTTTATGCGGTAGAAGGCGTGTAGGCCCCTGAAGACTTGCATACCTATTTCATAGGCGCCCTTTTCGAGGTCTTTGGCAACCACTATGAACTTCATATGGTTTAGTTTAAGGTGTTTTATCACCTCGCGTAAACCGCAGACGATCCTGCGCGATTTCTTCTTCTTCGCAGCGTTCGATTCGTTGCTCTTGTAGGCCCGGTCGTGGAAGTCAACCAACAACGTTAGGATTTGTTCTATGAGGGTCTCTAATTCTGGAAAACTAGGCGGTGCAATGTTCTAGGATACAATAAGAACAGGAATCAGTGGAGCTATAGGGTCTGCGATGTTCAACTGTACTATGATCAGTGCTAACAATAGTAGTAAATAATAACTATCATAAACAATATGGAGATCGAGGGTTGCTGGCAATCGAAATGTCACTTAAACAAACGCTCATAATTTTGAGGGATATGGCAAAGAAGAAAATATAATGAATGTTTAGGTGAACTACTCTATTAATTAGTACCTTCGACCTTTTTACAGTTTCCACAAAACGAGAGGGTTCAAATCAGTTGAAGAGGCAAACCATATGTCCAAAGACTGGATAAAACTCGGATAGTAATCAGTACTATTTACATTTGACACAAAATTGTCCAAGAGGATGGCAGCATCAGCAAGTCTCAGCTATCGACCTATAATCGTGGATAAAATTTTCTAATTGTTTGAAACATACACAGGTCCCTCCAATGATGTAACCAATAAATAAATTTAGCAAACATTTTAGCATTGGTATCAGACATCAGTTGAACACACAGGTTCCAATATACAATTTTCGCTTGGCTTATAGGGCCTTTAAGATGTTACACAATCTGCGATGTCCTCTCATTTAGATACAATATCGACGGGTATAACAGCAGCATAAATTTCTGCCCCAACCAGAAAAAAAGTCGTGTCAAGACCCTTACCGGCTCATTAGCAGAGCAACAGGAAGAAATAAGTCGACATTAGTTGAACAGGTAGTTTGATCAGCATGAGTTAAGAGGCGAATAAACTCACACGAGTGGTTGTTACTGATAAAGAGGTAGACGGTTCAGGCAATTTTTGACCATCTAGATCTGCGTATACAAGGTCCGTTGTGAGTGTTTTGCTAGATTCCGTTGTCTGAGAAGCAGGTCTATCAGAGGTTTCAACGTGACAGGGCTGGCATTCGAGCGACCTTGGGCTACCTGCCTCGTCACCTGCGATTGGTTGTTCCTCGTGAACATTCACGCGTCTGTAGGGCAGCGAGGCAGCAGTTTTGGCCGCTGCATTTCTTCTGGCTAACCGATCATTTAAGACACCACGTTTTAATTTTGTTAATCGTTTGGGCTTGGGTTTCTCGCGCTCCTTTCGACGGCGTGCTGGCATAGTCTCGACAGCCACCGTCAAGGCCTGTCGGAAACGGGATGCCAAAAGCTTCAGCTCTTCCTCACGTAGCTTTTTAATTTGGGCCTGAGAGGGCTTTTTAACCTTCTTCTGACGTTTTTGTGGCGTTCGAGGGCTGGGCGGGACAGGCAGCGACTGTCCTCGTTTGGCAATAATGAAGGCAGGCTCAACAGAGACGCCTGTTATATCAGAGTTCGGGGGAATCGGTTTAGGCTTTGCAGCCAATCTTGCAGCTGATGCGATAGCTGCATAGCTCCAGTTCTTAATGGAAATATGCGGCGTAGAGGATGACGGAACTGTTTTAGGGGGCGCCAATGTAAGACGAGATTTTAGATCACACGCCAACTTTTCCATTGATGATCGGTCGGCTTCAGTCAATGTTGTCGAGGAACAGGAGGGTTTACCTGAGATTGAATGTACTCGAAAAGATTTCGATGTACCCCTGAGCGTATGACGAGAGTCCTGTTCCTCGATAATCGGATGCAGTGTTATGACAGAGCGATCATATCTTTTGTAAAATAATTCCTCGGGATCCTCACGCTTTTGGCGATTACGAATTATCTTTTTTGGAGAACTGGCTGTTAACCATTCCCCCTCTTCGTTTTTCTTTTCTAAATCAGTTTTCTCAGGAACACCCTTAAAGGGCTTACTGGTGTCTTTGTCCTCTATTACTTTGTCCACAGATGACAATTTTGCTGTAAGCTTTTGAGAACTGGTTTCAGGGGGTTTCTCGTTGACAGACTCATGCAAAAATTTTAAATTTTGCGGAGCATTTTTTAGACCACTAGTTGTAGACGTTTGATCATTCTTTGTTTGAGGTCCTGGTGGTGAAGGGAAGTTTTGTAGTTTTTTGGAGTAATGAGATTGCCAGACTTCCGTCGGTGGTACTTGAATTGCAGGTCGTTGTCCCAGAGTCCACTGCCAGCCTCGTGAGCTAACACTGACTTCAACTTCGAGGAGGGGACGGACTGGAGCATTACTGGGCTGTCCAAAGTTTTTTCGGGCGATTCCTCTGTCCAACTGCCACTTGGTTTTCTCGTCATTTCGAGCTGGACCGGCATACTTTTTGGGGCGAACAGGTGACGCACTGGGAAGGGAGCCACGAGGGGCAACTTCGTTTGCAAAATCTATTGATTTTGTGCAAAACGGGTGTGAAACTGACTTAGGTGGTGGTGGTGGCGTTTCGTTGTTCATCGTCGTCGCAAATTGTGGCGGCTGCGAATGAACAAAGGTAGACTGCATTTGCGGGTGGGTGGTTGGTTGGTCACCTCGAGAGAAGGGGACAAAAGGCTGACCAAACTGAACGACAAACGGAGTTTGGGGTATCTGAAGGACCGGATAAAAGCATCCAGCATCGCCAATAATAAATGGCGGCCTGGTGGGCACCGTGTACACATTTAATTCATTCGAATGGGGCAAGAACACGATCGGTGGCGGGGGCATGGGCATTTCCGTAATAGAGGCGTTGCAGTGTGGAGACTGGGATATCCGTCCTTCGAATTTGGTGCCTGAAAATAAATGTGATATGGAATTGAAAACATTGGTAGCCTGCTACTGCGTGGCATTCAAAAACAAGGATTACGAATTCGGTTTGGTTTTGCAAAAGTTGTCAAGACTTAACAGTGATCTCGTCAAAACAGCGTCCAAAATTATAAGCCGATGCTTACGCGTTCGGCTTCGAAGGACCCAAACAGAAACACCTCCAAGGATATGGCATGCTCTGCCATACATTAAGAACGTCTCAGAAGCGACTGAGAGCATCGCTACAGGACTAGGTGTCGGAATTGCACACTGACCCAAAGCTACCATGCGCAACAGGGTGATGAAAATCAAAGACCGGCTCAGTTTTTAACGAGCAGTCTGGGGCAGTGTATCGTATCCAATACCTAGTTGTCTATGTAATCACACAGGTCAAATTGAACGCACGCGCGGATCAAGTATACCTAAACATTAGTTGGCTGTACGACGAGGCGACGAATTATTATCGCAAGTTGCTGTTTAAACCTATGAAACGGGCCATGAGTTCAACTTCGCAGCCATCAAGATAATCGCCCATGCCGGAAACAAGACGAGTCGAGAATTGATTCAAGCCTGATCCACGGATGTACTCAACTAATCGATGTATCGATTTGGTGTTGACATACAGAGCCCTGCGCGGTCACGTTCAGACGTGCGGCATTGACAAGTTATTGATGTATGCTCCCTATAACTGCCCTTTTTATTGCTGCACTTACTTTGGACGATGAACTTCTGTAAGATTTTAAAGCTCAGGACAAAAAAGCAACTGTTCTGGTGCTCGATAAGCCTTCTCCTTTGCCTATTTAGAAAGGTGGATATAATTTGGTCGAATTCGTAGAGCCAACAAAATGAATGACTAAACGTATTGCTTGCATACTGTGAGCATTGGGTAGGGTTTATGACTATAAAAGGAAAAGAGTAACACAATGCTTTCAATATACTCACTGACATAGGCAGGGGTTACATTACTAATCTGCAACTTGTTTGTGCTTTTTGGTCATCGGTTTCAGAAAGATTACGCAAATTAGTAAGTACTTGCATAAAATAATTTTGTCGCACATAAAAAAGACAGGCCAATGAGGTCACCCTGCCGCGAAAACAAGTGCTTGTAAGATACGCTCATGCTGATTAAAACTTTGAACGATTTCGTAGAAGAAACCTCAAAACATCAGCTAGACGTGCACGCCCCTATTACGGTTATCGTTTACGATCACTAAACCACCCTTAGTTGCTTGGCGGACGCGTTGTTTTATTCTCCAAACCCTGCCCGACATTCACCTACTACCCCACTGGCATTTTATTAGAAAATGATAGTTATGGCCCTTTCTGTCGGAAGACACAACGGCCTACCTCGTTGGTCAGTCAGTTGGCTGTGGTTTGACTTACTCCTGCAAGCCATTTTAAAACAGTCGATATGGAGTGGATATAGTTATATCACGCGTCGGGATTGAAACAATTAGCGTTTTCATTAGTCAAATATGCTGTAGTACCTTCTCCTCGAATGGTTCGCGTCCCCTGGTTCTGCTGTACGCTCGCGCACGCGATTGTGTGTACAGCGTGGAAAGGTATATATCATGAATTTGGTCTTATTTACTAGTTCCGTCTAATTTACCGTATTAACCTTACATCATATTTAAGCGGGTACCGAGAAGCAGATATTGTCCCGCATTATACCTGTCACCCAACGAATGTATACGGACCAGTGGACCAATAATAACCCACAGGTGTGCTCCGAAACTTAAATCCTGAACTCAGAAACCGAAGGGGATGCCGCTTTTTGCCTTGATAACATTTTAATCCTGACCCACAAGGCTTATAAGAGCACAAAAATTGCAGCAAAGATACCCGACCGATTTACCAGTTGCCTATGATCGAAAGAGGTCCCCCATAAGCACTCTGGTAGTTCCACGAAATCGAAAGCTGTCTGTGCAGTTCGGTCCGTACAATGCTGTAAATTTCCATTGCGTCACTGCTACTTAGCCATAAACATTTCCCCATCAGAGGGCATAGTTCTTTACTATTCGACAGCACCTGTTATGTCTTGGTTGGCGATAATTTAGAAATAAAAGGCAAATAGAGAAATTTGCGTGCAATAAAGATAACCACATAATCTATTTATGTTTGTGGTGGCTCCGATAAATGCAGACTAAACACTACATGCTCATTTTGGAAAAAATCAGTATGGATCATAATCAACAGGTCAACTGCGTGTTATTGCGTAACTGTAAAAGTAATTAACTCTTTCAGCTCCTTGTTACATCAAAAAGGCTATGCTTCCAAGAAAATATCACTTTTAACACGTAGCTGTGTTTCTAGAGCACTATTTGTAGACGGGATTACCAGCTCAATAAATTAGATGTCCAGCCATTCCTCTAACCGGCAAACTTTCGGCCCAGTGAAACAAACTAGTTTCACATTGCATTATTACTTTATCTTTAACAAGCTTTCATGGCAACTTCTAAAAGTTCACATATACTTGAAGAATCTGCACATCAAACGCGCTGTTAAATACGGTGGGCGACACCACCCTTAGTTGTTTTCAGTTCAGGTTATTTGAGAGGAATGTAGCTGTATATGCTTATATTTTGTTTTTGCTAGCATAAAACTTTCATATCAGAAACGTTAACCACGTATCAAACAATAAAAGGGAGAAGTGTAAATTTATATTTTCACTATTTGCCCTATTTTCTGACTATTTGGCTCCCGTCGTAGCGATTCCATCACGGCCCGTATTTTCTTTATTGTACTGTCCGCTATATGCTTGTTTTTTTTACTATTTTACATGTTTAATTTCACCTATACACCGTTTGTGAACCTTTTCGTAGAAAGTTACTTATGTAGTCAGTATGCCGTTTTCATATCGTTGCATCGTTATCTAGATTACTCTTACATTTTTTCAGTACGTTTGCATATTCTCTACGTTCTATTGCGAGTCAACTTTGCGAACATTATTTTTATCTGATTTCTCATTGCGCCTTATCCTGTGAAATCCCCATCTTCTGGACATGATGAAATATCCCGAAATTTAAGAAGAAACTTCAATTTCCAATTTCTGTAAAATTGATTAGCAAAGTCTCAAAAGCCCCCTTTTTCCTAGGCGTTAAATCTAGTTCTTTACATTAGAAGTCGAAGAGCCTTGGATAAAGTTCGACGTACCCATAAGACCTAGAACAGTCTTAACCTGGCCAGTTCTTCCAAAAACAAATATATGAAACAAGTTTTTGAACTCGGTACAAATGCAGCCATTGCGATAGCTTTCGAGCTTGAAATTTTTGGGGGCATCTACGTTTTCAGATCTGACAGAGGCAACCGCCTTGCCTAGCATCATCTAGTCCCGTACTTGCTGCAGCGCTGTGGCTCTCTCATTCTTCCTATCTGGTGCCAATGTGCAAGCCATAAAACTTCCCAAGGAACTCCAAGGGTGAATTCGCGGTACGGATTGTTATGAATTGTCCAATTCCAGCTATTTATAACTCAAGAAGCATGTGGTAACCATCATGTTTCTCAGTGACCCTGTTTTATGATCCTCCCAAACACTCTTACCTTGATTTCCCAAAATTATCCGGGATTATGCGGTGCCCCGCAGTCCATCGAGATGCCGATGCTCCTTATATTTTGTAACGTGCACGCTAGGGGTATCTTTATTCTCTGGTATAGATTCGTTCTTCACAGAATCACTTCGTTTTACAGTAGGGCATCGAGACTGTTGTTGTTCCTGATCCAGCGCCTGAAGTTCCATAGTGACGTAAAACTGTCAACAACAATCACACACACACCCTGCGCAAGAATCCATGTCAAAAGAGAGTTTATTTAATCAAAATCATCAACACACAGCTATAACAATTCGTCCGGTTGGGAAAATAACTGACGGTCTCCAGACGCGTCCTCCACTCCACTAGTCCAATTACTCTCCAGCGCTGAGTCACTCGTTGCCTCTACAACCGACACTTAAATTGAAAATTGCAAAAGCACATTAAAAAAAGGGTCAGGTTGGTCTCTTACACACCCCCTCCCCGTCAAGATGAGCTCTGTCCGCAGAGCCGCAGGAGGGTGAGGGGTACCTATCTCAACCTCAGAGGCCGGTTGGGGAACTAGGTGGTAGGGTGGAATGGGTAGGGATTCCGGGTCCGCAAGTGGCGGGGGTCCCGTGGAAGTTGATGGCGTAACGGGGAGAGAAGCTGAGTCCGTGGGAGGGAGGGGGCCCATGTAGAGTGCCAGTTTGTCGAAGTGGACAGTGGATGTAGTGTCAGAGGGATCGCGTAAGTCACGAATGCGGTAGGTGGAAGGGGGAATGGCTTGGACCACAATGAACGGACCTTCCCACGGGCAGAAGAATTTGGAGGGTATCCTCACCGGGGGTGTTGCGCGCCGATGGAAAACGTTGTCACCAGGGGAATGTGGGGCACCGTGAAGGTATCAGTATCAGTTTATTGAGGGAAAGATAGGCGAATGCCTTTGAAGTCCCTGTTGGTAACAAGATGAGAGGGAATAAATGGATACAAAGAAAAATTTAAAAATTACGTCAATTACTTGTTCCGGGAACACACCAGAGTTAAATCGTAGCAGAATATGACAGAAAAAAATGGCAACTCGCAAATCAAGAGAAGTATAATTTGATGCAGTGTATGTGATACAGTGATACAGTATAATGTGATGCAGTAGTTCTTTTATGGTTTGCATTTGTGCTTGATGCATGTCCAGTCTACTCTTTAATGAATTAACACAAGTGGAGATGATAACCTATTTAGGAAGGACGTTTTACGCTGAAACTACTCTGTTGGTAAAAGGTGTTGGTCGAAATGGGTTTTTGTCGTTCGTATGCCATGCGAAGGTGAGAACAGGCGAGGTTATGGGCCAGGTGTAGGGTTTCTTGTAGTTCGGAACCGTCGGATGTATATAGTGGAAGTGAGGAATCAGAAGGTAGTCGAAGATGACGGCCAGTGAGTTGGAAGGAAGGGAAATAACCCGTGGAAGAGTGCAGCGTGGCCCTATAGACCAAAATGGCCTAGGGTAGTCTAAGGTCCCAATTCCGACGTTCGTGTGATTCCGCTAGGGCCTTCAGTAGATTGATAATAGTAAAGTTCATTCTTTCTCTCTGCCTCTTTTCCTTCAGGATGTGCTAAGGTGGTGTGAGTCTTATGGATGCGAATTATATCACAGACTTCGCGCAACAGTTTACTTTGGAAGTTGGCGCCGCAGTCCGAGTAAAGAGATAGAGGGGCGCCAAAACGGCAGACCAAAGCAGTCAAGGAAGCATCGGCAACGGTAGCCGCAACTTGGCAAGGTAAGGGCATGGCTTCTGTCTACTTGGTGAAATAGTCAACCATGACCAGAATGTACTCGTTGTGGCTGCGTGTGAAGGGTAAAGGCCCCATCACGTCTATGCCGACTCTCTCGAAAAGGGATCTGGTTGCCATGGATTGGAGGGGTGCCCGAGGTCGAGGATTAGGACCTTTAAAGTTTGTGCACGTCGGGCAAGTGTTGAAAAAGGTGGCGACTTGTTCTCGAAGATATGACCACCAGAATCTTTGACGAGCCGCTGCCTCAGTTTTAGCCTGACCAATGTGGCCCACGTCATGGTGCAGGTCCATTAGAACAGGGTTGACGAGGCTCCAAGGGACTACTAAATGAGGGCACATGTGGATGCGTTCCTTAAAGAAAAGGAGTTTGTTTTCCATAAAAAGTTGGGGCCAATGGTTGCGAAGAATTCTGGCTGTCTCGGAAGAACCGCGGAGATCGTTATCTGAGGGGCAAGGTTTGCCGCGAAGCATACAATCATAAATGATGGCTGTGTTGGGATCCGTACTCTGAGCAACGGCCCAATGATACCGTGTAGGTTCACTGATGATGAGAGCGGAGACCGAGTCGGTGGGGAGTGACATAGGAGCCTCGCTGGGGTCACGTGGGCATCTGGATAGAGCGTCAGCGTGTTTGTGTTTGAGGCCGGGCCGGAATCGGCAGGAATAGTTAAACCTTTGAAGGGTTTCTTGCCATCGCGCCAATTGGCCTTCAGCATCCTTCGTTTTTTGTAGCCACTGAAATGCTTTATGGTCGGTCCTGATTAGGAAATGGCGGCCAATCAGAAAAGGTTTAAAACGCTTGACAAAATTTAATAAGGCCAGCAGTTCACGCTTGTACACGGAGTATTTGCGTTCGGCTTTTGTGAGGGTTCTACTTGCGAAGCAAATGGGCCTTTCGACGTCGGTTTCGTCAGGTTGTGATAGGATGCCGCCGATAGTGAAACCACTCGCATCCGTATCGAGGATAAATTCGGGGGCGTCGGGGAGGACATTAGGTAACATCAATACTGAGGCGGTAGTGAAGCGTGCCTTGAGTTGGTCGAAAGAAGTTAAAACCACTGAAATAGACGGTCTTTCTCTGTGAGAATATGTAGAGGACACGCGATCTCCCCGAAGCCACGTATGAAACGCCTATAGTACGATGCGGTGCCGATAAAACTGCGCACGTCCGTAGCCGAAGTTGGCGTAAGTCAAGTCCGAATGGCCTCGATTTTCTCGGGAGAGGCTTGTATGCCATCGCGGCTTACTTCGTGGCCTAAATAAGTGACTCTATCTCGTAGGAACGAACATTTAAGGGGGTTAAAGCGTAACCCGGCGTCAAGAAGGGTGGCAAGGAATGCCTAAAGGTTATCGTTATGTTCAGTTATGGACTGGCGAAAAACAATTACATCGTCGAGGTAAATGAGGCAACGGTGGGGATAAAGGTTAGTGAGAACGGATTGCATAAGACGTTGAAATGTGGCGGCTGCGTTGCAGAAGCCAAAGGGCATCGTCTCAAACTCGAAAAGACCTTGTGGAATAGTAAAAACAGTTTTGGCTCTATCCTTGGTCTTGCCCTCAACTTTCCAGTTACCTGATTTCAAGTTTAAGGTGGGGAACCAACGCGCCCCGGACAACGCGTCGAGGGTGACGTCGATATGGCGTAGCGGGAAAGAGTCACGCACTGTGAGGGCATTAAGACGATGGTAGTCTATGCATAAACTTAGTTTACCATCCTTCTTGGGTAACAGCGTAACCGGGGATGCCTACGGGGAATGTGACGGGCGAATGAGATGGTTTTCCAGGATCATCTTAATCGAGAAGTGGAAGACAACTCGATCACTGGGACCCTATGTTTATTTGCCTGACGTTTCGATATCCATCGCGGATACATCTTCAGAGACATACTCACAGAACAGTAGCAGAAACAGTTTTTGTGTGCACAGGGTTCCACCGTAAAGTTTAAACGTACAGAAAAAATCCATAAATATCATGGGTGCGTTCTGATTTATCGCAGTGAGCCGAGATGATGCCAATTCTCAAGTTGCGGCTCATTCGACGAGACCCGGCCATGCATTCGAATTTGATGAGGCCGAAATTCTAGCAAGAGGTGGCAATCGAGTGAACAGATATTTGCTTGGGTCATGGTTCACTGGTCCCCAATCCATCAACAAATGCAACAATTTACCTAATCCATATTCGGTGTTGAGACTAAATTCGGCCAAAACAAATCGCCATTCGTAGAACAGACGGGCCACCACATCATCTTATGCCAACACCGCAAGGCCAGATGGTCATGGCTGACGCGACGAATCAGAACACACCCATGATATTTATGGATTTTTTCTGTACGTTTAAACTTTACGGCGGAACCCTGTGCACACACAAACTGTTTCTGCTACTGTTCTGTGAGTATGTCTCTGAAGATGTATCCGCGACGGATATCGAAACGTCAGGCAAATAAACATAGTGTCCCAGCGATCGAGTTTTCTTCTACTTCTCAATTACTTCCTGGGACTCGCATGTTTGCTTGTATTGGCAATCATCTTAATCATATCTTGAACTTATTTTCGAAATGTGGAGCTATCCGTCTGGGTGGTTGCCACACGGGTTTCGCAGAGCCTGTATCAATACAGCGGCGAATGAAGGAAGAACCTTCAAGAGAACGGTCATCCCAAGCGAAAACATTGGCAAATTGTGCCAGGACAGCCTGTGGCTGCACAGGAGCTTGGCTATCAAGATCGGAATATAAAGGTAGGAGGCCTTCCAGGTTAGTCGAGGGAAGGCAACAGTAGCCTCGATGGCTGCACAGAAATCATCCTCCAAGGGTGAAGAGGCGGTTGATGAAAGAGGTGGCATCGCAAGGCCAAATCGTAACGTGCGGGAAGGGAGCAATTAAACTTAGTGAGGAAATCGACGCCCAATCAAATTTCCCACATCATCACGAAGTCTCCCTATCAGCGCATGCATTACACACGCACTACCTCAGCACCACAAATCATAGGGGCCTCCTATGTAAGTGGTAAGTGTGCCACCGAGCTCCTCTTCATGGGTTTTTGTCAGCTACATGCGATAGAACTGTCGCACCCGTGATGATGTATGCAAATCCTTGTCAAGTGTATGATATATTTAGTGCACTGCAGAGTCAGGTAGTGAGAACCGGGATCTGAACCGCTGCCCTTTTTAGTGTTGTGTAACATCCTGACCATGTGTAGGCTCTGACCAGGCATTGTATAATGGGGTATGTTGAACTGAGGCCCAGGTTATGTGTACTGGGATTAGGGCCACCATTTCCGTAGTTTTGCTGTCGTGCTGAAATTCAGGTTAGGTGTTTGTTGTAGACCAAGAAGCGTAGCGGTACGCTTAGGTGTTGGCCACATGCACCCGACTCCACCTCCGATTTTATTGACTCTGGCAGGATACCGAGCAAGAGGGGAAAGGGGGTGTTAGGTATAAGAGAGTGCAGTAAATGCAGAGTAAGTTTTTTTTTTCACCTAAACTATCTCATGTTTGAGCCACCGTTGTTGTCCTCAGCCTGCTGAAGCCCGTAGTGGATATATTTGAACTCAACGGTTGAACTGTTGCATGATGTATAGTGATGTGGTTTAGATACTGGAGGTATGTTGATTTTTCTGCAGACGTTAAGTTGACAGCACCGGAACTGGACTATAGAAACTGGAAGAAGATGGAATTGACGTTCACGGATTTAAGTAAAACATATAGCAGGGTGCACTGCACCGTTTTTATATGCCAGAGGTTAAGGTGACATGACGTCACTAGTTTCACCCGTCTAAGATGGTGTTAGGAGCGTAATGCGCAGAATACGCACGAACTTAGCATAAAGGCGAAATCTTAAACCCAGTCGGTGAGACCGTAAACTAAAACTCGGAATGAAGTGTTCGGCAGCATCTGTGAGGGGCACATGGTAGAGCACTAACGAAAGATAGCAAAATGCAAAAGTTTAGATTGTAGCGGTCTAAGTAGTGGGTCTAGTCAAATCACAACAATCATCACGCTAAATACCAGGTTGGAAGAATAAAGACAGAAGTCCCCAGAAGGAGTGGTCTTTTGTGTACAGAACTCCCAATTGCTGTCTCAGGCGGCAGTGGCCACTGGCGAAGCCAGGGCAAGTGTTGCCTGTATCCAATCAAACCTGAGAGAGCACGGAACAGGGTGGCAACTGCTTAAGTAGGATTGCGGAGCAGGTTCAAGTGTTCTGTTATTGGTGTGTTGCAATTGCCCGACGAGATATCGCCTGCAAAAGTCTTTGCTTCATCGGCCGAAGATTGGCCTATTCAAGTGTCCCTTAGGCAGACATTCTTATTTTGACGCATGTATGTGCGCAAGTGTGTTCGCGTCTAAATAAGCTGAGGCCAACTGTGGGAAGCCACCGCAATGCCGAGTGACAGGGCATGCTGGCGCAGCTGTTATCGCTTAGCCCGAAGAAGCTGCGAGGTCAAGCCTCGGGGGACGGGGGCGCCAGTGAAATAAGGTATTGGAACAGTTGTTTGTGAGGACGCACAACTGTGGCGCGGCGGGCCTTGGAGAACGAACGGAGGGGGAACGGACATTGTGGCCGTCCGTCACAAGATCCAATATAAAACATTATCCGTAACCCCGATCATGCAATTGTACAGAACAAAATAGCGCAAATCTTTAATACGAACCATCTATCCTATGATAATATCATGCACTTCAAAAGCTAACTGTACAGGAACCGCCAAAGCTTGTTAGTAAAACCAGCGACAGTTATATTAGGGCTCTACTACATATTATTTAACGCATAACGGCTTACTTACTTCGTAACAGTAGGCATGCTTTGTTTTACTAATTAGGCACAGGCTGTTTCCAAAATATGACGCAGTCATTTGCGTTTTGTTTACGTTAGTTAACCTAATTTTAATGAATTTTTGTTTCCCTTTTCGGTGATATGCTGCTCCCTTTTTACTTAGAAGCTATTGTGGGCTTTAAAAAATGGGGAAGAAAGTCAAAATAAACATAGTGTTTGTATAGAGTTTATATATAGTTGATATATAGACGAAGATGGCATCCAATTGGCTCGATTGTACATTATTGTTTCCTGTTAGTTGTAGTTCTCATTTTATTTATCGCGTGAACATTTTTGGTTATTTAAATAATTAAATACGTAATAAATCAATTACTAAATTCCAATTTTGTACTTTTATACGATCTAACTTTTAAACTATCCCTCTGTTCCCTGGTATGCCCCATCCATTTAACGCCTATTACCACCGGTCCTGTATTACAGGAGGATGAGGTATTCGCGTACTGTAGTGGACCTAAGTGTAACTTTTACCACACAGCCTTATGCATGAAAACCAGCCTGCTGCAACATACAAAGTAGAAGTTAATGACAGTATTAAGAACGGGAAATTGGTATCGATGGGGTGGTGTATTGTGCGTGCTAGTGTGTTTTTTGGCTTGTACAGAATATATCTGGTGCAACGAGTGTTAAGGAGTTGAAACTACATTGTTTTCTGAATGCTTTTTTATCCACCAATGTCTCACTGGTCACCTCTGCATATATTTTTAGGTCTACAGACTGCCTGAAGACATAAATGTCCACATCGATTTCTCTGAAGTTTTTTGCGTACTGCCAGAACAAGGAACTCGCTGCTCCACAAACAGAATCTAGGTTTGGGAGCGCAACAAGCACTTCAAACTAAATTTATTTTTCGGTGGGCAGGCATATTATCGTCAGTGATGTGTACTGTTGTTTGAAGTCAACTCCTCAATGCTTTGGCTATTGAAACTTAGCGCAAAGAAAGCTAACTTAATTAGTTCACAGAAGCTACATCATAGTGTCATAAAAAAGCGACGTGACATTTTACGGGTTATTGACGCGCCAGACCTCAACCTTTTTCCTCCTGCCAGCATTGTCGTCGTTGATCCATCGCTTGTAATTTGCCAGATCAGTGAGTCTCTCTAGTTCGCAGCTGATCTATGCTGAAGACGGTTCCATGATCCGCCACCTGTGGACGTTCTTGGTAGCCGGCAACTAGGGTCACTGTTAATCCGTCCTCTCAGAAAAATGTCATTCACAAAATGCACCTAAGGCTTGGAATTAATTAATAATCAAGCATTTTCTGGCCGCAGAAGAAAAGGCGACTTTTTGCCCATTTTGGGGTTAAGGTCATCCTTTCTTCAGATCCGTGCAAATTTTGTTGATCTGATAAACTTTCCGTTCGAAAGAAAAGGTGGGTGGTCTTAGTTCAAAAAGTTGTATTTAATTCTCCGTCAAAGAACATTCTCTTCATTTATCGCGAGGGTCCACAGCGACAGGTGTCTTATCTGCCTTGAAAAAGTCCAGATACAAGAGGAGGAAAAATACTAGGCTGCTCCAAAATGCATTCACATCAAAAATGTGAGCAAAGCCTTTCTTATATCTTCCAAAGAGGATTCCGTTTAGTCAAATTCTGTCAGAGAGACTAATAGGCGGGAAAGGGATAATCTGCCGGTAATATTAATGTATAGGCCTGAAATTGTTCACATTTGGCTTCTATTTTTACATGCAAATCATTACAGTACTAAAACTTTATTGAATAAAATTTCGATTCTCATTTTACGGGCCATCGTCATACATGCAGTAGACGCAACGAACACTTAAATTGATAGTATTCATGAAAAAAAGAAACTCAGCTTTCGTTTCTGTCCATGAATAAGCGTCGTAGGCTGTCATCTCGTCTTGCATGGTTATTGTCTCTTCTAGGATGCCTTGGGATTTAAAAATGAGATCTAATTTAATGGGCCGATTAATGCATAGGTAGTCAGGCTGTCGGATCTCCCGAAGGTCTTTCGCGCATTGACATACACCAGCAGTTTGAGTCGTATTGCAAGCAAATCTGTGCGCAGTTTCCCGCGTATACATGACGACATCGGCTGGGTATTCCCACCTATTTACATACACCTCATATTCATGCATACGTGTAGGCATCCATTGTCCAGCTTACCACGGTTTACTGCATCACTAAATTCGCATGAAATCTCATCAATGGTCTATTTCTTGGCCTAATGACCAGCCCTAGCATGAGGATGTACCAACTAGGTGCGTAATGCAATTGCCGCTCTGTGTGCCTGATTGAAACTCCCGAATTCCTTTTGCTTTGAACAATATTGACACAGATTACCCATTTCGAGAAAACAGTATAAACAAACAAGGAATTTCTGGTTGCTAACTTTCGTGAATAGACCAGCGTATTTTCACTTGAATAGCTTGACGCGGGCAAGTGGGTTGCTTGGATAGTTCAACATCAAGCTGAAGAGCAAAGCACAAGTGCAAGGACTATCTTGCCCCCATGGACTGCCTTATTACGAACGAAACATGCCTACTAGAGCTATACGGCCGCTAATGTCCTTGTAATTTCCCTGGTCTTGTGCTAGGTTACTATCATTTTTTTAGCAAAATACGCGACTTTTCGGTCGGATCTACATAGTAAGACTAAATCTGTCTGACACGTTGCATTATGCTTCGCTGTTTGCCTCTAGGTTAATCGAAAAAACCAAAACAGTTAAAGCAGGGGTCAAAAACGTATGGCTGGCAGGCCAGGTGTGGCTCTTTTGATGATTACATCTGGCTCTCTCAAATAAGATTGGAATTAATAACTTCATATTTTGTGATTTTCGTTCCTCCAATGAATAAATTCAGAGGCTTATTTTACTCTTATTTGATTGAATTCAATCTTAAAATCTATTATATGGCTCTCACCGAAGGAGATTTCAAAATATTTGCTTAATTGGCTCTCTGAGTCAAAAAGGTTCCCAACCTCTGGGTTAAAGCATAAAAGATATTGCATTATTTTACCAACTGCTGCTGGCTAAGTTTGCTTGTCCGACCTTTTATTTTGTCCACATAATTTCGGTGAAAAATATATTGTTTTTAAACTGGTCAGATCCAATGCTACTGAGTACAGCAACCTAACTTTAACATGTATTCCTGTCAAAAATTCGTCAGGCAAGTTAAGGCTTTAATAAAATCCAACGCGTAAACATTTTGACAACATAATTTGACAAAATTTTAAAAACCTTATCCCATTTACCTACCATAATTAAACAACCATACGTAGAACCTAACTGTTCCTCTTATATCAGCTATAAAAACCAAAGAATTAATTTAAAGAGAACAGTTATTTTGCGAGAATATGTTTTACTAAAATGTAATTGTTTGGGTTGTTGTTTTTTGTGCTGAAAAGAGACTGCTAGTAGATTAAGCAAGCGCTTATTCAGCTCTTGTAAAGGAGACTGAGAAAGTGTTTTTTGCATGAGTCCGACCAACTGCCGCGAAATTTTCATAATTGGGTCAACTTACTTATTCGAATCTGCCAAACCTGCTAATGATCGTGAAAACATCTAAATTTTAAAATTTAAAGACAGCCAATAAAACATCGATCCACCCTTGTTGAGCCAGGAGTCGGAACTATCAGTTGGTCATGAACAAGTTAGGTAGCCATTCGCAGCTCTTTTTTGACAACAAAGGGTCCACCGTGAACAGCTATGCACATTTTGGGTAGCGAGCGGGCTATCCAGTTAGCCTTTCAGAAAAAAAGGAGCAAAAGTTTGCTTTTCCGGGAAATATGCTTATGCAGAAGAGCACCATTTCCAGGTACTACTACTACTACTACTACTACTACTACTACTACTACTACTACTA